>OY856409.1:1818924392-1820124392 GCA_963693085.1 Alisma plantago-aquatica | reverse complement strand
ACTAGAGTCTTCCCAGTCCTGGTTTTGCTTTGCTCGGGAGACGATTTCCTTGGCTAGCAGGATAACTGTGTTGTGAGTACCTGCGAGATTTTCCGCGATCGATAAACTCTAGTGTTTTCGGACCCGCCGCAATTCCCAGCCACGTTCGTCTTCCTTCAATCGCACCGGGAGTAGGTAGTAGAGGAGGACGCCAGTACAGGGAACTTGTAGGAGATCACCCACCGGCGTCATTATTCATCACTTGTATGAATCGGACCACTTGGGGGTTGAATTTCCGTAGCACTGAATCGCAATGATCGGATTGTTTAAAATAGTGTTGAGAATCCAGGAGACACGGAGATATCACTGTGGTAGTTGCCTCCTTATCATAACCATCGTAATGGTACTGGATTAGTCCACTATTACATTATTAAGAATGGATTTGTTGTCTACCTGCCTGGAAGTTGTGATCTCGAATCAGGAGATTTTCTGGAGTATTTTAAACATGCCTTTGTGCCTAATGTTGATTTCTCTAGCGAGTTTTTGGATAGAGTAAAGATTGCATAAGGAACAATATTAACACAGTATAATATTATGCGTAGGTGATATTAATCTGGGCCCAAACTTGGGTGACCTTTACGTAAACTTAAGCAAAACTGAAGGTATGTATTCCTCTCTATTTTTAACTGGGCAATTATATGACTACATTTCCCATAATGAGGCATCTTTTGATATACTTGCTCTTGTTTCACTTTGACATATCCTATTCTCTTGGAATTATTATTTACATGTTGAATTGGGTCAATGACCCCACATGCTATTGTGCTTGTCTTTTGATGCAAATGTCTAATGAATGATATATTTTGCCACTATTTTATGCATGGTAGATTATTTGACTAGCTAACTATCGTAGACGCTTATGCGTAACCATTAGGGTGTGCTTTTCTACCCTTATATATACAGAGGCGTGCTTTTCTGCCTATGGGTGTGCTTTTCTACCCAAAATATATATATTTAGGTCAATGACTCAGTGGTGTCTTGACCCTACTATAGTTAATTTAGTCCAATATATCTACATGCAAATATTTATTTTAATGTGATGATTAATGGTGGCAAGATCTGTTATTTATTGGAATATGCATACTGCCTCATTCTTTTGAAAATTCTTTCTCTTATTATTTCTCATTGAAACTTACCTAATTTTAATAGCCCCTTTTTTTTTGGGAACATCTTACTTTATTTTTTTAAATGCCCTAGTTAGTCTTTTAACGTACATACTCAGCTTTTGCTGATTTATATCTTGTTTTTCTATTATTCTGGGTGTTCCCTCCACCCAGGTGTAGGTGTTCTACGGGACAGAGATTCAGGATGACTGTGAGCTAATTGGTGGACATAAGGACAATTTGAAATAGCCTTGTTACCCTCTGTACATGGACATATGTGTGAATAGATGTAATCTTTTCATTCTTTGTACCACCTTTAGGGTGAGAAAGTTATGTACATGAGCATATTTTGTAACTTTGTAAATAGTAATGTTTTCCGCTGCTTAATTATTTCACGGCTCATATTTTTACCATTGAGTGGGCCCTCTATCGGGTCCCACTCTTTACAGGTTAGGAGATTGATCACCTTCATGAACTCGTCGGACCCAAAGGGCAGATGATGAGGGCACTCTCTGGATGCGTAAGGGAAGAGGGATGACCCCAAAATTGTCGGCACCCTATAGACCTAGTGGATACGACCAAGAATTGTGTGGTGACCCAAGTAGGTTTGAAACCAGTTTTCCATGGAAGTAACCTTGATATCGAGATGATTGCGATGTAGAGACATAAGTTGCATGTTTCAACATAGATTCGAAGGTGTACTGGCAAGGTGGGATGTACCATCTCTATTCTTGGAATGGGAAGAACTTTGTATTTGGAATGCAGCTAAATGCTTATTTCCTTTTGTTATGGGAGTGAGAGGTAGGACAATATGCATGCCATACATCAAGGATAAATATGACATGAGTTGGAACGTTTCTATGAGGTATGAGGACAGAGATGATAACATACCTTGGTGGAGTGAACGGTATGTGGATGGTTTGCAAACACTAAGAGTATTAAGATAATCATCTAATAAGGATGTTTTATCATGAGCTATGTGGAATTTGCCAGTGATACAAGGTTGAATTTGATCACCATGAGGATGAGCTCAGAGTGTTCTTGATGAAGATCGACTTAGAGTCTGAGATGAGATAATAAGTGGAATGCATGGAGGTGTATGTCTTCAACATTTAAGGATGTGAAGTGGTAATGGATGCTCTAGATGAGATGCAGCTGCCTAGTTTAGCTAGAGGCTAGAAGAGGTTGTTAGGCTAACCCTAAGTTCGAGAAAAGAGATAAGTTTGTCTTATACTCAGATGCAACATATTAGTTGATCCAGTTAGTAGTTATTTGGTTAGCCAACCTAGGCCTAGATGCAATGAAAGGATAGTTGTAGAACCTTAGATGCACTTCTTTGGAAAAGAAGGTGATGAAACCCTGACTAGAGTGGTTTAGGGTTTCTAAGGTATCAATCTTGAGGAATTATGACAATATAGGAGATCATGATTTTTCGTTCATCATACACTGTGGTACTACAAAGATAGTAAGTGACAGTAGTACTTTGGGTGCCTAAGATGAAGTTGCATGTAGTATGTTGCCATGCATGATAGGAGGTGAAGGACGAACACCAGTAACCCAATGTATTGATATAGAGGATAAAGAGTCCCCGAGAGGGAATGGGAGTTCATCACTATGGATGTTGTGGTAAGTCTCCCCTAGACCAAGGAAGGTCGAGTTGCAATATGGGTTATGGTAGATCTCCTTACCTAGATGGCATGAAAAAGAAAGGAGTATTGTCAGGAGATAGATCTGGTTGAACTACTTGTAATAGAGAGATGGTTCAACTACATCATGATGCGAGTTGAAAAGTTCTTGAGTTTAACCTAAAGGTTCAATTCCATAAGGTGGAAGTAGATACATGAAGAACTCAAGGTTGGTATAGTTTATCACCCCTAACTAATGGTTAGTATGATCCAGACTAGAGGGTCTGATGAGAGCATGTGTGCTCATTCAGGGTGATACATGGAGACAGTTCTTGTTCTCTGTAAGATGTTATGATCACCACCATAGCCAGTGTCAAGATGTAAAGAAGCTCTACAAGAGAGGTTGTGTCAGTCACCACTTCATTAAGATGATTTTGGTGAAGGGACCTCACAAAGGTCAAGAAAGGACCACAATGTGTGTAGATGAAGTCACTTTGATCGAGCAATGGCTAAAAGAGAGCCCAGGGGAAACATGAGTCGTGAGCTGATTCAAAGAAGACTGACATGCAGTTCACTGTGGGAGAGTAGGTGATGTGAAAATCCGACCCCTCTAAGCTACAGCTGAGAAAGCTGAGTCCCCGATATATGGGTCCATTTGAGATGGATTGGTGGATATGGTCGTGTTTAGCCTTACCCCTCAGGATAACATGATGTATAATGTATTCCATGAGTCCAATCTAGAGCACTATGTGAGGTACCCAAGCCATGTGCTGAGCCCTGAACCTATTTAGCTTTATGAGAGGTTGAAATGTCTTGAGTCACCTATGAGGGTCCGATATACCAAGTTAAGAAAGAACTCAGATGAAGGAATATGAGATGATAAAGGTTCTTTGGAAGCACCATGGATAAGGGAATCCACATAGGGGTCAATGATGGACATGGAAAATTCTTATCCTGAACTATTTGTTTGCTTGATGGAATTTTGAGGATAAAATTCTTATAAGAGGGGAAGGATGTTACAACCCCAATTTTTGGGTTCTTTTGGTGAGAAATGTAATTTCTCCTATTAACGATATTTGAACAAATAAGGATATAATTTGTTTTGAATAAATGGATTTCATCTAAAATAACCTTGTTGATTATTTTGTGGGCTTTATTGGATATTGGGCCCAATAACAAGGAAAAGACAAAAGAAACTCCATTGAGTAAATAAGAAAATGGAGAAAAGAAAGATGTAGAAACCTCTAGATGGCAAAAGAATATAATCAAAAAGACTTTACGAACAGGAAAGACTTAGGGTATGGAAGCAGAGTGGGGGGCGGCGGCGGCGGGCGATCCAGGAGAAGATGAGGTTACAGTCTCTACGGAGACTAGGAATTCATCGGAAGATGGTCGTAAGACAGGCCGCGTTCCACAGCATGAATGGAGCAACGCAAGACAAACCAGGAGTCCAGGAGGGGAGAGGAGCGGCGGCGCCGACACACACCAAGGAGTGGATGCCATGAGCGCGGACAAAATATGCATACCAAATATGGGAATAGAGTTTCATTATGGAGGCATGCGGGGACCATCCCAGGAGGGGAATCAAACCGGGGTGGATCCGAAGGGTAGTGGCAGAGCGTTTACCCCAGACGCCGCAGGAGGAACACATCCTCTGGGGTACTTCCCACCTCTCACAGGAAGTAACCAGGAGACGCAGGGTCCCCTGATACCTCAACCTGTAAACGTATGGGGACAGAACAGACCTGGAAACTCGACTGGAACGGCGACGCACAGTTCTACGGATCTGTTCCTAAACAAGATCTTCAAAGAGCATCTTGATCCGGAGGCGGTTAATCTTTACATGTCCGATGGACATCCTAAAATAACGATTGACCCCATGTACGCAGAATTTCTTATTCGACCTTGGCAATATGCGGTAGTCGTGAAGGCCATGGGAACCCAGCTAGGGTATATGACCCTAAAAGATCGGCTCTGAGCTATGTGGAGTCTAGTTGGCAAGTACAACATATACGAACTGGACATGAATCACTTTGTCATCCAACTTTGATGCCGCCGGGATTACGACATGGCGATGATAGGCGGCCCTTGGAAAATATTTGGATGTAACCTAATTGTCTGGGATTGGCATCCATCCTTTATTCCTTCTACTGATTTACCACGGAAGATTGTTTGTTGGGTCAGGATCCTGAATCTCCCGCTTCATCTCTACGTCCAAACAATATTCAACTGCATAGGCACGACCCTCGGTAGGCTGGTGAAGGTCGACGAACACACCATCAAATGCACAAGAAGTAAGTTCGCTCGCCTTGCCGTCGAGCTCGACACCACGTCAGAATTTGCGACCAGTATTGTTATCAATGGTTTGGACTTTGAAGTTGAGTATGAGGGATTCCCGTTTCAGTGTGCAACCTACGGCGAAGAAGGCCACACCTCTGTGCAATGCTCCGCAGGGATCACGCAACAGGAAGCCAACCGCAATAATCCTACCCCAGCCCCGGACGTACCTGCTACAAATTCTGACAGTCAGTGGAGAACACAGAAGCATAGGTGGGGATATCAGGGGAAACAGCAGACTACTAAAACACCTATGAACTCTGTTACCCTAACGAGGAATCAATTTGATGATTTGAAAACAAAAGATGATTCGACTGAAGCAGTCACAAACACCAGCTAGGAAGGAAAGCAGCTGGCAGAAAAGCCTGTGGCACACAAGAACCCTAAAATCTGGAGAAAGAAGAAGACACCGGAGAAAATTGAAACAGCTGAACAAAAAAGAAAAGTCCTAAGGGACATCACAAACCAGCCCCAACAACCTAAAGAAGGCCTTTCACAGGGCGAGCATACCAATAAAATTCTAGAACACACAGTAGTGAACCCGGCGATTGATGAGGTGATTGAAATTATCCCTGAGGAGGAGGCACCTGTGACCAGGGCTGTTACTACGCATACAACCTGTAGCAGAATTAAGAAACGTGACAGTGACACTACAGCGGCCACTTCTGCTACTCCCAGAAAATCTTCGACCGGAAAGATGTTCAAGGGCTGCAGAACGAAGATGAAGAGAACGGGGGTTGCTAAATCGGCTGTGGAAGGCATCCACAGAAGCCCCAGTCTCAGAGGAAGCGTGGATGCAGAAATCATGGTGGACGTGCTAGAAGGAGCAGAAAACAGTGGTGAAGATAACAGGGAGACCAATGAAAACCAATCTTAGTTTCCTGTTTAGAAGAATTCTGAGTTATAATCCTTGTGGGATGTCGAAGTTGTTGTGCTAGAATGTGAGAGGCATAGGAAACGATGCCACATGCAGAGTTCTCAAAGAACTTGTCTACAAACACAAGCCGGCTGTTACTGCTGTGCTAGAACCTCGCATCAGTGCGGACAAAGCTACTCAGACCATTAAGAAGATTGGATTTCTGAACTCCCATCGCTCTGAAGCTCGGGGCTTCTCGAGTGGGATTTGGATCTGCTGGGATGCTGTTGCTTGTGACGTGCAGATCCTCAAGACACACCGTCAATTCATAACTTGTCGGGTGAACAAGTCTTATATTGCTACTTTCATTTATGCTAACCCCCACTTTCAGGTCCGCAATCTTCTGTGGAAGCACTTAAATGACATGGGCAATAGTCTTTTTGAACCGTGGATAGTCGCCGACGACTTCAACACAACCATCTCTCCGTCTGAGACTGTTGGCTATCAGACCTATAACCATCGTGAGGCCCATCTCTTTTCTGCTACCCTGCTTGAAGTAGGACTTACTGATCTCGGCTTCTCTGGACAAAAGTTTACCTACAGGCATGGAGTAAAACAAAGCAGGCTCGACCGAGGCTTGGCTAATTCTTACTTCCTCTCCGTCTTCCCAGAGGTTGCAGTGACCCATCTACCCAAGGTTGAATCAGATCACTGCCCTCTCTTGATTCAAACTCAGTCGTTCTCGTACAACAAGAAAAGGTTCGTTACCAAAGCTTCATGGGCTCAAGACCCCTCCTTCAATCATTGTCTTGAACGACATTGGAGTAGAAACCTTCCTTTCCATGAGGCTCTTGAGCACGCCAGGCAGCACATCAATGCGTGGGATTCCGTGAGAAACAAGAAGAAGAGAGAAACTAAAGAGCGGCTCCTACGTAATATAAACAATCTTCAAATGAGTTTAGCTGCTCATTATGATGTTATTACTGACAATCTATGCACCCAGATGGAGGATGAACTAAAAGTCATTCTTAAACAGGAAGAGGAGGATTGGAAATAGAAAAGCCACATCAACTGGATTCGGGAGGGTGAATCCAATACCCGCTTCTACCAAGCCTATGTGAATCATAGGAGGAGGTCTAATAAATGTCAAATTCTCAAAAGTCCTTCAGGGGATTGGATCACAAACGAGGACGATATCTTCAAACTGGTCACAGATTACTTCATATATTTGTTTACTTCTAACAGCAACACCAACCAGCAACAAATTGATAAAATTCTCGCGCGTTTTTCTCCTGTTGTTGGCAAGGAACACAACCGGCTGGCTAAACAAGCTCATAAGGATGAGATTTATGCAATCCTAAAGTCCATGGACCCCTACAAAGCCACTGGTCCAGACGGCACTACTACACACTTCCTGTTATCCAACTGGCCGTTGCTTCAAGATTCTATATGCACGACTGTCCAGGAGGCTCTAAGTATTAGTATTCTGAATGAACAAATTTGTAATGCTACTGTGGTCCTTATTCCCAAAGTTCCCAAACCTGAACTCGCAAGCCAGTTTTGCCCCATCTCTCTTAATAACACCATCCTTAAGCTCTGTTCTAAGGTTGTTGTTGAAAGATTGAAGAAATGGCTACCAGTTTGGATTAACCCAGCACAAAGCGCCTTTGTCCCGGGTAGGAAGATTTCTGACAACATCTCTGCAGCTCAGGAAATTATACATTTTATGAAACGGAAGAACTCCAAGAAGACTATGGCCATTAAAATCGATCTCACGAAAGCATATGACAGACTGGCATGGAATTTCATTGAGGATACTCTGAAAAAGGTGAACCTTCCAGCCTGTATGATTCAATACATCATGAGCTCGATCACCAGTGGTAGCTCTACCATTGCTTGGAATGGCAGGAATTCGACCAGCTTCAGACCGAGAAGGGGTCTAAGACAAGGCGATCCTTTGAGCCCTTATATATTTGTGCTTTGCATTGAACGTTTAAGTCAGATGATTGAAGAGTGTGTCAATTCTAAAAGATGGCAACCTATAAAATGGGCAGGAAGGGTCTGCGGATTGCTCACCTTTGTTTCGCCGACGACATACTTTTGTTTGCCAAAGCCAATATAACCAACATTGATACAATCCTGCATTGCTTCAAGGAATTTGAGTTGGCTTCGGGTCAAGCCATCTCGATTGAGAAGACACGGATTTTCTACTCCAAGAGTGTAACCCAGCAGGAAGCTACCCAAATCTGTAATCGCAGTGGGCTGCAACGCACTCAGGACCTGGGGAGATATCTAGGGGTCCTGATCCTCCACACGCGGGTGAACAAGAAGACTTACAGTGAAGTGCTGGATAAAGTTACTAATAGAGTTAGATCCTGGGCTGCTAAGACCTTATCTTTAGCGGGACACATATGCCTTGCTAAGAGTACCCTCGCCACCATTCCTACTTACATTATGCAAACTTCAAAGCTCCCACTGCAACTGTGCGACAGAATAGATGGAGAAATCCGACATTTCATTTGGAGTGGAGGGCGGAAAAGGAGAGGGACGCATCTTGTGTTTTAGGAACAGATAACTAGCAAGAAGATCCATGGTGGTCTGGGTCTCAAAGCCATGCGGGACTGGAACCAGGCACTTCTGCTTCGTCATAATTGGGATATCTGGTGCGGCAGAAGCACTCTATGGTGCACGACCATGTGTGACAAACTGATGAAGAGCAACCCAGGGACAAATTCTAATCTATCTCGCCTGGCGAGAACTGTGCTGCAAATGAAACCCTTTATGCAAGCTAATACGTTCCTGAGCCCTATGAGTGGGAATCACATTAATGTGTGGCAAGACTGCTGGATCCCGAGTGGGATTCGCTTGGAGGACCATGCTCGTAGAGCTATTCCTGAAGACCTGCGCGATCTGCAGGTAAGCAATTTAGTGAACCTAGAAGGTCAGTGGGACCGTGAGTTTCTAGATCTATGGCTTCCTGCAGATGTAGTCAAGGAGATTCATAACATTCAACCGCCTGTTGATACTGAGGCTGAAGATATATGTGTATGGAAGCTCAATAATGGGGGCAGCTATACGGTCAAGTCGGCCTATACGGCTTTGAGGGCGGATCTGAGGTTAAAAGACCAGGACAGTGGCCAGTTATCTAGAGAGCCCAAGTGGCGGCGAAGGTGAAGATCTTCATGCGGATCGCTGCTAATGGAGCCCTCCTCACAAATTGGAAACGTCGAAGAAGGCGGATGACCACCAATTCCGTTTACAGTCGCTGTAATAAGGAAGACAAAACCAGTCTCCATGCTTTGAGAGACTGTGAGAAGGTGAAACTAGTTTGGCTACATTTACAAGCCGGATCTATGCCTGGGAACACCATGTCTGTTTCATCGGATTTCTAGAACTCCACCAACTTTGAGCAATGGATCAGTCAGGGGCTCCGATCAAGCGAGGATACCAGAACCATATTTCTAATAGCATGCTGGGTGATCTGGAAACAACGCAATATGGAGGTCTTTGAAGCTAAAGACACCCCTGCGATACAACAGGTGAACAGAATTTTCTTGGAAAACAGGAGAACAGTCGAAGCTTGGGACAGAGAGAAAGCCGTCAAGAGCTCAACTACAACGGCGCAAGATGATCTTCATATCAGCGGACAGATCTTGATGCATGTTGATGTCGCCTGGAAGAAGGGAAAAGGCACCATCGCTGTGATAATTCAAGATCGCAATAACCAATGGAAGGGAGGGGTAGGCCAGCTGGTCTCAGTGGACAACCCTCTACAGGCAGAGCTTATGGCCATTGCCCTTATTGCTAAACTGATCAAATCCAGTAGGATGCAAGGTACAGTTGTGGTCACTGACTGTTTGACGGCCAGGAAGATGCTACAAGATGATTATAACAAACATCCTCGATATGCCAGTATAATAAGGGGGATCCAGTTGATATTGGGAGGCACTGCAGCTATTCACCATGTGGAGAGGCAGCACAATGGTCCAGCTGATGCTTTGGCTAAGACACACTTACAAAACACCTGTAGAGTCAGGTACTATGATATCCCTCCCAAGGATGTCATTGATACTGGACAAATCCTTTTTTGTAATGGTAGTAGTACTACCATGTTTAATTCTATGAAAATAACTCACATATGTAATTTGCCTTTGAATATGCTTGCACGAGGTGAGCAAGATGAATAACATTATCGCCTGACTTCCCGAAAAAAAAGAATATAATCAAAAGTTGGATTTCATGCCTCTTGGGTTCCTTGGGTTCCAAGGAGTCCAAAGTTGCAAAGATAATTCAAAAAGAAAAGAAAGGATCAATTAAATATTTCTTTATTAAGAAAGAAATTGAAAACAATTATAAAATGTAAAAAATAAGTGGAAAGAGGTATAATTGAGTTATTTTTGATGGATTTTCATATCCATGAGGTTTCTAATGTTAAAAGGAATTCTAATAAGGAAAATAAAAAGAGATATAAAGAGAAATCCTCAAACAGAGATATTTTGATAAGAAATAAACAAGATGATGAGAAATAATGGATATAGATGCATATAGAAGGATAATGAGTATCCATTAAAAAGGAATTCGAAATATTAGAGTTTCTTGGGGTCCCAGGAGCCCCAATGGCAAAAAAGAAAGAGAAAAGGCAAATAATAACAAAATAAGAAGATAATGTGATACATCATTAATGACTTTTTGATAATATCAAAAAGAGATGTTATTTGCTTTAAGAAAATAGATTTTCGTGGACAATAGATTAAAAGGCAAGGCTAGAGATAATGAAAGAGATCATTTTTGTATTTCTAAATATCCATGAAATAAGGAATGTTAAGAAGTTAAATAGGAGAGAGATGATTACTTCTCCTTGAAGGAATATGACTCCTATTGGGATAGGGCCTTGTTAGTTCATGAATAGCCAACCTAGGGCTTCATTACCCACCTCTATATAAACGGTAGAGCCCTAGTTCGAGTTCCAGAGAGATCCCACACATCTCTCTCTTTTGCATCTTCTTCTATTCATTCAAACCCTAGTTGTGAATAGTAAACCTTTCCTAGAGCAACAAGAGGTTGGGGAGGAGTTGCGAGGGAGGCTTGCCGCTTCTACGACATCAAGAGGTGTTTGGGTGAGTGTCCCCTCACCCTAGCCGACCGCGGAAGCAGCATCATGGCTGCATACAATGACTGAGTTGTAGGTCTGCCCAGTCCTTTTCCCACCACCTCGGTAGTAGCTTGGAGCCCCTGCTAGTGTGGTGGAGGGCTATGGGAAGGAAGGGACCCTTGTCGGTGCCATCGGGTCCAGGGACGGAGGGAGGAAACCCTCCCTCGAGCTGCTGCAGGCGGTAGTAATAGGTCATCACGAGGAAGAAGATAGCGGGTGGCCGTTGGATAGAAATGCCCCTCCGCAGGCTGAAGCGTCAACAAATTAAGTAGGGATATATCAGTCTTTTGATTATGTTTCCAAGCAGCTAGGTTATGTTGTATGGAAAGGGACACATGGCACTCTCTGATTGGTTTTGGTAAGTAATTTCTTACAAAAATCATATCTAAATATTGGTAGCTCCAATGGAAACATGCAAAATATGAAAATTGATCAAAAGAACACGTAGAATCCAATAAAATAGTTTTAAAGCCTGATTTTGTTCATATCTGCAAAAGTATGCGAAGTCAATGAAAAGTGCTTTGAAATTATGTTAGAAGCCCTAATTGAAATTAATGGATAAGTTCATGATGCTTAATTGGTGAAATGAAGTAATAGTAACCTATTGAAATGTTAATGATGAAATTGAACCTGATCTAGATGAATTATTTCATGATTTAGGGTTTTACACCAATTATGAATGATAAAGCTTTTGGAAACCTTAATTTAGTTTCATGTGCATAAATATGCTTTAATGGGCCTTGAACCCTAATGTTAGTAATTGTGACTCTTAGTGGCTTTTATTGTTCAAATTCATGATTAAAGTTGAGATATGATGATTCTAAACTATTTCAAGTACAAAGGCTCCTAATTGTGGATAAATACCCTTAATATGGTAATTAGGGTTTTCTAATAGATAAAGGTGGAATTAATGATAAATAGAGTTCATATGTGAATTAGATCATGACAAACTATGGGTTGTTAATCCGGAAGGGACCACAGATGATATTCATGCCCAATGGTCTTGTCATGTATTAAAAGGATAAAGTGGTAGTTTTAATGTCAAAAAGACATAATGGACTTCATTTATGGTTAATTGTTCCTTTAATCTGAAATTAAGGTAACCTTAATAACTTTCATGAAGAATAGATGAGATAATTAGGGTTTGTGAGTAATTGTATAAAATTAGGGTTGAAAATAGTAAAAATCAAGAGAAACCCTAATTATAATGGAAACCCTAAAAAGTGGACTAGAAACCCTAGGAAGCAAGTTAGGTTGGATAGATCTTGATGACATGAGTAATAAAAGGAAATTGTATGTTTATTTCAGGATCTTTTTGTGTGTACATGCTTGCCTATTTAGATTTCGTGCTTGCTTGGATTATTCTATCTCAAATCAGCCTGAAAGGTATGTGGTTACGCTTATGGTTAATCTCTTTAGTTTCATGACGATTCCCTATTGTTTTATCAGTTGCCTAAAAATAACTGCTTGGATGAATTTTATTTCATGCAACTATAAAGTGACTATGATTATCACCATAATTATGTATACATGACTGGCTCAGATCTTGGTCCTCCTCAGTGGCTTTGCTAATGATGAAAAGGGTAATCTGGTAAAGGGTCTACTTTTTAAGTGGGACCATCAAGTTATTAAGACTTAGGGATTGGGCTACCTATGGGTAGTGCAATGTGACTCTTTAGCACACCATGATTTAGGGATCGGGCTACCTATGGGTAGTGCCATGCGACTCAACCCTAGATATTGATCTACTTGTTAGGTAGGATCATGCGGGGTTTAATGGGGATATACCATGAGGAAGGTAGCATCAAGGTCCACTCCAGGGACAACACAGAGGCTAGGGTATGTATGGATTGAACAGTTATGCTTAAAATGTAAAGTTGTTTGTTAAATCATAATTGACTGCAATATGTTATTACAGTTAGTTGCATGATTATTGTTTCCCCCACATACTGGCATATTCATTTATGGTGACCGATGTTTTGTTTGTCGGCATTTTAGGTACAATTGAAAAGGACAAACAGTAAAGTAGAATATATGGAATTAAATAAGAATTAAATTACAAAGGAGGATTAGTTACAATAGACTCCATATGTGGATAGAAGTAGATATCCAAGTTTTTGAAAAAGGTATGCAAAGTTTTATTTATACTGGTTTTTAGTTTAGTACGATAGAATTTGATAATTATTATTGATTATTTGTCAAACCTTTGATCATGTTAATTGGGATAATGGCTCTGACCTCTTTGTCTCCCTTAATAGGGGGTTACTGGGAGGTGGGGTCATTATAGGGATTGAGACTGGTATTAAGGAGAAGGAATCATATACCAAACTCCAGGGAGATTATTGAGAATTCTTAGATGTGTAGGGACCCAATGGAGCCTTCCAAACCCTATCCATAGAGAGAACTCATAGGTCTATCACTCATCCTTAATGAAGATGAAAATAGACCCCAACCTCGTGGCTCCTAACTAGGCTGTTGCTGGAACAGTAGAACTTGTAGGCGGTGCCGTTTCAAGATGATGAAGCAGAGGGGCTAGTCTGGAGTCCATCACAACGAAGGTAGTGATCACCTTGGTGAAGGATAGAAAAGAAAGTTTTGCGTCACCCCAATTTTGTCGCACACCAGACCTCATATTACCCTGAGAGAAATCTTGATCCTTGCTGCACTGCCCCACTATGGCTCCAAGTAAGGTTCCATGATGGAGCTCTGAAGCTCCCGTTGATCTCGTCACTGCGACATCGACGACCGACCAAGTGAGGGCGGCATAGATCAGGTCATCATCCCTTGGCATGGAGGCTACACTCATCGAACCCAGCCTTGCGGTGATGGTTAGGGCAGAGCAGACATAGTCGAGCATCAATCTCTTTGGTACCTAGCCTATCCCCTTTCAAAATTGCTGGGATGTGTATCGGTTAGGAGAAAATAAGGAGGATAAGCACCAGACTCACTGTAGTTCCATCTCATACGGTGGGGCACGTGCTTGTAGGAATGAAGAAAGATGGGAGCGGGGTTCCACATCAGGTCGAGAATGTAAGGGAGATGGGGGAGAGAGAGAGAGTGCTCGTGCCCTTTGATTCTTGATTCATCCTAAACCAGGTTCAATAACTGGATGAACCAGACTGCCTAATAGGTATATGTTTTCCAAAATCTAGTTAAATGACATAATTTTAGATAATTCACCATATATAGCTCCCTTGGCCTATAAATACCCACAACATATCCTTAGATTTACAAAATTGTATATTTTTTCATGAATCCCCTAGATCAGACCTCTGAAGCAGTAATATTCATGAATTTAATTTATAAGATGATGCTTCATTTTAGGATGTACGTGATATAATAAATTCTATCTGTTTGAGATAAATCCTCAGAAAATTCATGTTAAACCGTAACATTGTACAAATACTTATAATGGACTCTTATCTTATTATAATTTAAAAATATTAGGTCTTTCCAAATTAATGCATATTTTAGATTCTTCAAACCTCACATTAATTCCAGAAAATATTGCAAAGATCAAAAAATTTGGAAAATTGAACCAGACCCTAAACACAACCTTCTGATCAGTACAAATATATTAGAGATAAGATTTGGCCAGTTTGAACCTAGGTTTGACCTAAACCCTAATATGGACCTAAATACCATTAATAATGGTGAACCTTGTATTAATGATGAATATTTGTTATTAATCAAGTGATGACGAGATTGTCTAGATGATCAGGGATAGCTATGATTCTCTGAACTCAGGTACGTGGATATAAGTATAAGACTTGTTTTATTGGAAGTTAATTATGCATAATTGCTTGCATGTATTTGAATACCGTGTTGGATGTATATCTATATGTATTGTCATTTCCACCTTGAACACTAAGAACATTAAGGAAAGAAAATGGAATGTAGTGACTGATGGTTCATTAATCTCCCTATTAGAGAGGGAAAGAATTAATGTTGACTAACACCTCCCTAATGGTACAAGGTACGTGGGGAGATCCCTAATGGTACAAGGTGTGTGGGGATAGGGCCTAATAATATATGTTTGTGTTAAGTCCACTATAGTAATACATGTCCATTGAAATATGATAAATAACTTGGGTTTACCTGATTTTCCGCCTTAAATAATGATTTGATTTTCTTTCTTCTTTTTCAAGTATTCTAAATATGCCATCATAGTGTAGTATCTTTCAACTTTATGTTGATTTGTTGTTTCACATATGTTTTAGGTTCAGAGCTAGCATGGAATAAAAGAACAAGATGTGATCAGTTGTATAGGTTTACCTATTGTGTGTAGATCCTAGTTAGCATACATGTTCATAGACTATAGAATTTTCATTTAGTATGTAATTGTAAATCATTTTGTAATAATTTATTTGTAATAAATTTCAAGTTGAATGTTGAGAAATGTTATGGTGTCTGCCTATGGTTGTATGGTCATATATGCACATATTGCTTCCACAATGCACTTTGATACAATTGCCTAATATTTTAGGATTTGTCCTCTCGGGCCCTCTAAGTCTCGAGATGACAAAATCCGAGGACGTTACAACATGCTATAACCACAAATGAGAACATGAAATAAATAAATGCACAAGCGATGGTTATGGCCATACTAATGTAATTCCTTGGACCCACAAGGAATTACTACCACCTATGGTCCACATCATATGCAACATGTTGTTGGTGAAAATCTGTGTTCAAACCAATCCAGGTTGATCGATTCAACTCTTATATCGGTCAACTTGCCTCCTGGTCACTTAGTTGGGCTTTTCTAAAGCAGTTGCCTAGTTCTTAGGTCCAAACATCATCTGGACACATCTAGTCGGTCTGTTGGGCCACCAGTTCATCGATTTTTCCTCCTATTGTCTGGCCTCCTCGGCCCTCTAGTCGATCAGGTTGTCTCATGAGTTGATCGTTTCATCTTGTAAAGATTATTATCTCACATCAAAACATAAATTAAAACTATACTATTTCTTATTACATTGTATATGAGGAAAACCTCAAGTTACATTTGAGGGAAAATAGGAATAAGAGCATTAATTTACATTTGGAAAGGAGAGGGAGGCTTTGTACACAGACTGATTAACAATAGGAATGAATTCCACAACCATGCACACACAGATCTAGGGTTTTGGCCATAACTATGCTTCACATCCACCATAAAAGCCGATTTTATGGCGACACATGTAAATTATATATATATATATATATATACATATATATATGGGTTCTTTATGTGGTGATTTAGATGGATGTGCACATCAAACAGTTTAAATATTTGCATAGCACACAATAAATAAACTCCATAAAACCAAAATCCGATCATATCAATTATCACAAAATATAATTAATTGATGTGGCTCTCATACCACTGTAGGGAAATACGACATCAGGTAGGCAGCGGAAACAAAAACTTTACTGACATATTTCCCATTAACCAATAAGTTGCATAAATAACTATGCAGTGGGAAGGATGGTTTCACAAAGATATACATGGTCCTAGACCAAGTCCAATGACAAACCTCATCGATGTAGATGCCCACTCGATCTTGGACGGTGTTTGTGCAGCTCCTGGTTGCACTGGGACTCGTCTGACTACTCGTCCACATACAATAGACTCAGATAATTTTTGCAACAACTCCTTAGATCTCATCATGCTTTGCGAGTTGACATTGCCCTCCTAGCAATAGCCAAAGGACTCCTTCCTCTATAGTAGTCCACATGGACCAACTAGAACTCTTTCCATCCTGTAGGAATGGATAGGAAGGAGTTGTCCCTCCCGTTGGTGTACTGGTCACCAATGTTCTCTCCCACAACAATGATCATCAGTTGTTTCTCTACCTTGGCTATCATTCCCTAGTCAGGTAGGACTTACTTGGGCTCTCGTGGTTACCACAACAAAAGAGGACAACAATTGTCAAAGCAACTGATTCTTAATTATTTGTGTAGTAGTTGTGCTATGGGAAGCCCCAAGTTTTTGTCGATATATAGGAGGGGTTAGGGTCAAGGTTCCCAATCCACAGCCAATAGAAGACTAAAGTGGAAGTAGAAAGGACTAGAAGATCTAGAATTTTCATAACAATTCTAGAAGTTTCACAGCCTGTGTGTGCCAAAATAGTCATCTCACCCAGAAAGATGGTCATCTCACACGCAATAAGGTCATTTCACTAAGAAAAATGACCGTTCCACAATTTCCAATTTTTGTATGTATTTCGCAATTCAATTCCAATTAGTACTCAACTTGTAGTCAGCACCAATCCTTGATGCAATTGAATTGCACCCGTGAGATGGCCAATTGGTGCAATTGATATTGGCGTCTCGCTCCAAGCCAGACATCCATTTTACACAAGCAAGATGGGTGTCTCGCACCCTTTGTCTAGCAAAATTCCAACCAATGTAAAATACAATTAGCCTGACATTCCAAATGGTTGTCTCAACACTTGAACCAATCATTTGATAGTCTAGTCAGTTGATCTATTCCATGAATTGAAATACGTAAACACTTTAGTAATCAATTGTATCATCATTCAAGATTAAACTCCTCTTCTAGATGAGTTCCTATGTGTATGACCCTATAGGTCCCATATCATGTTGGCAATGAATGTCTATAACAACTTATGACATCACAAGCAATGAGCGGTGCCTAGTCGCACATCAATGCTACCCAAGTGAATGGAAAGTTGGAGGGAAACTTCAACCTACAATTTGTGTATGTTGTTACATTATTTGTATAGTTCCTTTGTCACTGATATCCAAATTGAACTAGAGGCATACAGTAGTCATCCTCATTCTTATTCAATCTTGTTCCTTGAACTAGAGTAGATTGCATGAGATATATGTAAGCTCAATATCACATATTGACTCACATGTGTATGGCCATACTTTTCTTAGTCTCGCTAATCAAGAGGCCTTGGATATCATACTCATGTAGGTGGGACAAATCACATCTCTATCACTCACAGTTAATCCCCATGTGTCAAAGTCACTCAATCATCACCTTTATGACAACCCATGTTTCATGATTGCGTTTGATGATGTCAAAGTGTACTCAATGACATGTGACAAGTGCAGTGATTTCAGGTCTAAGAACCACAACCACCACCATCACTGTGAGCTGACTATGAATTCCATGATGATGGCTTCCATGTCTCAGTCTCATGGTGGGTCTGTCTGATATATTATTCTCTAACATGTATCTATGTGCTTGTTTTGATATTTCTATATCATGAGCAATGACATTTAGTCATCAACCGAATCACACACTGATCTTATGTGTTATTGTTGTCTATCAACCTTCCATAATAACAATCGATCGGGGACATTATAAGAATATGTATATGTACTCTTAACATCCATATGATCTCATCCACATGGTTAGTAACTTCAACACATATGTCATTGAGTGATATGATTCTCTAGACATTTAATCTGTTATTCATCATCTCATAACTGAATATACAAAATAAATTAGAAGCTTGCATTTGTTATTAATCAAATCATTTATATATTATGCCATTACAATCATCACATGATTGACTCGCTGGGCATACATACCAACAATTATTCCCATATTACATGTACATTATTATTTCCACATTACATGTACATTATTATCTCCATATTACATGTACATCATTATTTCCACATTACATGTGCATTAGTATTTCCATATTACATGTAAATTATTATTTCCATAGTACATGTTCTTTTTTTTTTGGAAATAGGTAAATAGTATTGCCAAAAGCGGTATAACAAGCTATACAAGTACAAGGCCCTTAGGCCAACATATACAAATAGCAGAGGCCGAAAAGAAAACAGGGGTTATCTACAAAATCCCCAAAATAGTTTGGTATCAGTGTTAATTTTAGCGGCCAGCTCGGGTTTGGATGCAAACACCCAGCATAAGTCAGAACTAATCTTCTTTAACAGGTTGTTTTCAGTGATCCCACCACTATTGTGGCCTCTTCTATTTCTTTCACTCCACAGGTGGAAGCACATACAAGTGAGGACTAGTCCATAGGCACTAGCCTCATCATTCCTCTTGTCACACGTGTTGGTGAACCAGTTGATGACGTCAGTAAGGTTATCAGGCACCTAGTGGCCCCATTTGTTGCGAAGACAAGCAATGCGCCATATAGTCTTAGAGTAGATACACTCAAAGAAAAGGTGGTCGGTTGTTTCTATACCAGCCAGGCAAAGCGAGCATGTTAGGTTCACAGGGATGCCCCACCCAGACAAACGAGCCATTGTAGGCAGCTTGTTGAGAAGGGCTCTGTACAAAAGCGTGCTCCACTTGGGGTAATGAAATTTCCCCCACACTATATGAAACCAAGGCACATCAGGAACGACCCTATTATTGATGTTGGGTAATGACATCAAGTAGCTAGCATGACCCGGAGCATCAACATGAGGGGTACCATAGTTGTTTTCAAAGACTTTGCACATGCTTCTCCAGATCCTGGTCGGGCTAGAGCACCTCTCCAACGAGATTATGGGTCCATATATCATCCTCATCCAGTGAGTCCAGACATTGTCAGGCATGTTACCGAATTTATCAATCCTCTTAATAGTGTTTTTCTCAAGAATTGTGCGACCATCAGTGATTTGCAAACCACCTTTCTTATACGGTTTAGTGATATAGTCCCAGGCCACCCCATGACCACGCCCACCCCAAAGGAAAGCGGCAGACATGGATCTGATCCTGCTCAGGCAAGCACAAGGTATGTCACACAAATCACACCAGTATCTAAGCATACTCTGGATGACTGTTCTGATGAGCACCAAGCGACCGACCATAGAGATATTAATGCCCGACCATTTGTCCAGCTTATCTTTCACTTTGTCGATCAACATGTTGAAATCTTTCACAGTGCCTCTGCCCCCCGTAATGGGGATGCCCAGGTATCTAGTGGGCAGTCTGCCTCTTCTCACTCCCATAGAAATTTTCAGTCTACCCCTGCGGGAGTCACAAGATTTGGAATTGAAAATCTGATATTTGATAGTGTTGATGTATAGACCAGTAGAGCGACCAAAGGAAGTCACAACTTTCTTATACTCTTTCAATCTATTGGCATGACCCACAGAGAACAATAACACATCATCGGCAAAAATAAGATGTGTGAAAGCTTTACAACCCTTGACTTTGAAGCTTTGATTTTACCCTATTGCTCAGTAGTTTTGATAGCATTAGAGAGTCCCTCCATCATGATGGTGAAGAGGAGAGGTGACAAGGGGTCACCCTGTCTCAAGCTGTTAGAGGCACGGAATAGCCCTGTAGGGGAGCCATTCACTAAAACAGAGAAGGATGTAGTTTCAATGCACTCTCTCAACCAACCAATCCACTTGATGGAGAACCCTAACACCTCCATAATACCCTAAAGAGCTCTCCAATTGACTGAATTGAAGGCCTTGGTGATGTCAATCTTGACACATGCCTTAGAAGTAGAACTTTGCTTTTTGAAGTCCACAAGAAATTCAGTAGCAAGCAACACACAATCGGCTATATTCATGCCTTTGACAAAGGCATTTTGCTCTTTAGAGATGATAATGGGAAGGACAACCTTTAGTATACCAGCGAGAAGCTTGGAAAAGATTTTGTATAGGACAGAACAGCAGGCTATCAGCCTATAGTTAGAGATGGAGCTGGCAAATTTAGATTTGGGAATTAGCTTTATGAAGGCATGATTCACAGCTCTGACCATACACCCTCCACCCAGCAACCAGTTGATGGCCTTGCAAATGTCATCACCAATTAGATACCACATCTTTTGGAAAAATAGGCTATTAAAGCCATCGGGTCCAGGAGCCTTAGAGTAGTGTATAGAAAACACAGTGGCTTTGATCTCATCATCTGTAGCACCTTTACAAAGCTCAATATTCATGGCGGCATTGACTCTCTTTTCCGGTAGATGCACAACATTAAGGCTGGGGCAAGTGTTTTGTTGATTGTAGAGGTTGTTGAAGAACGCCACAGCCTCCTTACCAATATCCACCTGCCCACCAACAGTGTCCCCATCTTCAGTAATGAGTTCGTGTATTGTCTCAAGCATCTCCTTCTTTTTGATTGCACTGTGATATAATCTTGAATTGCGATCACCATCAGATATCCATTTCATGAGACTTCTCTTCCAGTAGAAACTCTCCAGGGCTTTTTCCAGCAGCCTAAGAGGCTCCTCAGCTCTGCCTTCATTCTCAATGGCATGATTATCCATCGGTTTCAGTCTGACCTCCAAGGCCGCATTGTTGTAGATCTCAAGAGCCTCCCTGGTAAGGTTAGGGAGGTTTACTTTCTCTTTCGCCCACTTCTTCAATGCCTTCTTTGTTGACTGCAGCTTCATACGGGCCACAAAAAGGGGGTTGCCGTCCACCTCCGTCTGCCAGCTATGCTCCACAATGTCATTGAAACCCAGCCACTCACACCACAGGTTGAGAAACCTGAACGGCTTCACTCCCTGAGGGGAGGACGTCAGGTCCAACTGCATCCATGCGTGATCGCTGAAAGGATGGGAGCCCAGCCGAATGGCTATGTGCAGGAAGATGTTGAGCCACTGCTCATTCACAAGCCCTCTGTCAAGGTGACTCGCTATTCTCCTGCCCATCTGCTGCTTGTTGGACCAGGACGTGAAGCCACCGATGTAGGGCAGCTCAAGAAGTTGTGCAACGTCCATGGTGTCGTTGAAGGCAGCCATGATCCTCTCCGGCACCGGAAGCCCACCTCTCTTCTCTCTAGCTCTAAGAACGTTGTTGAAATCCCCTAGCACAAGCCAGGGGATTTGGGACTGAGTCACCCCTTTGATATCGTCCCAGAGGGATCTGCGATTGCATTCTAGATTTTCACCGTAAACCCCGATGATGATGCAAGAGAAGCCACCGGTGTTGAAGCAGCTAATCGTCACCGCTTGGTCAGAGATCTGGATAGGCTCAATCCTCCACACCAGAGGATTCCACCCGATCACGATCCTTCCCCTTTCAACTTTGTCCAGATTGTCCATAGTGTTCCAAGTCTCTGGGAATAAGGATTTGGTCCTGCTCCCATTGTCTCTCCGGATCTTTGTCTCAAAGCAGAAGATCAGGTCAGCCTTCATTGACCTTATAATGACTCTAAGTCTTCTATGTGTCCTGGGTAGAGATGCCCCTCACATGTTCCATGTGAGAATGGACATGATTACTTCTGTTTGGAGCCGCTCCCTTCCCCGGAGCTAC
Organism: Alisma plantago-aquatica; assembly: GCA_963693085.1. Taxonomy (NCBI): domain Eukaryota; kingdom Viridiplantae; phylum Streptophyta; class Magnoliopsida; order Alismatales; family Alismataceae; genus Alisma; species Alisma plantago-aquatica. Next base: position 1,820,102,084 of record OY856409.1, on the reverse strand, counting down.
TCCCTTTCTTCTTCTTCATCGTTGTGTGTCGCGTTTGAGGTGGACTCCTACTCCTCGAGCGTTCCTCCAAGGGGGTATCATCGGTGATCTTGTCTAGCAAAGTAAAAGGGTTGCAATCAACCTTGCTAGCCCCTCCCTTAGCAGAGCTATCGCCCACGGCAGTAGCAGCAGGACTGACCTCAACACCCTGACGTATCACGTCCATAGTATCAAGCACCTCATCTACGACAACAGGGACTTCCTTCTCTTTGCTCACAGGAGACTTGATCGCCAGCACTTCCAGAGAGCCAGCAGCATCCCCGACAGGCCCAGGGACAGACACTTCAGCTTCCTTCTCTTTTCCTCTGTTTGTATCTTTGGCCGGCTTTGATTTCCCCGTCTTCCGTTTCCCTCCCCGAGCAGGTTCAGGAATGATCGACGGTTTATCGGAGTAGGCGGACCTGGAGCCTGGGCACAGACCAGAGTCATGCCCAAACACCCTACAGACATTGCAACGATCATGGAGCGCTTCGTATTTGATTTTAACTTCCCATTCCTCGCCGTTAGGAAGCTCCACCATGACCTCTGTGGGAGGTTTCGTCTCAGTAGAGATATCGACGCAGAACCTCGTGCAACCCATAGTGGTACCTTCGGATCTTCTATCCATCGCTCTGGGCACCCCTATAGCGTGAGCTACGACCGCAATGGCACGGGGAGTCCAGTGACGACCCACATCAGGAAGGGAGACCCAAACAGGCACTGTGGTGAAAGCCGCCCTCTGCGTATCTGTGGGCTCTGATCTCCAAAACACAAGATAAACATAGCGGAAGCGATTCGATTAACAGCGGAATATGAAAAATCACGAGAAATTAAAAACTTTTCAAAAACGCGATCTCAAAAACCTGAAACTCCTTTTATAAAAGTAAGATGAATTGTTTACATCTCTGATAAATCACCTCTCGAGTGATTATATACATCACGATACAAAATCTCAAGACTTCAAAATTCTCAGATCAACAAACTCCTAGGACTTGAGTGTATAGAGATGACATAAGACTATTCTAACTACAAGACTAGACAGCACAGTGTTTCCACCTGAAATCACTGCTGCTCCTGGTTTTGCTGCTGCTGCTGCTGTCCACCTGCAGATTGGTTCCTTCGACCTCGACATCCACCTAAAGGTAGAAATCTATGGGGTGAGACAATTTTAAATAATTGTCCCAGCGAGAGTTATAACTCTCCGCCAGAAACTTTGTTAAAAGCAATCAAAGGAATATCATGAGGAGGTAACTTAGATTACTCACAGCAGGTTTGATAACAATTATTCACCTTTATTAAGGAATATGAAAAACATGTATACTAATACTTGAACAGGATATTAAAAGCAAGCAATGTAATATCAATCAATGTTCCTCGTAGTTCAACCTAAGCAGTTATGCTACGCGTTTGATTATGTTTTACAAACATCATTATGCCCTGCGGAGATGAGGTATACCGCTCATGATCCAACCGATCACTAGTAAGTCGCATCGGTATCATACTAGGTCATCGAAAGAGCCGGATTCTCATGACCTTCAACTACCTCAGTCAGAATGAGGATAAACATGCAGGACATCTAGTGTCTCTGCTATTATAGCTCACCATGGTATTCTGGTACTTCGCTATTAGAGTCACAGTGGCATTCTGCACTCTCTTCGCTATCGAAAGATTTCATGTTTTTTTTCTCATCGATGCGGTATAAAAGATTTCCCTTGGGAGAATAGTGTTACATCATCCCGGTATAAACATATAGTGAAGGGTTGATAGATTAAAATACATCCATATCAACTCCTACACTAGGATGTAAGGATATACACATCCATATTCCCCCACATACTCTAAAGTATGTGATCCAGGAGTTCCCTTAGGAAAACCTGTTTCACCATCATTTAAACTCTGACAATGATGGATCTATGATCAAGGCTCTACATGATATGATTAAACTTGGTTATTAGGTACATTTCAGTATTCTTTTAGCATCATACATGTTTCCAAACATTCAAGTACTAAACATGGCTATAACAGAAGAATACTAAATGTAATAGGTATTACTCATATCAGTTATCAGATGGATATCAATTCTTAATCATCTTATCACTATTATTCAGGAACATGGGTGTTCACACCCTTATATCATCATAACACTTTCTATCAAGTGACATGTCAGCATCAAGTCATCTATTAGCATGACCTTTATGTCATTCATGGTCCTTAAGGCAATTCAGTTTCATATGATACCACTTGCATCTAGGCAACATAGTTATTTCTGTTCATAAGCTATTGACATGCTTTCAATGAATATGATGTCATGATCCTTACCTGGATATGATTATTTTCTTATAAGAACCTGCATGATTAAATCAATTGATAATAATCAACAATTCATAGTCAGATCAGCAGTCAATAAGACAGAATTAATCCTTCAATTCAAAGGTTATACTTTTATGTCCTTACAAAGGGTAAGATTCCCTTGTTTACATCATTTAGGGTTATTTACCCCTTTCATTATGATTGGGAATACTAATTCCTCATCCCATATCTTAATCATACAATTCATGCTTTAAAGGAATAACATGAGTTTAGAGTTTATTGTTCATTTCAACATATTACTATGAACTAGGGTTTACTATTCACGTTACTCATGATTACCCTAGAATTAGGGTTTACTATTCACTTTACTCATGATTACCCTAGAATTAGGGTTTACTATTCACTTTACTCATGATTACCCTAGAATTAGGGTTTACTATTCACTTCATAGTGAAATGAGCTCATAGCATCATCATGAATGAGAAACATCATCATTGATGCTTTCAAATTAGGTTAAGACTCATCAATTATCTTAATTAGGGTTTTCATGATTCTCTCATAATTGGATCATACCCTAATCCTGCATATTCATATACATTGAAGGTACTTTATTTGAGTTTTAACCATAAATGGTACTTTCTCTCTCTCTCCTTACTAATGGATGGTGATTACATTACTCTATATAGGGTTGAGTTAAGTCCTCATTGATTAACATAAACCAAATCACCACTATCATATCACTAGGGTTTGAATAAAACAAGGTATCCTTTAATTGAACACATTTGAGGTGAAACGAGTGTGAACCCATTTGAGTTGAAACGGGTGTGAACCCATTTGAAGTGAAACGAGTGTGAACCCATTTGAGTTGAAACAAGTGTGAACCCATTTGAGGTGAAACGAGTGTGACCCCATTTGAGTTGAAACGGGTGTGAACCCATTTGAGTTGAAAAGAGTGTAAACCCATTTGAGTTGAAACGGGTGTGAACCCATTTGAGTTGAAACGAGTGTAAACCCATTTGAGGTGAAACGGGTGTGAACCCATTTGAGTTGAAACGAGTGTGAACCCATTTGAGTTGAAATGAGTGTAAACCCATTTTAGGTGAAACGGGTGTGAACCCATTTGAGTTGAAACGAGTGTAAACCATTTGAGGTGAAACGAGTGTGAACCCATTTGAGGTGAAACGAGTGTGAACCCATTTAGTCCTATTAGTCCAAGATCGTTTAATAAAGTTGGATAAGGACCAACATAGGTATTAACGCCCCTCATCTTCAACCTTGAAACCAAGGTATGTTCTTCACAAATAAAACTTGCAAGAGTGCAAAGAAAGAGGGGAAAGAAAAAAGACTAATTATTATTTGCAAGAATAAAAGTATGCATAACAAAGCAAGGTGTAGAGTTATAAAACCCACCTCAAACATTGTCCCTAGAGCTCCAAGCTTCCAAGCTTCAAGACTTTAATGGCGTCTTGAGCTCCACAGGTTGGCCAAAGGTGATTCTCCAAGGAAAAGATGGAGATGATCGGCTAGAACAAGAAACCTAAGTGAATTAACCATGAAACCAACCTTATACAAGGATTTCCTCCATGAATCCAAGCTAGAAGATGGTGCTATCTTACCTTATAACAGGTTGGTCATTTCCCTGAGCTCCATAGCTTTGCCTAAGTCGGTCTAAGAAAGGGAATAAGAAGGGAAGAAAGGAAACGTTGCCTTTGGTTGCAAAGGAAAGGATCATATATACTTTGAGGTTATTTTCATCATAAGGACAACTTACTCCTCCTTTTCACAACTAGGTCCTTCCTTTATTTTAGGCACGTCCCTCCTCTTCATATCTAAGGTAAAACTTCTTCTAAGACCAAGGACTAAAGGCAAGGAAGGTCAACTTGTCACTATGGTGCACAAATACATATAAGGGTCTCCTTTACTTACAATTTTGATGGTTTAATTACAAAGGTGTTTCTTATTATAAGATTATTCAAATGAAGTGCCTCCTTCATTATTATAACTTTAAATGATGTCAAAAATCATAAAAGATATTCTAGAAAGTGTATAGCACAAGTTGCACCCCACATTTTGGGTAAATTGCACTTTACACCAAAATTAGGATTTTAAGCACAAGGATTGCTCCAGAAGCTGCACCTTGGTGCCCAAACTTGGGAAATCCATCATACCTCATCATATTCATTCATATGATGTCTCTTTATTAGAGGAACATCTTAACCTATGTAATTTGCAAGTTAACCCCTCTAATTGGGTAATTTGCACAAAGGTCCCTGTATTACCAAACAATACTACAATCATTGTTTAATAAGGACAGAAATGAAAATGTATGTTCCTTAGGAAATTAATTACATGCCAAAAAAATAATCACAAGGATTTAATTACATATTTAGGCAAAACACCTAGGGTTAATTCATAACCCAAGTCAGGGATGTTACAGTATCCACCTCCCTGGTCCATTTCCTCACCAGCACGAGTTGATCATCGAAAAACCATGGACCACCATCAGTAGCCTTCTTGAGATCAGCAGCGTTGGAGAAGCGAGCCAGATAAAGGCCACCATCCGGAGTGTATAGCTCCAGAGCTCCACGCGGCCGCCAGAACCTCAACTTCCACCCTCTGAGCTACGAGGGGTGGCATTTCTTACCCAGAATCTGAATGATCGCAGAGTTGTGGTGGTAGTCATTCATCTCCTCAAGAATGGGCTCTGTCATCTTTGTCCAAAGCCTAGGATCGCCCTCCCAACGAAAGGGGGCTTTGGGATCGTTCGCGTCAGCGCCTTTAAGTGAGGGAGGTGGTCCGACCACTGCTCTCACCCATTCTCCCGCCACAGTAACGTCAGCAGAGGGGCTAAACCAGCCGCCCACGACAGGACCCCCAGAACCCGCCCCAGCGGAGGTGGAAGCCGGAGGGGGCAGAGCACCCCCACCCGCCATGGATCGCCTAAACCTAGAGAGAAGGCAGAGTGTCTAGCCTAGAGAGAAGTGAAGTAATTGAAATAGAATTTGATCTCAGGACTCCACAGTACATGTTCATTGATTGGCGGAGGATGCCTAAATCCAATTTCTTCTAAAAAACCCTAACTACAGATGAGGAGGGAAGTTCCTTTTTGGGTTTATTAAGCAAGAGAATGACAAATGGATGAAATAGATGAGAAGAAACCCTATAGGTATTTTACTTTGAGCTAAATCATCCAACTTTGGACAGGCAAGATGCACAGGTTCAGGAGTCCTTGTAAGATGACTAGGGGTGTGGAGGAAACTTTTGCCTACCCCCATGTTGTGATCCCTTCTAGACTCCATTATCTTTAGAAAACGTGCTAATAATTCCCTCATATTTTTACAAATTACTTGAAATTATGAACTATTAAATATTATTTTAATAACTTGGTGCTCTGATGCCAGATGTAATGACCTTACTTTTTAGCAATCCCCAATTAAGGAAGGCCAAAAAAAATAAAAAATAAAAAATAAAAAATAAAAAAATGAGAGCCACTACCTAAATTTTTCCTAGGGATCCAGATTTAGCAAATAATAAATGAAAAAGTAAATAATTTCCTTTAGTTCAAATATATTGCCTACAAGATGGTCCTCTAGAATTTACATAACTTTCCATCATCAAAATTGTACATATGAGAAGATGTATCTAGCTAATCCCCCTTTCAAGTTAACTTTAATGTCTTGAAGTAATTTCATATGTCCATCATATCCTGATATCACCTTATCAAGCATGTACCTAAAATGCCATGAAAACAAAACGCGGATTAGTATAACAAGTTATAATGTGAACATAGAGTTCGTGTAAAAGTGTTCAAGTGAACCAACAACATATATTCCATCAAATACTTGCAAATAAGAATAGTCATTTTCTTCCATAATATTTCTTTATGTGTTACCCCTAGTGCATTATAATTGAACAAAATGTAAATAAACATCCAACCATTTAGTTGTTCAATCATTGAGAAACACTCAACAATTATAGGAAAACTAATGTGGGTAGTCATAAGCGTAACCATGCACCTGAATGGTGAGCCATACATATTATGCAGTTGTTAAGCATATTCAATCAATCCAATCAACATATCTAGTTTTTCTCAATTTTCCATACTCTTTCTTAGATAAATTAGATAAAATCCTTAACTTTCCACTTTATTGTAAATATACCAATAGACTGACATTTCTCTTTTTTCTTCTTACAGAAAAACCCAAAAAAATTGCAAAAAGCCCCAAACGATCCCAAGACCGAATGAAGTCCAAACGGTCTCAAGACTGTATGAACCCAAACGGTCCCAAGACTGAATGAAGGCCAAATGGTCCCTAGACCGAATGAAGGCCAAACGGTCCCTAGACCGTATGAAGGCAAAACGGTCTCAAGACCGAATAAAAGCCAAATGGTCTCAAGTCTTCATGAAGCCAAACAGTCTCAAGACCATATGAACCCAAACGGTCCCAAGACCAAATGAGTCCAAACGGTCCCAAGACCAAATGAGTCAAAGATGGTTTGGGATTCCTTGGAAGCCTATATATAGGACCAAAGGATTCCTCATTTGGCATTGAATTCGTGGACGTCCATAGGCTGCCCCAATCACTCCAGAGTTGTTCATCCTTCATCCTTCACCCCAACGCTATCGGTCCAAGACCCACATTCCATCCTCAAGATACTTCCTCTCTCATCGACATAGAAGGTGGGAAGTGAAGGATTCTTCATCAAGGCAACCATGTGGTGTGAATATAGTTGCTCTCTACTCCAACGGGTCGAGCTTCCTCCCTCCTACATGGAGATGATGCTTTCTTTCTCTCTTCCTGCCTCCTTCTTTGTTCTTGCCATGAGCAAATAGTCCCATACACTAGGGTGCGGGGAGTAGCCCCGCTACCTATGTTTTCATTTCTTATGTTGTAATTCATGAGTTTGCAATAGAAAAATACTATCTTTTCAGTTCAACATCAATCATTTAATGAATACTAGTTGCTTGATCACCGACTTGTGTTATCTATTATCTATTAGTGTGAATTGTCTATGTTTGTACTTCTAGATTTGAATATCGACTACTTGTAGGTTCTAGATGTATGTAGTCACCATACGTTTGCGTCGGTATCACGGAGCATTTCTCAAGGAGTGGAGTAAACTCACCTCCATCATTGTACTTTCATGCTATGAAATGGAATCAGTTGACGTATGAAAGTACAACGTTGACAGGTCGAGGAACACACTTTGCAAGGGGAGTGATGAAAAGTAAGTGACCACTCATTTGGGTGTGGTTGGCATTTAAATGCTTCCACATTTCTCGTATTTAGTTATCCAAAAGGAAGCTAAGTCTACAAAGATACTAACTATTTTGACTCACTTCTTTACAAGCCATGTTTTTGTGTTGTATGTTTTGATCCATGTGTAGTGGTGGTGAAACTCGATCACATCCTAGTGGTTTCCAAATATTGTTTTCAACCTTAAATTTACTTTCCTGCCCTCTACTTTGCCTTGCACTTTAGTTTAATCATCAAATCAACTCTTCAATCTAAATATCAACTTTTAAGTAGATAAGTAGAATTATTACATTTTCCATCTTGTTAAACTCTTAACAAGACCATTGTCTCATGGATTCGACCCTTAACTATACTACGATAAGACTTCCACGTATCTTAGCATACGTGGGTGGAGATATTATTATAGCACACAAAAGGCTTACCTTAGAGACTTACTATCTCTAGGATTTTTAGTGGTGCACACAACTCCACACGAGTGGAGGCTCCATCAAAAATTGGCATCAATGCCGGGGACGACAAAACATTTTAATTCCATTTGTTAACTTGCGAGTTGATTAGGATTTTACACTTTACCTTGATAATTACTTCATATATCTTTTTGACCTCATCATTTCTCCACATCATCTAAAGTGTGATTTTTCTTCTACTCAGGTAGAAAACTTGTATGCAACCTTTGCATAACATTGGATTCTCTCCTGAACCAGTGTACGACTCTGAGGTAGAATGAAGCTTCCACCGACGCATCAGACTCAACCACCAATGAGCCCGACAGATGGCTGAAGAACAACGCTAGGCCGCCTTAGTGTTGGAAAGAGTCAACACAGCCATAGAAGCTCAGAGATCACAACTCATCGCTAATACACATGCTCAAATTCAAGCTAAAGTTCGTGTTGAAGAGCAAGCCCGTATCCATGCAAAAAATGAAGCAGCTACAGCAGCCACTCAACTTTTGACAAGGAACAAGCAGCTTCAGGATTACGCTATTCCAAAGAACTCTGAACATAATCACCCAGTCCAACCACCTCTCATCAATGCTCCTAACTTTGAGATCCGAACATAATGGATACAAATTATGCAAGGCATCTCATTCTCTGGGAATGATGGAGAGGATTGCATGGATCACCTGAAGTGATTCAAGACACTTTGTCGATTGGTACCACATGCCGAAGCTACTAATGATGCAATCATGCTTTGACTTTTCAACTTTACTCTGTCTGGAAGGGCATTGAGTTGGTATAACTCATTAGACGGAGAGCCAATCACCACCTGGGCTGTTGGTATGTATGCCCTGAGAGCCAATCATGGGATGATTGGTGGGATACATTAAGATTGATTTGATAAACATCAAAGGCAAGTTTCCAAATTCTTTCTGGTTCAGTCATACGAGATATTGATAGAACAGATTGAATGTCTACAGAATGACATTACTCAATGACGTATGCTTTCAGATTGAGGACCTAAATGATGAGATCATACGAATGCTAAGAGTTTGTACATTCTTATTATGTCCCAAGTCGGATGCCATTGTGGAAGGTAGATAGACAACAATGACACATAAGACTAGATTGTGGTGTTGGTTGATGACAGAATCTCATTAGTCATGATATGGAGATATCAAACCAAACACATAAGTACTTGTTAGAGAATAAGTTTACCAGACAGACCCACCATGAGTTTGACACATGAAACCATGACATGGTAGTCGCAGTCAGTTCTCACAGTGATGGTGGTGAGTATGATTCTTTGACCTAAAATCACTACACTCAACACATGTCGTTGGGTACACTTTGACATCATCAAACGCAGTCCTGAAACATGGGTTGTCATAAAGGTGATGATTGGGTGGCTTTGATACATGGGGCTTTTGAGGGGTGAGTGATAGATATGGGATTTTTCCCTCCTGAGGGAGTTTGATATCCAAGGACACTTGATGAGTAGGATTGAGATAGGCGTGCACACACATGTGTGAATCAGTATGTGATATTGATGTCATACATATCTCCTCCAATCTACTCTGAGATCAAGAAAGTGAAAGAACGTTGATAGGATGACTGTTCCATGCCTTGAGTTCATTCGGGATATCAGTTACAAAAGAATTATACATTCCATGTAACATCATTCACGGATTGTAGGATTGAAAGTTGTTCTCCAACTTTCTATTTCACTTGGGTAGCACTAATTTGCGACGAGGCACCGCTCTTTGCTTGTGAAGTCATAAGTGTTATGGACTTTCACTGCCAACGTGAAATGGACCTGCAGGGTCACACACATAGGATTTAACCTGGAAGAGGAGTTTTTCCACAAACAATGTTTAGATTGATTACTAAAGGAATTTAGTAGTTCAATTAAACACTCAATCAATTGATAGCTCGATATCATAGTGTTCAAGGTGTTGGACCGATTGATTAGAGTATCATATTGATTGAAACTGTGATTGACTAATTTGCACAAGTCTGCTTGTCCAACCGATCGACTTATGTGATGAACCGATCGGCTCAGGTTGGTGAACCGATCGGCTCAATAGGTGAGACGATCGGCTCATATGCAATGAACTGATTGGCTCAAATGTTGAACCGTTTGGCTCATATGACCAACGGAGATCGTTTGGAAAGTCAATTTTGCAAATACAATTTGTTTCACTTGTACAAATTCAATTTGGACAAGGATTAATATTTGATTAATCAGAGAAAAATTTGAAAGTCAATTTGAGTTGGACCAGGACCAAGAACCGATCGACTCAGAAATGAACCGATCGGCTCAGGGGTTCCAATCGATCGGCTCAGGTTGAACCAATCAGCTCAACTCCCCAACCGACCATTTAATGTATGAAATGATCAGTTCAGGTGGCACAGTTGGTTGTTTTTGTAGAAAATCTCGAACCCTTCTACTCCTATTTAATCCCACATTGCTCGGGATAGAGAACCCTATCCCATGACCCTCCTATATATATAGGGGTATTGGGGGATTCTCAGACACAACAACTTAGAGACCATTAGCTCTGCAAAGTTGTCGTTCTCTCTAGTTTTGGTAACCTTGAGAGAGCCCAAGCAAGTGTTACCTGATAAGGGAGGCATGACAAGGAAAAGACAACTACAAAAAAGCAACTGGTTGTAGGAGAGTGTGTTGGTGACTAGTACGCCAATAGGAGGGTATGACTCCTTCCGATTCCTTGTGGGACAAGGAGATCAGAGTTTCAGGTGGTCTGTGTGGACTACTTCAGAGGTGGGAGACGTTTGCCCCTCGGAGGACATCTGTCAATCCCGACAGTCCTGGTGAGACCAGGAGCTGCATAGACACTGTCCAGGACCGGAGGTGAAGACCGCACAAGCCGCGAGGTAAAGCCGCCGAGAAAGCCTCGGGACAAGGTACGCATCTACAAACCATCCTTCCTATTGTATAGATGTTGACACGATTCCTTTATTCTGGGTTTGGGAGAAGAAATTTTTGTTTCTGCGGCCTTCTCTGTCTCCCCTAAAACCCAATAGTGGTATCAGAGCCATGTCAACTGCTCTATGCTTTAGGATTGTCGATGTGATCGATTTTGGTTTGTCGCCTTTATTTATTGCATATGATGCGAATAAAATTTGCTTTGTGCATGTACAATCCTAAATCCACAAATCCCAATATACATATATGATATGTAATATGAATGCACTCGATACGTGTCGCCCTTAAATGAGTTTTTTGTGGATGTATAGCTTGGTTATGGCCAATAAACCCTATGTGTGTGCTTGGTTATATGTGGTTTCTTGCATCTCGGTCTGCGCACTGATTCCTATCTCCTATTCCTGGTGTAACTCGAGATAACTTGAGATTTCTTTCCTACCTTTGCTCCCCCCGAATGTAACTCAGGGTTTCCCTATTTAAATGTAAAATAGGATAGATCTTTTATTTCCTATTATGTCAAAGAACGGAGGACATCTGATAACAAATGAGATGATCAATTCAAGGCATGAACTGATCGGTTGGCGATACAGGCGACCAGTTCGAGGAGAGGGATGATCGGGTGGCGTCCATGAGGAGATGCACGATGACCAGGTGAACTGATCGGTTGGAGGAGCCAACTAATCGGCTGGTGGCACCCAGTCAACCAGAAAGGACAAGTAGGTCATTCATGTGATGAGTTGATCAACTCGGATGGCTATAGCACTTCATCATGGACAGGTTGCATGTGATGTAGACCTAGATGACCGTGATTCCTCTTGGCTCGAGGAATCACATTAGGATGGCCATAATCATCGCTTTTATTGTTTCACATGTTTTCTGTGGGATATAGCATGTATATGATACATACTATATATTGTGGTGATTGGATATGTATATGTACCTATAAAACCAAATCCCCCATCTAAATATTAAGTCTTTTATGCCTTTCATTAGCGGCACACATGAAAAACTTGATCGACCAAGCGTAGGTTACGCCAAAGCATGGTACACCGTCTATCTCGTGGAAGTGTGAAGGGTAAACATGTAGGTTCTGCCTTAGAAGGGTGCATGTTTACCGTGTCGGCTTTTGGGTTAGATTTAACTGGTGATTCTTAGAGCGTCTAATACCAGAGGCACAAAATGATCATGGCAAGGTGTTGCACATGTTCATTCATCAAGAGTTGCATATGATGCAATCGGCATGATGGCCTACCTAAATAGTCAAGATTGTGGGCGATCAACCAAAGTTGACTCATGACTTGATGAAATATGGATCTTGACCCACTAGAAGATTGTACACTACAATATTCTGAATTGATGGTGAGGGCTATCAATTTGAAAAAAATAGTGGGAGCGATAATTCATTAAAGTCCTAATTATATCATCAAACTTTCAAATCAATCAAGTAAGTCAAAATTGAGTTTTGGACTAAAATTGCATATATTTCCTTTTGTAGTTCAAATGACAACAAACAACAATCACTTTTCATTGTGATCGGTCCTTGAGAAGGACAAGCTGAATGGGACTAACTTCCATGACTAGTTTAGGACATTGAGAATTGTTCTCACTCTAGAGCAAAAGCTTTATGTCGTGGATACTCCAGTTCTAGAGGATCCTACTCCTACCGCACCAAAGGTAGAAAGGGATTCTTATAAGAAACATTCTGATGATGCCATTGAATGAAAGTGCTTCATGTTGTTCTCCATGAACCACGAGTTGCAGAGACAACATGAGAACATGGGTGTCATTGATATTATTCAACATCTCAAGAACATGTATGGAGACCAAGCACGGCAAGAGAGATATGATGTCTCAAGGGCATTTTTCAAGTGCGTCATGACAGAAGGAGATCCATTTGGTCCTCACATGCTCAAGATGATTAGGTATGTGGAGAACCTGATGAGAATGGGGTTCCCCCTAAGCCAAGAGTTGGCTATTGATGTGATACTACAATTGTTGCCAGAATCCTACAGTCAGTTTGTGATGAACTACAACATGAACAACTTTGACAAGCCATTGACAGAGTTGTCGGGCATGTTGAGGACAGCCAAGACACAAATGAAGGACAAGCCTAAGTCTGTGATGATGATCAACAGCAAGAAAGGCAAGTCCAAGCGCAAGGGCAAGGGGAAAGCTAAGAAGGGTTCTGATGCTAGCTAGGAGCCCAAGGCATCTTCAGCTCTCAAGGCCAAGGGAGGCGTCACCAAGAGAGGCAATTGCCACCATTGTCAAAAACCAGGACATTGGAAAAGGAATTGTCCACTCTATCTGGAAGAACTAAAGAAGAAGGAGACGATAGACGTCTCCACCTGAAGGTGTCATGAAATAAACTTGTATCATTTTGAGGTATATGATACCAAGATATAAAATGTAAATCACTCAATAAATGGGGCAAGTGTTTCTACCATAGATAGGAGTACTTTAGTTTATTTTCAGCCTTAAAGGCATGTAATAGAGTTATGAACTGCTATTTCGTATTTTCCAATAGATAGAAACACTTTATTTTTGCATATTGCATGACAATGATAGCAATTAATAAATTTGATGTTTCAATCTCAAAAGATATGATCTTTATGGAAATGCCTTGTTTATCTTATGGTACTTGTTATGCATAAGATAAAATGATACCTAAAAGTTATTGATAACTCAAACAATCAAATTATCATAAATCATGAGAAGTTCATTTCTAGTTTCCATATGATGGATAATCTAGACTCTTTTGGTTAGACAACCAGTAAGAGACATGAATCTCTTAGACATGATAAATCAATCTTCACTAATGGTAGTAGGAGAATGATTATCCTATTAGGTATAATACACGTGATGTATTTACATACCTATTAGAGCTAATGCTAATACTTCAAATGGTGTTTAGAGAAATACCAATATGAATATCTTCAAGTGTTCAAGAATATCATAGATGAAGTACGAATTTGGTAAAGTGTTAATTCTTGATGAGATCAATGAATGAAATACTTGAACCAAATGTTTGAGAACCTTATGAGTGATTATGATAGTGTATCATAGTAAGCTCATGATTAAGGCATGGTGATGTCTAAATCAAAAAGGAGTCATACTCTAAGGAGTTAGAGGATGATTATCAAACAACTAATTTCTTTTTAAATAAAGAATACCCCACACTAATAAAGGACATTAAGAATCACAAGGAGTTGTGAGTTCTTATATCCTTGACAGATACACCTCAATTATCTATGTGATAAGTTGGTCATGTGATGAGTCAATTATCTAGATAAATATGAGGAACCAGATTTTGAGTTATGGCTTATGACCATTACATCCTAGATGACTTCCATGTAAACCAAAGGTATGACCTTGGTGGTAGCACCCATTGGGATGAAATCCATAAGTGCAAATAAGTTTTAAGCATTAAGATACATGGATAACATTTTAAGAAGGGTGATGCTTGTTAATTGCAACTTAATGACTAAAAGATTTGGCATACAAATACTAAAACCACATTCCTATGAGGAATAAAACAAGGATGTGTATGTGATACAACCTATAAGGTTTATGAATCCATTAATGCAAATGAAGTCTATAAGTTACAATGGACTAATCAATGTGATTGATTAAGTACAAGCAACTCAGAGCTAGATCTTTACTTTGATAATATAGTCAAAGGGTTTGACTAATATGTCAAAGATAAAGTAGGGATCTGTGATTTAGTGGGAGCGTATTCACATTCCACATGTCGATGTGAAATGGAAATGTTCTAGAATGGAAATCCAAATTGGAAATTATCTTTAAGGAAGATAGAGATGTTTCCTATGATATAGGAATAGAGATCTATAGAGATAGTTCTCGAAAACCTCTTGACCTAAAAGGAGAGAGCATACATTGGCAATCTATACTGAAGAGTTCAATATGCATAAATTTAGTGGGAGAAAACTTGTCCATGTTACATGGAGTTGGTATCCCAAGGACAAGTGTCCAATTCTTATGAAGAATGGGAACACTAAGAATAGATATGGATCTATCATGTATGTAATCATCCCATTATCTTGCATGTATGAACATGGCAAGAATGAAGTGCATTCATCATCTTGTATGTAGGACATGACAATATGATATGCTCATCCTGATAACTCGTATGTGGGACATAATGAGTGGATGTCTGTCAAGTTCCAGTAAGGGTTACTAGAATACCATAAGAACTTGATAAGTACTTGAGAAGTACTAGTTCTATGGAAATAAGGAAGGGTTCACTGAAAAGAGTTACACTGGTGCAAACTTCCGAAAAGGACAGAAAATTAATTGCAATATATATATGGGGATATATATATATATAAGTGAATGTTTGTTGATAATTGGAAACGTTCCAATAAAGCTGTATAAAAGGAAAGTCTGAGTATCCGTGTGTTAGAGAACATCAGTGGATACTATATGGATCTGGAAGTTCATGAGATGAACTTATAATTATTTCGATCATTGATGACAAGTTAGGAGTACTTGATCATGCAATGTGGCTATAGGTTAGAAAAGGAATACTAGATCACATATTACGGCAACTCCATCTCATACGTGTGATGTACAATGAAGAGATGAGAGACATGCAGTTAATACCAACTTTGGCAAGGTGTTGCCATAACTCACTATGTTAGCACTAGAGCACAGTAACATGTGGGACATGTTTGAAGATCACTATGAATATGATTCAATGGTGATTGGCTCACAGTGCAAGAGGGAGTATGTTGGTATGTATGCCCTGAGAGCCAATCATGGGATGATTGGTGGGATACATTAAGATTGATTTGATAAAAATCAAATGCAAGCTTCCAAATTCTTTCCGGTTCAGTCATATGAGATAGTGATAGAATAGATTGAATGTCTAGAGAATGAGAGTACTTAATGACATATGCTTTCAGGTTGAGGACCTGAATGATGAGATCATATGAATGCTAAGAGTTTGTACATTCTTATTATGTCCTTAGTCAGATGTCATTGTGGAAGGTAGATAGACAACAATGACACACAAGACTAGATTGTGGTGTTGGTTGATGACAAAATCTCATTAGTCATGATATGGAGATACCAAACCAAACACATAGGTACTTGTTAGAGAACAAGTTTACCGAACAGACCCACCGTGAGTTTGACACATGGAACCATGACATGGTAGTCACAGTCAGTTCTCACAGTGATGGTGGTGAGTGTGATTTTTCGACCTGAAATCACTACACTCAACACATGTCGTTGGGTACACTTTGACATCATCAAACGTAGTCCTGAAACATGGATTGTTATAAAGGTGATGATTGGGTGGCTTTGACAAATGGGGCTTTTGAGGGGTGAGTGATAGATATGGGATTTGTCCCTCCTGAGGGAGTTTGATATCCATGGCCACTTGATGAGTAGGATTGAGATAGGTGTGCGCACGCATGTGTGAATCAGTATGTGATATTGATGTCATACATATTTCCTCCAATCTACTCTGAGATCAAGAAAGTGAATGAATGTTGACATGATGATTGTTCGTTGCCTTGAGTTCATTCAGGATATCAGTGAAAAAAGAATTATACATTCACTGTAACACAATCCACAGATTGTAGGATTGAAAGTTGTTCTCCAACTTTATATTTCACTTGGGTAGTACTGATGTGCGACTAGGCACCGCTCTTTGCTTGTGAAGTCATAAGTGTTATGGACTTTCACTGCCAATGTGAAATGGACTTGCAGGGTCACACACATAGGATTTAACCTGGAAGAGGAGTTTTTCCTCAAATGATTTTTAGATTTATTACTAAAGGAGTTTAGTAGTTCAATTAAACATTCAATCAATTGATAGCTCAATATCATAGTGTTCAAAGTGTTGGACCAATTGATTAGAGTATCTGATTGATTGAAACTGCGATTGACTGATTTGTACAAGTCTGTTGGTCCAACCGATCGGCTCATGTGATGAACCAATCGGCTCAGGTTGGTGAACCGATCAGCTCAACAGGTGAGATGATCAACTCATATGCAATGAATTGATCGACTCGAATGTTGAACCGGTCAGCTCATATGACCAACGGAGATCGTTTGGAAAGTCAATTTTGTAAATACAATTTGTTTCGCCTGTACAAATTCGATTTGGACAAAGATTAATATTTGATAATCGGAGACAAATTTGAAAGTCAATTTGAGTTGGACCAGGACCACAAACCGATCGGCTCAGAAGTGAACCAATCGGCTCAGGGGTCCCAACCGATCAGTTGAGGTTGAATCGATCGACTCAACTCCCAAACCGACCATTTCATGTATGAAACGATCGGTTCAGGTGGCGTAGTTGGTTGTTTTTGTGGAAAATCTCGAACCCTTCTGTCGCTCAGAGGATAGCTGTCAATCCTGATAGTCCTGATGAGACCAGGAGCTGCACAGACACTATCCAAGATCAGAGGTGAAGACCGCGCAAGCCGCGAGGTAAAGTCGCCAAGAAAGCCTCGGGATAAGGTACGCCTCTACAAACCATCCTTCCTATTGTATAGACGTTGACGGGATTCCTTTATTCTGGGTTTGGGAGAAGAAATTTTTGTTTCCGCTGCCTTCTCTGTCTCCCCTAAAACCCAACATGGTCTCCCTTAGAAGAAAAGTTTTTGCAAAAGTTCTTTCCTCCCTCACTGACCTACCAGATTAGGGGACAGATCAACCAATTCTCCCAACTTCCTGGAGAATCTCTAGCAGAATCATGGGAAAGGTTTAAGGAATTACTGAGGAAATGTCCACATCACAGAATCTCACAACATCAGCTCATAGAAACATTCTATAGAGGAGTAAGTGATGACATTAAGAAGTTCTTGGATTTCTCATCTGGGGGGAATTTCATGTGAAAGAATCATGATGATGCCTAGAAGATTGTCACACTCGGAGTCGAGAACCAATCTAATTGGGGAAGGCCATCTATCGGAGGAGTTCTAAAGGTTTGTAAAGCTGAAGAATCTGTAGATTTGAAAGCCATCGTTGAAGCTCTAAAAACCATAGCTCATAAGCAACAAGTTCTTGAAACATCATTTGGGGAATATGATAGAAAGAAGAACTACCAAGTTCAACAAGTTAAAGTAGCTACCAAAACATGTGAAGCTTGTCATGCATCTGATCACCCCACATTATCATGTGGTCTCTCATACAATGTAATTATGGATCTACAACCACCGCAACTACAATATGAACCAATTATTGAACATCCCAA
Source organism: Alisma plantago-aquatica (assembly GCA_963693085.1). NCBI lineage: Eukaryota > Viridiplantae > Streptophyta > Magnoliopsida > Alismatales > Alismataceae > Alisma > Alisma plantago-aquatica. Next base: position 1,820,083,883 of record OY856409.1, on the reverse strand, counting down.
GGATCAACTACCAGGGCAAGTGAATTATATCCACTCCATAACAGGACAAGTATATTATAATCCAGATCAATCAAGAAACCATCCTGATTTTCAGTACGGAAATCCTGTGGGAACTGCCAACCCGTAGCATCAGACACAAGCTGGGTCTTCCAATAGATTACCACCTCGATTCCAAAGCAATTATAATCGAAATCAAGGAAATTATAGGGGTGGGCCTCAAAGGCTTGTTTACCCAAGAAATTCTTCTACATACTACCCTCTGTTGCATCCACAATTTTAACAAACTCAACTACAACAACCACAACAACCTCAATTACCAGCACCTCAGCAGCAACAACCGCAAGGGCAGCAACAAGTTAAAAAATATCAACAAAAGAATGCTCCACCTCTGCCAACAGATGAGTTATCCATGATTAGGGAAATGTTGCAATCTCAGGAGACCATGCTTTCCAATCAGAAACCCAACAAAAGATTGTGGAAACTCAATTGGCACTGATCGCAACCCAGCTGAAACCCCCGGTAGGTACTTTTGTTGGTCAGCTAGAAATAAACCTGAGACATGATCAATGCAGACCAGAACAACTGAACGTAGTCACCATAAGGTATGTCTGTGTCCTTGTTGAAGTCACCAATGTTATTCAAGGAGATGAAGATATAACTGTAGTCAACCAATTGCAAGAACAAATCAAGAAACAAAAAAAATTTGTGGAGGCTGGGAAGGAAAAGGAAAAAGAGCAAGTTACCAAGGAACCAGGAATCCCACCGTATAAGCCTAGGATACCCTACCCAGGTAGATTGAGAGAAACTAAACTGGACACTAGATTATAGAAATTCAAGGAAGCTATGAAGAAGATATATGTCGATATTCCATTCCTCGATGCTATTTCTAAAATCCCAACTTGGTCCAAATACCTGAAGACTTTACTATGAAAGAAATATATGACTGAAGAACATGAGACTATCAAATTAGCTCAAACTACTTCTGACATCATTCTTAATAAGATGTCAAAGAAGTAGAAGGACCCTGGCTCCTTTGGCATCCAATGTTCTATCAGAAATTCCTCTTGCAAGAAAGGATTAGCCAATTTGGGGGCTAGCATATCCATTATGCCATTTTCCATGTGTAAAAGATTGGGTTTTACTGATTTGCTACCCACAGTAATGACAATTCAATTGGATGATTCTACCATCACTACACCTTTGGGAATTATTGAAGATATCCCAATAAGAGTAGGGAAAGACTCGTATGTTCCCTGTGACTTTGTTATTATGGATATAAAAGAAGATCTGAGGTATCCAATAATATTTGGCAGACCCTTCCTTGCTACAGCCAGAGCACTAATCGATGTTTAAGCTGGCACCATTACCTTAAGACTAGGAAAGGAAGTGGTTCAATTCAGAGTCTTTGACAACTTAAAAGGTCCTAGCATCCACAAAGAAGTTTTTCTTCTCAAAGCAATTAATAAAATGTCTCAGTTAAAGAAAGAACCTTCTGAACCATCTGATGATTTGGAAAACATCTTAACAAATCCAGAAGCTAAATTCTCAACCAACGAACTAGTTCAGCAATGTCTGTAATACCTTAAACAAGTCAAAGAAACCCCCGAAGCTACCTTTGAGGAGTTGAAATCTATCACCATTTTGGAAACCGCAGAAGTACCCAAGACACCTAAGATGAAAGCCCTACCATTTGGGCTCAGGCATTCTTCCTTGATGAAGAAAAATTATGTCCGGACATTATCAGTTCCACTTTAACAGACAACTAAGAAGAAAGAATACTTATTGAATTAAGAAAGCACAAGAAAGTCATTGGATACAAGATGACTGACCTAACGGGAATAAATCCAGCTTTGTGCATGCAGAGATTACCCATGGTAGAAGATTTTAAACCTTCATGGGAACACCAGAGAAAACTAAACCCAAATCTCAAAGAAGTGGTTCGCCTCGACGTTCTTAAACTCCTAAAAGTTGGTATCATTTATCCAATTTTCAATTCTCAGTGGGTTAGCCCGGTCCAAGTAGTCCCTAGAAAGGGGGTAACCACTGTCATTTCGAATGATAAAAATGCAATGGTTCCCACAAGGACTGTCACCAGATGGAGGATGTGTATCGATTATAGGAAACTGAACAAGGCAACAAGAAAAGATAATTTCCCTCTACCTTTCCTTAATGAGGTCCTCGAACGTCTAGCCCACCAAAAATTCTTTTGCTATCTTGATGATTATTCAGGGTTTTATCAAATTCTAATACACCTTGAAGATCAAGAAAAGAGGACTTTTACTTACCGCTTCGGAACTTATGCCTTTAGAAGGATGCCTTTTGGACTATGTAATGCACCTGCAACATTTTAGAGGTGTATGTCTGCCATATTCGCAGGATTGACTGAGTCCATCATGGAAGTTTTAATGGATGACTTTTCAGTTTATGGGGACTCTTTTGACAACTGTTTGCTTAACCTCGGTAGAGTGCTACATAGATACGGGGAAACAAATCTGATCCTTAATTGGGAAAAGTGTCATTTTATGATGACAGAAGGAGTTGTCCTTGGGCATCGAGTGAGCGAAAGAGGGATTGAAGTGGACAAAACAAAGATAGATGTCATTTCAAAACTGACACCACCAAAAGACATCAAGGGAGTATGAGCCTTTTTGGGCCATGCCGGATTTTATCAAAGATTTATCAAAGATTTTTCAAAAATAGCAAAACCCATGTCTCACTTGTTGACTAAAGACACAGATTTTAATTTTGATCAAGAATGCTTACACAGTTTTAGGACTTTAAAGAATGCCCTAGTTTCTGCACCTATACTAAGAGCCCCTGACTGGTCACAACCCTTTGAGATAATGTGTGACGCCAGTGACTACACTATAGGGGCAGTATTAGATTAGAGAATAGATAAGAAACTCTATGTGATATACTATGCATCAAAAATGCTTGATGAAGCCCAAAAGAACTATACAACTACCGAAAAAGAGTTTTTGGCAGTGATCTACGCTTTTGAAAAATTTCGCTCTTATCTGATCGGATCAAAAGTCATAGTATACATAGACCATTCCGCAATAAAATATATGATTCAGAAACAAGACGCAAAACCTAGACTTATTCACTGGGTGTTGATGCTTAAAGAATTCGATTTGGAAATAAATGATAAAAGTGGGGTAGAAAATGTCATCGTCGACCACTTAAATCGTATTGAGCCTCAGGACAAAGACAATATACCTATCTGAGGCTCTCTACCCGATGATCAACTCATGAAAGTTGCCATCGGATTTCCTTGGTATGCCGATATGGTAAACTATTTGGCTACAGGAATTGTCCACCCTACTGCTTCCTACCATGATAGAAAGAAATTTCTTCATGACATCAAGCAATACTTTTGGGATGAACTATATCTTTTCCTCTTATGCGTAGACAGATTATTCTACCGTTGTCTCCCTAAAGAAGAAATTATTCTAGTCTTAGAACACTGCCACTCTGGCCCCATTGTAGGGTACATGAGTTTGCAGAAGACCGCCCTTAAAGTCCTATAGTCAGGATTCTTTTGGCCAACAATAGCGAAGGATGCCCATGAATTTGTGCAATCATGCAATAAATGTCAACTGTCTAGAGGGATATCAAAACGAAACAAAATGCCACTAACTCTGTGGCAGGAGATCGAACTTTTTGATGTATGGGGAATGGACTATATGGGTCCATTTCCCCCATATTATGGATTCTCTTATATTTTGGTTGTTGTGGACTATGTATCCAAATGGGTAGAAGCTATACCCACTGTATCTTGTGACTCTAAGCCGGTTATTAAGATGTTCGAGGATATCATCTTTCCTAGATTCAGAGTCCCTAGAACCGTTATATCCGATGGGGATCACATTTCTTAGAAATAAGCTTCGAAGCTCTTCTACAAAGATACAGAGTAAAACATAAGGTCGCTACACCTTATGATCCGCATACTAGCGGCCAAGTTGAAGTCTCAAACAGACAAATAAAAGCTATCCTAGAGAAAATTGTCAATAGAAACCGCACGGATTGGTCCACCAAACTTCCTGATGCTCTCTGGGAACATCGTACTCTTACAAAACACCAATAGGAACAACATTGTTTTGTCTGGTGTATGGCAAGTCATGCCATCTTCCAGTTGAATTAGAACACAAAGCATGGTAGGCCATCAAACAATTGAATTTTGATTTTAAAAGTGTCGGTGAATACAGACAAGTTCAACTACAAGAGTTGGAGGAACTAAGAATGACTTCCTACCAGAGTGCCAGGATCTACAAAGAGCAAACTAAGATGTGGCATGACGACCACCTAAAAAGGAAAGATATCATTGTCGGAGACAAGGTCCTTCTTTTCAATTCCAAACTCAAAATATTTCATGGGAAACTCCGCACAAAATGTTTCAGCCCCTTCACTATCAAGCATATCTATCCAACTGGAAATGTCATCATGTTTGATGATAATGGAGGAGAAAGGACTATTAACGGTCATAGACTAAAGAAATACTATACTCCAGTCGATAAAACTCCAAGACAAACCATTGAGATTCATGATCCAACTGCATCTACCTAACCAAACCAGAACTTCGTCGAGCCAATGACGTAAAACCAAAGCGCTACTTGGGAGGCAACCCAAGAACTCAGTATCACTTTTCCATTTTATTTTGCTTAGTTTTGACAATTTTCTATTTTTCTTAACTGCTTATTTTTATCATCTCTATTCATAAAATATAAAAATTTACTTCAGCAACTAAAACAAATATAAAATATAAAAACCAAAAACTAAAATAATCTTATCCTAATGGTCTCGAAACTGTTTGATCCAAACGGTCTTGAAACCATTTGGACTCAAATGGACTCGAAACCGTTTGATCCAAACGGTCTTGAAACTATTTGGACTCCAACGGTCTCGAAACTATTTGCTCATGAGAATTTGTACCGCCACCCCTCCTTTTCCTGCAAATATCACCTGACCCCCTCCCTTTTCCTTTCCCTCAGTTTCTCAAAATTTCTCTCTCAAGCGATTCCTGTTACATTCCTCCCATTTCTCCTGCTCCTGCGTGACTACCACCTCCATCACCTCTTGCGTGTTGTTCCATTCCATGTTCACTGCTGTCTCCGTGAACTTTTGTGTATGTTGCACTGTCCTTCTCCGCTGTTTCACTCTCTCCACTGCTAGCAGCAAGGTATACTGCAAAAACTATCGATGTCACCTTCGTTGTCGATGCTACCACACATTCCGCGTCCTTCTTTTCATCGCCATAATTATAATTGTTGTTGCCGCTATCGCCGATGCCGACGCCTACGTCGCCGGCACCGTTTGCACCATTTTTCGCTGACATTCTAGTCACTCGCAGCCTCTGCCGCTTCACCTTCCTAACAGTTTCATCTCAAACGGTCTCGAACCCAAACAGTCTTGAAAAACTGTTTGGTTCAAAAACCGTTTGGATCCAAATGGTCGTAAAACCGTTTGGACCCAAACACTCATGAAACCGTTTGGACACAGAACCGTTTGGACCCAAACGGTCTTGAAATCGTTTAGACCAAACGGTCTTGAAACTATTTGGACCCAAACGGTCATAAAACCGTTTGGAGTGAAACTGTTTGGAATAAAATGGTCTTAAAACCATTTGGACCCAAATGGTCATGAAACCATTTGGAGTGAAACCGTTTGGACCCAAATGGTCTTAAAACCATTTGGACCCAAACGGTCGTGATACCGTTTGGAGTGAAACTGTTTGGAGCCAAATGGTCTTGAAAATGTTTGGACCCAAATGGTTGTAAAACCGTTTCGAGCCAAAAGATCTTGAAAACGTTTGGAGCCAAACGGTCTTGAAAACGTTTGGACCCAAACGGTCATAAAACCATTTGGAGCTAAACGGTCTTGAAAACATTTGAACCCAAATAGTCTTGAAAATCACAATTTCACCCTTAACGGTTTCTCTCCTACAAATTTTCTTCAATATTGCAATTCTTTCAGCATTTATACCAAATTTCAATCTTTTCTAACATATATGATTTCTTGTTCAAAATTACAAAAATGGCCTCACCTGCAAGGGATGGCTGAAACCCCATCCTGGACCAGGGAGAAACTGTTGGAGTGCCGCATGAAGCTTCAGCGCATCCTCGACATATGCAAAAAAACTGGAAAGACTCCATCAAAAGTTAACTTGCCCAAGGTCATCCATGCCCTTGAGCGAGTCAACAAATGTCTAGCAGAAGATCCTGATGAAGAAATCGAAGAGATCTCCTCCACTGATGAAGGCTCAGAGTAGGCACCAAATTTCGAGGAGGAATCCCCAGTCACCGAGTCTAAGGGAAAAAGGAAGACCCATGAAGTTTCCAAGGGACAACCAACCAAGAAACGGGCACGGAAACAAGTCCAACCCACAATAGTAAGAGAACAAATCCTAGCAGGATATATTTCACCCCTTGCTACCACCACCGCAGAACCAGCATCATCTGACCTGTATATCCAAAACCTATAGGCTGGTGACAAAGTGTTGCGCCCAACAAAGTATGTCTGCTCAAACACACTAAAAAGAATGGGAATTTATGATAGAGTTCTCACCTTGCTTGACAATGCATATCTCTAAAAACTTTTCTTTGTCGAAGAAACTTCCTACGTTGAGCCCACGATAGAGTTCTTCACCTACCTTACTAAAGAAATCGTGGATGCCAAAGATAAATTAAAGGATGGAGGTGACCGCATGCTGGTAACCTCACTTTTTGGAAAAAAGGTAGTCTTGCCTGAGAATCTGCTAAATGAAATATTTATCGACAACCAAGAACAACTAAAGAAAGCTAAGGAGGCAGGCCTGGACCATTCCTAGTTCAACAAGCACACCTTCTGGAAGTCCTTGACATGGATTCCAAGCTACGAGGCAAAGACTTGCAAGGCCTCCAACATACATTCTGGACTAGTGCACACTTTGCACAAAATCATAACAGGCGCTCTTTTCCCTAGGACAGAGAGTGGGAATGTCATTATTTCATACCTCTTTTTCCTATGGTCCATTCTCAAAGGGCAGTCGATCAACATATGCCGACAATTGATTCAGAAACACACATCTTTTGCCCTTGGAAAGGAAATTTGTGTGGGTGGTCACATAACATCAATTTTGAAATATCTTAAGATGGACATACCACTTCCCAAGTGCACAGTGATAAAGGGCGACACCCTAATAAATGAGCAGAGTCTAAAGAGCTCATATATCATAAAGGAGAAGGATTCCAAACTTCATTATATCTTCTGCCCAACTATCAAAGCATCTCGGACACTACTACCGCTTCCAGAACTGGATGACTATGACAAATAAAAGCTTCTCTTCACTGAAGAGGAGCTTTCCAACCTCCTAACCTCGGTCAAAGAAAAAGAGAAAAAAGCAAAGAGAGGGAAGACAGAGCATAGCGTCACTGCCCCAACAACAAGACCAAAGAAAATACCACTGACATGACTTTCAAAACTATGCATAAAGAAACAACAGCAGTCAAGGACGCCCACATTAAAGATCAACCCAGAGGCCGAGCCACCACAAAGTGTAGAGAACATAGTAAACCCAACACCAGTGGCATCGAATTCTTGGATGTCCAGAGGTTGCCCCAATCACTCCAGAGTTGTCCATCCTTCATCCTTCACCCCAAGGATGTCGGTCCAAGATCCACATTCCATCCTCAAGTAACTTCCTCTCTCATTGACATAGAAGGTGGGAAGTGAAGGATTCTTCATCAATGAAACCACGTGGTGGGAAGATAGTTGCTCTCTACTCCAAGGGGTCGACCTTCCTCCCTCCTATGTGGAGATAATGCTTTCTTTCTCTCTTCCCGCCTCCTTCTTTGTTCTTGCCATGAGCGAGTAGTCACATACTCTAGGGTGCGGGGAGTAGCCCCTCTACCCATGTTTTCATTTCATACATTGTAATTCATGAGTTTGCAATAGAAGCATACTATCTTTTCAGTTCAACATCAATCGTTTAATGAATGCTAGTTTCTTGATCACCAACTTGTGTTATCTATTATCTATTAGTATGAATTGTCTATGTTTATACTTTTAGATTTGAATATCGACTGCTTGTTGGTTCCAGATGTATGTAGTCACCATACATTTGGTTCGGTATCTAGGAGTGTTTCTCAAGGAGTAGAGTAAACTCACCTCCATCGTTGTACTTTCATGCTATGAAATGGAATCAGTTGGCATATGAAAGTACAACCTTGACAGGTCGAGGAACACACTTTGTGAGGGGAGTGATGCAAAGTAAGTGACCACTCATTTGGGTGTAGCTGGCATTGCAACGCTTCCACATTTCTCATAGTTAGTTATATGAAAGGAAGCTAAGTCTACAAAGATACTAACTGTTTTGACTCTCTTCTTTGCGAGCCATGTTTTTATGATGTATTTTTTGATCCATGTGTTGTGGTGGTGAAACTCGATCACATCCTAGTGGTTTCCAAAATATTGTTTTCAATCTTAAATTTACTTTCCTGCCATCTACTTTGCCTTGCACTTTAGTTTAATCATCAAATCAACTCTTCAATCTAAATATCAACTTTTAAGTAGATAAGTAGAATTATTACGTTTTCCATCTTGTTAAACTCTTAACAAGACTGTTGTCTCGTGGATTCGACCCTTAACTATACTACGATAAGACTTCTACGTATCTTAGCATACGTGGGTGGAGATCTTATTATAGCACATGAAAGGCTAAACTTAGAGACTTACCATCTCTAGGATTTTTAGTGGTGCACGCAACTCCACGTGAGTGGAGGTTCCATCACCATGTATCTTAATGGTGAGCCATACAGATTATGTAGTTGTTAAGCATATTCAATCAATCCAATCAACATATCTAAGAAAGTTAATAGTTAATCCACATGTATGTAAATCCTAAAGTGTCACCATCGCATTAATTACATTAAACCTACTCAAGTTCTATTATAGGGTTTAGGTTTCCTTGTTATCAATTATCATTAGAGTCATGCTTCAAAATTCTAATCCCCTTGTTCTTTGATTTAGTGACTCAAGAACCTCAATTCATACTAGGTGTCGTCATGATTATCAAATCTACCTATATCATTATACCATGAGCACTAGGTTCAATTATGTTCCTTAATGGCATATCATATATGATATCGAACCCTAATTACTTCATATGCATCATTATTCATGTTAGGGACCTTAAGTATCATCATTATGATCATAAATATGTTGAATCACCATTATAATAAAAATTAGCATAAAATAAAGGTTTTTAACATATTCCACATGTTAATACTCAAAACTAGGATTTTCATTTATTTCTCAGCACATTAACTCTTGTTAGCACTACTTTTTGGAATTGGAAGCATAATTAGGTCTCCACTATATTTTATTTGCATTCCTCTCATTTTTTTGATCAATTTGATATATATAAGTTTGTAAGGAAATATGGCTACAGAATAGGTAGAAAAACAAAATTTTATTGCCATATTCCCCATAAACTAGTGGGTCGTGTAAATAACTATATAATGAGAAGGGTGGTTTTGAGGATATACATGGTCCTAGAGCAAGTCCAGTGACATCTCCTCATTGTTTTAGTTGTGTAGTACTCATGGGTATTGTATACAATAGTTCATGGTCTCTACCACGGACAGTAGACTCAGACAGAGTATGCAACAACTCCTCCACAGACTGTAGGCTGACTATGTCCTCCTAGTAACAAGAAAAGGCCACATCACCTCTATGGAAGTCCACACGGACCGCCCAGAACTTCTATCATCCTACTAGAACAGACACGAAGGAGTTGTCCCTCCTGTTGGTGTACTAGTCCCCAACTTTCTCTCCCACAATTGTTCTCCCTAACTATCCCTCCCTTTATCGGGTAGGACTTTCTCAGGTTCTCTCGGTTACCACAACTAGAGAAGACAAATAATTGTCAGAGGCAATTGATGTGTGTAATAAGCCCTCGGTACCCTTATATTTATAGGAGGGGTTAGGGTATGGGTTCCCAGTATGTGTGGGAGTGGAAGGCACCCGAATCTCCAATTTTTGCAACCTATGAATGGAGAAACAGTCAGTTTGTAAGCAAAGTGGTTGGTTGGCATGCGAGCCGACTGGTTCATTTGATCCAATTGATTCGCCTAGAAAATTGGCCATTTTTTCATGTTTCCCAATCACATATGAATCGGCAATTCAATTCCAATTAATGCACGACATGAGGCATCACTAATCCTTGATGCAATCGAATTGCACCACGAACTGGGCATTTCACTCAATGAAATGGTCGTATCGCATCACAAACTGGTCGTTTTTCTCCCCAACATAGCCAGAATTCAGCCAATGTAATATCCAATCAACTTGACACTCCAACGGGTCATTTCAGCACATGAGTCGATCAGTTGGGAGTCCATTCAATAGATATGTTACTTGAATTGGATGCCTAAACACTTTATCACTCAATTCAATTATCATTCATGATCAAAACTCCTCTTCTAGTTTAGTTCCTATGTGTGACCCTATAGGTCCCATATTACATTCGTGGTGAATGTCGACAACCAGTTATGACATCACAAGCAATGAGTGGTGCCTAGTCATACATCAATGATACTAAAGTAAATGGAAAGTTGGAGAACAACTTCAACCTACAATCTGTGTATGGTGTTATAGTGTTTGTATAGTTCCTTTGTCACTGATATCCAGGTTGAACTTGAGACATGGAGTATTCATCCTATTCGACATTTAATCTATGTTCCTTGAAACAGAGCAGACTATCTGAGATATATGCGAGCTTAATATCACATATTGACTCACATGTGCATGGCCATGCATTTCTCAGTCTCACTTATCAAGAGGACTAGTATATCATACTCCCAAAGGTGGGACAAATCCCATCTATATCCCTCACAATCAGTCCACACATGTCACAATCATCCAATCATCACTATTATGGCAACCCTTATTCAGGATTGCATTAGATGATGTCAAAGCATATAGAACAACATCTGATGAGTATAGTGATTTTAGGTCTAAGAACCGCAATCACCACCAACACAGTGAGATCTGATTGTGACTACCATTATAATGATTTCCATGTGTCAGTCTCATGGTATGTCTATCTAATACACTATTCTCTAACATGACTAATGAGATTTTTTCATCAACCAACACACACACTAATCATATGTAATATTGTTGTCTACATTGCTTCCATAATATAACCAACTAGGGGCATAGCAAGAATGTATACTCTTGGCATTCGTATGATACCATTATTCAAGTCATCAACCCAAAGACATATGTCATTGAGTAGTATCATCCTTTAGACATTTATTATGTTACATCATTATCTCATAATTGAGTAGAATAGAACAAATTGGAAGTTTGCCTTTATTATTAGTGAAATCATCTACAAGTTATGTCGTTACAATCATCATAAAATTAGCTCTTTGGGCATACATACCGAAAAAATCTCAGTTGCACTTCGAGATAATCACCTATGAATCTTATTCTAAGTGATCTTACATGTCCATCATGTTATTGCTGTGAAAGTGTCTTTTTCAAGGGGTCAACAACATTGCTCTCAGTTAGTACTCTACAAATCTTCAGGATCTCTTCATCGTATGATCTCTCATATGAGATGGAAATGCCTTGTATATTCTTGGAACGATGATGTGATATGGATTCCTTAGCTTGTGCAATAGCTCCATTGTTGTCACAATATAGCTCAATTGTCTCGCTTATGCTTGGAACAACCCCAAGTTTAGAGATGAACTTATTGATCCATATGGCCTCCTTTGTTGCATTCAACACAATAATATACTCAGCCTCTATCGTAGAATTGACAATTGTCTCTTTCTTGGAAATATTATAGCTCACAACTCCATTGTTTAGCCAAAACACAAATCCAAATTGCAATTTGTAATCATCTTTGTCAATCTGGAAGCTTACATCAGTGTAACCCTTTACCACCAACTCTTCCTCTCCGCTGTAGAATAAGAACTGATCCTTATGTCTTCTCAAGTACTTAAGGACTTTTTTCCAAACTATCCAGTGAGCATCACCTGGATCTGAGTGATATTTGCTCATCATTCTCATGGCATATGCAACATTGAGACAGGTGACAACATTACATACATGATTGACCCAATTACTAATGCATATGGAATCAAACTCGTGCATTCCCTTTCTTCACAAGAATTGGGACATTGAGCTCTAGATATGATAACTCCATGAAGCAAGGGTGGGTTTCCTCTCTTTTAGATCTCCATACTGAACCGCCACATGAGAAAGATAGACTAGGTGTGGTTGTTTGACCCCTAGTGCCTTGTGGTGACCCGACCTTGGGTGGGTCGTGCCTGTTTAGGGTGAGGGATAGATCCCTGATTAAGAAGGTTAGTAGTGACCATATAGGAACCCTAACGGGAATATATGAGAAAAAAAAGAGGCATGCACCTACATAGAAGTGAGTAGCAGTAAGGCTAGCAACATGTTTTTAGACCTAAGCCAGAAGGGTTATGCGTGATAGTTCATGAGATAAGCATACATAGATTTGGATGATCTTGGTCGGACATAAGTTTTGATAGTACTTTTCACCTAGGTAGGGATAGACGTGTATCCTTAAAAGGTTGACCCATCCTCTGAGAGAGAACCTCCAGTGGCAGGACTAGTTATAGAGTTAGCTCTAGAGAGAGGGTGAGACCTCGATGAAGAAGGTTGGAGACCTAGAATCTGAGATATAAGGAACCATACAGAGGTTTGGTATGATGTGGACTTGAATGGATGACCCTAAATAGATGTGTGCAGTTGTTCCATTCATGATCCAAGGTGGTTATCGTGCCTTAGATACCTCTAGAGGAACCAAACCCTAGGAAAGAGAAAGATGCTTCTTGTATAGGTACATAGATGGCATGAGTGCCTACCTTGTAAGTGACGAAAAGAGAGTTTCCAAAGACCCTAGAGAGGTATGGTATGATAACAAGTTGTGAGGCTTCGCACCAAGTTGGTTGTCCCTCTATAGAACTCTAAGGGTTGTTCTCATGAAAGAGTGTTAGGAAGTATATGTCATACCTTGTATAGGTTTGATTCATGTTTGAACAGTTGAGCATGCAGTTAGACCATTGATGCATAAGAGGTGAACCTGGGGTTCCTAGACCAAAGAGGGGAAGTAGTAGTACCTGGTGCACAAAATACTCCCAAGGCTAATTGAGTTCATAGGAATTAATCATGGCACCTGTGACGTCCCCGAATTTTGGTTTCTCTAAACCCTATTGGGAATGAGATGTCAGAATCTGAAAACATCATCCAATCATATCAGAAAGCGATGTGGAAGCATAATACGCATACATGAACATACAACCGTAACATACTCAACATTCAACATGCATATTTATATAATATGAATTATTACAAAATGATTTACAGTTACATATTGAATGACATTTCTACAAGCCTGAACATGTATGCTAACATGATCTTCACAATAGGTACAACCTAAACACTGCTCACTTCATGTCTTTTATCCCATTCAAGCTATTGACCTAGAAAATATGAGAAACAAAAACATCAACAAAAGTTGGTATGTGGAATTAAAGAGCTATACTATGCTGGCATATTGAAAATACTTGAAAAAGATGAAAGAGAGAAAGAAACATTATTTAATGGCAGAAAATTAGGTAAACCCAAGTTATTAATCATATTTTAATGGACATGTATTACTATGGTGGAATTAGCACAAACATATATTATTGGGCCCTATCCCCGCGTACCTTGTACCATTAGGGATCTCCCCACGTACCTTGTACCATTAGGGAGGTGCTAGTAAACATTAATACTTTCCCTCTCTAATAGGGAGATTAATGAACCATCAGTAACTACATTCCATTTTCTTTCCTTAGTGTTCTTATTGTTCAAGGCAGAAATGACAATACATATAGATCTACATCCAATAATGTATTTCAAATACAAGCAAGCAAGTACATATATTTAACATCCAACAAATCTAGTCATATAATTATCTCCACGTACCTGAGTTTAGAGGTTCTTAGAACATCCATGGTCATCTAGATAATCTGGTTGTCACCTGAGTAATAACATTTAATCATCATTAATACAAGGTTCATCTTAATTAATGGTATTTAGGTCCAAATTAGGGTTTATATTATCTCATTAGGATATTCCAATGTTTACTTGCATTATTGTCTTATATTTATCTTACTGATGTCATTTTCCAGATTATGATTCATTATCTGAATATTAGGTCCCATATCCTTTTTGATGCACATATCAACCCTAGAATATATACATTATTCAAGTTAGGGTTACAACCCATGTATCAAGATTCATCTTCTTACAACATGAATTTCGTGCACAAAATTGGTCTCATATTTACATATTATATTTCAATTACATATATGAGAATGTTCTGTGAAATTCATCATTTATTGAGAATGTATGCATTAATTGCATTATCTTTAGTGTTATTAGCCCTAATTAGCCATATTAATCAAATTATATGATTCCGTGCATCAACATCATAATTATTGACATCATATGGATTCTAAACATCAATTATGATTCACAGGTATTTTCTCACAGTTTTAGGTCACTGTTTGATATTTGTTATCTATCAATTAAGCATTTCACAACTAACAAGATATCACTGATATTAGTGTATCAAAAGCCTGATATTATAGTTCTACTGTGTTCTACTCATTTTCCTGAGAATTTTGGTAAACAAGATATTTACTATGAATTATTGAAGATTAGCATAAATATTGGGATTATTACCTTCTTGGTCCTATCATAAGCCGCCACGTGGCTCCAGGCTGGTGCACCTTCTTGCTTGGGCTGGTCGGTGTAACATCCCTGAGCTGGATTATGGCCTAACCCTGGAAGTTTTGCTTAAGTAAGTTGTTTACAAATTTGTTTTAATCTTTTGAAAAGTAATTAAGACTCTTGTAGAGTTTAAATTTCAAGTTTGAGGTTATTTGCAAACTGTTTGTGCATTATATGATAGTTTGGGCATAAAGTGCAATATACCCAAGATAAGGGGTTACATTGCAAAATTTCACATGTTGAATGTACCACATGTGTTCTAACATCATAAGAAATATAATGATGTTAAATTATGTCTTGTGGAAAGCCTAAATTCCAAGTTGTAGCTTGTTTGAACAATGTAGGTGCATTGTGCACCAATTTTGGTACAAATTGCAATTTACCCAAAATGTGGGGTTAATATGCAAATTAAAACCTATAGAGTGTCCCTACTCCCTCCTAGCATCATGTAGAGGAGAGAGAAATAATTATACACCATGTTTGAATCATTCATGAATGATGGTAATCTTGGTGATGAAATGACCAAGGAAAAGGGCTAAATTTGAAAGTTTAACTTGAGTTGTATCAAGTTGAAAAGCTTATATATGAGTGCCTATCGGCCATGGAGCCTAAGGAGGTGTCCCATATCGTTCTATTAACTTTTGGCAAAGGCCATATCGTGCAAAGAACCTCAAGGAGGTGAGTTGTGTCGGGTTGCAACTTCCTTAGCAAAATGGTGACGGGTTGTGCATTAAGTGATGAATTAATTAATATATATTATCCAAAAGGATATGTAATGGCCGAATCTTTATCTCCAAATGATCCTCAACTGTTTTTCATGTCAAGATAAATGTTTATGCATGCATTTACACGTGTCACCCATGCATGGACACGTGGCACCTACAAACTCAAAATGTTGACACCTCATTTTTACCTTTCTTCATGTGCAACAAGTATATATACCCCTAGTTTCACCCTTAAGTGAAATTTTTCGACCCTTACCACCCTCCTACCTTGTGGTATCGTGCATGGGGCTCTTGTATCGTGCAGGAGAGCAAGCATATCGTGCATAGGCCCTTGGATATTGCCCATAGCAAAAGCATATCGGCCAAGTAGGTGAAATTGGCCATATAAGTTGATATCGGCCAATAGGGTGAAGAGTTGAGTGTCATATCATGAAAGTGAGTGCCATATCATGAAAGTGAGTGCCATATCGTGCAAGAGGGTTGTCATATAGTGCAAGGGCACAACGGTATCGTGCATAGGCCTTGGTTATGGGCCATAACAAGTGTATCGTCCATACCATGTTGATATTGCCCATAGCAAGTTGATATCGGCCAATTGAAGTGATTTTGGCCACAAGTGAGGGGGTATCGGCCACAAGCAAGGTTGTTTCGGCCAAAAGGAAGTTCATATCTCCCAAGAGTGGTGGGGTGTCGTCCAAGGAGCTAAGGAACTCAAAACTTAACCCTAAGGTGAGGCAATGATCATCTTCAACATTGGATTGAAGCATGAATTTAGGGTTTTGATCTTCTTTTCTTTTTTCTTCACCAATTGCTTATCCATGGTGATTCTTTGCATATAGAGTAGTTGTGAAGCTCATATTCAACCTTAGGAACGTTGAGCTTTGGAGCTTGGAGCTTTGAAGTTGTTCCTAAGGCGGGTTATATAACTTGAACCCAATTATGTTATTATGCACCTTCAATTTTGCCATACTTGTTGAACTACTTGCAATTCATTTTCTCTTGAATAATTGCTGAAACTTTGAATTATAAAAGCTTCATAGGAATGTGGTCCATGACTTAGAACAGTAGGAACAAGGATCTTGAGGTTGATAATGATGACATCATCAGTATCGTGCAAAAGCACACAAGCACACACCTTCATCCCGATATGGAAAAGTAGCTCTAGTTTACTTGGGAAATCGATAGTGATGTGCATTGGTTTGTACTTTGGGTTGATAGTGGTTCAAACAGTTGTCTAGCCTGTCACTTAACCCATGGTAAAGGGAAGGTCGTGGCCATAAAAGTTTGAAGAGGTCAAGCACTCAACCACACACCTTCAACCCGATATGGGCTAAGTTAGCATACATATACCTCTAAAATGATATGGTGTGGAAGTACCTTAAATTGCAATATACTTGATGGAGAAACACATGGAGTGTTTTATATCAAGTCATACATTGAGTATTATGGAGTTTAATGATTAATGATTAAGTAGGCTAATGTACCTTGAAGGAAAGGCTGAGCCAACTTAATAAAGTGTGAAGTGATCAACATCCTAGAGAGGATGAGAGAGAAACTCATACTTGTGAACCAAATATGTAATGTGCATTTATTAATGTTTCTAATATGTGTAAAGTATGAATTAGTGTTTGATCCTTGATAATGTGATCTTGAAACCCTAATCAATAAAGAATGGGAAACCCTAACCCTAATAAGCGAATAGTGGTGTTACCCTTGTTTTGCATGGTGTTGATATGTAATAAAGATGGATGTTATCATGTATACTAACCATGCAGGTATCATGAGATGATGAGCATAGCTAGATATGAGCTATGATGTTTATTTGATAAAGATGTTTAATGGGCCTTTTGAGCCATGTGAGATGCTTGTGTAACAAGTATCATGTATACCTTGGTCAGATGACCCAGGGGTGTTAGTTACCTAGTAAGTGGTAACTGTGTTCTGTGATGAACTAAGGGTTTGAATACCCAGATTTGGTAATCATGATGATGATAATGTTAAGGGATGAGAATTCCCAGTAATGAAATAAGGGATTGAGATCCTAAATGTTATATATGTTTTAAAGATTTGAAAAGTACTTGATATGTGTATTACATCTTTCTTTGTAGCATTTGTCATAATAAATGTTTGAAAACTTGACTGATGCTAAAAGAATATGGTAATGCACTTAATTAAACAAGTGGAATCTTATCATGTAGAGCCCTGACCATAGATCCATCAGCGTCAGTAAACTATTGAATGGTGAAACAGGTTTTCCTACGGGATCTCCTGGAGATCGCATATTTTTGAATATGTGGGGGTGATGGGCGAAAATATCTGTACGCCCCGAATGAAGATTGATGGTAGATAAACATGAAATCTCTCAATACTTCATTATTGGTTGGGATTCGATGTAGATAAACACGAAATCTAATCGACCCTTCCTCAGGTTGATGGTAGATAAACACGAGATCTCTCAATCCTGACGAGAGTGCAGCTAACCCTGCAACTCTATAGAGAAGTTGCCAGTATACCCTGGAAAGCTATTTAGCAGTTGACATAGTCCTTCTCATTTTCTCGCACTGACCGAGACGGTATGAGGTTACGGTAGCCGGTTCTTCCATTGACCTTGTATGGTACCAATTTTGACTTCGCAGTGGTCGGTTGGAGTATGAGCGGTATACCTCATCTCCTCAGGGCATAAGTGTGATTGTAAAATGTAATCAGCCGTGTAGCACATTTGCTTAAGGATTGAATACGGAAATCATTGGTTGATGATACATTACTTTTATACATCTTAAATGGATTGATGTTATACATGTTCTTCATATTCCTCATAAAATGAATAGATGAATTACTACTTTATCATACATGGCTGCAATACTTTAAAAGATGATATTGCTCTATTCTATTTAAACAGTGATTAATCATGCTTATTAATATAAAAGAATCCTCTGTTTAGTTTATTACTGTTTATCTGCAATGATAATATGATCGGCGGAGAATTATATCTCTCGCTGGGACAATTACAATTGTCTCACCCCCGTGGAATCCAAAAAATTTAGGTGGATGCGGACGAGGAGGTAGGAACTATACAACAGAGGGAGGATAGCAACATCAGGAGCAACAATAACATCTCAGGTTGAGTTATTGTATGTCGTGTCATGTAGATATGAGTACTATGTGTCGTCTCTGTACTTTCAGGTCCTTGGAGTCAGTACTTAGTGGTTTTATGATCGATCAGAGATTTTGGCTTGTATGCCTCGAGGTTTTATGTTGCTCGTGTATAGTTGGGTAAAGAAACTATTGTATATATTCCTCGAGATGAGATGGCATATGGTGTGAACAATGTGAACCTTAATGTATGCAGTACTTTGGTTCTCTTCTTAACAGTTTTCTGGAAATGGAACTCCTTGCAAATGGTTTTAATTTTTAGTGATTTTTGTTAATCCGCTGCTTATAGTAATTCTGCAATTATTTACTGGTGATGATTTGATTTGTGGTCGGATCGTCACAGTCAGTATGATCCAAGTGACACTGGTTCACTCTATACCTGCCAGTTCATGCTTGGTTTGGCTTAGGTTCAAGGATGGAGACCCGACCCCCACCTTTCATTCTCGTGATCTCGGTGCAGCACTAGAGCCTGCACTCTTAGCCGCCGCCGCCAGGCTGGTTCCAACGAGCAGCATACTCCCGACCATCCTCCTCAAGAGCTTCGATCAGCACCAAAAGACCCAGCGGACCACCTAGGGCTCCACTGGCGTCTGCTGCAGGTTGGCTAGGGTGTATTGGTAAATGCGGGCTGACCAGACCTTCTGCTCCAGGAGCAGCATTGCGAGGTGCCAGAAAAAGGGGTCGTCTGTGCTCCATCCTTCCATTGCCCTGCTCCACGTGAAGGCCTCCGGCTGTGGCTGCAGCCAAGCTATGAGCTCTGATGAGGAGCATCCTGGGATCCAAACCTCCTTGCGAGGCTTTGAGGGGTCCAAAACGCTCCATGGTGACAGGTAGATCACAGATGCTCGCAATCACTGTCAGGAAGACCCTGCTGCTCCAACACGATGATGCAATCAACAGGTTTAGATGTGGTGTCAGAGGGAAACAGGTAAGCTAGAAGACGGATGCCCCCATCTTGGTTCTGATCGCTAGCCACATGATCAGACTCTCCTGGAACTAACCTACTCATGATGTGCTCGACAGAAAGGAAGACACCTCCATCTTGACATTTGAGTCTAACCCGGTTTCTATCAGGTCCTTGCCTCCCCGACTTCCACTCATCCAACCTATGTCTGCCACTGTAGTTGGAGAAGGTAGGGTCAGTGAGAATTCAGTCTCCCTTGTTTCAGAACAAAAGTTTTGTGTGAGGTGTCTTCGGATCTAGGGAGTGTTGTGAAGTAACAGCCAGTCCGAGTTATCTGGCAATCATCACCTTGATTCGATTCTTTTGTGGGTGTGGTTGACCTCGGTCAAGGCTACCTCCTCCGCAGAATTAGGAGGTGGGTGACAGAGTCTCCGCTCTTAGCTCATTAACAGTCACGATAGGGCCACATTTCAGGCGTTGGACCGTACTCAAGAAAAGTATAATAAGCCAACGTGACACAAAATTTATCACAACTTAGGTACTTAATTATTAAAGAAAAAAAGTTTGACAATGTAGATATCATCAAATGTATTCAATTTCATATAAGTACATATCTTTATGGAAACCACCGATCATCCTAGAATTTGGGGCACCACCCTTACATTATATATATTTCTCATCCATAAAATCTTGAGACTAAAACTCTATTATGTGATCATGTAAATGAAATATTTGAATAGCCTTAGGAATATGTGCAAAAGCCTCAATCAAAATCTATAATCATCGAATCTTGGTTAAACTAGTCCATGAATACCTTTGTGGTCCTAAAACACCTTTGAGTTCATCCATTGACCACATGATACATCATTGTCAATAAATAAATCATATTACTCAGAGTTATTATTCAAATACTATATCCAGTATCAAACTCCTAATATCAAGATCATCACATTCACCCCACCTTAAATGGAATTTCGTCCTCGAAATTCAGCCAATATCATAATCAAGGCGACGATAAGGAGTTTCCACTACATATAGCCCACCTCTTCTTAGTGCCAAGGGTATCATAGGTATAGATGTGCCTAAGTTGGCATCTTAGGATATTTAAACATGTAGGGTGTACCTACCCTGCCTTATATAGGTTGAAGCATCATTTTTTTATAGGAAAAGAAACATCTCTTAATGTCTTAGTCATAGCATGATACTTGAATATCTTAGGATTTACATCCTCATAATCCCTTAAGGATAAGGGTTTTACTCCTACATATGAAGTTAAGAAGGTACTACTCAAGGCTTCATGCATCACCCTATTAATCAAATGGTGATGTCAAGTTATATTCCATCAATTATCAGAATTACCAGGCTTAACATCATTAGTGTAGTTTATGATCAACATCATACTAGTATTTCAGCATTAGAGGGGATTATTTTTCATCCTTGATATTAGGATTTTTCTACTTAGGAAGGGCTTACATAACATGCTTGACCATTAGGGTTTCACCCTATGGTGTGATATTCATACTCAACTTAGAAGCATACACTGAGAAGGATCAAAGTTATGAACTATATTTGTGATCATTTATCCTATGATCCAAAAATATCTTTATATCAAGTTGATGAGTTCAACTTTTTATGTCTTCCATGTATTATGTGAAGGGAAAAAGAGAATATACTAAGTTTATCCCATGATCTCATCATCATATCTTTCATGTTTCATATGAAGGGGAAGAGAATATTTTAAAGTCAAACTTATCATGATTTCAATCTTGGGTACTACATGTATTGTATAGGAGGAAATATAGAATAGGTCAAGCTTATTAGAGTGACTCCTCATATATAAATCATCTATATAGCTCAAGTGAGGTTTTTATCATCGTATATTAAGAAGGAGAAGAAGAAGGGAAAACATGTATTTTGAGTACCTTTTGCACAAAGCATCATACTCTCATAACTAGAGTTCATATATCACCTTTGTTGCAACTAATGATGAAATTCACAAAACATGTTACTCAAGCTAGGACCTAACTCAGCCAAAGGATTGACTTTATCATATGGGTCATCTACCCAATTCTCACATATAGATTTGAATCATGCATAAGGACTCAACTCAACACTCAAGAGTAATCTAGTGTAGGACATTTTTTTAACACATATATCATATATTGGAGGCTAGGTCCTATGACCTTCTCCCTGTGGGTCTTACTCTCTCTAGAGTTCACCACATATCTCATCCTACCACTAGACATCCTCCTTGTATAAGAGCTTGAGGCTCATGCACACTCATCTCTATCTTTACCTAGCTTATCTTAAGCAGGAAAAGGGAATGTACTTTCATCATCAAGATTTTGCATAAATCCTCCAAGAGTGGATTAGGTTCATATATAACTCAAATCTTAATAAGGAAACTTATACCATCATAGATCAACTTAGATAAGATTCTATATGCTTATTTCCTTCATCTTTCTTTTGTCTATCTATCTATCACATTACCTTATGAGGCTCTAGACATCTAATCTAGATCTATTCTCTCCTCTAGACTGATGTCACTCCCTTTCACTTAGATTGCATGAACACTAACTACTCTCCAGTGTGAGGGACACATTTTAATATTTACATATATATAATAAAATATTATATAGTTTTTCTCTAAGAAAGAAGACGTCAGAGAAAACACTCGAGGCTCGAGCCGATTGGAAAACAAAATCAAATCAGAAAAACTGAGTGTCCCACACACAGTAGATAGTCTAGTGTCATGTAACCTAGTGAAATGGTGAGAACGAGATGTAGACTAGTGTAGCTACCCCATACATATGAGCTCTATATGGAAAGGGTCTCACACACTTGTCTAAACCTAGTTCTCGAACATCTAGGTTCTAACCTAGGGGCTAAGTCAAAACTTATTCCTATAGAACAACTTACTAAGTTTCTAGGGTTTAAGATGAAAGGTGAAAATTAGTTTAACGTTTCATGATGAGTAATTGTTAGGTGTAGCTATTGTTCATGCTCTGATACCAACTGTGACGTCCCCGGATTTTGGTTTCTCCAAACCCTATTGGGAATGAGATGTTAGAATCCGAAAACATCATCCAATCATATCAGAAAGTGATGCGGAAGCATAATACGCATATATGAACATACAACCATAACATACTCAACATTCAAAATGCATATTTATACAATATGAATTATTACAAAATGATTTACAGTTACATATTGAATGAAAATTCTACAAGTCTGAACATGTATGCTAACAGGATCTTCACAATAGGTACAACGTAAACACTGCTCAATTCATGTCTTTTACCCATTCTAGCTATGGACCTAAAAAATACGAGAAACAAAAACATCAACAAAAGTTGGTATGTGGAATTAAAGAGCTATACTATGCTGGCATATTGAAAATACTTGAAAAAGATGAAAGCGAGAAAGAAACATTATTTAATGGCAGAAAATTAGGTAAACCCAAGTTATTAATCATATTTCAATGGACATGTATTACTATGGTGGCCTTAGCACAAACATATATTATTGGGCCCTATCCCCGCGTACCTTGTACCATTAGGGATCTCCCCGCGTGCCTTGTACCATTAGGGAGGTGCTAGTCAACATTAATACATTCCCTCTCTAATAGGGAGATTAATGAACCATCAATAACTACATTCCATTTTCTTTCCTTAGTGTTCTTATTGTTCAAGGCAGAAATGACAACACATATAGAGCTACATCCAATAATGTATTTCAAATACAAGCAAGCAAGTACATATATTTAACATCCAGCAAATCTAGTCATATAATTATATCCACGTACCTGAGTTCAGAGGTTCTTAGAACATCCATGGTCATATAGATAATCTGGTTGTCACCTGAGTAATAACATTTAATCATCATTAATACAAGGTTCATCTTAATTAATGGTATTTAGGTCCAAATTAGGGTTTATATTATCTCATTAGGATATTCCAACGTTTACTTGCATTATTGTCTTATATTTATCTTACTGATGTCATTTTCTAGATTATGATTCATTATCTGAATATTAGGTCCCATATCCTTTTTGATGCACATATCAACCCTAGTTTATATACATTATTCAAGTTAGGGTTACAACCCATGTATCAAGGTTCATCTTCGTATAACATGAATTTCATGCACAAAATTGGTCTCATATTTACATATTATCTTTCAATTACAGATATGAGAATGTTATGTGAAATTCATCATTTATTGAGCATGTATGCATTAATTGCATTATCTTTAGTGTTATTAGCCCTAATTAGACATATTAATCAAATTATATGATTTCGTGCATCAACATCATAATTATTGACATCATGTGGATTCTAAACATGAACTATGATTCACAGGTATTTTCTCACAGTTTTACGTCACTTTTTGATATTTGTTATCTATCAATTAAGAATTTCAAAACTAATAAGATATCACTGATATTAGTGTATCAAAAGCCTGATATTATATTTCTATTGTGTTCTACTCATTTTCTTGAGAATTTTGGTTCTTTATTTGTATTTTTCTGATAAACGATCTATTTACTATGAATTATTGAAGATTAGCATAAATATTGGGATTATTACCTTATTGGTCCTATCATAAGCCGCCACGTGGTTCCAGGCTGGCACACCTTCTTGCTTGGGCCGGTCGGTCTCATCCAAGTGAGACTGGTTCACTCTAGACCTGCCAGTTCACGCTTAGTTTGGCTTAGGTTCAAGGCTAGAGACCCGACCCCCAACTTTCATTCTCGTGATCTCGGTGCAGCGCTAGAGCTTGCGCTCTCAGCCGCCGCCGCCAGGCTGGTTCCAACGAGCAGCATACTCCCGACCATGCTCCTCAAGAGCTTCGATCAGCACCAAAAGACCCAACAGACAACCTAGGGCTCCGCCGACATCTGCTGCAGGTTGGCTAGGGTGTATTGGTAAATGCGGGCCGACCAGACCTTCTGCTCCAGGAGCAGTGTTGCGAGGTGCCAGAAAAAGGGGTCATATGTGCTCCATCCTTCCATTGCCCTACTCCACGCGAAGGCCTCCGGCTGTGGCTCCAACCCAGCTATGAGCTCTGATGAGGAGCAGCCTGGGATCCAAACCTCCTTGCGAGGCTTTGAGGGGTCCAAAACGCTCCATGGTGGCGGGTAGATCACAGCTGCTCGCAATCACGGCCGGGAAGACCCTGCTACTCCAACACGATGATGGAATCAACAGGTTTAGATGTGGTGTCATAGGGAAATAGGTAAGCTAGAAGACGGATGCCCCCATCTTGGTTCTGATCGCTAGCCACCCAATCAGACTCTCTTGGAACTAACCTACTCATGATGTGCTCGACGGAAAGGAAGACACCTCCATCTTGACATTTGAGTCTAACTTGATTTCTATCAGGTCCTTGCCTCCCCGACTTCCACTCATCCAGTCTGTGCCTGCCACTGCGGTTGGAGAAGGCAGGGTCAGTGAGAATTCAGTCTCCCTTGTTTCAGAACAAAAGTTTTGTGTGAGGTGTCTTCGGATCTAGGGAGTGTTGTGAAGTAACAGCCAATCCGAGTTATCTGGCAATCATCACCTTGATTTGATTCTTGTGTGGGCGTGGTTGAGCTGGGACAAGGCTGCCTCCTCTGCAAAAATAGGAGGTGGGTGAAAGAGTCTCCGTTCTTAGATCATTAACAGTCACGATAGGGCCACATTTCAGGCATTGGGCCGTACTCAAGAAAAGGATAATATGCCAATGTGACACCAAATTTATCACAACTTAGGTACTTAATTATTAAAGAAAAAAAGTTCGACAATGTAGATATCATCAAATGTATTCAATTTCATATAAGTACATATCTTTATGGAAACCACCGATCATCATAGAATTTGGGGCACCACCCTTACATTATATATATTTCTCATCCATATAAGATTGAGACTAAAACTCTATTATGTGATCATGTAAATGAAATATTTGAATAGACTTAGGAATATGTGCAAAATCCTCAATCAAAATCTATAATCATCAAATCTTGGTTAAACTAGTCCATGAATACCTTTTTGGTCCTAAAACACCTTAGAGTTCATCCATTGACCATATGATACATCATTGTCAATCAATAAATCATATTACTCAGAGTTATTATTCAAATACTATATCTAGTATCAAACTCCTAAAATCAAGATCATCACAACACCCCCCTACTTGTATTAGAGAAAAAGGAAACCCCACTTAAACTGAGATATATGTTTGATGAATCACTCATACAGGTTGGGGACATATGCATGTATGATATTGGACCAACCTTGAGGAAAGATGGACAAGATTAACTTACCAAGGAACTTAGCATGGTTTAGTAGGTTATCTTCTTTCTAGCTACGTGCATAGGTATTATGATTGGAGCTATGCATATACATGATGATATAGGCTTTGGATGCAAGGACATTTTGTGACCTCTATTGCTATCAAGTGATGGTTTTCTCCTATCCTAGGAAGGAACCCTTCATGTTGGGGTGAGCACCCACTCTTGTTTAGGTTTGAGGTAACCTTAAGAGCTTGATGAACTAAGTGTAAGAGCACATAATATAAGCATGAATCTATATACCCAAGTGTGACCATCTCTAAGGGGCATGAGGATACATTGGCATGGGGGTAACCTATTTGGGGCCAGACCGAGTTAAGTAGGTCACCATGATTCTTATCAAGGGATGTATGGTTAACTGTGAGTGCCAGAGAGATGATAGAAATTCGGGTGAGGATTCAAGGATGAGATGTTCTTGAGTATCAACAAAGGAACCACGAGCTATGATAGGATCCTATGTCAATAATAAGGTCAACTAGGGGGGATAAGATCGATAAAAGTAGGAGTTGTTTGTTCCCTGGATGCACAAGGCCATAGCATTGGGAGGTAACAACTACCTTTGCTCGAGGACTATGGGTTAGGAGGTTGGCCCCCTTGATGAGTTCATGGGGCCTAAGGGGTAAATGTGAGAGGCACTCCCTAGATGCATAAGGGTCAGATCACCCCAAAAGTACTGACACCCTAGAGACCTTGAGGTAATGACTAAGGATTGTACATAAGAGAGATGTTAAGGTCCATAGGTGATGGGGAAAAGTCTTCCCATGGGTGTAGACACGTAATTGAGATGTTCAAGGTGGAGTCATGAGAAGTAAGTTTCAACTTAGACTGGAAAATGTAATGGCAATGTGTGATGTACCATCTCTACTCTTGGAATGGGATGAACTATGTAATTGGACTGCATCCAAATGTTTATTTTATCTTATTATGGGAGTAAGAGACAGGATAAACACATGCCATACCAAGGATAAAAGTGATATGAGGGGTATCTAATTGAGTTTAAATATTTTTATGATATTTTAGGATTAAAGGAAGTACTATACCCTTTTGAGAGTACTTTGGATATATGGGTTGAAAGCACATATTGACAAAGGTAATACAAGGGCGTATATATCCAGAGTAGTTTGGAATTTATGAGTTATAAATTTGGGTTTGATAATTGGGATGTTGGAAGCAAGAGCTCAAAGTTTTCTTGAATTAGATAGACCTAAACCCAAGATAAGGATGATGAATGGAGTATATGAAGGTTTATGCTTTCATCATCACCTAGCAAATAAGGAAACTAGTATGGTAACAAACACTCTTAGCCAAGACATGGCTCAGGTATACAACGGTCTTATTTAGCCAGTAGAGAGGCTGGAAGAAGTTGTTAGGTGAACCCTACGATCGTTAGAAGATGAGACATGTATGGCTAACATCCTGATACAATCAGACTTGTTGGTTGAGTTAGTGGTTGCCCAGTTAGCCGACCCAGAGCTTGATGAGATAAAAGGATTATTATGAGAACCTCACATACACCTCTCAGGTAAAGAAGGTGGTGAATCCCACTACAAGAGTGTTTTAGGGTTTCTGAGGAGTCACCCTTGGGGAATTATGTCATGCAAGAAGCTCATGATTTTAAGTATACCGTACACCATGGTACTACTAAGATGGTTGAATTTTGCAATGGTACCTTGAAGACCTGGGATGAAGGAGGTTATAGAGTTGCATGTGGCCAGTTGACATACATGCCAGAGGGTGAAGGTCGAACACTAGTAACCCAGTGAGTTGCTACAAATAATGAGTCCCCGAAAGGGAATGGGAGCAGATCACCATGGACATTGTGGTGGGTCACCCCTCGACCAAGAGAGGTCATGATGCCATATGGGTTATGGTAGATTGCCTTACCAAGTCAACACATTCCCTTGCCTAAGAGAGCACTTCTATGGTGACAGATCTGATTGAACCACACACACACATTATATATATATATATGTGTGTGTGTGTGTGTGTGTGTGAGAGAGAGAGAGATAATTCAACTACACAGTGATCCGAGTTCAATATTCTTGAGCATGGCTTTAAGTTCGTTTCCATGTTTTGGAAGTAAGTACATGAAGAAATCGATGCTAGATTGATGTTTAGTAAAATTTATCACCCCCTGACTGTTGGACAATCAAAAGAGTATGATCCAGATGTTAGAGGGTCTGATGAGAGCATATGTGCTCATTCGGGGTGATTCATGGGAGAAATTCCTACCCCTAGCAGAGTTTGCTTATTGTGAAAACCACCAAAGCTAGGTCGGGATGTATGAAGCTATTTAAGGGAGACTGTGTCGATCACCGATTCACTAAGGTGATGTTAGTGAGATAACCTTGTGAGGTTTAGAAAAACCACAATGTATGCAGATGAAGTTTCTTTGATCGAGTAATGGTTGAAGGAAGCCCATGATCGACAGGAGTCGTGTAATGATGTGAAGTAGACTGACTTGTAGCTCACTATGGGAGAGAATGTGTTTTTTAGAATCCGACCCCTCCAACTTGTAGCTAATATTAGAGGAAAGCGGAGTCCCTGATACATGGATCCGTTTGAGATTTCAAAATGGATTGGCGGATCTGCTTATGTTTAGTCTTACCCCTCAGGATAATATAATGTAAGATGTGTTCCATGCATCCGATCTAGAGCACCATGTGATGTACTCGAGCCATGTGATGAGCATTGAACCTATTGAACTCCAAGGGAGGCAGACTTACTCTGAGTCACCTATGAGGGTATGAGATACCAAGGTGAAGAGACCTCAGGAGTAAATAAAAGAAATAATAAAGGTTCTTTAGAAGAACCATGGAGAGGATGAAGACACATGAGATCTAATGATGGATCTGGAAAGGTCTTATCCTATTTTGTTTGACCGATCGGTGGAATTTTGAGAGCAAAATTCCTATAAGAGGGGAAGTGTTATGACTACATTTGAGCTTAATTGGAAAACTAGGGTTTACCTACATGAACATATTAGTAACAAATCTTTCCCGCGATCGTCTACCCTAACTGCTACGGCGATTAGGGTTGGCGGCGGTGGACTACCCTATCTCTCCATTTTGGTTACCTTTTCTTGTAGGTCCAAGGTTGTGTAGTTCTTCGTGGACTTTGGGTACAGTGGATGGCGGAGGAGATAACTGAGAGGTGCGTGAGTCTGGGAATCATGGACGAGGAAGAAGACATACTAGAGATACCAGATGATGGCAATGGGGATAGGGATGATCACATTGAACTAGCCCTCACGGCAAAACTGCTAACAGAGTAGACATACAATTTCTGGGCGTTGAAGAAGATGTTAACCCTAGCATGTTCACTGAATCATAAGGTGGCTTTCAAGAAAATTGACCTAGAAGTTTTCATCATTCAGTTCATGTACTGGAAAGATAAATGCAAAGTTCTGGATGGGGGGCCATGGCACTTCGACAACTGGCTTCTCCCGACGAAGGAAGTGGAAGATAGAGATATCCCAAGGAGCATCATCTTCAAAGAATGTGTTTTTTGGGCTAGGTTGTATGGGATACCGCTGGGTCAGTGGTCAGAGACAACGATCAGAGCCATAGCTGATAGGATCGACAGAGTAGTTGAGATTGACAGGGAGGAATTGGGATGGGAAGCATCAGTCTGGGTCTGAGTGGGAATTGATATCTCAATGTCGTTAAGAAGGATACAAAAGTTCAAGGACAAAGGGGGGAAGATCATCTGTGTTGAAATCAAATACAAAAGGCTACCAAACTATTGCTATCTATGTGGAAAACTGGATCATGTAGATAGGGACTGCCTACAGGATGATGAAGATGACGAAGTCTCAAGAGAATGGGGAGCCTGGCTTCAGGCGTCACTGAGGAAGCCTAGGGTTTCAGTTAAATAAGAGTTCTTGGGGGAAGACGCAACGAAAAAGAGCCTTGTTTTCCATGTCCAACCAGACAAGAAATCGAGGGGGAAGATAGATGGGGGAGAAAGAAAGAATGTGGAGGACAAACAAGATGAGACTCTTACTGATAAGGTTCGTCCACAGTTAACAGATGGAGAGATTGGGAGATCAGTTCCAGTTACAAACTCTTTGGAGGCTGGAAGTAGTCTGTATGAAGGTCAGGGGAGGAAGTAGGTTTTTAGGAGATGCACTGAAGGACTCGAGTGTGAGGAACAGAGGTTTGAAGGGTCCCGAACAATAGTGCAGCGGACAGAGGAGTTGAGGAAGAGCACTATGGTTCATAAGGAGAGACAGGAGGATGCATCTGAGCGTACGAGAATGGAACAACCAACTGGTGAGATAGGAAAAAGTTCAAAGAGCAATAACCAAGCTGGCAAGTTCAGTCACAACTTAGGCCCACGGGAAACAAGATTACAAAATCACAAAGTTGACACCATCTTCACATCTTTACACGAGGAACTCAATAAAGATGTTCCTGGGTTGGAAGGTAGCGAAGGTAAAAAAGTCAAGAAACAACAACTAGTGTTCAGCAATGGTACAGTTAATGAATGCAGACAGACCAGGGGATAGAAGCTGAAGGCAGCAACGAGCAGTAAGGAAAAAATAAGGGACAGTATAGGGGGACAAACCAAGAACAAGAAAAAGCCTATAATACGTCGGCACTTGATCAGTGAAGAAGCTCCTACAGTGACCGAATTTGAAGAGGATCTAGGTGGTATAGCAGGGAAGAGGGGTCGAGAAGACAGTAATATTGATATGGAGGTTGATGGAGATCTCAGTCATAATTTTGTTCTTAAACCGTAGTTTATACCGGGTAACAAGGATGATGATGACCAAGGTGTTGGAACACACCAAGTAGCGGACACTGGCGTGGACCAGGTCTGTGAACAACAATGAAAATCCTTAGCTGGAATTGTCGAGGATTGGGCAAACTCGATACAAAAACGGCCCTCCAAACTTGGTGTTGGAGGGAAAGTCCCAATGTGGTGTTCGTGTCGGAAACAAAAATTGATGATGTTAAACAGGAGGAAGCAAAACATTTTTTTGGTTTTACAGAAGGTGTATGCATCTCCAGTCAAGGAAATTCTTGTGGACTGGGTCTATGGTGGAAGAATGTAACAGTGGAGGTGGTCAGCTACTCTCAACATCATATGAAGAGCATTGTTAAGGATGAGGAAATAGGGAAAAAGTGGAGAGACATTGGCATTTATGGTTGGTCAGAACAACAATATAAATTCCAGACGTGGGATCTGATGAGACGTCTCAAAAGTAGCAGTGATATGCCAGTTATTTTCTTCGGAGATTTCAATCAGATTGTTTCAAATGAGGAAAAGTGGGGGGGACCCCCCAGACAGGACATATGGATGTAGGATTTTAGGGATGCTATAGATGATTGTGCTTTAGTGGATCTCGATTTCTTTGGATGCCCATACACATGGGAGAGGGGCAGGACTATGGAGACTATGGTAAGAGAATGCCTGGATAGAGCAATGGCAACATTGGAGTGGCGGGCTCTATTTTCTTTTTGTAAAGTGATCCATCTTACTGTTTATGAATCCAATCATGCACCTATAGTGATCATTACGGACAAACGGACAAATAATAAAAGGAGGAGAAGGGAGAAATATTTCACCTTTGAACCATTTTGGGCAGAAGAAGAGGGGTGCAAGGAGGTCCTAGAAGCTTATTGGGAAAGACCGTCCAGGGGAGGTCTCATTGAAAAACTCATTGGATGTGGAGAAAAAATAACTTTCTGGGATGAAATTTTTTTTGAGATATAAAAAAGAAAATCAAAGAGGTGGAACAAAGACTGGGACAAGAACAGTAGAAACCCCCTGACAATAATACTCTCAGGAAATGTGGAGATCTGGCACAACACCTCCAATACGGGCAACGCAAAGATGACGAGTATTGGTGGGCAAGGGCAAGAATAAAAGAAATGCGATCCGGCGGTAAAAATACAACATATTTTCATCATAAAGCATCTCAAAGAAGGAAAAGGAATCAAATAGACAGACTCAAAAATCAGCAAGGAGAGGTTGTCATAGAACAGGAGGGCATTGAGCATGAAGTTCTATCTTTTCTTGAGTCTCTCTTTAGCACAAGTTCACCATCAGATTTTGAAAGCACGAGAAGAGGCCTCACAAGGAAAGTTTCTACAAGGATGAATGAGCTTCTGGAGAAAGACATGGCAGACGAGGAAATTCTGAGTGCTCTCAAGTGCATGCACCCTAACAAGGCACCTAGTCCAGATGGCTTTAAACCCATGTTCTTCCAAAAATATTGGAATGTGGTGGGGAGGGATGTGGCTAACTACATTAAGGGATGCTGGAAAGGAGAAGAAAATATCGATCTGCTGAATTCCACCTTGGTAGTACTTATACCCAAGGTAGGAAAACTAGTTGCGCTTGTTGAGTATAGACCCATTAGCTTGTGAAATGTCGTTTATAAGATTGCCTCCAAAGTTATGGCAAACCGGCTCAAGCCCTGGATGGATGAATTGGTGTCTGAAAATCAAAGTGCCTTTGTTCCAGGTAGAATGATTACTGATAATGCTCTGGTGGGTTTTGAGATTTTTCATAAAATGAAGCATGAAGCAAAGGAAGCTAGGGGAAATGTGGCTCTAAAGTTGGACATGTCTAAAGCTTATGATAGAGTAGAATGGAGATTTCTAGATTTTGTTCAACAGAAGCTGGGATTCAGTATGAAGTGGAGGTCTAAGGTCATGGAGTGTGTCTCCTCGGTTAATTTCTCTTTCTCTATCAACGGTAACTGGTCCAAACAGATCATGTTGGATAAATTGGATATTATGATAAATCCCTTTGTTTCGATGATGACAAACATTTCATTCTTATTTATCTAACAAGCTACTTGAGTGTGCAGGACTAAGCAGGATGACAAAAGTAGCAAGGGAAAATCCAAGAGCTTACTTAGTTATATTTTCATGCAATGTAATCAATATTGTAAAACTTGTACAAATATATAATGTACAAGTACTTAGATTTGCATGTAAATCAAGCGTTAGATTTTCCTTAGCCAAACACCATAGTTAGACATGTCATCCCAGTTAATTAGGATCACCTTTGCACACTCACACATATAATTAATGCTTAAATTGAAACCTTGAAACATGATCATTCTCGGTCGACAAACTCCTCGACCGAGACACTCTCGGTCGACCATCTTCTCGACCGAGAAAGATCCAAAGTAGCCGTTAGACACAAAAGACAAAGTAGTTGGCAGTTGCAAATGAACGTTAATCCAGAGAGCCTGTCGGTCGACAAAACTTCGACCGAGTAGGTGTCTCGGTCGACCATTCCTCGACCGAGATGGTCTCTGACAGCAACTGCAGAATAAACTAATTAGCCGTTGTTAAAACAACAACTTTGTACCTAACGGCTAGTTAAGCACTTAGAAACCCCTAGAAGTTGTCTAGAACGTCCTTAAGCATACTTAGGCCATTCCTATAAATAGGACAAGCCATAGGACACTACAATTCACTTGTTACACTTGAGAATACACTTGAGCATACTTGAGCAATCTTTTACAAGCAATTTGAGCACTGTGATCATTGGCCTACATTCTTCTTAGCTCAATCTCGTGTCCTATAGGCTAGATTCTCCTACCCACAGCAATTACAAGTTCACATACTTGGCTAGGAGATCTTACGCTTGATCTAGGCATATCAAGCCTCGGGCTTAAAGGATAAGTTGTAATTTCTCTATTTCTTTCTTGTTCCTATTTATTCTTTGTACTCTCCTTGCTACTCCTAGGGTTGGAGGCTGCGGATTGGAGAGGGTTGACTTCTCGGAGGAGAAGGAGACTTCAAGCTACTTCAAGAAGGCTATCGCACGGGAAGCTACTTCAGAAGGCTGGTGCAACGGGAGTTGGTGCATCTACTTCAAGGGAAGGCTGCTTCGAGTTGGGCGATTACTTCTAGGTGAAGGCTGCTTGAAGGGTTTAGGGAAAAGAGATTGTATTTTATGTAATTCCTTGAGAGGTAATAAAATAAATTTCTTTTCAAATCCCGGTTGGGTAAGCAACCGGGTAGTGGACTGACTACCTTAGTATTTGCTAAGGTAGGAACCACTCTAAACCCTTGTGTCTCCTTGTCCAATATTTTTCTTTGTGGTTGCTTGAGTAATTAATTGTTAAAATTATCTATAAAACTCTATTCACCCCCCTCTAGTAGTTTTCAATTGGTATCAGAGCAGGCTTCAAGGAGCCCTAACAAGGTCTTGAAGAGATAAAGGGAGGAGGTGACTACAACCACAAAAAAAGGAGCATGGACCAATGTGCGACAAGTTGCAATTGGTGCTTAGGAACAAAGCACTCTACTTCTAGATGTCCATGGAGGTCAAAGATAGAAGATACACATAAAGAATGTTTCGTTGCTACAATAAGTGAGGAAGAAGAAGAAGAGGTAAGCTTGCTTGATTTACCTAAAGAAGAGTTAGTTACTATTATTGAAGAAACACATAACAAATATGTTGAATACAAAAAGAAATTAAAGAAATCAAATAAAGAAAATGATGATCTAAATGCTAGACTTCTTGAGCTTACATCCGAAAATGACGATTTATATGCTAAATTGAATACTCTTGGTTTTGAAAAAGATAGCATTATGTCTGACAATCGTACTTTGAAATCATCTCTAAGTAATAGTGAAGTGAAAATTTTCACTCTAGAGACTAACTATGATCTTCTATGTCAAGAAAAGACTGAATTGCTTGCAAAGTTAAATGATATTAAAAAACAACCTATATTGTGCACCCATGTAGATTATGACAATATAGTGAAAGAAAGAAATATGTTATCATCCAATCTAGATCAAGCAAAATTAGATATCAAGAAAAGAATGGATGAGATCGTTAAGTTGCAACAAGAAGTTAGTAAGTTAAGAAACAATGGAATCCTTGATAAAATTTTAGAAAATTCCTATCATCAAATAGGGAGAAGAGGACTAGGTTATAAGCCTAAGGAGAAATCCTATCAACAACCTAGTTGGAGAAGGACACAAGCAAGTCAATCCATGAATGTACATAGAGGCAAATATACTTTTGTACCAAAGAACAACCTAGACCAAAATCATAGAAAGAGATATGAGGTTGATTCTATATGTTGCCACTATTGTTCACGTCTTGGACATTACTCCTTCTCATGCCCATACAAGAAAAAGAATGATGAGATGGTATGGGTTCCAAAATCCCCAAATTGATTCGATTAGACTAAGTTGAGATATGTCCAAAGTCTCAAAATTTGCACATCTTTTTGTCTATCTCAACTTAACATATAGGGATAACAAATTTATAATAAATTTGATTATGATATCACTCTGATATCCATATGTTTTTATCTCAAACCGATCTTCGAAATAATTGAATTTCCAAATGCAAAATAGTTCTCCAGAAACATTCTCGGTCGAGCAACTAGTCGACCGAGAACATTGTCGGTCGAGCAATTGTCGACCGACTGGGTTTCTGTTTTTCCAGATTGACATAAATTGCATACATCTTTGTTAAATCTTGGACATTTTATATATTTGCTTAGTATTCAAACTTTCATTTGAGATATCTATCTAAGGGGGAGCAAAGCATAAGAAAAAGGGGGAGATCATCAAAACTTTAACCATTTGATTGAAGAAGCTTACAAAAATATTGTAATCACCATGTGTAGCTGAAAATTTTCAAGAAATTTATGAATTTATTGAAAATGGTATCTTGTATTTACAGAAATTCTCTACCCAAAATAGGGCTTTTTGATGAAGACATTTTTATGTACTCTAAGCTTAGAGGATTCTCATTTAATTTAGGGCTTAACATCCTTTGATACATGAGAAATCAATATACATTCATCATATGCTTAAGGGAATCTCATATCATTTCAAGGCTTAACATCCTTTGCAAATGCTTGAGAAACAAATTGTGGATAAATTAGATAAAAATCCATGTTCCTAATAGGATATCTAATTAAGGGGGAGCATTATCCTAAGGGGGAGAAGAAAAATAAAACTTTCAACTTGGATATCTTTTTGAAATGACAAAGGGGGAGAAAGAATATAAAAATACAAATGAGTTTCATCACATCTTGGCCAGCACTCACTTGAAAAACATAAATAGCTACAAAAGGAAAATTTTCAGGTATGAAACTCACATGCTTTATATTTCCTTATTTCATATTTAGGGAATGTTTGTCATCTTCAAAAAGGGGGAGATTGTTGGATAAATTGGATATTATGATAAATCCCTTTGTTTCGATGATGACAAACATTTCATTCTTATTTATCTAACAAGCTACTTGAGTGTGCAGGACTAAGCAGGATGACAAAAGTAGCAAGGGAAAATCCAAGAGCTTACTTAGTTATATTTTCATGCAATGTAATCAATATTGTAAAACTTGTACAAATATATAATGTACAAGTACTTAGATTTACATGTAAATCAAGCGTTAGATTTTCCTTAGCCAAACACCATAGTTAGACATGTCATCCCAGTTAATTAGGATCACCTTTGCACACTCACACATATAATTAATGCTTAAATTGAAACCTTGAAACAGGATCATTCTCGGTCGACAAACTCCTCGACCGAGACACTCTCGGTCGACCATCTTCTCGACCGAGAAAGATCCAAAGTAGCCGTTAGACACAACATACAAAGTAGTTGGCAGTTGCAAATGAACGTTAATCCAGAGAGCCTGTCGGTCGACAAAACTTCGACCGAGTAGGTGTCTCGGTCGACCATTCCTCGACCGAGATGGTCTCTGACAGCAACTGCAGAATAAACTAATTAGCCGTTGTTAAAACAACAACTTTGTACCTAACGGCTAGTTAAGCACTTAGAAACCCCTAGAAGTTGTCTAGAACGTCCTTAAGCATACTTAGGCCATTCCTATAAATAGGACAAGCCATAGGACACTACAATTCACTTGTTACACTTGAGAATACACTTGAGCATACTTGAGCAATCTTTTACAAGCAATTTGAGCACTGTGATCATTGGCCTACATTCTTCTTAGCTCAATCTCGTGTCCTATAGGCTAGATTCTCCTACCCATAGCAATTACAAGTTCACATACTTGGCTAGGAGATCTTACGCTTGATCTAGGCATATCAAGCCTCGGGCTTAAAGGATAAGTTGTAATTTCTCTATTTCTTTCTTGTTCCTATTTATTCTTTGTACTCTCCTTGCTACTCCTAGGGTTGGAGGCTGCGGATTGGAGAGGGTTGACTTCTCGGAGGAGAAGGAGACTTCAAGCTACTTCAAGAAGGCTATCGCACGGGAAGCTACTTCAGAAGGCTGGTGCAACGGGAGTTGGTGCATCTACTTCAAGGGAAGGCTGCTTCGAGTTGGGCGATTACTTCTAGGTGAAGGCTGCTTGAAGGGTTTAGGGAAAAGAGATTGTATTTTATGTAATTCCTTGAGAGGTAATAAAATAAATTTCTTTTCAAATCCCGGTTGGGTAAGCAACCGGGTAGTGGACTGACTACCTTAGTATTTTCTAAGGTAGGAACCACTCTAAACCCTTGTGTCTCCTTGTCCAATATTTTTCTTTGTGGTTGCTTGAGTAATTAATTGTTAAAATTATCTATAAAACTCTATTCACCCCCCCTCTAGTAGTTTTCAGATCATACCTGCCCGAGGACTTCGCCAGGGTGACCCTCGGTAACTGGTCCAAAAAGATCATACCTGCCCGAGGACTTCGCCAGGGTGACCCTCTTTCCCCATATCTCTTTATTTTATGTGCGAAAGCTTTTTCTACCTCTATCTCCTTTACTTTGAGGGACAACTCCATTCATGGTGTTAAAGCCAGTAGGAGTGGCCCCAGTATATCACACCTTTTCTTTGCAGACGACAACATCCTTTTTGTAAGAGCTACAAGGAATGAATGCTTGAACCTAGCTAAGATCATTAGCCAGTATGAACAAGCATCGGGACAAAAGATCAATTTAGTCAAGACGGAAGTAGCTTTCAGCAAAGGAGTGTCAGCCCAGAAGAAAAGCGAACTGAAGAATCTACTACAAGTCAAAGAGGTTGACAAACATGCAAAGTACCTTGGACTACCAGTAGCCATTGGCAGATCAAAGAAGCAAATTTTCAGCTATATCAAGGACATGATCTGGAGGAAGATGCATGGGTGGAAGGAGAAACTCTTGTCCAAGCCGGGAAAGGAAGTTCTTATAAAGGCAATAGCACAAGCGATTCCCTCTTACGTGATGAGTATTTTTTAACTTCCGGTGGGCCTTATTAATGAGATTCAAAGTTGCATTACCAAATTTTGGCGGGGGACGGGCGATACGAGGAGAGGTATTTCATGGCTGAATTGGACCCAACTATGTAAACCAAAGAGAGCTAGGGGTTTGGGTTTTAGAGATATGCATGCTTTCAACCAGGCTCTATTGACAAGACAATTATGGAGGCTGCTGACAAATACTACCTCTCTAGCTTACAAAGTTTTGAAAGAGAGATACTTTCCTCGGACGTCAGTGTTAGAAGCAAGTAGGGGTTATAATCTGAGCTTCACGTGGAGAATCCTATGGGGAGCTAAAGCTACTCTTATAGAAGGAGTACACTGGCAAGTTGGAGATGGGACAAAAATAAATATATGGAACCATATCTGGATTATGGGTGGACAGGCTGGTGTAGAGCCGATTAGGCAGTCTCAAAGACAAGAATTGACGTTGGTCAGCGAGCTGTTAGATTCCAACATGGGTAATTAGGATAACGACCTACTTCATCAAGTGTTTACATAGAATACTTGCAGAAAAATTACCAATACTCCTATTAGTTCCCATAGGCGGGAGGATATGTCGGTTTGGTGGCCAGACCGCAAAGGTGATTTCTCTACACTATCGGCCTATTGGCTGATGCTGCTGGGCATAGCAGAGTACAGATCCAGTCGTGCTGTGGAGATAGGTTGGGTGTGGCCACTCGTATGGAGGAAGCAATGGCCCCCAAAGTTGGCACACTTCTTTTGGCGACTATGCACAGGAGGACTGGCGATGAGGGGGCGACTGTGGGACAAACACTGTATTGAAGATGGAGAATGCACTATATGCAGGACAGAGAAGGAGACGATCAACCACATGTTGTTCAGCTGCTCTGTAGCTAGGCAAGCCTGGGCCCAGGCACCGATAAGAGTGGACCAGAGTGGACCTCAACAAGTTGAAGGAGTTGACGGGAGCAGAAGCATTGTTGGAGATGAAGGACAGATTGGAGGAAGCTGAACTTAGCAAAGAAATGGTTGTTTTATGGGGGATATGGACACACAAAAATGATAGGATGTTTGGTAACACTGGTAAAACACTTAGACAAGCCATTATCATGCACGGAGGACTCCTAAATGATTATCAAAGGCACAACACGCAGAGAGTCATGCAAGTGATGTCTGTAAAAAAGATGGTGCCATGTCTAGAGAAAGATCAGGGAGTGAAGCTTCTATATTGTGATGCAGCAGTTGATGGAAATGGGAGGATGGGGCTGGGAGGAGTTCTACTGGATGAGAACAGGACTTTGGTCACGGTGATAGGTGAAAAGCGGGCAACGGACTGGCCAACAGTGCTAGCGGAAGAAGAAGCCCTCAGGACGACAATGCTTTTGGCTGTTAACTGGAGGATTGACAAGGTACATTTCAAGTCAGACTCACTGGAGGTTATCAGTGCGATTAACACTGGAAGACAAAGGAGGGACCATATGGGTCTGATTATAGCTGACATTTTAGATCTTTCTGCTTCTTTTACTCATGTTTCTTTTATGCATGTTAAGAGGTATCTCAACGCCTTAGCCCATAAAGCAGCTCAGCTAGCCCTGCGTGAAAAGTTGAGTACTACTTATGGTCGGGATAATATTCCCAATCTCTTTGTAAGCCAAGACTTTTTAAATTAGTAAACTAAGCATGGTGATTTCAAAAAAAAATATGTTTAATTGGATTGATCATTGCTTAAATCTAATTAATGATAATTGAATTATGATGTTTTAAACCTAATAAGAATGTTAAGTGTTCTATTGTTTGAGAAATTAGGGTTTGAGAAATATAAACCCTAGTTGGCTAAAATTAGGGTTTTGATGGTATATGAGTATGGAATTTCATCAAGATAGCAGTGTGGTAAATGATTTTTCATATTTTCTACAAATTTTCTTTTATTTAAATTTTGGATATGATATGGATAACTAAATCATGCATATTTTAGAAAAAAATCGGAATATTTGATTGCTTTTTAATGTGGTTCTCAGTCGAACTATACTTCGACCAAAATGTTGATAGAGTGCTTTTTAGTAGTGTAGTGTTTTATTTTTACTTATTTATTTTTAACTCCAAATGATCTGAAATTTTAACTAAAGATTTAAAACTCAATCACATATAACATGTAAAATTTTAATATTTTTTGGATGTGTTTAGACCTTATCAGTAGATGAATTACAGTAACTGACATTTCTATAGAATTCTAGATAGGAGTGCACTATTCAATTTTAATTATTTAATGGGAGTGTGTAATGATCTCAAATTATAATTAAATCTTAGAAACTCAATTATACACAACATGATAAATTATCATAATTTTTGGAGAAAGTTTGATCTCTGAAATACATGAAATATAGAAACCTTTTTATGACAGAAAAATCTGCTAAAATAAGAAAACGTTTAGTGAGGGGTCAAAGTGCAATTGACCCAAGCAACTCAATTGCTCTATATGGTCAACCTAACACACTAGAAGATCTCATAATTCATCATTCATTCTAGAGAAACTAAATCCTGGAGAGAGAGGGAGAGTTAGGGTTTGAGAGGAGAAATTGATGGAGATGCTGACCTAGGGTTTTGCGGTCTGAGGAATGATGAAATCATGTAAGTTTAGCTTCTTTGGATATAGTTTCATGGTGAATCTTCTCTCACAGGTAAAAATGCCATCCCTCCTCTGATTTGATCCAAAATGGTGTCAAAACTTCCCCTGTTCTCACTCTTTCTTCATAATCCCTCATTTTTAGGGTTTCCGAGTTAAAAGGAAGAAGAATCAGGTGAATTGCTAGGGATTTGATATGAGATCGAGATTTTTAGGGATGAGATATGTTTTAAGGTGTTTTCACACCTTATGGTAAGTGGGAACTTCCTTTAAACAATATATTGCTTGAAAATTGATTAAATCATCCATAATCTTTAATTTCTTAGTATGCGACTACAAACCCTGAATTGTGTGTTTGATTTAAGTTGTTGAAAAATGATATAAAATAGATTCTTCCTCTATTTGGATGAATTCGATATGATAAAATCATATTAGAAATGTGTACAATACATTCGAATAAGAATTCCCTTAAGTATTCATAGAGGTTAGAAGAGTAAACTGAAATATAGGGAATTTGTCTATGACTGAAATTTGTTGCATAATTAAATAGAGAAATTTGCTTATCTGGATTTCCTTGGTTATGAATGATTGTTTATCTAAATTCATAGTATATATATGTCAGATACTATTTTGGATTTCATTTAAGGTGAATAGTGTTTGTTTGAGATCTCAGTAAAGAGGGTGAAACCCTAGATGCGAGGAAAGTTGGATATTTGTGAATAGATATCGTGAAATCCATTTGAACATATTTTCTTGACATGATAGACTTTATTTATTCAATTTTATTATTTATGCATGTTATCTCAGTGAATGGCATGAAAACCCAAATTCAGCTCAGTTCCAAGGTTTCATATATATATTGATTTTATATGATTTGTTGATAGTAGTCTTTATTCAGTGAATGTTTATGTCGCATGAAATCCTTATGACAGCCATGTGATAAGTGAATGAGGTAAATGAAACCCTAAGGATAGGGTGTTCAATGAATTAAGCATTTTGATTATCATGTTCTCAGTATGAGATGCACAACCCAGGATTTGGGTCGATGTACACATTTTCCAAGAAAGTGCAAATAATTTATGGGTGCAAATGATGATTACTCGTATGCCGAGTAATTAGCTCTCATCAGTATATTAAGATGTTTAATTGCATGTTTCTAGTGTATAAGTGCCAAGTTGACATGTATTCAGTTTATTTAATAACTTTAGTCTGCCTGCATTTACAGTATGTTGCTTTCTCAATAAATTACAGTTTTAAATATACTGCTCTTCCAAGTTTAGAATGATGTACATGTTGTATTATAAACTTCAATTAAATAGACGTGGTACCATAGAGATATCAAATTCAAGTATAAGTAAGAGAAAGGTACAATGTATAAAGAGCTTTCCAAGAATAATAAAATAATAGACATAGGTGCCCTGAACACCGTAGATTCCCTACAGATGTCTGCACTATAGGGAGGAAACGATCCACCCTGGCAGCGACCAGTATACGGGGATGAAATCGCACCCACAGAGCATGCAGGGAGACGAAGCCCTTGAGGAAGTCTCCTAAGAGAAGATAGGTTACCCAACATGAACTGAAGATCCTAGTGGTAACCCAGAGGTACCCACAGAGCATACCAAGATGAGGCCCACAGAGCGTCTCAGACCCTCCGCCCCTGCACTCAACCTAGAAGGAGAGGTCCAGTTAAAGGCCAGTTGTTTAGCCGCCTTAGTCAGACGTGATGGTTTGAGTCAAGCAGACCCAGATTCAGTTCTAGGCTTAGCTTCCCAGGTTTTAAGCTAAGTCTTGTATGGTGAGATCATAGTTTGCTACGAGTCTTCATATGTAGAGTACATTGCATATGATCATGGCATAAGCTAAAATATGTTCATATAGTTTTAAATAGTTTCTTATAAGTAAGAAAGGCTAAGAAAGATTCAAGTAAAGTTTCCCAGCAATTATTCTTTGTATGTTTCTGAATTATTAGTTCTCTTTGAAATTAATCAAGCAGGCACATATATTGATTTGCTCTTGTTGATATCTAGAGTATCCTGCCATATTTATGATTGTCAATGATCAATCTCTTTAAAGATTATTGTTGTTATAATTGATATCAGTTGCTCAAAAGTAAATCTGTAATTATATCAGTGCTTTAGACTATTTCTTTGAAGTACTCATTCACTGAGCGAGTAGTCTCACCCCTCTACTCACAAGTTTTAGGGATATCACATGGACTTGCAGAAGGTCATTGCATCAGAGTAGATCTGCCACAAGAGTTAAGTCTGAGTATAGTTAAGTTCAGTCAGTCCCTATCACTCTAGGTCCTTGTATAGATGTGAGAGAGTTGTAAATGGTGTTTGTATCTTCATTTCCTTAATAAGAGAGAATGCATTTGATTATCATGTTGTATGTACATGGAAGTGTGAGAAATAGAATGAATGTATGGATGTATATCATTAATGTTGAGATCATATTAGTAATCAAAGCTTGATTCTCTTGTAAAGTTCGTTTATGTAGTTCATTGCGAGAAAACAAAGAGTTTGAAAAAGAACAAAAAGTTAAGGGTGATCTTTGTATTATGTTAAATCCTCAATTTATTCCCTAAACTCATGATTACTGGTAATTGTGAGATCGGGGTGTAACAGGAAGGACGTTACAACCCCAATTTTGGGCTTATATGATTTGAAATGCAATTTCTCCAATTAAATGTATGATTATGAAATTGTATGATTTATGTGTAATAAGTGGATTTCTTTGATAATATTTCCTTTAAATGTATGATTTCGTGGATCCTAATGAGTTAGTGAGTCAATATGATAAAAAGGAAAGAAAAGTTGAATGAAATAAAACAATGCATAAAAAGGAAAAAGAAATTAAAGTAATGATGAGAAATATGTGTAATTCTTTACAAAGTTGTATAATTTATCATCATAGATATGGTTTCTAATGGTAAAAGGAATTCAAATAAAGAGAATAAAAGAGTAAGAAAGAGAAAATATGAATGAAATATGCCTTATCAGGTGATAACTTGCATATAAAGAAAAGCTTCTCATACTTTTGGATTTGAGTCCCAAACTTGGCACACAAGTAGTTTAAGTAATTTTGGACTTTCTTTTAAAATTTTGGAGCATACAGATAATTAATTGGTTTAGGAGATATGATTTTGTAAGATTTGCTAAAGTGGATGGGAAAAGGGGGAAATACATTAAATGTCACATTTTATATTTTAATTGGAAATTAAAGCCCGACCCATTCATGTTTCATGCTCTCTGGTAGACATTTTATTTAATATCAACGGTGCTCAGATCATCTTGTACCTCCAGTCCGATTGGGAAAAATAGGAATAGTAGATGTGAATTTCTAATGCCTCGATCTCTCTCCAGACTCCATCTTTTGCCCTATTTCTTTCTCCTTCAGCTTCGGGAGGTCCTCAGAATCCCATCCATACTGGGTTTGCTACCTGTTGTGGAGTATTTGGGACTTTCCCCAAAAGGTTGCAGAAGCCGAACCCTATAGGGGGATGGCCTCATAGCGTTGGCTATATAAGGCGGGATGGTCTCCCTGAGAAGGAATTAGACTATTGTAAAACCCCAACTGGAACCTGGGGACTCCTCTCTGCCCTTGTTTAGTTCTCCACAACGTCATGCCACCAGTTCCCTTGTTCAATGGGTCAAATAGCTCCAACGAGCCTGGGCAGAAGCAATTGCAGTGAAAATTGTGTTGCCAAAGCTCGAAGATCCATGTCAACTAGGAGAT
This sequence comes from Alisma plantago-aquatica, assembly GCA_963693085.1. Lineage (NCBI taxonomy): Eukaryota > Viridiplantae > Streptophyta > Magnoliopsida > Alismatales > Alismataceae > Alisma > Alisma plantago-aquatica. The sequence goes on along the minus strand of OY856409.1, from coordinate 1,820,039,444 downwards.
TGACTCCCTTTCACAGTGGCAAATAGCGACGTGAAGGTTCCCTATTGAAGAAAAGAAGGGATGTAGTAAAATCCCTACTCTACCCCCAGGCACTTGACGCACCAGACCCATTGACGCAGGGGCAGAAACGCCTGTGCGAACTATGGCTTTGACTGCCACCCAAGCGGGCCACATGTTGATGGGGCTGCAGTTGATTGGCTCAACCAGTCCATGTGGAAATTAAGGTAACTATGTCTAATTCCAACATGTCACACCCTAATTGACTGAAAAGTATTTAATCTTATAAAAAGTATATAAATTTCTAGGATGCTCTGATGAAAATAAGTTATTCATGAAAATTGATTAGGAGAATGCAAGGAATCCACTAAAAAAATTGAAGCCTAATTATACTTTCAATTTGAAAAGTAGCTGAAGTTTTTACCTTTAATGAGTTTATGAATGGAAAACCCTAATTTTGATGTTAATGGGATTTAGTAACGTTCTTTGGATAATTTAAGATGATACTAACATGTTGTTAATAAAAGGAAGATTTAGATCTAAAAAGATAATCTTTGTGCTTAATCGGCTCAATTTAGGGTTTCATGTATATGATGTGCATTAATGAGCTTAGAAGCCCTAATTTAGGTGATTATGACTTTAATGGTTTTATTTTGAAAATCCATGTATAAGACAGAGATATGAGGATCCAGATCCAAAGTGAAAATAAGTAATCCTTAATATGGACATCTTGAATAATTAAGGTTTATGAAGTAGAATCTGTTTTAGGGTTTGTTGACCTAAAAAGGTGAAGTTTGAGAAATAGATCTAAGGAACCCTAAGGAAATCCCAATTCAACTTAGAAACCCTAGTAGGGATTCCCAAGTTAATAAAATGAGTTTATGATGAGTATGTAGTAATTAGGTCATACATGCTTTTCAAGATTATGTTGTGCTTATGTGATTTGCTTGGTTGGTTGATTGGATTGGACTTTGCTTGTTACTTTGAGATTTCCAAATCAGGTATGTGGTTATTTTATGATTTCTCACTTTAGTTTCTCGGCATTTTTTGAAGTTTCATCGATTGCATGGAAATAACTACTTGGATGACTTTATTTTTGTAAATTTTAAAGTGAATATGATTATCACAATTTAAGTAAACATATGACTTGCCTGAGCCTACATACCATCTTTGGATGTAAGATTTGAGACCAAGCCTTGGAGGGAAGGTCAAAGGTGGTCAATCCCCAGAGGGAAGACCATGGGGCACCCAGAGCGGTGACATACAAGGTACCAAGCTCAGGATGGAGAAGGTAGCCTAAAGTCCCTTGCAAGGACTGAACCCTAAGAGAGGGTAACCCAAAGGATGAGTAAAAGCGGTTTGGAAGTTATATTGAAAACTTAATCTTGAATTGTTAGCAACTATTTGATGTGTTTATGTTGTTAAGAAATATGTGCAAGATATTGGTTGTCACCACATACCAGTATATTCATTTATACTGACCGACATTTTGTTTATCAACATTTTAGGAATACTTGAAAAAGGAAATATAGTAAAGTGATATTTGAAGAATAAATCTACTTACAAAAAGGATGATTTAGTTAGATAGAACTCTACATTGGGTAAAGTTCCAATCTCCTATTTTGCAAGGTATGTGCAAATAAATTTTTTATCCTATTTTCAGCTTAGTTATGGTAGAATATATTAATTGTTTTTTATTATTTGCAAAACCATATGATCCTATTTTGGGATAACAACTCTAGTTTCTTGGTCTTCCTTAATTTGCGGTACCAAGGTGTGGGGTTGTTACACCTATCTTGGTAATTGACTGTGTTTTGCACTGTTGAACGGACCATAGTTGAATTATCTTGGATCTGGCCCACTAGAATATTGTACGCTATAATATTTCAAATTGATATGTGAGGGATATCAATTTGAAATAAATAGTAGTAGATATAATAATTAAAGACATAATTAATACCATCAAAAATTTTAAATCAAATCAAAAGGTTTTGACAAATGCAAATTTTCTCTTGTAGAATTAAATGACAAATAAATTCATATTGCGATCGGTCCTTAAAAAGACAAACTTGATGGGACAAATTTCCATGACTAGTTTTGGACTTTGAGAAGGTTCTCAATGAAGAGTGCAAACTCTACGTCCTTGATTAACCAGTGCCAGAAATACCTACTCCTAATGCACTTAGGGAAAAAGTAGATGCTTACTGGAAGCAAGGCAATGATGCCTTAGAGATAAAGTACCTTAGTTTAGCTGCACGAACTATGAGTTGCATGAGCAGTGTGAGGACATGAGTGTTCTTGATATGGTAACACATCTTAAGAAATTGACACTTTCTCTTAAAAAACAAGAAGCATACAATATCATGAAGGTGCTACTTCAGTCTAAACTGGCAGAGGGGACCTCAATAGAAGAATATGTGCTCAATATGATTGGACATGTATATCATCTTGAAGAACTGGGATTCACCTTGAGCTAAGAGTTGGCCACGGATATGATTTTAAAGTCAATGCCAAAATCATATAGCCACTTTATTGCATGTTATAATGTGAATAATGTGGCTAACCACATGTCAGACTTGCTTTCTATGTTCGTTCATGCTGAAGCAAAATTGAAGAAGGATAAGCCCATGATGATGATCAACGGAGCTGAGTCCAGGGATCAAATCAAGGCTGAAAAGAGTTCTAAGGTCGAGCCCAAATCCAAATCTTCAAAACTCAAGATAAGGAGAAAGAAAAATACAAGAAGAACTGCTCCTTTGTACTTAAAGGCTTTCAAGAAGAACAAGATGGGGATGGTGATCTCCACATAAGGTATATACATTATGGAGATAAACTTATCTACTTCTTCATCATGGGTACTTGATACCAAATGTGGATGTCACATATGTTCTCATATGTAGGATCTGAAAGGAAGTAGGCCATTGGGAAATGTCGAGGTGGAACTGTGAGTTGGTAATGGTGAAAGAGTTGTGGCCAGCGCAATTGGAACCTATAGCATATCACTTCCCACAGGGCTTGTAATAGAGTTAAAGAACCTCTATTATGTACCCTATATATATAGAAATATCATTTTTGCATCTTGTATGGACAAGGATGCATTTGAGTTCCATATTAAAAAAATTTCGATGTACTTTTATAAATTATGATATCTTTTATGACAAAGACCCAATGTCTTATGGTCTTTATTTGTTAAATCTAAAGGGATATGCTTATAAAGTATATACCAAAAGACTAAAACTCAACAACTCAAACAAAACATAGCTTTGGCATTGTCTTCTAGGACACATAAATGAGAATCACATATCTAGACTCCATAAAGATGGTTATCTAGACTCTTTTGATCTAGAATCAATAGATGGTTATCTAGGACACATAAATGAGAATCACATATCTAGACTCCATAAAGATGGTTATCTAGACTCTTTTGATCTAGAATCAATAGAGAGATGTGAATCTTTTTTGTTGGGCAAGATGGCTAAAACCCCTTTCATTGGTTACAATGAGAGGGATAATGATCTATTATGGCTCATACATACTAATGTGTGTGGACCTTTTAGAACAACTTCTAGAGGTGGGTATCGGTACTTTATTATCTTTACTAATGACTTCAGTAGGTATGGCTATGCTTATTTAATGAAACATAAATCATAAACTCTTGATAGGTTCAAGGAGTTTATGAATGAAGTGCATAACCAATTTGGTAAAAGTATTAAGGCACATCATTCTAATTGAGGTGGAGAATACTTAAACTAAGAGTTTGAGAACCTTCTTAAAGCCCATGGGGTCGTATCACAATGGACTCCAACTAGAACAACATAGCATAATGGTGTGTTAGAAAGAAGGAATCACACACTGTTGAATATGGTGTAATCAATAGAGTTTAGTTGAACTTCGAACTACCTTCTAGGAGTATGATCTAGAAACTGTAGTGTATACACTAAATCGAGTACCATCTAAATCAGTTCAAAAGACACCATATGAGTTATGGCATGGGAAACGTCTTAAAGTGTGTTTTATGAGGATTTGGGGATGTGAAGCTTATGTTAAAAGAATGTTTTCTGATAAGTTTAGTCCTAAATATGATAAGTGTTATTTTTTTGGATATCATATATAAGAAAGTGGATATTACTTTTATTCCCAATCTAACAAAAAGTGTTTCTTTCCTAGGATGTTGCATTCCTTGAGATGGAGTTCATTTCTAAAGGAATTAGTGGGAGGAAAGTGGAACTCGAAGAGGTTTGAGACCAATAAGAGAAAATAGAACCGATAGATGAACAAGAGGAACCAAGAGAATCACAAGGTGTTGTGGAATATCAAATTCCTAAAGTAACATATGAACCTTGTAAATCTAATAGGAAACACCTTGATCCTAAGAGATTTGGATATCTTGTAACTCAGGAAGGCAGTGAAATAGTCATAGATGATGAGCCAATAACCTATCAAGATTCTATAGAGGGACTAGAGTTTGAGAAATGGCTTGAAGCCACGAAATATGAGATGGAATCTATGTACACTAACAAGGTATAGATCTTGGTGGATCCAATAGAAGGGTAAAACCTATGGGTGCAAGTGGGTCTTCACAAAGAAGACCGACATGGATGGTAAAGTACAAACCTATAAGGGAAGATTGGTTGCAAAGCTATTCAAACAAGTTTGAGGTGTTGACTGTGATGTAACCTTTTCTCTAGTAGCCATGGTTAAGTCCATAAGGATCATGCTTGCCATTATAGCTTATCATGACTATGATATTTGGCAAATAATTGTTAAATATACATCCCTTAAAAACATCTTCTTGAGTATGTGTACATGACACAACCTAAGGGTTTTATAAATCCAAAGTTTGAAAATAAAATATGTAAGATACAAAGGTCAATCTATGGATTGAAGCAAGCATCTCGGAGCTGGAATCTTTTTTTGATGAGACAGTCAAAGAGTTTGTCTTTAATCAAAATGAACATGAACCTTGTGTGTACAAGAAGGTTAGTGGGATCATAGTGACATTCCTCATATTATATGTAGATGACATATTATTGATGGGGAATGACATCCCTACTTTACAAAAGGTAAAGACATGGCTTAGACTTACATTTTCTATGAAAGACTTGGGAGAAGCATCCTACTTCTTGGGGATAAAGATCTACACAGATACATCCAAAAGGCTTCTTGGACTAAGTCAAAGCAAATACATTGGCAAAGTATTGAAGCGGCTCAGCATGGACAACTCAAAGAGACGAAACTTGCCCATGCCAAATGGAGTTACCATATCTAAGAGTCAACATCCCAATTGTTGTAAAGAAAGGGAACACATGAGTTTGATTCCATATGCCTCAATAATAGGATCAATCATGTATCCAATGTTGTGTACCCATCCATACGTCTCATATGCCTTGAGCATGATGAGTAGGTATCAGTTAGATCCATGCGATATTTATTGGATAGCCATGAAGAACATCCTCAAGTACTTGAGAAGGACTAAGGATCAGTTCTTGGTCTACGACGAAGAGGAAGAGTTGGTGGTAAAATGCTACACGGATGCAAGCTTCCATTCTGACAAAGATGATTACAAATCATAATCAGGATTCATGTTTTGCCTACATAATGGAGCTATAAGCTGGAAGAGTTCCAAGTAAGAGACATATGTTGATTCTACAATAGAAGTTGAGTATATTGCTACATCAAATGCAACAAAGGAAGTTGTATACAACCTCATTGATGGTTTGATCTGATCCTATAGTTTGCGAGTTCATCATTATTAGTCCTTCCTCATCTTCATTTGAATGATTGGGATTACTGATATAGCTATTAATTAGGATCACTATCTTCTAAACTATAAGACATGACGAGTTATTATTAGTTTGTTAATCACATTAATATTGTGTAGCTAGTATGCATTTACTTGAATAGTTGATTACATTACCATCATTAGGGTGAGATCAAGGTTTTATCGAGGTTAGTTACCTTTTCTCAGTGTTTGGCTAAAATTTGGTATTTTTTCTGATTAGAGAAATAATTACTAGGCTTTTCAAGGGTTCTAATCATTTCTAACCAATTACGGGTGAGATACAAATGAATTGCAAAACTAGAAAATAAGAAAGGATCATGAGAAAGCAACACATACTAAACACTATCTTCCTGCTTTGAGAAGTAACACCAATGAAAGGGATATCCACGATTAGTATTGGAGTAGCAAGATGCTTTGGAAATTAGGGACTTGTGCACTGTCATCATTATGCCAGGTTGAGTCTAACAACCTTTTTTCTAGGTCAGGAGATGGCCCGAGTGGCAAATCTAGTTCACTGTAACACAACATAAAATAGGGGAAATCCAAGATCAAGCTAGGTCAAGGGGAAGCAAGGCAAGGAGGAAAAGAGGGGAACTCAGGCCCTCAAAGCCAAGCAATGTGAACATCATTATTAGGAGGAGACAGAGCATGTATCAGATGATCAAAAAAAGCATGGAAAGTAGGAGAAAATGAAAAGTTGGTTCACGGGAATTACCTTGATTGAGGATTTGAAATGAGCCAGAGAAGATTTGATGACTCATGACGCACCTTCCCGACCACTTCTCATGATCCGAGCACAAGCTAAGGCTCTCAACAATGAGCTTCCATGATAGTTGCCTAGTGGTTTCATTGGGAGACTAGAAGGGTTCATCGGGCCAAAAACTACATCTGGGATTGGGTTTCTTTCATACTGTAGATGGTTTCTTTACAGGTAATTGGAATGAGGTCGAGTGGTTGAGGAGAACATGCTATACTTGCTGGAGATGATGGTGGTGTGGTGTAGAGAGATCAGGGGTAAGAGATTCAAAATTGGAGATGTGAAGGGTGTTCAAGGACCTCCTCAGATATCTCCCAATGCTTATACAACAAAGGTTGGTGCTTAATGGCCGATTACAGATGATGGCACCGAAGGGTATGAGCAATGGTTTGGTTTTTCCATGTAGGGTAGTTTCTAGGGTTCAAATAAGAGTTTAATAGGTGCCATCTAATCTTAGGAAACTAGTGGTGAAATCTGTTGCAAAAGAAATTGAATATATCGCGAGATATCAGTGTTTGATCGGGAGTAGGGACTTGGTGGCTGGCGTGCAGGAGACCAGAGGTTGAAGTGGATCCTTCAATGACAATGATATAGAGTTCTATCATGGGCTCCAATCAAACGGCCCAAACAAAGTCCAGTGGAACAAAATTTCCAAAAAAGACATTTCTCTCATTTAAGTTTCCATAATCTTGTATAAATTAGTTATCTAGTCAAACGAACTTTGATTAACACCAAATTTTGGTTGGTTGCTCCTCTCTATCTCTAGAATATTCTAGTGAAGTCACTTTTTTAATGCTATAACCAGAGTAATTAATATGATTAAAACAATATTGAGCTTAAATATCTAATAACTAAGTATCTAACAACAATTAAATCCTAAAATATTTGAGTAGTATTGTATTACTACATTTTGTCTTAATAGAAAAATTGTAAATATACTTTTCTAATCCATGTTGAAAGAATGACATCTTGACTATCTAATGACGATGAATAAAATGTACTTAGGAAATTATAATAGTTCTAAAAATTGAGGATGTCACAATTCTACTCACCTTGGCTAAATTTTGTCCTCAAAATATCAGATAACTACCCACCTTATTGTAACACCCCCTTTAAGAATATAGGTAGCAATGGAAGAAACACCCACATTGTCTATAATATAGGGTACTCTAGCTCAAAGGTATGCCACAATCATAATAATCATTGCAAACAAAGTAAACAAACACCATGCATTGATATTGAATTTGATTTATACATTGTTCACAATTGGTTTCTTGAATTGAAGCTAACTAGGATATAAATGATTAAACATAATTAATACATGAAGTCATATATAACATCAACATCTTCTATCGTATATGGCACCCCACCAAATGTATCTTTAGAAAATGTTGATCTAGTCCTTAAGCTGACCTACATATAACCCTTTCTTAGAAGTTTCTTTGTACATGAGGGCATCATGCCCCCAGCCATGCATGCAATAAAAAAACACATTCGAGTAAGTGACATTGAGCATTGTTATAACAACTTAGTAACTTGTCAATAAGGAAAAGCATGAAACTAATTGAGCAATGGATTTAGATTCACATAACATAATCATGTTGGTTGATTAAAGTATCCTTGATACTTATGCACCAATGGTACTCATAAGGCCCGTAGGCTCAACATTAACATGATGAGGATAAAGTAATCCAACCCACTACATATTTCATCAATATCTTGGAAGTAATTAACTTTACTTGGATTTCATATGAATGTGACATGGATTCTTGGAATAGCATTGCGACATAACATTAAAGCAATAACTTTAGAGGAACTTTGATGCTGTTAAGGTTTAATTTGAAACACATAACTATGCATATCATTCATCTTGATCATCATAATAATTATAAGATGATGAAATCTAATACTAAATACTCAAAGTGCATGGACCCGCTTACCTAATCCTGAGGAGGTATACTAATAGTAGATGCAGTCCTGATCAATCCTAATTATCATGTCCAACTCGTAAGTGTGTTAATTATCATGGTTAAGCCTAGGGTTTTAGGGTTTTCAATGAATCATGAAATCTTGGTTGGGAAAACAGATCTGAAACCTTGACCATTCAATAGGTCTCGAAAAACTAATCAAAATTCATATAAGGGTTGTTTTCATCTGAGATCGGTAGCATAATCTATGAATTTCTAAGGATTTGATGTATTCTGACCTATCAAAGTCGAGATAAAACCATATAAAAAGTTACTAGAAATTCTCGAGAAATAAAATCTCGGCCTTTCGAAAGACGAACATGTTGGTATGTATGCCCCAAGAGCCAATCATGGGATGATTGGTGGGATACATTAAGATTGATTTGATAAGCCTCAAAGGCAAGCTTCCAATTCTTTCTGGTTCAGTCATATGAGATAATGATAGAACAGATTGAATGTCCAGAGAATGACAATACTCAATGACGTATGCTTTCATGTTGAGGACCTGAAAAATGAGATAATACGGATGCTAAGAGTTTGTACATTCTTATTATGTCCCTAGTCGAATGTCATTGTGGAAGGTAGATAGACAACAATGACACACAAGACTAGATTGTGGTGTTGGTTGATGATAGAATCTTGTTAGTCATGATATCAAACCAAACACATAGGTACTTGTTAGAGAACAAATGTACCGGACAGACCCACTGTGAGTTTGACACATGGAACCATGACATGGTAGTCACAGTCAGTTCTCACAGTGATGGTTGTGAGTGTGATTCTTTGACCTGGAACGCATGTCATTGGGTATACTTTGACATCATCAAACGCAGTCCTAAAACACGGGTTGTTATAAAGGTGATGATTGCGTGGCTTTGACACATGGGGATTTTGAGGGGTGAGTGATATATATGGGATTTGTCCCGCCTGAGGGAGTTTGATATCCATGGCCACTTGATGAGTATGATTGAGATAGGCGTGAACATGCATGTGTGAATTAGTATGTGATATTGATGTCATACATATCTCCTCCAGTCTACTCTAAGATCAAGAAAGTGAATGAATGTTGATAGGATGATTGTTCCATGCCTTGAGTTCATTCGGGATATCAGTGACAAAGGAATTATACATTCACTACAACGCCATTCACGGATTGTAGGATTGAATGTTGTTCTCCAACTTTCTATTTCACTTGGGTAGAACTGATGTGCGACTAGGCACCACTCTTTGCTTGTGAAGTCATAAGTGTTATGTACTTTCACTGCCAACTTGAAATGGGCCTCCAGGGTCACACACGTAGGATTTAACTTGGAAGACGAGTTTATCCACAAACTATGTTTAGATTGATTTCTAAAGGAGTTTCGTAGTTCAATTAAACACTCAATCAATTGATAGATCAATATCATAGTGTTCAAGGTGTTGGACCGATTGATTAGAGTATCATATTGATTGAAACTACAATTGATTGATTCTACGCAGTCTGCACTCCAACCGATCGGCTCATGTGATGAACCGATCGACTCAGGTTGGTGAACTGATCGGCTCATGTGATGAACTGATCGGATCAGGACAGGCTGAATCGACTGGTTCAAGGGTTGAATAGATCAGCTGAACTGGTCCAAATAAGCGAGTTTGGAAAGTCAGGTTGGTGAGAAATTTCCCTTCGTTTCACTTGTCCAATTTGATTGGAACAAGGATTGGTATTTGGATCAATTCGAAACAAAAGAGGAAAAGTCAATTGGGAACTGACCAGGGTAGTGAACCAACCGGTTCAGAAGTGAACCAATCATCTCAGGTGTCCCAACCGACCGGTTTAGGTGTGAAACGATTGGCTCAGGTCCCCAACCGATCAGCTCATGTTTGAAACGATCGGTTCAGCTGGCGCAGTTGGTTGTTTTGTGGAAATTTTGGACCCTTCTACTCCGGCTTTAATCCTGCATTGCCCGGGGTAGAGAACCCTGTCCCATGACTATCCTATATATAGGGGTATTGGGGGCTTCTCAGGAACAACAACAACAACTCAAAACACCAGTTGCTCTGCAAAGTTGTCGTTCTCTCTGGTTGTGGTAACCAAGAGAGCCTGAGCAAGTGCTACCCAACAAGGGAGGCACAGTGAGGGAAAGACAACTGTAAAAAGGCAACTAGTGGAAGGAGAGTGTGTCGGTGACTAGTACACCGATAGGAGGGTACAACTCCTTCCGGTGCCTTATACAATAAGGCGATCAGAGTTACAGGTGGTCTGTGTGGACTACTTCAGAGGCGGGAGACTTCTGCTGCTCGGAGGACAACTATCAATCCCGACAGTCCCTGTGAGACCAGGAGTTGCACAAACACTATCTAAGACTGGAGGTGAAGACTGCGCAAGCCGCAAGGTAACATCTTCGAGCAAGCCTCGGGACAAGGTATGTCTCTACAAACCATCCTTCCTACTGTATAGACGTTGACGTGATTCTTTTATACTGGGTTCAGGGAGAAGAAATTTTTTGTTTCCACTGCCTTCTCTGTCTCCTGTAATACTCAACAATGGTATCAGAGCCACGTCAACTGCTCTATACTTTAGGATTATCGATGCGATCAATTTTGGTTTGTCGCCTCTATTTATTGCATACGATGCGAATAAAATTGGCTTTATGCATGTCCAATCTTAAATTCACAAATTCCAATATACATATATGATATGTAATATGAATGCACTCGATACGCAACACCCTTAAACAAGTTTTGTGGTGGGTGTATAGTGTGGTTATGGCCAATAAACCCTATGTCTATGTTTGGTTGAATGTGGTTGCTTGCATCTCGGTCTGCACACCAATTTCCTACCTCCTTTTCTTGATGTAACTCGAGATTTCTTTCCTACCTTTGCTCCCCGGAATGTAGCTTGGCGTATCAAATAATATGTAAATAGGATATAACTTTTATTTCCTATTATGCCAAAGAATGGCGGACAACCTGAAGACAGCTGAGACGATCAGTTCAAGGCGTGAATCGATCGATTGGTGTTCTAGATGACCGGTTCGAGGAGCGAGACGAGCACGTGGTGACCTGAGGAAATGCACGACGACCAATGAACCGATCGTCTAGGGGCACCAGTCGATCGGCTGGTGGCATCCAACCGACCGGCCTGATGGCGAGCCGATTAATCATGGAGATGAGTTGATCAAACCCAGAAAGGCAAAGCACGGAGTTCATCTTATACAGGTTGCATGTGATGTAGACCTAGATGACCGTGATTCCTCTTAGCTTGAGGAATCACGTTAGGATGGCCATAATCATCACTTTTATCGTTTCACATGTTTTCTGTGGGATATAGCATGTATATGATGTGTACTATATATTGTGGTGATTGGATATGTATATGTACCTATAAAAAACAAATCCCTCATTAAATATTAAGTCTTATACACCTTCTATTAGAGACACACATGAAAAACACGATCGACTAAGTGTAGGTTACACCAAAGCGTGGTGCGCCATCCATCTTACAGAAGTGTAAAGGGTAGACATGTAGGATCTGCCAAAGCAGCATGCATGTTTACCGTGTCGGCTTTTGGGTTAGACTTAACTGGTGATTCTTAGAGCATCTAAGCCCAGAGGCACGGGATGAATGGTAAGGAGTTTTGCATGTCATCTATCCAAGAGTTGCATATGATGCAATTGGCATGATAGCCTACCTAAATAGTCAAGTTGTGGGCGATCAGCCAAAGCTAACTCATGACTTGATGAAACATGGATCTTGACCCACTAGAAGATTGTACGCTGCAATCTTCCGAATTGATGGTGAGGGCTATCAATTAGAACAAAAATAGTGGGAGAGATAATTAATTAAAGTCCTAATTATATCGTTAACTTTTCAAATCAATCAAATAAGTAAAAACTGAATTTTGGATTAAATTGCATATATTTCCTTTTGTAGTACAAATGGAAACAAACAACAATCACTTTTCATTGCGATCGGTCCTTGAAAAGGACAAGCTGAATGGGACTAACTTCCACGACTGGTTTAGGACATTGAGAATTATTCTCACTCAAGAGTGAAAGCTCTATGTCCTGGATACTCCATCTCCAGAGGAACCTGCTCCTACCACACCAAAGGCAGAAAGGGATGCTTATAAGAAGCATTATGAAGATGCCATTGATGCAAAGTGCTTGATGTTCAGCTCCATGAACCACGAGTTGCAGAGACAACATTAGAACATGGGTGTCATTGAGATGATTCAGCATCTCAAGAACATGTATGAAGATCAAGCACGACAAGAGAGATATGATGTCTCCAGGGCGTTGTTTAAGTGTGTCATGACAGAAGGAGATCCAGTTGGTCCACACACGCTCAAAATGATTGGGTATGTGGAGAACCTGACAAGATTGGGATTTCCCCTGAGCCAAGAGTTGGATACTGACGTGATACTACAATCATTTCCAGAATTCTACAGTCAGTTTGTGATGAACTACAAAATGAACAACTTTGACAGACCATTGACAGAGTTGTTGGGCAGTTGAGGACAGCCGAGGCACAGATGAAGAAGGACAAGCCTAAATCTGTGATGATGATCACAACAAGAAAGGCAAGTCCGAGCACAAGGGCAAGGGCAAGGCTAAGAAAGGTTCTGATGCTAGCAAGCAGCCCAAATCGTCTTCAACTCTCAAGGCCAAGGGAGGCGTGACCAAGAGAGGCAATTGCCACGATTGTCAAAAGCTAGGACATTGGAAAAGGAATTGTCCACTCTATCTGGAAGAACTAAAGAAGAAGGAGGCGACAGACGTCTCCACCTAAAGGTGTCATGAAATAAACTTATAACACTTTTGAGGTATGTGATACCAAGATATAAAGTGTAAAGTACCCAATGAATGGGGCATGTGTTGCCGCCATAGATAGGAGTATTTTAGTTTATTTTCAGCCTTGAAGGCATGTAATAGAGTTATAAACTGCTATTTCATATTTGCCAATGGATAGAAACACCTTATTTTTGCATATTGTATGACAATAATGGCAATTAATAAAGGTTGATGTTTCCTTGTGGCAATGCCTTGTTTATCTTGTGGTACTTGGTATGCATAAGATAAAATCATACCTAAAAGTTACTGATAACTCAAACAATGAATTAGCATTATCATGAGAAATTCATCTCTAGTTTCCATATAAATGATAAATCTAGACTCTTTTGGTTAGAGAACCAGTAAGAGACATGAATCTCTTAGACATGATTAATCAATCTTCACTAGTGGTAGTTGGAGAATGATTATCCTATTAGGTATAATACATGTGATGTATTTACATACCTATTAGAATTAATGATAATACTTCAAACAATGTTTAGAGAAATACCAATATGAATATCTTGAAGTGTTCAAGATTATCATAAATGAAGTAAAAATTTGGTAAAGTGTTAATTCTCGATGAGATCAATGAATGAAATACTTGGACCAAATGTTTGAGATCCTTATGAGTGATTATGATTGTGTATCATAGTGAACTCATGATTAAGGTATGGTGATGTCTAAATCAATAAGGAGTCATACTCTAAAGGAGTTAGAGAATGATTATCAAATAACTACTTTCTTCTTAAATAAAGAATACCCTACACTAATAAAGGACATTAAGAATCACAAGGAGTTGTGAGTTCTTATATCCTTGACAGAAACACCTTGATTATCTATGTGATGAGTCAACTATCTAGATGAATATGAGGAACCATATTTTGAGTTATGGTTTATGACCATTACATCCTAAATAACTTCCATGTGAACCATAAGGTATGACCTTGATGGTAGCACCCATTGGGATGAAATCCATAAGTGCGAATGAATCTTAAGCGTTAAGACACATGGATAACATTTTGAGAAGGATGATGCTTGCAACTTAATGACTAGGAGATTTGGCATACGGATACTAAAACCACATTACTATGAGGAATAAAACAAGGATGTGTACGTGACACAACCGATAAGGTTTATGAATCCATTAATGCAAATGAAGTCTGTAAGTTACAATGGACTAATCAATGTGATTGATTGAGTATAAGAAACTCAGAACTGTGATCTTTACTTTGATAATATAGTCAAAGGGTTTGACTGATATGTCAAAGATAAAGAAGGGATATGTGATTTAGTGGGAGCGTATATGTATTCCACATGTCGATGAGGAATGAGATATTCTAGAATGGAATCCTTTGTGGAAATTATCTTTAGGGAAGATAGAGATGTTTCCTATGTAATAGGAATAGAGATCTATAGAGATAGTTCTTGAAAACCTCTTGACCTGAAAAGAGAAAGTATACATTGGTAGTCTATACTAAAGGATTTAGTGTGCAAAAATTCAGTGGGAGAAAACTTGTCCATGTTACATGGAGTTGGTATCCCAAGGCCAAGTGTCCAATTCTTATGAAGAATGGGAACACTAAGAGTAGATATGGATCTATCATGTATGTAATCATCCCGTTATCTTACATGTATGGACATAGTAAGAATAAAATGCTTTCATCATCTTGTATGTAGGACATGACAATATGATGTGCTCATCCTGATAATTCATATGTGGGACATGACGAATGGATGTCTGTCTAGTTCTAGTAAGGGTTACTGGAATACCATAAGAACTTGATAAGTACTTGAGAAGTACTAGTTCTATGGAAATAAGGAAGGATTCACTGTAAAGAGTTACACTGATGCGAATTTCCAAAAAGTATAGAAAATTAATCGTAAAATATATATGGGATATATAAAAGTGAATATTTGTTGATAAATGGAAACGTTCCAATAAATCCGTTTAAAAGGAAAAGTCGAGTATCTGTGTGGATACTATATGGATATGTAAGTTCATGAGATGAACTCATAGATATTCTGATCTTTGATGACAAGGAAGGAGTACTTGGTCATGCAATGTGGCTAAAGGTTAGCAAAGAATACTAGATCGCATATTACAGCAACTCCATCTCATACATATGACGTACAACAAAGAGATGAGAGACATGCAATTAATACTGACTCTGGCAAAGTGTTTCCATAACTCACTGCGTAAGCACTAGAGCATAGTAACATGTGGGACATGTTTGAAGATCATTATGTATATCATTCAAGGGTGATTGGCTCACAGTGCAAGTGGGAGTCTATTGGTATGTATGCCCTGAGAGCCAATCATGGGATGATTGGTGGGATACATTAAGATTGATTTGATAAGCATAAAAGGCAAGCTTCCAATTCTTTCTGGTTCAGTCATATGAGATAATGATAGAACAAATTGAATGTCTAGAGAATGACAATACTCAATGACGTATGCTTTAAGGTTAAGGACCTGAACGATGAGATCATACGAATGCTAAGAGTTTGTACATTCTTATTATGTCCCTAGTCGGATGTCATTATGGAAGGTAGATAGACATCAATGACACACAAGAATATATTGTGGTGTTGGTTGATGATAGAATCTCGTTAGTCATGATATGGAGATATCAAACCAAACACATAGGTACTTGTTAGAGAACAAATGTACCGGACAGACCCACCGTGAGTTTGATGCATGGAACCATGACATGGTAGTCATAGTCAGTTCTCACAGTGATGGTGGTGAGTGTGATTCTTTGACCTAAAATCACTACACTCAACACATGTCGTTGGGTACACTTTGACATCATCAAACGAAGTTCTAAAACATATGGGTTGTTATAAAGGTGATGATTGGGTGGCTTTGACACATGGGGCTTTTGAGGGGTGAGCGATAGATATCAGATTTGTCCCGCCTGAGGGAGTTTGATATCCATGGCCACTTGATGAGTAGGATTGAGATAGGCGTGCACACACATGTGTGAATCAGTATGTGATATTGATGTCATACATATCTCCTCCAATTTACTATGAGATAAAGAAAGTGAATGAACGTTGACAGGATGATTGTTCCATGCCTTGAGTTCATTCAGGATATCAGTGACAAAGGAATTATACATTCACTACAACACCATTCACAGATTGTAGGATTGAAAGTTTTTCTCCAACTTTCTATTTCACTTGGGTAGCACGGATGTGCGACTAGGCACCGCTCTTTGCTTGTGAAGTCATAAGTGTTATCGACTTTCACTACCAACGTGAAATGGGCCTGCAGGGTCACACACATAGGATTTAACCTGGAAGAGGAGTTTATCCACAAACGATGTTTAGATTGATTGCTAAAGGATTTTAGTAGTTCAATTAAACACTCAATCAATTGATAGCTCAGTATCATAGTGTTCAAGGTGTTGGACCGATTGATTAGAGTATCGAATTGATTGAAACTACAATTGACTGATTTTGCACAGTCTGCACTCCCAACCAATCGGCTCATGTGATGAACCGATCAACTCAGGTTGGTGAACTGACCGGCTCATGTGATGAAGCAATCGACTCAGGACAGGCTGAATCAACTGGTTCAAGGGTTGAACCGGTCGGCTCAACTAGTCCAAATAAGTGAGTTGGGAAAGTTTGGTTGGTGAGAAATTTCTCTTCGTTTCACTTGTCCAATTTGATTGGAACAAGGATTGGTATTTGGATCAATTCAAAACAAAAGAGGAAAAGTCAATCGGGAACTGACTAGGGCAGTGAACCGATTGGCTCAGGTATCCCAACCGACCGATTCAGGTGTGAAAAGATCGGCTCAGGTCCCCAACCAATCGGTTCATGTTTGAAATGATCAGTTCAGCTAGCGCAGTTGGTTGTTTTGTGGAAATTTCAAACCCTTCTACTCCTGCTTTAATCCTGCATTGCCCGGGGTAGAGAAACATGTCCCATGACCATCCTATATATATAGGGGTATTGGGGGCTTCTCAGGAACAACAACAACAACAACTCAAAACACCAGTTGCTCTGCAAAGTTATCGTTCTCTCTGGTTGTGGTAACCGAGATAGCCTGAGGAAGTGCTACCAGATAAGGGAGGCACAGTGAGGGAAAGACAACTGCAAAAAGGCAACTAGTGGTAGAAGAGTGTGTCGGTGACTAGTACATCGACAGGAGGGTACGACTCCTTCTGGTGCCTTGTGCAACAAGGCGATCGAGTTCCAGGTGGTCCGTGTGGACTACTTCAGAGGTGGGAGACTTTTTTCACTCGGAGGACAACTATCAGTCCTGACAGTCCCAGTGAGACCAGGAGCTGCACAGACACCGTCCAAGACCGGAGGTGAAGACTGCTCAAGCCGTGAGGTAACATCCCCGAGCAAGCCTCAAGACAAGGTATGTCTCTAGAAACCATCCTTCCTACTGTATAGACATTGACGTGATTCCTTTATACTGGGTTCGGGGAGAAGAAATTTTTTGTTTCCGCTTCCTTCTCTGTCTCCTCTAATACCAAACAGACCCTACCCTCCCAATGTCAAGCACAACTCTATGTGCATGATAGGGTATAGTGGTCAATTCACTAGAGATAAAACCAGGAGATACATCAAAATTGATGGGTGGAAGGATTATGATAACATAGCAGGGTCGTGACACATCAAAACAAAAACAAAAGCACTATTTCTAAATCGTCATTCGTCATGTTCCTACCCAGACCAAGTACGGAACAACAGAGTAGGTTCATCGATCTTCAGGATGAACTCATGATCAATGGAAAGCCAGTATTAGAGAACATGGACAATGACTTCACCATGGTCGGCCAAGGTCAGGGACTCTTGACTTGGGTACTTAGGTGGTTGGAAACACTAAAGACCTTTCTGCCATAGTATAAGGAACTGAGAAATAGAAAGTAGAGAGTACATCCTAAAACTCAAAATAAGGGACTGGGTATCTTCCTTGTGACTCAATGGACATGGGGGAAGACTAACCCAGGAAGGAAGACCAAAACAACCTGCAACCCTCTCTACAAATCGTGAGTTATAGAGCAACAACTCCAAACTTGAAAATGATGTCATTGCAACCACAAATGGAAACTAAGAGCAGTATTCTCTTCGCATACGCCTACTAAGTCTAAGGCAATGATTTCTGTGGACTGAAAGTGGCTAATAAACTTGGCTGACGGTGAGCTTCACTAGCCTAAAATTGGGTTTGTGGGTACATAACTGGGACAGTTCGAGAGGGCTAAGGGCGTATGAGAAACATTCAGTGGAGTGTCTTGAAGCTTACATGAGGCGCAGTTGAACTGGCATGACTCGTGCTCCTCCCTAGAGCTCACCGACATTAGAGAAGATGACCAGTGCTGGAGTGATCTCTCAAGACATCTTGGCTATGATTTACTATAGATGAGTGTTGTTTTGAGTCCAGCGAAGCTTTCTTGATCATTAGTTGTAGGTCTGGTGTAGCCCAATCGCCTGGGGGGGTGGTCGCGTCACCTGAAGAAGGAGGTCAATTGGGAATCTCTCATTGGGCTAGTTATACGAGGGGTATTAGGGTTCCCTAGATTCGGGATTGCCTCTCGAATATGTTGGTGTGTGAATTACTCAGAGACGTTGAGAGTAGGGGGTTATCTGGGGGCGAGGAGTCTGGGAGTTTTTCCCTCCTCCACACAGACTCCTGCGTGAGGTAGGGGACAAAGCCCCTATCCAACGATCTCGATCAGACGCCTCTGAAGGGATGGGTATAGATAGCTCTGTGTGACACTCAATTATCTAGGATAATCGACTGTATTGATAAATGATTAAAAAGCCAATTAACATTATCTCCTCCTTGTTTCCTAATATCTTTTGGATCCTTTATGATTATCCAAAACCAACCAAATTTGGTAGACAAGCTAAATTGACCATGGGTAATCCAATTATCTAATTAGATTTCGAATATGAGTTAGGGAAACATGTGTTATACATCATTAGCTACTTAGGGTAATCAACACATTAATAATCATTGAAAAGGAATTTTATTACCAAAACATGAGGGAAGCTCTATCATTCTATTATATACTCATATACCAATTAGTGGGATACATTATACATGTATGTGGGTCCAAACTAGCATTCAACCCCAACTAGTCACCATTGCATAATTAGGGTTAGGTTTTTTTTGTGTGCATTATAACTGACATTGACGTGAATAAGTATTGATGTAAATGATTCAATTCAAGGTCCACTTAATATCTTTGGCTCATTTTGAAATACAAATTAAGCATGGTCTCGACTTAAGTCAACATATGAAAAATGGATTCTTTCAACTTAGGGTTTCATCTTTAGTAAAGGTAAGAAATTTTGGGACTAAATTTTAAAGGTCGTTACACTTATGGTTTTAATAATTACATCATTGGTGGTACACAATCAACCCAAGAATCCTAATTTTGAGCTGAAGAGGTACAAACTATGCATGTCATAATAATACTTTCATCTAATTAATACTACTAGGGTTAGGTCACACCTTCTTTTATCCGGTCCTCATCTACCTCTTATGTGTCCATGGAAAATACTCCTGCCTGACACTTCTCTCTCTAATTGTTCAGGTCTTGAAGTGGCCTTCATCACCACATAGGTGGCTACTAGATGTCCAACCTTACCGTCCCCCTATTGGCACCCGATACTTAATGTGTACTCCAGGATTCTAAGTAGTATTAAATTAGGTTTAGGTGACTATATGTCTCAAGTTTTTAATGCCAACTCTTATTTTCTTTGTCTCCTTTGGATATATTTCGACCGGTCATATATTCATAGGTGACATGTCTTATCATACTTATCTTATCACCTCTCTCATACACATGTCCCATACAACATGCACTTGGAAAGACAAGACAAGTATGACTATGCACATAACACTCTCTCTGCAAAACCCCATAAGCTTGTGTCCCATACCACAAACATGTGGGAAAAAGAGAGAGATTTCTATATACAACTATAGTGTTAACATAAAAGTATAAGACATCTAGACACATAACCCTAATCCCTATCTAAACTTATGTCTCCTGTGTAGACCTCTTATTTAATTCTGAGTATCTTTTACTTGTTTCTTCTACACCTAGGACTACTAGTTATCTTTCTAAATCTTTACTCTACTATCACTTAGCTTCTTATAGGATGATCTTAAGTAAGAACATGAGAATTCATATGGTGGACAACTATACTATCACTGTGATACCATATTGTAACACCCTCCCTAAGTACACACATGCACATAGCGGAAGCAACACTGAGTTATTCATATTTCGTGCACTCAAGTGGGCATTACATAAAACTGGCATACATAACAACAATATAATCAATCACACAAACTTTAAGCAATTAACATTCTCATCATTTCTCTAAGGCTATAACATGGAAACTAATCTTGAGATGAAGTCTGTAATCTAAGTTCTAAACATTGTAAACATATAAGTAAATCTATAAAACTAAGCATCATCTTATATGTAACGACCGGTAAACGAATCATTACTGATTAAGAGGAATTAAACATTAGCAACAGTTTGCTGAAAATCACTAAAAATTAAAACCTTTTACAAAGAGATCCAAACATAGGAAAATGCTTTCATCAAGAACCAATGTATAGCATTTACATCCTGGTTCATAAGTACATAACTTGTACCATCTCTTCTCGAGGATTACAAACATCAACTTCCCTATTAACATTATATACAGACAGCATAAGAACCTTGAGGCATCAAGCCAAAATCTCAGATCTATTCAATAAAATCACTAACTACTAACTCTGAGGACCTGAGAGTACAAAGACGACACATAGGACTACTATCTATATGACTTGACAGACAATATCTCCACCTGACATCTCACTGTTATCCCTGTTGTTGCTATCCTTCCTCTACTGTAGGGATTTATATTTCTTTGTTTGCATCCACCTAAAAATGTTGGATCCCACGGGGGTGAGACAATTTGTAAATTGCCCCAGCGAGAGATATAACTCTCTACCAAAACATTATTATTGCATTTTATTAGAATAAAATTGAGCAGAAGGATTATATATATATATAACAGCAGATAAATCATTGCATGAACAGAGTGAAGTAATCTCCTTTCCTAAGGAGAACATTGCATCTATCCATGGTAGAGTCATAATTCATCCATTTATTTGCAATGAATGTAAAGAGATATAAATAACATCTATCAACTAGAGATGCATAAAAGAAATGTAACATCATCCAGTAAATTTTTGTATTCAATCCTTAAGCAAACATGTTATACAGCTGATTACATTTTACAATCACACTTATGTCCTGAGGAGATGAGGTATATTGCTTATACTCCAACCGACCATTGCGAAGTCGAAATCAGTACCATACAAGATCAATGGAAGAGCTGGCTTCCATGACCTCCCATATCTCGTTCAGTGCAAGACCACATGCATGACATCTCGTGTCTCTACTACATAGATTTCTAGGGTATATTGCCAACTTCACTATAGAGCTACAGTGGCAGCTGCACTCTCTTTGCAATCGAGAGATTTCATGTTTACCTCCATCGATCCGACATTAATATTATTGGGAGATTTGTGATACATCTATCCCAATCTTCAGGAGATTCGTGATACATCCATCCCGGTACAAATAATGAAGGATTGATAGGTTTAATGTTTACCTTCCATCAATTCCCCCATTAGGACGTAAGGATATGTTCTCCCATCAACCCCCACATATTCAAAAATATGCATTCTGGGTTTTTCCTTGGAGCAACCCGTTTCACCATCAGTAAATACTGACACTGATGGATCTATGGTCAGGGCTCTACATGATAAGATTTCACTTGATTAATTAAGTACATTAGCATATTCTTTTAGCACCAGTCAAGTTCTCAAATAAGAATTGTTGTGACAAATGCTACAAAGAAACATGTAAGCTCTTATCAATTGCTTTACCAGAATTTATAATACACTGGGATCTTAATCCCTTATCTCATCACTTGAAAGTTCACATCTCACAACAACATCATTATCTTACTTATCAAATATGGGTATTCATACCCTCAGTTCATCATTAATCATTGTTACCACTTGTTAGGTAATTATTACCTCTAGGTCCTCAGACTGAGGTATACATGATACTTGTTACACAAGCATCTCACATGGCTCACAAGGCCCATTAAGTGTCTTGTCACCTTTCACTAGGAAACAACTTACTCATATGGCGCATAAAGTCCATGCACATTTTGTTACTTTTACTAAGCAACAATAACATTAAGGCACATAAGGCCAATCAACATTTTTATTATATAAATATCATAGCTCAAATCTGGCTATGTTCATCATCTCATGATATCTGCATGGTTAATGGACATGATAATAGTCATGACAATTTCACATCACACCGTGAAATACAATAGTAACACCATTATTCCCTTATCATGGTTAGGGTTTACCATCAAATAGGGTTTTCATCCCTTTACCCAAAATTAGGATTAGGGTTTCCCATTTCACATTAATTAGGGTTTCGTGTTTATATTATCTATCCAACCCTAATTTATTGTTCCATTCCTCTAGGAGCATTCAATAATATCATAAGTATTCACCCATGATCATTACTCTCATCATGAGTTCATCTCTCAACCTTACTATGGTATGTTTATATCATACTCATTATCTTGGCTTAACCCCTTTCTCATAGTATGTTAGTCAACACTTATCAAAGTGCATTGAATTCATTACATCTTCATTGTAACAATTTACATAACACACATTTTTTGTGTTTCTTATCCAAGTATATTGGATTTGAGGTGCATCAAGGTATATCAACCCTGAAATGCTAAATGTGATATCTATCATGTCTTGATGTATCACTTTTCTCATCACTTCCAACTTACTTAAGTTAATCAACTGACCTTGTATTAAGGTATTTCCCTCTTAATACTTTTAACCACTAACCTATCACCTTTATCATGTAGTGCATAGGTCACCCATTAGAATTTGTACAACATCAGACTTATCTCAAGTTAAGGCATTACATACTATAAGGTTGCCTGTAATCAACAACTTGAGTATTTCATCTCCATAAGGTATTACCCACTATTTCATCATTAGGGTTTTCTCTTAAATTAACCCAATTTCAGGGATAGCGTTTCATATAGCATTACATATCATCATCCTGGTTTAGGGTTTCACATGGCATCACCATATATTAGGATTACATTATTACCCTGGATTAGGGTTTCACTTAGAATTGCCCTAAATTAGGGTTTGAATTCATCAATCAACTCAATTAGTGTTTTATGATCTCTTTATCAAGGATCATACCATAATTGTATATCACATTTATTTTGAATGTGTTAGGCTTGATTGTTTACATGATTATCATTCATGTACCCAGGATGTCCACTACTCAATTCTTGATTAGATTGAGCCTACTTCTTATTCAAATACATGCATTTAGGGTTAGCATGATATATTGAATTATTGCATCATTATGCATCAATGATTAATCCCACTAAGGGCGTCAATCATCTAAATACATTATATGTTCAAATTGTTTGGTCAATTGAACTTTCAGTTACATGAGGTATCCAATTGAATTGACCAATTGAACCTTCAAATACACTAAGTATTCAAATAGATTGACCAATTGAATTTTCAATTACATTAGGTATCCAATTGGATTTACCATGTTAAACCTCAAATGGTTTTGATTACTTAGACCCCAAACGGTCTTGGTCTCTCAGAACTCAAACGGTTTGAAACCATTTGGGCAAAATGCCCTTGAAACTATTTAAGCAAGAAATGCATTGAAACTGAATAGACTTGGGTCTCCAAACGGCTTGAGACCGTTTGGACCCAAATGGTTTTGAGACCGTTTGGACCCAAATGGTCTTAAGACCATTGGGTCCAAACCCTCTCAAAACCGAATGGACCAAAAACGTCTTTCAACACTTCAACAATTCAAGGTTTCAATCAATGAACTGACTATCAATTGAATCCTTGATTCATTCATCAATTGAACTATTGAGTCGTCCTTCAATTGGACCATCAATTCGGGTTTTGAACCCAATTGAACTAGGATTTATAATCAAGAAACCTTCAATTAGGGTTTTAAAATCGAAGAACCTCCAGTGATTAACATTGTGGAACCGATTCAATTGAAATCAATGAGTCATCATCAAATTATTATATGACCTGACCTCAAACGGTCTTGAGGTCGTTTGGATGACCTACAAATGGTCTTGAGACCATTTTCCCCATCCATCATTGAAATATATGAAATTCAATTAGGGTTTAGATCATTGGATTAATCATCAATTGAGCTATTGATTGCATTTTAAATTGATATCTCTAGATCTTCAATTACTCAATCATACAAAACCCTAGACCTACAAACGGTCTTGGTTGAACTCAAAATGGTCTTGAGACCATTTGGGTGATCTCCAAATGGTCTTGAGACCATTTGGGTTAATCAACCCAAAATTTTAAATCAACCAATTGAATTTTCAGCACTTAACCCGATTAGGGTTTGATAATTAATTAACCTTCAACTGATGACCCTTTTGGAATCAATCAATTAGATTTAATGGGTCATAAACCATCAACACTAGCATATAATCTCCAAATGGTCAACTTTGGTCAACCCTTCCAAACGGTTTGAAAATGTTTGGTTTCTAACGGTTTGATAAAACCGTTTGATTTCAAACGGCTTTGTTGAAACCGATTGAACAATTTGTTGAAATTGATTGGAATAGAATTTCTTTGGGAAAAGTACCCAAGATGATGTCATCATCATCTACCTTTGTTAATGTAGTTCATATTGCTACTGATTTCATAACATTATCAATTACAACAAGCAATTGATCAAGAAGAAGAAGGAATCAATATAATTGCAAGATTGATAATTGAATAACAATGTAATGGGTTCAAGTTATATAATCCACCTCCAATTGAGCTTCAAAGCTTCAAGATCACGTCAAAAATGGTGGATGCAACTCCTTTCACTATCCCAAGGCTCGTACTCAAGCTTTGAGTGAAAAGGAATGGTTAGAATTGAAGATGGAGTGAAGATAAGAAGAAATCAAGCATTGATTTGTGATTTCCACCATGGAATCAAGGTGAAAAGAGATCATGGAGGTTACCTACAGGTTGTAGGTCGTCCTCCTGTTTCTCCCAAGCCTCCTTGGTCGTTTTGCAAGCAAGGAGAGAAAGAAGGATCGAAAAAGCCTTTGAATTGAGTTGGAAGTAGTGTTTTTATAAGGAAATTCAATGAGAGAGAAAGTAGTAATTAATTCCTTTAATTTCTCAAATTGATGTCACATCTCCCACTCAACTCCTTGCCCATGAATATATCATCTTTCCCTTTGCAAACCTATTCATTATCCATGAATTTAAAGGAAAATAAATTAAGCACATTAACCCTTATAATAATAATATCCAAAAATTAGTGGATATTACTTTTTCTTTGTTTAATGTGAGTGAGTTATCCACTTGCTTGAGATATTTTGTGGCCTTTGCAAGGCACAAGGGCGTCCACATACATGGATTTCAACCATTACTATTTTGTTTGAAGGGCACTTCAATTATTTTATTTATTTTTGCATTAAATTGAATTAGGGTTTCTATTATGCTTAAATCTTGATTATTTTAATATCAAGATTCTCCTTCCTTCAAAGTGATACAAATGAGACGCCCCTCTAATTTTATTTTCTATAAATGATTCCAAGAAACATTAGGGACTCTCTAGAAGAGGTAATCTGCATATTGAACCCTAGGTTTTGGGTAAATTGCACATTACACCAAAACTAGGTTTTAATGCACAAGCATTGCTTTATCAACTTTTTCTTAGTACTCAGGCTTATGAAATCCATACCCCTGCATCATATTAATTCTCATGATGCTTCAACACTTGAGGAACATTTATCAAGTAACATTTGCAATTTAGCACCTCATATTGGGTAAATTGCACTTTAGTCCAAAATAAGCAAACATTGCTTCAACGTTATTCAAACATGACCAAAATTGAAACATAGGTTTCTCTTGGGCCTTAATTACTTTTCACTAAATAAAATTAAGGATCCAATTAACTTTCTTAAGAAAAACACCCAAGGTTAAGGCATAACCCAGGTCAGGGATGTTACAAATTATAAACCCCTAACAAGGATTTCGTCCCTGAAATCCCAGATAAAGGAAGACAAATATTATTCATTCATCATACTATCTAGTCTCCACATAACATTTCATTGTTATGGAGACACCATAACGCTTTGATCAACACAAAGTTATTCCACACAAGTTTATCATATAATGGTTCACACGAGACACATACTCCACTATCCTTTTTATTATTAACTGTGGAACTAATTCTGTGTCAGGTAACAATTTTTCTTAATTTATAGTTTCATGTGACAGATTCTTGTTTTCGAGGATTCTCCCATGCTCCTTATTTAATTCAGCATTTCACTTTCATGATCACAATTATGTTATGTCACCCTCTTGGGACTATAAGTCTTTTTATACCTCAGTTGCGCCTTCTAATCTGCTGACATAATACTAGGATTCCTTGTTACTTGTACCAACTATCTCATTAGTTTTACATTTTCTCATCATAAAGAGAAGTTACTTGTCAATTAAGAATTTATTTTAAAGATATCTTTAATTGTTATGTTTATGCAAAGCATAAACCCCTAACATATGATGTTCATATTATTTTATGTATAATTAAACTGATTTCATGGTTGACCATTCCTGGTAGTCGACATAAACCATTTGATATTTTTGAGATACCAGAATCTCTTACTTTGGTATCTATCACATGTGTTGAAAACACATCACATATTTATCTTCCTTTCATCTTGGGACATTACTTGTTACATATATCTTCATCTTGGAACCAAAGTCCAAGATAAACTGATACTTTTCTAAGTATCCATCACATAAACATTTTTATCTTATGCACAACAAGTAGCTTAAGACTTACTTGACTGCCATGTCCCCGAAAGGAAAGAAAGCAAGGTATCATATTCTTTTTATTATTTCATGAGTTTTCAACTATTGATGAATCATTTACTCTTTGTCCAATCCTAGGTTCCTTGCCCTATGCACAGGAATTTTTAAGGATGATCACATGACATTATTCCTTTCTTTATCATTATCTAACATGTTCATGAGCATCTTATGATCTCATCACATTTCCCATTTCCTCATTATGGGAAAACATCTTTATTATACACACAAACTTTATCGAATAGGGATCACCTCCCTTGTTCTCATTCTTATCTTATGAGGAGTATACTTTTTACTTCCTCATACACACATACTGATCTGGGATTATTTCAGATTTCTCTTTCTTGTTCTTAGGATTCCATATTTCTAATTTCATGATACTCATTGGATTGTCTCAGAATGACTACTTGATCAGAGCAATCAAAAAGATAACAATATAAGAGTTTCCATACTCACTTTATCATCAATAGTTGTATACTTGGCCAGGGTATATAAATACTGAGATTAAGTAGTATGCACTTTATATACTATCACATTCCTTACTTTTCATATTATCACAAGCATAAGATTTAACATTCCTGGATTTTATCCAGGTATCTCTTCTATATCTCATCCTCTTTCATAGAGGTAAGAACAATATGAAACATCTATAATGTTACTGTACACAATATAAGTCCTCTCAGGACTAATCAAGGAAAACTCAATCAATTACTTTATCAATTTAACTCAGGAAATCATAAAATGACATATTAGAATGACATTATTTCATCTGACATGTCTCATCTCACAGTTTATTTGCTGCCTCAGGCTGATTCTTTTCATAGAACCTTACCTAGGACGTCTGTCCACGTCCTCGAGTGCCACTAGAAAATTGTTCCCAACTGGACAATCCCTTGCTAGGTGTCCTACGTGTCTACACTGGTAACAGGTTCTAAGCCCTTGATATGGTCAAAAAGGTTCTTAACATTTTCTGGATAGCCATTGCCTTGGTGTATTACTCATTGGTTGTACTGGTAGTACCAAAAACTTTCCCTTTTTGGAACTACTAGGCCTCTGTTCCTAGATTTGGTTAGGCCTCTTCTTGATTCTCTCTTCCTTATTCTTTGTTGGACAATTCTTTATGATATGTCCAGGCTCCCTACACCTATAGCAAATTCTGCTTTTGGGTTATAACCTATTCCTTCCCACCTTTTCTATTACTTCATCATGTTGTTGTTGATTAGGAATCCTATTAGAGCCCATAACTTCATCATTGGGGGTTGGTAATCTAGGTTGCATTGCTAATGCATGGTCCACTACATGCATCAAAGCTGCCCTAAATTGCCCATACAGATCTTGGAAAGTTGGGCTCTCTATCATTGATTGGTTCAACTGAGGATACTCAGATACTGGTGCCTTCCTAGTCCAGTCCCTTGCACCACTTCCAGGTGCAACAATGCTACTTTCAGCAATATGTTCTTCATGTGATCCAGACATCTTTAAGTTCTTCTTCTCCTATATGAGTAGAAGACACTATCAGATACACTAGAAGACACTGGAACAGACTCAACAACCATAATCCTATGTCTCTATAGACTCAGCAAACCTAGAGCTCTGATACCAAACTTGTAACGACCGGTAAACAAATCGTTACTGATTAAGCGGAATTAAACATTAGCACCAGATTGCTGAAAATCACTAAAAATTAAAACCATTTACAAAGAGATCTAAACATAGGAAAATGCTTTCATCAAGAACCAATGTATAACATTTACATCCCGGTTCATAAGTACATAACTTGTACCATCTCTTCTTGAGGATTACAAACATCAACTACCCTATTAACATTATATACAGACAACATAAGAACCTCGAGACATCAAGCCAAAATCTCAGATTGATTCATTAAAAGAACTAACTACTAACTCCGCGGACCTGAGAGTACAGAGACAACATATAGGACTACTATCTATATGACTTGACAGAAAATATCTCCACCTAAGATCTCACTGCTATCCCTGTTGTTGCTGTCCTTCCTCTACTGTAGGGATTTCTATTTCTTTGTCTGCGTCCACCTAAAAATGTTGGATCCCACGGAGGTGAGACAATTTGTAAATTGCCCCAATGAGAGATATAACTCTCCGCCAAAACATTATTGTTGCAGTTTATTAGAATAAAATTGAGCAGAAGGATTATATATATATAACAACAGATAAATCGATGTATGAACAGAGTGAAGTAATCTACTTTCCTAAGGAGAAAATTGCATCTATCCATGGTAGAGTCATAATTCATCCATCTATTTGCAATGAATGTAAAGAGATATAAATAACATCTATCAACTAGAGATGCATAAAAGAAATGTAACATCAGTCAGTAAATTTCCATATTCAATCCTTAAGCAAACATACTATACGGCTGATTAGATTTTACAATCACACTTATGCCCTGAGGAGATGAGTTATACCGCTCATACTCCAACTGACCATTGCGAAGTCGAAATCGGTACCATACAAGATCATTGGAAGAGTCGGCTTCCATGACCTCCCATATCTCAGTCAGTGCGAGACCACAAGCAAGATATCTTATGTCTCTACTATATAGCTTTCTAGGGTATACTAGCAAGTTTTCTATAGAACTACAGCGGCGGCTGCACTCTCTTCGCAATCGAGAGATTTCATGTTTACCTCCATCGATGCGGCATTAATATTATTGGGAGATTCGTGATACATATATCCCAATCTTGAGAAGATTCATGATACATCCATCTCGGTACAAATAATGAAGGATTGAGAAGTTTAATGTTTACCTCCCATCAATTCCCCCATTAGGACGTAAGAATATTTTTTCCCATCAACCCCCACATATTCAAAAATATGCATTATGGGTTTTGCCGCAGAGCAACCCGTTTCACCATCAGTAAATACTGACACTGATGGATCTATGGTTAGGGCTCTACATGATAAGATTTCACTTGATTAATTAAGTATATTAGAATATTCTTTTAGCATCATTCAAGTTCTCAAATAGGAATTATTGTGACAATTGCTACAAAGAAACATGTAAGCTCTTATCAATTGCTTTACCAGAATTTATAATACATTGGGATCTTAATCCCTTATCTCATCACTTGAAAGTTTACATCTCACAACAACATCATTATCTTACTTATCAAATATGGGTATTCATACCCTTAGTTCATCACTAATCACTGTTACCACTTGTTAGGTAATTATTATCTCTAGGTCCTCAGACCGAGGTATACATGATACTTGTTACACAAGCATCTCACATGGCTCACAAGGCCCATTAAGTGTCTTGTCACCTTTCACTAGGCAACAACTTACTCATATGGCTCATAAAGTCCATGCACATTTTGTTACTTTTACTAAGAAACAATAACATTAAGGCGCACAAGGCCAATCAACATTTTTATTATATAAATATCATAGCTCAAATCTGGCTATGTTCATCATCTCATGATATATGCATGGTTAATACACATGATAACAATCATGACAATTTCACATCACACTGTGCAATACAATAGTAACACCATTATTCCCTTATCATGGTTAGGGTTTACCATCAAATAGGGCTTTTCACCCCTTTACCCAAAATTAGGGTTAGGGTTTCCCATTTCACATTAATTAGGGTTTCATGTTTATATTATCTATCCAGCCCTAATTTATTGTTCCATTCCTCTAGGAGCATTCAATAATATCATAAGTATTCACCCATGATCATTACTCTCATCATGAGTTCATCTCTCAACCTTACTATCGTATGTTTATATCATACTCATTATCTTGGCTTAACCCCTTTCTCATAGTATGTTAGTCAACACTTATCAAAGTGCATTGAATTCATTACATCTTCATTGTAACAATTTACATAACACACACTTCTTGTGTTTCTTATCCAAGTATATTGGATTTGAGGTGCATCAAGGTATATCAACCCTGAAATGGTAAATGTGATATCTATCATGTCTTGATGTATCACTTTTATCATCACTTCCAACTTACTTAAGTTAATCAACTGACCTTGTATTAAGATATTTCCCTCTTAATACTTTTAACCACTAACCTATCACCTTTATCATGTAGTGCATAGTTCACCCATTAGAATTTGTACAACTATCTTTAATGATACACACTTATCTCAAGTTAAGCCATTACATACTATAAGGTTGCCTATAATAAACCACTTGAGATATTTCATCTCCATAAGGTATTACCCACTATTTCATCATTAGGGTTTTCTCTTACCTTTACCCAATTTTAGGGATAGGGTTTCATATAGCATTACATATCATCATCCTAGTTTAGGGTTTCACATGGCATCACCATATATTAGGATTACATTATTACCCTGGATTAGGGTTTCACTTAGAATTGCCCTAAATTAGGGTTTGAATTCATCAATCAACTCAATTAGGGTTTTATGATATCTTTATCAAGGATCATACCCTAATTGTATATCACATTTATTTTGAATGTATTAGGCTTGACTGTTTACATGATTATCATTCATGTATGAATCTCTCTCTCTTATCCTACCCAGGATGTCCATTACTCAATTCTTGATTAGATTGAGCCTACTTCTTATTCAAATACATGCATTTAGGGTTAGCATGATATATTGAATTATTGCATCATTATTCATCAATGATTAATCCCACTAAGGGTGTCAATCATCTAAATACATTAGATGTTCAAATGGGTTGGTCAATTGAACTTTCAGTTACATGAGGTATCCAATTGAATTGACCAATTGAACCTTCAAATACATTAAGTATTCAAATAGATTGACCAATTGAATTTTCAATTACATTAGGTATCCAATTGGATTGACCATGTTGAACCTCAAATGGTTTTGATTACTTAGACCCCAAACGGTCTTGGTCTCTCAGAACTCAAACGGTTTGAAACTGTTTGGGCAAAATGCCCTTGAAACCGTTTAAGCAAGAAATGCATTGAAACCGAATAGACTTGGGTCTCCAAATGGTTTGAGACTATTTGGAACCAAACAGTCATAAGATCGTTTGGTCCAAACCCTCTCAAAACCGAATGGACCAAAAAGGTCTTTCAACACTTAAATAATTCAAGGTTTCAATCAATGAACCGACTATCAATTGAATCCTTGATTCATTCATCAATTGAACTATTGAATCATCCTTCAATTAAACCATCAGTTAGGGTTTTGAACCCAATTGAACTAGGATTTATAGTCAAGAAACCTTCAATTAGGGTTTTGAAATCGAGGAACCTTCAATGATTAACATTGTGGAACCGATTCAATTGAAATCAATGAATCATCATCAAATTATGATATGACCTGACTTCAAACGGTCTTGAGGTCGTTTGGATGACCTCCAAATGGTCTTGAGACCATTTTCCCCATCCATCATTGAAATATATGAAATTCAATTAGGGTTTAGATCATTGGATTAATCATCAATTGAGCTATTGATTGCATTTTAATTTGATATCTCTGGATCTTCAATTACTCGATCATACTCAACCCTAGACCTCCAAATGGTCTTTGTTGACCTCCAACCGGTCTTGAGATTGTTTGGGTGATCACCAAATGGTGTTGAGACCATTTGGGTTAATCAACCCAAAATTTTAAATCAACCAATTGAATTTTCAACACTTAACCCGATTAGGGTTTGATAATTAATTAACCTTCAACTGATGACCTTTTCAGAATCAATCAATTAGATTTAATGGGTCATCAACCATCAACACTAGCATATAATATCCAAACGGTCAACTGTGGTCAACCCTTCCAAACGGTTTGAAACCATTTGGTTTCTAACGGTTTGATAAAACCGTTTGATTTCAAACGGCTTTGTTGAAACTGATTGAATAATTAGTTGAAACCGATTGGAATAGAATTTCTTTAGGAAAAGTGCCCAAGATGATGTCATTATCAGCTACCTTTGTTCATGTAGTTCATATTGCTACTGATTTCATAACATTATCAATTACAACAAGTAATTGATCAAGAAGAAGAAGGAATCAATATAATTGCAAGATTGATAATTGAATAATAATGTAATGGGTTCAAGTTATATAACCCACCTCCAATTGAGCTTCAAAGCTTCAAGATCACGACAAAAATGTTAGATACAACTCCTTTCACTATCCCAAGGCTCGTCCTCAAGCTTTGAGTGAAAAGGAATGGTTAGAATTGAAGATGGAGTGAAGATAAGAAGAAATCAAGCATTGATTTGTGATTTCCACCATGGAATCAAGGTGAAAAGAGATCATGGAGGTTACCTACAGGTTGGAGGTCGTCCTACTGTTGCTCCCAAGCCTCCTTGGTTGTTTTGCAACAAAGGAGAGAAAGAAGGATCGAAAAAGCCTTTGAATTGAGTTGGAAGTGGTATTTTTATAAGGAAATTCAATGAGAGAGAAAGTAGTAATTAATTCCTTTAATTTCTCAAATTGATGCCACATCTCCCCATAAACTCCTTTCCCACGAATCTATCCTCTTTACCTTTGCAAACCTCTTCATTATCCATGAATTTAATGGAAAAGAAATTAAGCAGCTTAATCCTTATAATAATAATTCACACTCAGCCCATATTACAGTTGGGGTACACCAAGGATCCACACTCAGCCCATATCTATTCGTTCTGGTTATGGATGAGTTAACAAAGAATGTTCACGATGATATTCCTTGGTGTATGTTATTTGCTGATGATATTGTTTTGATTGACGAAACAAAAGATGGATTGAATGATAAAGTTGAATGTTGGAGAAAGGCATTGGAATCAAATGGATTGATGATTAGCAGGAGCAAAACTAAGTATATGCATTGCAATTTCAGCCAATCTCGCAGTGTGAATGATGGAGCCAAGTTGGACAGAGTAGATATACCAAAATGTGACAAATTTCGTTACTTAGGTTCTATTATTCAAATAGACGGGGATGTCCAAAATGATGTTTGTCACCGGATCACTGCAGGATGGTTGAAATGGAGGAGTGCAACTGGAGTTTTATGCGATCAGAAGATCCCTCTCAGGTTAAAAAGTAAGTTTTATAGAATAGCTATACGACCATCCATGCTCTATGGGAGTGAATGTTGGGCGGTGAAGAAACAAGGTCTCAACAAGATGAACGTGGCCGAAATGCGTATGCTGAGATGGATGTGTGGGAAGACAAGAAAAGATCGTTTGAGAAATGACTATATCAGGAATAAAGTGGGGGTGGCGAGCATTGAGGACAAGTTGCGTGAGGGCCGACTCAGATGGTACGGACATGTGCAACGCAGACCAACTAGTGCGCCTATACGAAGCAATGCTATTGAGCCAAACACTATAAATAGAAGAAGAGGAAGGCCTAAATTAACATGGGATGAGCTTATAAAGAGAGATTTTGAATCTCTACATCTCAATCAGAATATGACCCATGATAGAGCTGAATGGAAACGAAGGATCCATGTAGCCGACCCCAACATAGTTGGGATTGAGGCTTAGATGATGATGATGATGAATCCTTATAATAATAATATCTAAAAATCAGTGGATATTACTTTTTTTTTGTTTAATGTGAGTGGGTTATCCACTTGCTTGAGATATTTCGTGGCCTTTGCAAGGCACAAGGACTTCCACATACATGGATTTCAACCATTACTATTTTTGTTGAAGGTCATTTCAATTATTTTATTTATTTTTGCATTAAATTAAATTAGGGTTTCAATTATGCTTAAATCTTGATTATTTTAATATCAAGATTCTCTCTCCTTCAAAGTGATACAAATGAGATGCCCCTATCATTTTATTTGATCTAAATGATGCCAAGAAACATTAGGGACTCTCTAGAAGAGGTAATTTGCATATTGAATCATAGGTTTTGGGTAAATTGCACATTACACCAAAACTAGGTTTTAATGCACAAGCATTGCTTTATCAGCTCTTTCTTGGTACTCAGTCTTATGAAAGCCATACCCCTGCATCATCTTCATTCTCATGATGCTTCAACACTTGAGGAATATTTATCAAGTAACATTTGCAAGTTAACCCCACATATTGGGTAAATTGTACTTTAGTCCAAAATAAGTAAACATTGCTTCAACATTATTCAAACAGGACTAAAATTGAAACATAGGTTTCTCTTGGGCCTTAATTACTTTTTAAAAGATAAAATTAAGGATCTAATTAACTTGCTTAAGAAAAACTCCCAGGGTTAAGGCATAACCTAGGTCAGTGATGTTACATTATAGTTGGAACCCCACCAGATTTTATCCTACTCTATCTTTGCACTCCAAGTTTCTCGGTGCTACTTTTGTGGTCCCTCTCACCTACAAACATCCTATCCCCATCCATGTATAAAGGAAAAACTTGGTTAGAGTAAGTGGTATTGAATTCTGATAACATACATGAAATGACTGCATTATAACAACTTGAAATCTACAACTAAACTACACATCTTTGTGTTTACATATTTTATCTTTCTGTGGCCACTATGATACAATAAGTCCTCTTCTATGACACTATGTGCCTTCTTTGGTGCAACACACCTTCTGTGGCATAAATGCCATTTAGTCATACAAAGGTGTCTTCTATTCTGTGACACCAAGTGCCTTCTATGGTGCAATGCACCTTCTATGGCATAAAGCCTTCTGTTCTTTGTATCGCAATACTTCTATTCTGTGAGAACTTATTATATAATATAAATTATGTTCTGGTGTCATTTTCTATTCTATTCTATTATATTACTTTGATTCTAATTCTATTCTGATTTTGTTTCTATTGTGGCTCTATATCTCAATTGTCTGAGATGAATTCTGAAGTATGTAATCTGTTATGGCATTCTAAGTTCTAAATTCTATTCATGCTTCTATGAAAAATCTAAATTCTGATATAGCAATACGGAACTAAAAGTTGGAGATAACTTCTAATATTTCCATTATGTGTTCTAATAATTCTATACTAAATTTTAAAACTCAATTAGTAAAGAACTATGGTAGTTTGAAATCTAGATTCTACATCTAAATCTGATATTCTAAAAGAGATTGTAAATTATAGTTGATTGTAAGGAATTAATATGTGGAAATAGATTCTAATCCTAATTCTGAGTTCTAATAACCCACATTCTGACTTCTAACAATTATGCATGAATAATAACTTGAAATTGATAATTTAGAAGATCTATGAACGAGCTATCTAAGGAAGTAATTCTATTGTATGGGAAAGTAGTGTTCTACGTATAAAAATTAGACCATGTGTCTACTGGATTGTTCTCAGAAGGATAATTATATAACATGAATCCAAAGGACATGACCCACTTACCTGTGGTAAGCCAAGTCTTATCTGAAAACACTGCTTCAAGTCTTGCTCCTAACCTTCTCCTGAAAACCAAAGAATCTATCAGTCTTCATGTCTTTTCTTAAATTCTAGTCTTCTAGGGTTATTAATGTTCTCAGTTGGGGATTCTAGGCACACGTGTCTTACTCTTTGGTGAATTCTAGGAGAGTGTGAGTGATCTTATATTTTGGTGAATACAAGGATGTATTATTTTACACTTTATAGTCGATTAGTTGTTAAAATTAGTATTTTGGTCACATACACTTCATCTCATCTTACTTCATTAACCCCTCCTATCGACTTTAAATTAGGATTCAGTCATACTAACCCTTATATGTATCCATAATGATTTTAGGATTCATGTTTAAGCTATCATAAGAAATGAAAGTGTCCTGATTCAAATCTCATTAATTCACATTTGTATACACATTATCTCTAGGTTCTTGTTACATAAATTCTACCTATTTAGGATCATACATAAGGTAGCATAATAATATCTTGTTCATCATTATTAGTACTTCGTCGTCTTCATCTAAGAGATTGGGATTACTGATATAGCTATTAATTCTGATCATTATCTTCTAAACTGTCAGACATGATTAGTTATTATTAGTTTGTTAATCACATTAATATTGTTTTGGTAGTATGCATTTACTTGAATAGTTGATTATTGTACCATCATTAGGGTGAGATCAGGGTTTTATCGAGATCAATATACTTTTTGTCAGTGTTTGGCTAAAATTTGGTATTTTTCTAATTAGCGAAATAATTACTAGGCTTTTCAAGGGTTCTAATCATTTTTGGCCAACCACTGGTGAGATAAAAATGAATTGCATAACTAAAAAAAGAAAGGATCATGAGAAAGAAACACATAGTAAGCACTATCTTCCTACTTTGAGCAGTAACGCCAAATAAAGGAATCTCCACAATCAGTATTGGAGTAGCAAGATGCTTGGGAAATCAAGGACATGTACACTGGCTTCGTTGTGCCAGGCTGAGTCTATCGACCTTTTTCTGAGGTCAGGAGATTGCCCGAGTGGTGACTCTGGTTTGCTGTAACACAACATAAAATAGGGGAAATCCAAGATCAAGATAGGTCGAGAAGAAGCAAGGTGAGGAGGAAAAGAGGGGAACTCAGTCCCTCAAAGCCAACCAATGTGAACATCATTATCAGGCAGAGACAGAGAAAGTCTCAAATGATCAAACAAAGCATAAATGAACCGTCACAGAGCAGAAAGTAGGAGAAAATGTGAAGTTAGTTCTCAGGAATTACCTTGATTGAGGATTTGAAATGAGCCAAAGAAGATCCGGCAACTCATGACGCACCTTCCCAACTCCTTCTCACAGTCCGGGTACAAGCTGAGGTTCTCAATGGCGAGCTTCCACGACGGTCTCCTAGTGGTTTTTTCTGGAGACTAGAAGGGTGCCTCGGGCCAAAAACTACAACTGGGATTGGGTTTCTTTCAGTCTATAGATGGTTTCTTTACATGTATTTGGATGGAGTTCGAGCAGTTCAGAAAAACATGCTATACTTGATGGAGATGACGATAGTGTGGCGTCAGAGAGATCAGGGGTAAGGGAGTCGAAATTGAAGGTGTGAAGGGTGAACAAGGACCTCCTCAAATCTCTCCCAATGCTTATACAACAGAGTTGGTTGTTTGATGGCCGTTTGCAGGTATCAAATATATCGCGAGATATCAGTGTTTGATGGGGAGTAGGACATGGTGGCTGGCACGGAGAAGACCAAAGGTTGAAGGAGATCCTCATCAGCGGCGATCTAGAGTTCCATTATGGGCTCCAATCAAATGGCCCAAATAGAGTCCAGTGGAACAAAATTTCCAAAAAAGACATTTCTCTCATTTAAGTGGCCATATCTTGTACAAATTAGTTGTCTAGTCAAAGAAAATTTGACTAACATCAAATTGTGGTTGGTTGCTCCTCTCTTTCTCTAGAATATTCTAGTGAAGTCACTTTTCTGAATCTACGACCTGAGTAATTAATATGATTAAAATAATATTAAGCTTATATAACTAATAACTAAGTATCTAACAACAATTAAATCCTGAAACTTTTGTATAGTATTATATTACTACATTTTGTCTTAACAGAAAAATTCTGAATACATTTTGATAATCCATATCAAAATAATGGCTATCTAATGACCATGAACAAAATGTAATTAGGAAATTATAATAGTTCATAAAAATTAGGATGTCACAACAGTTAATTGGTAAACAAGTCCAAAGAAACCCCGGTCAAGTATCGACTGATGGTGGAAGCTATCCGTAGTAAATGGATGATGGCATCTCACGTAAAGGTGTGCCACCTCAAGCGAAGCCAGAACCACCTTGCAGACCAGCTCGCCAAGCACTGTCTAATGCAACCGGACCGGCCCTACCACTGGAATGATTGTCTGCCTTCTCAACTCAAAAGTTATCAAGATGATCGACTTGTCTTCCCGGACCTGTTTTCCTTAATTCCCAATCCCAGCAGGAATAGCAGGAACTCTATGTAATCAGCTGGACTGATATTTCATAAAACAATATATGATTTTATTAAAAAGCTCAATAACTTGACATCGAAATTGACCAAATTATTTGAACTATTTTTTATTGATCTTGAAAAATAAAATGAATCATCAAGGAGACTTCCTCTCCCTGACCCCTCATTGACATGTGGAGGCCCGACACAGGAGGAGTATGGTAAACTAAGTGTGCAACCCATTAGTTCCGACACAAACCATGTCAAACATAAATCTTAATTTATTCATCCCCGCGAAGATTCGAAACCGAGACCTCTACCTGCGTTCACGGTCCGATCACCATTTTTTATTGATCTTTATTTAACTTTTCCGTTAGTAAATTCTAGACAGTAGTAGTTTTATATAGAACTTAACTAAATTTGACCGCATTTTAACTTTCAGGTTAAATTTGGTCTACTCCTTCTAGCAATCAGGTTTGGTCCGAAAATTTTTCAGACCACTGTATGAGGTCGATGATTTTAGTGTCAGATCAGATTTTGACTAGATCATGCCCATCCTTAATTTTGACACGTATTTTTATCAGGTAAGGAATTCCATGTTAACAGTTCACACTGGCCAACAAATCTTAAAGCCGATATAAATGGCCGATCCCTGCATGGAATCCAATCGTATCGCGCTAGAAGATACGATATAACAGAACAATGTGCATGCAAAGTTGTTCTCTGTCGACAAAGGCAATAGTGCACAACCGCGCTGAAACTAATCCCTGATCTCTAGCATATACGCAGACAGACACATGCACGGGTGTCCCTTCTTAATATATGAAGTCTTCTTAGGCTACGATGGAGACAAGCAAAGGATCCCTTTTTTAAGAAGAAGATGATAAACATCATATCAACACCGCTTTGATTGTGACGAACGTCAAGAAGTAGTAATTTATTTGAACCAAGAACCATGAAATATAATACTATTAGATGGACACATTGCAAGACAAGAATGTCGAAGCAAATGACTCATAACCAATATTTTGTACTTATTGATTTCCACTCACATTTTTTGAGTAAACAATTCCAGACTTTGTAGTGGAGGTAATAATATCTTCTAAAAAGTGGTACACCGTGTCAGAAGTTCTTAGCATTTGCAACAGATAGCTTACCAAAAGAGAGCTGAAGCAATAATTCATATATAGTAACCTCAAGGCGCAAGTCATAGTGAAAATATTGTGATTTATGTGTTCCAATGATCTACAGAACAACATATGTTTGAGCTGGCCCTTTCGTCGAGGAACACCACAACAGATGAATAAGATGTGAAAGTTGGAAAGCAAAATAGAAATAGTGATGGGAGGATGCCTAAAATAAAGGAGACATACCGTTTGGTAATCATGCATCGACCTCCATCTGATATACATTTTGCTTGAGACCCTTTGAAGAAAAATAAAACACAGACAAAGATGTGAGGATGCATAAGAAAAGGAGACATACCCTTTTGTAACCATGCATCGACTTTCATCCGATTTACATCTTGAAAGATCCTTTGTGTCTTTGTGTAAGAGAATGCTACAAAACTACCAAGGTTAAATTTAATTTGTATTCCTGATATCCACCGTATTCTTCATATCCACCTCAGATCCTTTTGCTTGATTCTAGCTTATAGTCAGAGACAACCCAATGATTACCTGTTAGTTTCCTTCAAGTCGTATGGTGCGGCTGCCTTGATTATAGAAATTTCCAATTTTAGCAAGAAGGTAGAAAAAGGGTGGGTTGGGGTGAGGGATGGAGGGAACCGAAGAAGAAACCATAAACTTAGAGTTTAAAATGTTATGGAAGGACGGAGTCACATTGACCGGGGGAGAAGACGGAGGAAGGTGGAATCCACTTCCATATATAATGGAAGGAGTGAGGATGGAGTCTGATGTTGTTTTCGTATGAACTGGGGTTGATGGGTTTGGCAAACTAAACATGTTCAAAAGTGGGGGAATCAGTTATGGAAAGGGCGAGAGAAACGGAGAATATTAGGAAGAGAATGGGG
The DNA here is from genome assembly GCA_963693085.1 of Alisma plantago-aquatica. Taxonomy (NCBI): domain Eukaryota; kingdom Viridiplantae; phylum Streptophyta; class Magnoliopsida; order Alismatales; family Alismataceae; genus Alisma; species Alisma plantago-aquatica. The sequence continues at coordinate 1,819,998,340 of OY856409.1, read as the reverse complement.
GGGAGTGTTAGTACGTGGGAGTCTGAGAAAAGTATTTTGAAGTGAGGGAATTATTTATAAAAAGGGTGAGAGAAATGGAACATATTGGGAAGAGACTGGGAGAGTATTTGCATGTAGGGAACATGCGAGAGATGACCAACCAATTATGCAAGAAGATAATGAGAAGTAGTTGTTGGAATAACAATTAAGAAGAGATAAGAAATGAAAAAAAAATTCGGAAGTTTGTGATTTCCATTTTCAAAATGTATGGTGATAATGTCTGTTTCATTCCTCAATCTATGCTTAGAAAGTGAGATCAAAATCTGGGATATTTTTATTATTTGAAAGTGGGACAGAAAATTAGATATTTCTGTTGGTAACGAAACATGGGCGTGAATATGGGGGACGGTTAGTTATTGGAGAGAGAGAGACGTGGAGCCCATTTAAGAGTTGTTGGACACTCGGTGGAACTATTTGTTTTAAATTTAAATTCAAACATCAGATGGTTGGGTGAGAGAGAAAAGGGTGCAGCAAATTTAAATTCAAACGTCACATTTCAAAATGAGTAGTTCCGTTTTTTCAAATTTAATCATTTTTTGAAAGGAAAAAAAGTTGAAAAAAACGTTAGAGCAGCTTAAGTGAATGAGAGTGTAAGTTTTTGCCACGTTGGCAAAATTGTACAACATGATTGATTAATATAGCTTTGAGCGGGTGTATTTGAACTGTCTGCAAAACTCGCTCTTTTTATAGTAGTATAGATACTGGGCCGTGGAATTTAGCGGGCCGAGCTTGACTAGCTACATTATTGTAATCTGATCAATTGTGATTCATACGTACGCATCTTTGTCTTGTAATCTAGAAAACGCTTGTTATCCATCGGCATATATATACCTGAGATCACGACGGAATAAATCACTCCGCTTAGCATATCCAAACCAACCCTAGCGGTGGTCTTGGTTCCCCCGCTGTTCATCCAGCTTAAGTAGCTAGATGTTGTTCTCAGATCGAGAAGGCTGCCTGTGGTTTCCTCATCTGATATTTTGTCTGATTAACTCGTTGCTTGCAAGGAAACCAACATGGATGGAGCTGATATAAACAGCTATCACGACAGCATATTTCTAAACCCAATTGGGTCAAACACACTGGAGCAAATACATACCAACAGAAGAAAGCAAGTTGGAATGTCCCTTTTGTTTCCAACCCAATTCCAGAATCACTTCTGATCAAAGCCGCCGAAAAGGAGGAATCAAAATGGGAAACAGGACGCGTATCGGTTTCAATTGAATAATATTGCACGTTTTGGTGATGGAAAATTTAAACAGGTCGGAATCCCCCGGCCCCCCCACATATGGCAAGCTACAGCTGCCAGCGACTGGCCCACACTTGATAAAGTACCTAGCTTAGTAATCGTAACTCGTAAGTGCCACACAATTATTGTTTTACTATTCAAAAAGTAGGGAATCGTTTATCATATAAAGAGAAACTTTTGGCTCAGCGTATTACGGATTCATTTGTCCGCCCTTTTTCCCGGTCACCGCACAGTACGCTGCCCCAAACTATAATTCATGTAAAAGTGAATTATCTTCATACATCCTATAAGTAAATTATCTTCATACATCCTATATATATAACGATGGATTTTTTCCCCTCTAGTATATATATATATATATATATATATATATATATATATATATTTTAATCTTCATTGCCACTACCACTTGAAATAATAGATTATGTATACACAAAACTCTTGAATCCACACAATGCCAAGTATTCAAAATCTAATCTTGTAACTCATTAAATTAGTAGTAGTCTACCGAAAGACGCGATGGTTCTGTTGAGCTAGAGAAGAAGCATTCTATTCACATCTCTAGACACGTACAAAGGTACAGAAAGACCATATATATAGTAAGCAATCAGCGTGGCTTTTACGCAGTCACGTGGTTTACAAAGCTGAGTCTGTTATAGCAGACAGCTGTTACTCGCTCTACATCTAACTATGGTTGGGTAAAGAGCTAGTTAGCTTAGCTGTTCACTTAATCAGAAGTACGGGATATATTTGCAGGAGCATTACTCTTATACCCTCCCTCAAAATGTGCAGGAGCGAAGCAAATGCCCATTTTGTTCCGTAAATAATAGAACTGTTGTTTTGGTAATGCCTTTGTGAGAATGTGAGCAACTTGCTGATCTGAAGAAACAAACTGTGTTTGAATGTACCCAAGAGCCACACGTTCCCTGATATAATGGTAATCAACTTCCACATGCTTGGTGCGACCATGAAAAACTGGATTGACTGTCATATGTAAGGCACTAATGTTGTCACAGAAAAGAACACTCGGAGAGTGTTGTTGAACATTTAACTCTCGAAGAAGAATAGCTATCCAGGTGAGATCAACTGCTGAAAGAGCTAAGGCCCTATACTCAGCCTCTGTGCTGGACCGAGCTACTGTAACTTGCTTTTTGGAAGACCAGGCAATACAAGTGAATCCCAGAAATATACAAAGACCTGATGTAGACCTCCTGGTAACTGAACAACCAGCCCAGTCTGCATCACTGTATGCTGAAACTTGCAGAGATGGGGACGCATTAATCAGCAGACCAAATTGAATAGTGCCTTTAATGTATCGCAATATTCTTTTAACCAGTTGCATATGGAAGACAGTTGGTCTGGACAGAAATTGACATGTTGTATTCACAGCAAAAGAGAGATCACCTCGAGTCAGAGTGAGATATTGAAGACAACCAACAATGCGTCTGTATGCCGTTGGGTCAGGTAGTTCTTCTGCAGTGGAAAGAGCTAGTTCTCTATGAAAATTGGTTGAAATAGGAGTACCAATGGGTTTGCAATCAATCATATCCTCTCGTGTAAGAACCTCCACTGCATATTTACTTTGGTTAATGAATAAACCAGAAGATGAGGAAAGGACTTCAATTCCTAAGAAATAGCTTAGATTTCCCAAGTCCCGGATTGCAAACTTGCCTTGAATGGCAGAGATACAAGACCGTATGATAGAATGCGAAGAACCAGTAAGAACAATATCGTCCACATAAAGAAGAAGAAATAACATGTCTGAACCATGCTTATATATAAATAAAGATGAGTCCGCTGGACTACAATAGAAGCCAAAATCAACTAAGAATTCACTCATTTTATTAAACCATGCTCGAGGTGCCTGTTTTAGACCATATAAAGCTTTGTGAAGTTTGCAAACATATGAGGGAAATATGGGATCAATGAATCCAGGAGGTTGTTGGAGATACACATCTTCAGTCAAGTCGCCATTTAGAAATGCATTACAGATATCAAGCTGTCGTATACTCCACTTGTGAGAGAGAGCAACTGTTAAAACAACCTTAATTGTTGGTGCCTTGACTACAGGACTGTAGGTTTCAACATAATCAATGCCTTCTTCCTGAGCAAACCCTTTGGCCACTAACCGAGCTTTTAAACGCTCCAGAGATCCATCAGATTTAAGTTTTGTCTTAAAAACCCATTTGCAGCCAATGATATTTGAGTTTGGCGGACGAGGTACAAGAGTCCAGGTGTTATTGAGTTTGAGAGCTTCTAACTCGGCTTGCATTGCAGTATGCCACCCTGGATGTTTGAGAGCAATAGTGATAGTCCGAGGAATTTGTGGAACCATGCTGCTGATCAGAGCATATTTAGGATTAGGTTTGCTAATGCCACATTTTGATCGTGTCAACATTAGGTGTGGAGATTTGTTCAGATGTATAGGCAAAGAAGGCGATGGAGGAGTTGAAACTGTTGTAGATAATGATTCAAAAGATGACAAGCAGCCCCAATCTGAAGCAGTATTGTGACTTAAATTGTTAGCACGTGACAGCGAACCTGCATTACTAGGAACAATTGTCTGTTGGGTAATACCAGCTCTCGATACTTCAATAGAATCAGATGAATTATGAAGACATGCAAGTTCCATAGAACGAGCTAAGCCACTGGTTCCATCAAACTGGTCAATATTGGATGTATTAGTTAGAAACTCATTGAACACAAATAATTCACCTAGAGACATGGTACTGGATACAGATGTTTGAAATGGAAAAACAGTTTCATTGAACATCACATGTCTTGAAATGAATAATCTGTCGGTAGCTACATGGAAACATCTATAACCTTTGTGAGTTTTAGAATATCTAAGGAAGACACACGGATATGATCTAGGATCCTGTTTGGTTTTTGCATAATCTCGTAGATAAGGAAAGCATAAGGTGCCAAACACTCGCAGCATGGAGTAGTCTGGTTTTTTGTTATATAGAATCTCCAACGGACTTTTCATATCAAGAGATGAACTAGGAAGTCTATTTATAAGAAAAACAGCTGTACTGAATGCTTCCATCAAGAATTTCTTGGGTAATGAGGCACTGAACATCATAGCCAGGCCTAACTCAGTAATATGTCGATGTTTTCTTTCTACTGAACCATTTTGTTCATGAATATGAGGACAACTGAACTGCTGAAGGATACCATGATCCTTTAAGTACATGCCCATGGATGTATTAACAAATTCACCACCATTGTCACTCTGAAGTATTTTTATATTCAAACCAAATTGATTACAAACCATTTTATGAAACGAGACAAATGTACTGAATACATCAGATTTTTGTTTCAATGGATATATCCAAGTGAAACGACTGTAATCATCAATGAAACAACAATAATAGCTAAATCCTTGATTGGATACACCAGGAGATTTTCCCCATACATCACAGTGAACAATGGCAAATGGTTCAGTGCTTTTATTGTGGGAATGAACAAATGGCAATTTCCTACTTTTACTCATTTCACAACCAATGCATGAGTGAGTATTGTTTTTATTTGGGGTAACAACTATCGATCCTTGTGCCTTGAGAGTAGACAGGATGCCTTCATGTGGATGACCCAGATGTTGATGCCAGAGATCTCTTGATGTCTTCTTGAAGTGAATAGAAAAGTAAGCTTCAGCTCTGGTTGGGTTCAGTTGGTACATCCCATGTTTGCACTGCCCCATTGCCAACACCTTGTGATCCTTGAGATCCTTGATAAGGAACCCGTTAGCAAAAAATATAAAATAGCAAGGAAACTGAGAAGTTAATTGAGATACAGATAGGAGATTCTTCTTAATTGCTGGAACAACAAGAACTTGTTCAAGTGGAATAGACGTCGCACTTATTAGAAATTCATTTCCCACATGTGTAACAGGAAGAAAAGTTCCATCGCCAATCATGATAAACTCAGATCCGTTGTAAGATACTAAGTGAGATAGAATACCTACATTGTTCACAATATGGTTGGATGCTCCGCTGTCAACAAACCAGGTGTTCAACTCTTGCTCAGAAACCTTCATTGCAGACATTGCATTTGCTGTTGAATCTAAAGCTTTAGGAACATCCATTTTCTGGAAATTATTATCAAAGCAATGCCAGCAGGCATAGGCATCATGTCCCCTCTTATTACAGATTTGACAGAACACCACAGGTCGATTTGAGCTCACAGTATTCCTAGCAGAAAAATTGCGTGAGACTGACTGGGGAAAACCTCTTCCTTGAGACGAGAATGACTGCTCTTGTGGTCGAGAATTAGGAGTAGAACCAAGAACTCCAGCAGAAGAAGTATTGACTTGATTATACGGATTACGACCCCTACCAAAGGACCTTTGTGATCGACCACGACTTCCAGATGTATAGTTAGACACAGTAGCATTTCTTTGACCGTAGAAAGCCATACTCATAGACTTAATCGGTCGTCTAATAAGTCGGCGTTCATGCTCCTTGAGCAAAGAAATTATTTCATCATAAGAAGGAATCGGAGGCTTGAGCATTGCTGTCGAGAATCCATCATAATCAGCAGAATCGAGACCATTAATAAGAGAGAAGACTTTCTCAGAATCAGAAACAGGTTTGCCTAGAGCATTTAACCGATCGCAGATCATTTTGAAATTCTTTAGATAATTCACCAGATTGTCGGTTCCTTTGCGAATTGAACGCAATTGAGATTAAAGTTCGAATTCACGGGAGTGTGTAGTCCGAGTAAAACCATCAGTGAGAGCATTCCATACCTCTTGAGAAGTTGTTAATCCAACAACTTCTCCTAGCATCTCCTCTGAGACTGTCCCCATGATCCAGGCTTTCACAAGTCGATCAGTTCGCTGCCAGGCACGAAACTCAGGGTTGACCTTCCGTCCTTGATCTCCATCAGGAACATAGGTTGGAGGAGGAGTCTCAGATCCGTCGATGAAGCCTTCTAGGCTGTTGCTTTCTATGAGCGCCCGGATCTGTGCTTCCCAGTAGAGAAAGTTAACCTGATTCAATCGAATTGAGACGAAGTTGGCAACATTTGTGGACACTGGATAGGGATAGATAGATGGGATGTTGTTGCAGGTAGATGACGACTTGCTCTGAGCTGTCATCTCGACTGCCTCGTTGGTAGAGCCTACTTCAGGTGAGTGAGGTGTTTTGGCCATGGATAGAAGACGAGAAGAAGACTAAGGGAGAACAGATTCGTGAATAGAGAGGTACAAAAAGACTTGAAGTAGAAGAAGAGATCAGAAGGTAGACGAAGATGAAAGGAAAAGAGGTGGCGGCGCAGACCTCAAAGGATCAGATGAGGTTAGGGTTTCCTCGATAGAAGCTCTGATACCATGTTGAGCTAGAGAAGAAGCATTCTATTCACATCTCTAGACACGTACAAAGGTACATACAGACCATATATATAGTAAGCAATCAGCGTGGCTTTTATGCAGTCACATGGTTTACAAAGTTGAGTCTGTTATAGCAGACAGCTGTTACTCGCTCTACATCTAACTATGGTTGGGTAAAGAGCTAGTTATCTTAGTTGTTCACTTAATCAGAAGTACATGATATATTTGCAGGAGCATTACTCTTATAGGTTCTAGGGCCGGCGCGAGGGAGAGGCTTCGGTAGTCGGGGAGGCGGCAACAGAGGTACTTTCGCCGGGAGGTCTCGCCCTCCTGAAACCTCTACTGCCCAGGAACACTTGCATCATGAAGAGACAGTGCATCCTACAGAGATCGTGAATGAGCCTGACAAGAACCAAGCACCAGATACGGTGCATCCTACAAAGAACGAGAAAGACAACGGAAACCTTCATGGCCAAAAGAAATCCTACGCCAATATGGTAGGAAACGCTGGTGATACAAGCCACATCAAGAACATGCCCACAGACTTCATCAAAGCTACTGAGATCGTAGTTGACCGCTCGGGTCTGCTACCAGAAATTAAGGTTAATCTGGACTGGATTCAACCTCTTCTGGATCCTTTGAAACATTCTGTAATCATTAAGGCTGACGGAATCAACGTGGGATACCATGCTCTGGTCAATAGGCTGTCATCCCTCTAGAAACCAACCGAAAACTTCAGAGTAATAGATCTTGAGAAAGGCTATTACATAATCCAACTGTCAAATGAAACCGACTACGTCCGTGCCATGACAAGAGGGCCGTGGACGATCTTCGGATCTTATATCTCAGTCCAATCATGGACACTTGATTTCCGCCCCTCAGACCCAATTCCCAGACGGCTCCTGGTATGGGCAAGGATAGCAGATCTTCCAATTTATCTGTATCAGCATGAACTTCTAAATAGCAATGGTGACTGCATCGGGAAAATGATAAGGATCGACTCAACCACAACCCTAGGACATAGGGGAAAATTTGCGAGAATTACAGTGGAGGTGGAAACGGCCAAGCCTTTGCTGCCGGCTATCATTTTCAATGGGGAGAAATTCAACCTAGAATATGAAAACATCCTGCAAATCTGCATGAAATGTGGAAGCCTGGGCCACAACGAAGGAGACTACCAATTTACTAATCCAGCCACTCCGGCTGGGCCTGGAACAGAAGGAGCGAGCCAGACTACTCAAGTTCCAAACCAGTATAGCATGAGCATGCATGCAAAGAAACCAGAAAAATGACCTGCTAAGAAGGACAACTTCAAATCGAATAAATCATTGGAGGAAATCTAGGAAGTTTCCGACGATGATGGCCCTCATCACCCTCACCAGGCGGAAGCCGAGAAAGATGACTGGCAAACAGTCCTCAGTAAAAAAAACAAGCAGAAGCAAAAGAAGATGCAGCAAGACAAAACTACAGTACCAGTAGTTAACTCGGCTGTATCACTTCATGAAGATGAAGTTTCGTATGGAAGACAGGGTAATCCGGAGCAGAACAGGCAGATTGTGATTTTTGAGCCTTCCAGCGCACATCAGAGCAGTTTAGCTGATCACCAAGTAATCCTAAGGAGCAGACCGGTCGTCTTCCATGCAAACCCAATACCTCCAAGCCCTGATAGGGTAAGGAAGAAGGGTAAAGCCACTGGAACCCACCCAGAATTCACAGGCACCTCATCTGCCTAGAATTTAGATATGGATATCAACGCAGACATCGAGGAGAGTGTTACTGATGGACCCTCACCCCATGGTTAATCTCTTCTCACATAAACAACTGCATTCCACCCTTTTAGCTATGAACATAATCGTCTGGAACATACAGGGGATTGGATCGCAACAAAAGGCCCGTTTAATTAAAGAGTACAAGTTTTCCCTAAAAATAGATGTCCTTGCTATCCTAGAGCCTCGCTGTAGCGGTGAGCAAGCACTCAACATTATCCAAAGTTTTGGTTTTGAATCGTCGCACTGAGTGGAATCCATCGACTTCTCTGGAGGCATCTGGATTTTATGGGATAATTCAAAATGCAATCTTGAAATCCTTTGTTGTCATCGTCAGTTCGTGCACTATTTAATTAATGGGAACGCAATCACCTTCGTCTATGCAAGTTTGTCCCCTAAGCCTAGGGAGATTCTATGGTCCAGGCTGTGCGAAATTAGCCAAATTGTCAAAGGCCCTTGGGCAGTAGTTGGTGATTTTAATACTCTTCTCAGCATTGAGGAGAAATGTGGTAGTAAGTACTTTGATTCTAGAGCCAGCAACCAGTTCCAGGATGTCATTAACACAGCTGGACTGATCGAAGTAAAGTCTGAGGGACAATTCTATACTTACCATAAAAAACACTTACTTGAGAAACTTGATCGAGCTCTATTAAATGAAGACTGGGTTACTTCATACCCCAACAACAATGTCACTATTCTCCCTAGGGTGAAGTCAGACCATAACCCTCTAGTGTTATGTATAAAGGAAAAAACACAAAGACTCGCCATTCCTTTTAGAACCAAAGCAAGCTGGAACCAAATGGAGGACTTCCCGACACATCTTGCTAAATATTGGAATAAGGACAGTAGCTTCCTTGAAATTCTTCCCAACTTTCAGGTGGCCACACTCAAATGGGATCGTGAAGCCTTGAGGAAGACTCAACTTGAAGAAGCCACTCTTTTTCGCAAGATTGATCAAGCCCAGGTACAACTAGCCCAAAACAATACTCATTCTCGTAATATGTATATCCTTGAATTATAGGAAAAGCTATGCAATCTCCTTCTGCGAGAGGAGACAGACTGGAAGAATAAGGATCATAACACTTGGCTCAAATGTGGAGATGGGAATAACAAGTTCTTTCAAGCCTCTGTGAAGAATCGATGCCACCAAAATAAGATTAACAGACTCAAAAATGAAGACGGGAATTGGGTGACCAACTCAAAGAAGTTGAAGAGGCTCATCACAACTTATTATACGAAGCTGATGGCTCCTCCTACGCAGGCAGACAGGAACTTGATCTCAATATACCCAGGTACATTTGAAGCGCCGACTCACTTTGAACTGGCCATCCTTACAGGAAGTCCAAGCTTCCATGAAACCTCAGATACTATTTTCAAGATGGATGCATCTAAGGCCCCAGGGCCTGACGGCATTTCAGCTGACTTTCTCCAAACAAACTGGTCTCATGTTGGAAGATCTGTATACCAGACAGTGAGTAACTACTTTGAAACTTCTAGAATCGATCATAAACTTGCCAGTGCTCACCTAGTTCTTATACCGAAGGTTAAATGTCTGATTACCTATGGTGACTTCAGGCCTATTGCTCTAAATAATGTTTGCTTCAAGCTGATATCCAAGATCATAGTTGAAAGACTAAAGCCTTATCTAAGCAACTGGATTTCTCTTATGCAATGTAGTTTCATTCCAGGAAGACGCATCAGTGATAATATTATCCTTGTACAAGAGGTTCTTCACTCTATGAGATTTAAAAAGGGCAAGAAAAAGTTCATGGTGCTTAAGCTTGACTTAACTAAAGCCTTTGATAAAATGCACTGGGCCTTCATACATGACACTCTTTTAAAAACCAACATTCCAGTAAATCTTGTCGCGATCATCATGCAGATTATCACACTGGGAGACACCTCTATTCTCTGGGAAGGGGAACCGCTGCCAGCCTTCAAAATTGGAAGAGGAGTCCGTCAAGGAGACCCTATTAGCCCCTATGTCTTCGTATTATGCATAGAGAGGTTGTGCCAAGCTATTAATAACAAAGTATCGGAGGGAAGCTGGAGGCCTATTGTGGTCAACAGGTCCTCCTTGCCTCTTACCCATGTCTGCTTTATGGACGACCTGCTCCTCTTTGCGGAAGGAACAACCCAACAAGCCACGATCATTAAGAACACGCTTGCCGAATTCGCCAGTGTCTCTGGACAGGAGGTGTCTATCTCAAAATCTCATATTTTCCTCTCCAAAAACATCACTAAACAGGAGCAAAACCAGATTAGTAGAGTCATGGGAATCCAATTCACAAAGGACCTTGGTAAGTACCTGGGGGTCCCCATCATTCATCAGCGAATCAACAAGAGAATACATGCTTACCTACTCGATAATATAAAGACTAAGATGAACAGTTGGGCCATTAAGCACCTCATCCTAGCTGGTCGTATATGTCTAGCTAAATCAACCTTGCACGCTATTCCTTCATATACTATGCAGTCCATAGCTATCTCTCCTACCTTGTGTGATGATATCAGCCTGCACATCAGGAAGTTTATCTGGCAAGGGAACTCAGACACAAAGCGCCTATCCCAGGTCTCTTGGAGAAAGTTGACATCCCACAGAGATGTCGGTGGCCTCGGCATCAAAGACATCAGGGATCAAAATCAGGCCCTAATGATGAAGAACGCATGGGACTTCATGCAAAATAAAGATGTTCCATGGGTCCAGATCATGAAATCAAAATATATGTCAAATGGAACTATAAAAGCAGCTTCGGGCTCGTCGATTTGGAATTTCATAAAAAAATCCATGCCTCTCTTGTAGGAGGCAAGTGTGAGAACTATCTGTAAAGGGGACTCCACAAATGTTGAAAACTACTAGAGGGGGGGTGAATAGAGTTTTATAGATAATTTAACAATTAATTAACTCAAGCAACCACAAAGACAATATTGGACAAGGAGACACAAGGGTTTAGAGTGGTTCCTAGCCTTAGCAAATACTAAGGTAGTCAGTCCACTACCCGGTTGCTTACCCAACCGGGATTTGAAAAGAAATCTATTTTATTACCTCGCAAGGACTTTACATAAAATACAATTTCTTTTCCCAAACCCTTCAAGCAGCCTTCACCTAGAAGTAATCGCCCAACCTTGAAGCAGCCTTCCCTTGAAGTAGATGCACCAACACCCGTTGCACCAGCCTTCTGAAGTAGCTTCCCGTGCGATAGCCTTCTTGAAGTAGCTTGAAGTCCCCTTCTCCACCTGAGAAGTCAACCCTCTCCAATCCACAGCCTCCAACCCTAGGAGTAGCAAGGAGAGTACAAAAGATAACAAGGAACAAGAAGGAAAACAGAAATTACAACTTATCCTTTTAAGCACAAGGCTTGATTTGCCTATATCAAGCGTATAAATCTCCTAACCAATGTGTATGACAATGTGATTGTAGTGGATAGGAGATACTAGCCTATAGGGCACGAAATGGGAGCAATAGGAATGAATGGCAAGTGTAGGAATTGCTCTATTGCTCTAAAACAGATTGCAAGTGTGTATTCAAGCTCAAGTATAGCACAAGTATAGCTTAGATGTGCTTTGGTGTCCTAAGGCATGTCCTATTTATAGGAATGACCTATGTATGCTTAAGGACGTTCTAGACAACTTCTAGGGGGTTCCTAGTGCTTAACTAGCCGTTAGGAATAAGTTAGGCGCATTAGCAACGGCTAGTTAATTAATTCTGCAGTTGCTGTCAGAGACCATCTCGGTCGAGGACTTGTCGACCGAGATGCCCAGTCGGTCGAGGATTTGTCGACCGACAGGCTCTCTGGATTAACGTTTATTTGCAACTGTCAACTGCTGTGTCTAACGGCTACTTTTGGTCAATCTCGGTCGAGAAGTTTGTCGACCGAGAGTGTCTCGGTCGAGGAGTGTGGTCGACCGAGATTGACTCTGTTTTCAATCTTTCAATTAAGATACTAAGTGTGTGCATGAGTGTGCATTATGTGATCCTATTAGAAGGAGATGACCTAACTAAGTGTGGTGTTTAGCTAGGGAGATCTAACGCTTGATTTACATGAAGTCTAAGTACTTGTACATTATATATTTGTACAAGTTTACAAATGATTACATTGCATGACATTTACAAACATTCAAGCGTATAGATTCCCTAGAACTTTGTCATCACCTTGTTCCTGCACACTTAAGTAGCTCGTTAGATTAATAAGAATGAAATGTTTGTCATCATCGAAACAAAAGGGATTTATCATAATATCCAATTTATCCAACAATCTCCCCCTTTTTGAAGATGACAAACATTTCCTAAAATATGAAATAAGGAAATATAAAGCATGTGAGTTTCATACATGAAGATTACCTTTTGTAGCCATTCTTGTTTTACAAGTGTGAGTGCTGGCCATCAAGATGAAACTCATTTATATTTATATTTTTGATTTTATATTCTTTCTCCCCCTTTGTCATTTGAAAAAGATATCCAATTTGAATATTTTATTTTCTTTTCCCCCTTAATTTTATATTTTGCTCCCCCTTAAATAGATATCCTATTAGGAACCTGGATTTTATATTATTGATGTCCAATTTAGCCACAATTTATTTCTCAATCATTTGCAAAGGATGTTAAGCCTTGAAATGATATGAGATCATGTTAGGTTTATGGCATGTATATATTGATTTCTCACCCATTTTACAAGGGATGTTAAGCCCCAGAATGAAATGAGAGTCCTTTAAGCTTAGAGTATATGAAGATGTCTCTAACCAAATACAAAGGATGTTAAGCCTTGATTTGTCTAGAGAATTCCTTTAAGAACAAGATATATCATTTTTATGGAGATTCGTATATTTCTTCATGGATTTGAGAATGCTAAGGTTATGACTAGCTTTAATGAGCTCTTGATCAAATTTGTTTTTAGGAGCTCCCCCTTAATCTTATAAGTTAAAGCAATTTAAAACTATTAAGGTCACAAATAAGTTGTGATTTTGACTTTTATCAAAAGATATACTAAGATTAAGTTTACTAGAATGATGTCCAATTAAGCATATTTGTCAAAGCTTATTTTAGGTCGCCCTTGACTACGACCGTAGCGCCCCTTGGCTAAATTTTGTTTTAACCAAGAGGCAAAATTTACGGATTTCCAATTAAGTATTTTACATCAATTTGTGATGCATGTTTCAATGAAAGCACAATGAATATTTCAAATCTTTTAAAGATATCAATTGAAAAACATTGTATTCTTTGCAAGCATTTCGAAGAGATATATCACCAATAAATTCTTTTGCTTGCCTATGTAATGATAGAATGATAGAACAGAAATTTTTCTTTAAACTAAGAATAATTTTGGTTTTTGATCAAATTCATTTCTCATAATCTTTCAAGGATGATTTCCATAATTGATACTTTATTATACAGTCATTAATCATGAATAGACAACAATTTTGAACAATTTCAAAAGAATTCAGCAATTTTACAGCATTCTGAAAAACAGTGACATGCTCGGTCGACAATTGCTCGACCGACACTTACTCGGTCGACAACTGCTCGACCGACCAAGTTTCTGGAAAATATTCAGAAATCTTAATCAACTTCAAATAAAAGAGGTTATGCAAATTATAGCTCGATGATGTTGAGATAAGACATTATGATATCAGAAGTCAGTTTAGGTCAAATCTCAACTAATTAATTTGAAGCTTCTAAGTTTTAGGAATCCAAGCTAACTCATCTTTCTTTTTCTTAAAAGGGCATGAAAATGAATAATGTCCAAGACACATGCAATAATGGCAACTAATAGCATCAACTTCATTTCTATTTCTAGGAATTGTGTTCCTAGGTACAAATATAGTCTTGGATGCTCTTTTGGTTTTATTTCTTCTTGGATCGTATCCTAATCCTTTCCTTCCATTGTAACTAGAGGAAATTTTCAGAATATTGTCAAGTAGGTTATTTCCTCCTAACTCATTTACATTTCTTTGCAACCTAGCAATATCTTTCTTTGCTTGATCTAAATTGGATAATAGGGCATTTCTTTCTTTAACAACCTTATCATAATCTAAATGTGAACATAGAATAGGTTGTTTCTGGAGATCATTCACCTGAGTTTGCAAATTTGATTTTTCTAAGGAAAGAAGATTGCAATTTGCTTCCACCGATTTAATCTTAAGAGCATAATCTTCATTTTCCTTTTTAAGATTTTCATTTTCAGATACAAGAGCAAGAATTCTAGCATTTAAATCTTTATTTGCCTTTTTAAGTTTCTTCTTGCACTCAATATATTTCTCATAAGTATTTTGAAGACTAGCAATTATATCTTCTTTTGGTAGATCATAAAGACTTACCTCTTCTTCATCTTCATTTGTTGTAGCAATGAAACACTCTACGTCTTCTTTTCCACTATCGCTATCGTCACTTGAATCATCCCATGCAGCTCTATACGCTCTTTCTTTCTTTTTGTAGGATGATTTCTTCCCTTTCTTGAGTTTTGGACATTCTCCTTTCATATGTCCTTTCTTGCCACATTCAAAGCACCTGGAAGAAGAAGCACTGGAAGTTTTGTTAGTTTTAAAACTTTTATATTGCTTACCATTCACAATGAGAGTTTCTTCTTCACTATCATCTTCACTTGTGTCTTTGGTTGATGCTTTGAATGCAATATCCTTCTTTTTTCCATGTTGGCGTTCATGTTCTCTCCTTTCTTCCTCTTCTAAATCTGCCTCATGAGCTTCTAAGTTTCCGATGAGCTGCTCCATTTTGAGGCGAGTGAGGTCGTTTGCTTCTGCAATAGCTGTCACCTTTGGTTTGTACTTTGGAGGAAGAGATCAAAGTATTTTTGATACCTGATCTTCCTCAAGAACAGGTTTCCCTAAAGCACTCAAACCATTAACAATAGTAGAAAATTTTGAATACATTTCACTAATAGTTTCGTTTGGATCCATGCGAAAATGTTCAAACTTGGTTTTAAGCAAACTAACTTTAGAATTCTTAACTTGAACAGTACCCTCATATGTTATAGATAATCTATGCCAAATGTCATATGCGGTATCACAGTTTGATACTCTATTAAATTCACCTATTGAAATGGAACAATATAAAATGCTTACTGCCTTTGCATTCATTTGAGCCATCTTTACCGTATTAGCATCCCATACTGCGAAATCGTCTTGTGGGAGTGTGTATGGTGTAGATACCATTCTCCAAAGATCCCAGTTGATTCCTTGGAAGTAGAATTGCATTCTCCTCTTCCAATATTGGTAGTTTGTTCCATCGAACGCCGGTGGCCTAGCAACGAGTGTTCCTTCAATGTTGAGGTTGTTGAGCACTCCATCCCCCATTTCTTCAAGACCGTGTTAAGGTTCCTTGAAGCCCTGCTCTGATACCAATTGAAAACTACTAGAGGGGGGGTGAATAGAGTTTTATAGATAATTTAACAATTAATTAACTCAAGCAACCACAAAGACAATATTGGACAAGGAGACACAAGGGTTTAGAGTGGTTCCTAGCCTTAGCAAATACTAAGGTAGTCAGTCCACTACCCGGTTGCTTACCCAACCGGGATTTGAAAAGAAATCTATTTTATTACCTCGCAAGGACTTTACATAAAATACAATTTCTTTTCCCAAACCCTTCAAGCAGCCTTCACCTAGAAGTAATCGCCCAACCTTGAAGCAGCCTTCCCTTGAAGTAGATGCACCAACACCCGTTGCACCAGCCTTCTGAAGTAGCTTCCCGTGCGATAGCCTTCTTGAAGTAGCTTGAAGTCCCCTTCTCCACCTGAGAAGTCAACCCTCTCCAATCCACAGCCTCCAACCCTAGGAGTAGCAAGGAGAGTACAAAAGATAACAAGGAACAAGAAGGAAAACAGAAATTACAACTTATCCTTTTAAGCACAAGGCTTGATTTGCCTATATCAAGCGTATAAATCTCCTAACCAATGTGTATGACAATGTGATTGTAGTGGATAGGAGATACTAGCCTATAGGGCACGAAATGGGAGCAATAGGAATGAATGGCAAGTGTAGGAATTGCTCTATTGCTCTAAAACAGATTGCAAGTGTGTATTCAAGCTCAAGTATAGCACAAGTATAGCTTAGATGTGCTTTGGTGTCCTAAGGCATGTCCTATTTATAGGAATGACCTATGTATGCTTAAGGACGTTCTAGACAACTTCTAGGGGGTTCCTAGTGCTTAACTAGCCGTTAGGAATAAGTTAGGCGCATTAGCAACGGCTAGTTAATTAATTCTGCAGTTGCTGTCAGAGACCATCTCGGTCAAGGACTTGTCGACCGAGATGCCCAGTCGGTCGAGGATTTGTCGACCGACAGGCTCTCTGGATTAACGTTTATTTGCAACTGTCAACTGCTGTGTCTAACGGCTACTTTTGGTCAATCTCGGTCGAGAAGTTTGTCGACCGAGAGTGTCTCGGTCGAGGAGTGTGGTCGACCGAGATTGACTCTGTTTTCAATCTTTCAATTAAGATACTAAGTGTGTGCATGAGTGTGCATTATGTGATCCTATTAGAAGGAGATGACCTAACTAAGTGTGGTGTTTAGCTAGGGAGATCTAACGATTGATTTACATGAAGTCTAAGTACTTGTACATTATATATTTGTACAAGTTTACAAATGATTACATTGCATGACATTTACAAACATTCAAGCGTATAGATTCCCTAGAACTTTGTCATCACCTTGTTCCTGCACACTTAAGTAGCTCGTTAGATTAATAAGAATGAAATGTTTGTCATCATCGAAACAAAAGGGATTTATCATAATATCCAATTTATCCAACAAATGTGTGGTTTGATCACTGGTGTGGATCCAAACCAATTCTGACAAAAAAAAGAGTATGATAAAGCCCCTCCAGGACTCTCCGACCTCAAAGTCCAGGACATGGTAACTTTAGAAGGATCCTGGGACTGGGATTTCATCAATCCAAACATCCCCGAGGATCACTGGCCACACATAGCTGGCCTTCCTCCACCAAACCCAGCGGCAGGAGAAGATAACTTTGCCTGGCCTTTCGAGAATAATGGCAATTTCACCTCAAGATCAGCTTACAGATGGTTGCGAGAAGACAAAGAAGTCAAGATCCAAGGGAATTGGAAGAATATCTGGCAATCTAAACTCCCATAACGCATCAAGCTATTTCTATGACAGATGCAGCATAAAAGCCTGCTAACTAACACCGAGAAAGCTAGACGACACATAGAAATTACCACTGAATGTCCTTTGTGTGGAGTTGAACAAGAAACACTCATTCACTGTCTTCACAATTATAAGCTAAGAAACCCTATATGGAAAGAACTGGGGTACTGGAATGACATGTGCATGCTTTCTGAAGATGATTGGATCTCCTACCTCCTGAACACTGCAGCAACAAATTTCGTCTGGTTCACTACATGTGCTACTGCATGTTGGCACATCTGGCATACTAGAAACGAGTTCAACCATAAGGCAACTCTTCCTTCTCTGCAGGTCATGCTACACTTCATTAAAGAACGAGAAAAATCCATTACTCAGCATGCAAGTGATCCTCCAAAAAAGAGCTGGAAGCTCAGGAAATCTGAACCCCTTCAAATAAAGTATGATTCTACTCTGATTTTTACAGATGCGTCCTTTAAAGATAACAATTCTGGCATGGGTATTCATGCTGTAAACTCCTCAGGTCGAAGTCTACAAGGCGAAGGACACATCATGGCTGCTGATAGTGCCATGCATGCGGAAGTTCAAGCTATTCTCCAAGTTGCTGTGCTCACCAGCAAGCTCCATCCATCACATGTTATCCTCCTATCTGACTGTGCAACGGCTGTAGATGTTTTCAACAACAAGATCACTCTCCTGAAGTATAAGCCTTATGTGGAGAGATTCAAAAAGCTGATTGCCACCCTTCCTTCTTGTCGAGTTAGCCTGATTCCCAGGGAACTCAACGAGATAGCGGACAACATTGCAATGGCCACTCTACAAACCACTACAAATAGTCATAGCTCAAGTAGTAGGAGCTCTCTTTACTTTAATACTTTAGTTCTGTCTTTCCATTCTGATAAACCTTCGTGGTTAGATGTAGCTATTCACATTGATTTGAATGCTTTTGAGCCTGCCAGAGAGAGCGGGGTGAATATATAATCTCTTAGTTTGGAAAAAAAATCTAATCTTTTTGTTCCCCTCCAATTTTCAACTAAAGTATAAATACATGAAGCTTATATCTTTATTTTTTCACTGGTCCAAAGCCACTCATTTGTGTGCATTGTACTGAAATTTTGGTACTGATCCTTTTGGTATATTTGAGAAATAGTTCAAAAATGTATCAAAAAGAGAGGAGGAAAATAGTAAAACAAGGAAAGTAGAAAAAGTAGAAAGAGGTATAGAAAAAATAAAGGAGGGAGATAGAGAAAAGAAAGAAAGTAGTAGTCTTTAGCATATTCACAAATATTATAGTATCGTTATGAATATTTTTTGTAATACTTGCTTAATAGTATAAAAACTACATAAACATTCTCTAAAGTGAGGCAAGCACTATAAAAACATATTCGAAACAGTACCAAAAATATACAAACAATATAAAGAAACAATTCCTCCTCTATTTTGTCAAATTATACTTGACAATAAAACTTTTTATACACAAAGCTACGAGTTATATATTTACAACAAAACTAATATGGACCTGACGATGCTGATTTTTGTAGAAAAAATAAAGGAGGGAGATAGGGAAAAGAAAGAAAGGAGTAGTTTTAGTATTTTCACAATTATTACAGTACCGTTATGAATATTTTTTAATACTTGATTAATAGTATAAAAACTACATAAACATTCATGAAAGATAAGCAAATAATGTGTTTTTGACTAACAATCATTCTTATAAATTCATTATATTACATATTTAACATATATTTTTGACTAACAAGTGTATAAGTGGTGCTCATAGAGAAAGATGTGCAAAGAATGTGCACAACCACACGAGGGTCCAGATGGCTATAAAAATCTTCACCAAAAGCTACTGCAGGCGTCTTCTTCATAGCAACCTACTCCTGTGACTGCTGAGTCCCTTACTACTCCTGAACCTCTACCTCGCCATGATTTGTGGATAGATGGGAGGAAGAACAAATTTGGAAAAATACCCAACTCCGCATACGGCTACAAAAATGGTAAATTTTCACTCTTAGAGCAATTACTATTGATGATTGTTATGTTTTATCTTGACCTTGATTGTTATATTTTACCTACTAATAACTACTAATGATGATTAGAGGGAGCTCCATGAGAAAAGGAAATAAGGCAAGTTCATCCATGAGGGTACAAGGGATGAATGGACAGTTGCTCTAGGTAATCCAGAGCATCCTGGGGGTGTTAGGGCTGCTAGCGCTGATGTCAGTATAAGAGCTTTCTTTGGGCCATCAGAGCATAAATGCAAATCTATACAAAAAGGAGGATTCTCAAAAGAAAAGGTACAAGAGATGATTGCAAAGGAAATAGAGGAAGTAATGAGACAGCGTCATGCTTCTCATTTAGCTACCCAGACAGTACCTGTGGCACCCCGCTCTTCATATGAGGTGGACCCCCCTACGACAGAGTTGGTTGCGAGTAATCCCGTGGACCCACCACCTAGCACGTCCTAGCTAAGTATTTTTATGACATAGTGGTCTTTCATAATGATTTGTATAATATGTTTGAGTTTAAGTATATATATAACACTCTATGCAAATTTTTAGGGGTTGAGGCCACGTCGTCTTCTTTTACAAGGATATGTCATTGCACTAGGCGCGACTTAGCCACGCCTTGAAGGTGACATGTTTCATGGTATTTTGTTGCCCTCTGAAGTGGTCTGTGTGACGTTGAGGCTTTTGTCTATGACCCTTGGAAGCATAATGTACTGCCATATGACCACCCCAAGCACAAGATGATAGGTGATGTATAAGGTGGCGTGATTGTGTGGCCAAAATCGGGAGGTGTCTATATCGAAGTATGCTAAAATTGCATTGTGTTTGTATCCGTACATACATGACAATTGATATGAATATATATATATATATATATATATATATATATATATATATATATATATATATATATATATATATATATATGTGTGTGTGTGTGTGTGTGTGTGTGTGTGTGTGTGTGTGTGACATCCCGCTATCACACAGACAACAAAATGCCACGTGAAAACGTACAGAACATCCATAAATCACATGTTACCAAAAATACATGTTAATTAAAACCGATTGCAGAAAGCAGATGAATAAAGAAACTATTACATCCAGATCCTTATCCTGTAAGGAAACATGTTATATAAATATACATAAGCCTTGATACATATCCATAGTTCATAGGATCCAGCTGTCACAAAGGCACAAAGAGTTCACCACCAGTTTATGTACAAAATAGGCCATACCAGACCAACAACAAGATAAACAAGCTACATCAGCTATACATCGTGAAACGTCATCAAAACACCTCCAAGGACGTGAGAGTACAGGGATGACTCTAGGACTCTACTACAAAACAACCAAAATAGCAGGATATCCATATCTTACCTCCTACTGTTCTTCTTGTTGCTCGGCTGCAACCTCACGACCACTACCACGTCTAGCACGATCACCTAAAAAGGTTGTAAACCAGCGGGGTGAGACACACAGTCCCAACGAGAAACATAACCCTCGTCGAAACTATAAAACCTCAAAGGAGATCTAGAATAGATAAAGCAGGTAACTGATATAAGCAGCTCATATATATGGTATACTGAACAGAACTAACTTTATTAACAACTTACCAAGATATCCATGAGGCATATAACCAGATATTTCTTCATGGAACATGATTGACAAGATAATCTTTATAAGAACTTATTACAAGATATGAGGAATGTACAAATAACTGCAAGATAGAACTAGGGTAACTATACAAGCAAGGCCTCAACCAATGTTCCGTGTTTTGCCTTAAGCAATACATACTATATATTAGATTACAATTTTATTATGCCCTGAAGAAGTGAGCTGTACCACTCAAATCCAACATTCGGTTGCAAAGCCCAAAATCGGCTTGGTACAGGTCTAGGCACTAGCATACCTTCCGCCACGGGCCTATTCACAATGCTCTACAATACTGAGCCATGGGTCTGTTCACCATGCTCTATAATATTGAGCCATGGGCATGTTCACCATGCTCTATACACATCCACACTTGCTCTCAAATCCTCCTATTTTAGCTAGGAGAAACCCCACATATTCAACAATATACACTCCAGGTAATCCCGTAGGATAAACCTATTTCACCATCACCATCTACTGATGATGATGGATCTACGTCCAAGGCAAACTACATGAAAGGTTCCTCTATAATTAATTAGTGTATTTTAAGTGTATTGCAAGATTCAACCAGGTTATGTAACATGCAACTATAACAAAACTCAAAACTCATTATCTTATTTTACATTGTCACTAAGACCTTCAATGCCATCAACATCATCTTGATCCATTACAAGGATCCAACATCACATGTTACCACTTGGCCTCTAGCCAAACATCTAGATCCATCACAAGGATCACTGGGACTCAATCCCATCATCAAGGCACGCATTGTCATTCCATGGGTAACACCCATCATATATCACTGGGTTCATCATAACCCTTGATGTTCCACATCATATCATTGTCATGCCATCACCATGGCCTCATCAAACAAATGGTACCTGCATGGTTAGCATAAGCATAGAGGTACAACTATACTTATACAAGGAACATCTTAAACTTATTGCATATATCAAGAGAGATATAATTATGCTATTGGATGAGCATATATATGCATGTCATTATCATATAAAACTTTTCAATCAAGCATTAGGGTTACCAAAAGAACATGGGATGCAACCCTTATCCTAGGTATATCAGGTAAAGGAAAACCCTCACCAAAAGCATCACAACCCTCACTAGAGGCATCATAGGTATATTGGGTAGAGCACAACCCTCACTAAAAGGATATCGGGTAGGGAACTATCCTTCACACAAAGGTATCGGCCACTACCAAACCCTAGGGTGCCAAGCCCCACGTCGGGCATCCACCATATAGGGAAACTCCCAACAATGGGAAGCACTCAACCTGTGACGCCCAAGAAACACAACATCATACCAGGCAGAACCATAACGTGCAACGCCTAAACAACACACCTCTATCACCCATCCAGATCAATGCAACATAATAGGAAACACACATGCCATATCCTCCAGCCAAAGGGTCAGCAGACATCCTATCGTGCAACACTGTGTCGTGCTATCTGCATAGAGCAACACCCCGAGACAGGAAACATCGAGACGACAACACACCTTCATGGGGTAACGGGCAACACTACCCCAAAAGGGTATCGTGCAAGACAGCAACAACACCTGTCGCCCAACCCAAACGCATAACACCCAAGAGGCCAACACAAAAGGGAGATATCGCTCAAAGGACAAAGCCAATGCCGTGTCACCTTACTATCCCGATAACGGCCATAAGACATATCGACCAAAGAAAACGAAGAGGCAGCAAGATACCCTATCACCCAAGGCACATCCTTGTCATCCAAGCTAGGGTAAGGGCTCCCTATCGGTCAACAAGCTGTATCGCCCAACTAGGGTTACATCGACCAAAACCCCATATTGGGTAACGTCATATCGGTCAAAGGACATATCACCCAACAACAACTTGGGTAAGGATCCATATAAGTCAGAAGGTCAACAAGACATCCATCAAGCATATCGGCCAAGCTCAACCCTAGATATGGGATATCGGGCAACCCAAGCATCCAACACACTTCACTCCATATCAGGTTGGTCATCTTCAACCTCAAGACTTCCACTAAGAAACCCTAACGGTCAAGTGATTTAGATCACCTCTCAACAACCAAGTGAGAGGGGTTTTGCACAACTTGCATCACATATCAGGCAACGAGGTGGGTCATCACTAAATCGGCCAACCCACCAACCTCAACTAGGTCAAGACCAACCAAAGGCTCACCTCTGAAGTCCATGGCTAGAGAGGGGTGTTGCTCAAGCAACTAGAGTATAGACTCACCTCTCAATGACTAAGGAAGAGAGGGGTTTTGCCTACACCACTAGAGCTCAAGCTCACCTCTCAAAACTAAAGGGAGAGAAAGGAGTTTTGCCCCAAGAACACACCACACGCACCATAACCATGGCATCATATCCCACAATGTCAAGGGTACATACTAGAGCAAAGATATTATTAACAAGATAAGCATGGCCGATCAAGACAACATACAACAAAGCATAATGGTAATAAGGTAATATAGTTAAGGTTAGGAGTTATGTAACCCGCCTTAAGCACACTCCTCAAGCTCCAAAGCTCCAAGCACCAAGCTTCAAGATCCAAGGCACCACCTTTGACCAACACTAGGAGAGAAGAGAACTCCATAACCACCATGGCCGAAAAGAAAGAGAGAAGAAGAAGAAGGTGCCAAGGATAGGGACACAAATGTCCCACTTTTGGGAAATCTAAGCTGATACCTAAATCATTTATAATTGACGTTACGCACATGGAAGCTCAGTTGTCTTCCATGTCACTGCCTGGGTGGATTTTGGGAAGAATTTTCTCAGTTTAGAACGTTCCATTTTTTCAGAGATGACAACTCTACTACCATCTACCATCATCCAACTACCAATCCTAAATGAAATCTAAGTTGATACCTAAATCTTTTATAATTGATGTCACACACATGGAAGCTCAGTTGTCTGCCATGTCACTTCCTGGGTGGATTTTGGGAAGCATTTTCTCAGTTCAGATCGTTCAATTTTGTCCAATTTTGTAGTTTTCACTGAAATTACCTTGGCGGTCTAGTTTTTGAGGTTAAGAGATAAATTGTTGACGGTGGTTAACTAAGGTTTTATTAGATCGGCCCTTTTTCTTCTTCTCCTTCTATTTATCCTTTATCAGTTTTTTTTTTCTTTTTCTGATTTGTTTTCATTTCTAATCATTTATATCTAGTGGAGGACAAAAAATTACCCAAACTGCTAAATCAGATCAGACAAAATCTAACTAGTTGCACTGGTGTATTTTTTGGAAGGAATGTGTTTTCTCTAGGTTCAACATTCTTAAGTCCTTGTCTTGGACGTCTAATCTCAATTTGAGAAACCACAATTCATACCAGACCAAACCAAAATGTATTGATAATATAATATATATAATAATATATAATATGCATATATACATGTATAATTAAATATAAATAATAAAACATACCTTTAATAACATAATCATTAAGACATTGTCTTATATGATTTATGTTATCTTAATGTCAATAATGATCACAACAGTATAAGATACACAAGTGAATGAATTTGTATTTCTACCATTTAGATTGTGCTAATAATTGAACCAAACCAAAATATAAGGTTATAAATTTGCTACCGTTGATACATGAGTGTTTTTATGGACACTTTTAGCATGGAATGCCCTAGTACAAAATTAAAAAATTATTTTTGTGATTCAAGTAATTTTTTTATCTTAAAATCTATGCATTAATTACATCTAAGAGTAGATATCATCCAGGCTCATGGAAAATCCATTGTTTGACATGCCATTAGGTGGCTATATGCTCATTAATAAATTATAAGGGTTCGCATGGATTGCGGGATGCAGTTTTCATTTCAATTTTCTGCTATTTAGTGGATCAATTCGTTTTTAATACTAAGGTGGCTAACATCAAGATAGGCATGAACACCCTGGAACGTACGCCCAATTTATGATGATCATGGACCAAGTTATTAAGGATTAAACTTTAGTTTATAACCCGAGTCCTTCAGACACGCACAATAAAATATGGGGTTAGAATTAGTAAATTTACGGGGTTGTACACAAGGACAAAGAGTGACAACTTGTTAAAACCTAAAATATTAACATAGCTAAGTCAAATTAGTATATAAAAGAGGCATTTATCATAACTTGAAGTAACATAGTAAAATAATAGCAATAAAATAAAATAAAACTATGGTATCAAATAAAACACGTGGTAGATATTTTTGATAGATTTTGATATGAGCTTGAACTTAGATTCGATTCTCACTAAACAAACACACTCACCAACATCCAAACGCTCATACCCGTTGTATCCCTTGATATTGTTTATAAGAAATCATCATTTATGTCTTTTCCCTCCTCTCATGAGATGGCATTAGATCTAAATTATAAGTCTCTCTCCTAAGATGACCAAAAAATAATTGAAACATACAACCATATTATAATTAGCTCTAGTGATCTAACACTATTGTGTATTCATGGTACTCCTTAACTATGTATTGATTTAATTATACTCACTCAAGGTATTAAAAATCAAACATCATTTTATATGGAAAAAATCAAACATCATAAGATCATAGCTAATCATGAAACAGATTCAGTAATGAACAAGAGCAATAAGGTAAAAAATGATATGAATATATAAATTTAATGGAATGGATATTTACATCGTTAGGAGGGCCTAGTGACTATTCCCAACCCAATTTAAAGGGTTTAAAATTCATGGTAAAAAATCTATAATCAATGCAAGAGGAATGTGCCATCTAGGAACTATGCCAGGTCTATACCATGACATGGTCTAGTAAATCACAAAAATATAGTTATTTGCAAATATTACAATGTTTTTCCATCTAAAATTAGTTTTACATTGTCGTACTTTTGCATTGATTGCAATTTTAATTATTTTTAATATCAAAATGAATTTCAACAACCTAGAGTTGAACCATGTTGCCCAATAAATAATTTTTATTAATTAAAGAACAATGAAGTCTATCACTAGACCACTAGGGATTCAATTAAATGGATAATAATTTTTAAATTTTTTTGCAACAACCAAGAATAGAACATGGGTCATGTGCTAGAGAGACTCATTACAACCTCACAAGCTCACCACCCTACCACTAGACTACTAGTGCTTTGTTGATTTTTATAAAAAACTATTATTTTTATACTATGTAGAATGGAGTGGTTACCAGTTCTTGCGAATCGAATACCAGACTAGGAGAGGTTTATGAGCCTTGGTAGGTTACTATTTTCATTTATAGTACCACTACTTTTGATGATGTGGGTAACAATAGTTACATTTGTCAATCTCAATAATAAATTAAATGTTCAATTCCTCATTATATTAATTATGATTATAGAAATATCGAAAAATATAAACAAATGCATCAATTTGAAATTGAAACAGGATCTAAACCATGACATGATACTATTTTACCACTCAAAAACTAGTGAGTTGCCTACTCTATAATGTTTTTATCTAAAATTATTTGTTTAATTTTGTAAATTTATGTGGGTAGCAGGAATAACAATATTTAATAATAAATTAAATTTCACAAATTGACCCAAATTAGTAACAAGTAGGTATTAATAAATATCAAAAGAAAAAAATACCGCTACACTACATGTTATTCGATGATGCCTAATTAAAATTAAACTTCAAATATGGTTTGAGTGCAATTAGAAGTGTTGCATGATAACCTCCTATTTTGTGATGTTATCTTACTAGTTTTTCACAATTTTCCATACTCTTTCTTAGATAAATTGGATAGAATCTTTAACTTTCCACTCTATTGTGAATATACCATTAGACTAAATTTTCTCCTTTTCTTCTTACAGAAAAAAACACAAAAAAAGTTTACAAAAACTCCAAACGGTCCCAAGACCGAATGAAAGGCAAGCGGTTCCAAGACCGAATGGAAGACAAGAGGTCCCAAGATCGAATGGAAGACAAACAGTCTCAAGACCGTATGAAGCCAAACGGTCCTGAGACCGCATGAAGCCAAACTCCCCTGAGACCGTGTGAAAGCCAAACGGTCCCGAGTCCGCATGAAGCCAAACGGTCCTGAGAACGTGTGAAAGTCAAACGGTCCCGAGACCGCATGAAGCCAAACGGTCTCAAGATCATATGAATGCAAACGGTCTCCAAACCGTGAGGACTCAAACGGTCTCCAAACCGAGAGAGTCCAAACGGTCTTCAAACTGAAAGAGTCCAAACGGTCTCCGTGACCGTTTGGACCCATATAACTCAAACTGTTCAAGATTCACTCAAAGCCTATAAATAGGACCCAAGGGGTCTTCACAAGGTATCAAATTCTTGGACGCCCAAAGGCTTCCCCAACTGTTCCAAAGTTGTTTCATCTTCCATTCTCCACCCAAGGCTACCGGTCCAAGATCCACACTTCTTCCTCAAGCTGCTTTCTCTCTCATCGACATAGAAGGTGGGAAGTGAGGAAGTCTTCATCAAGTCAACCATGTGGCGTGAAGATAGTTGCTCTCTGCTCCAAGGGGTCGACCTTCCTCCCTCCTACATGGAGATGATGCTTTCTTTCTCTCTTCCCACCTCCTTCTTTGTTCTTGCCATGAGCTAGTAGTCCCATACACTAGGGTGCGGGGAGTAGCCCCGCTACCCATGTTTTCATTTCATACATTGTAATTCATGAGTTTGCAATAGAAAAATACCATCTTTTCAGTTCAACATCAATCGTTTAATGAATGGTAGTTGTTTCATCACCAACTTGTGTTGTCTATTATCTGTTAGTGCAAATTGTCTATGTTTGTACTTCTAGATTCGAATATCGACTGCTTGTTGGTTCCAGATTGTATGTAGTCACCATATGTTTGGTTTGGTAGTCACCATCATTGTACTTTCATACTATGAAATGGAATTAGTTGACGTATGAAAGTACAACCTTGAAAGGTCGAGGAACACACTTTGCGAGGGGAGTGATGCAAAGTAAGTGACCATTCATTTAGGGATGGCTGGCATTGCAATGCTTCCATGTTTCTCATAGTTAGTTATTTGAAAGGAAGCTAAGTCTACAAATATACTAACTGTTTAGACTCTCTTCTTTGCAAGCCATGTTATTATGATGTATGTTTTGATCCATGCATAGTGGTGGTGAAACTCGATCACATCCTAGTGGTTTCCAATTATCATTTACAACCTTAAGTTTACTTTCTTGCTATTTACTTTCTTCGCACATTAGTTTAATCATCAAACCAACTCTTTGATCTAAATATCAACTTTTGAGTAGATAAGTAAAATTATTATATTTTCCATCTTGTTAACTCTTAACAAAACCGTTATCTCGTGGATTTGACCCTTAACTGTACAACGATAAGACTTCCACGTATCTTAGCATACATGTGTGGAGATCTTATTTTAGCATACGCAAGGCTAAGCTTAGAGACTTACTATCTCTTGGATTTTTAGTGGTGCACGCAACTCCACGTAAGTGGAGGCTCCATCATTGCAATACATATAAGAAAAACTCGCACTAGTCGAGCATAAATCTGAGTTGTTTCTTGCATAGATTTTTTAACCTATACAGGTCACCATTCTAGCACTATATTAGTTAGTTCCTTGATGACCAATATACATAAATATTTTTCTAACATCGTGTAGGTTAAAATTATAATGGGTTTGATTATTTATCAAAATAAACTACAATAGTTGGAAATTGGATGTGGATTCATGACCAAATGGTTTTTTGAACCCCAATAGGTTACTATTCCCAAAAAAGAGTGCAACTATGTTTTAACGTAGGAAATGGTGATATATTGATATTACATTTCCTTCTATCAATTGAAAGATGTAATATTTCCTTTTATAAATTATTTATATTAAAAAATATTGATAACTGTAAATGAATGCACACATCTAAAATTTATGCAAGATCTAGACCACATTATCCAATATTAAAACCCCAAAACAACTAGTAACTTTCTGATTTTATGATATTTTACCTAAAATTATTCTTCCTTATCGTAATTATGCATTGATTTCAAGATCAAAACATGAACAAACAAAGAATTGAATCTTTGTTGATAAGAATAGCAGATTCATTAGGCTCTGATTTGTTTGTCATAACTGGTCCCAAACACTTACAAACTAGAGTTTTTTAGGTAGGTTTTCATGATAAATTTTATGTAAGTATTAGAACTTGAGTTTTGTGAAGTTGTAGTATCTATCCACCTACATATAAAAATAATTCTTGAGTTTCGTCTTAAAAAGAATGGAAAATTACTTTCGTAACAAATACCAATATTACCAATATTCTTCATTCTTCATAAATGATTCATATAAAATATTTATGGCTAAGGATGTTAGCAGTGTGAATGTGATTTATTGTCAAAACTATAATTAACATATTATGTTGAACATTACACAATATATCACACTATATAACTTTTTTAAGATATAACCACCATTATGAGTGTGATTTCTAAAATTTAAATTTATGAGCACACTAAAAGAACAATCTCACTGTACCAGTGACAAAAGAATGTGATTTATCTAATACTTTTTGAAGTCTTCATGTTTAAGTAGTATGATGTGATTTTTTTAGTATATGGTTCATGAAGAATACACTAAAAATAACATTATATATTATGTTAAACAATAATGAACTAGTAATCATATTGAAAAGCACCTAAAATGTAGGTATTATTACAAAACTATGTACATATGAATTGATTGTGATGTTATTTTTAATGATAATATTTTCATTTGAATTATGATTTGCCATATGAAAATATTTTTTGAAGGAATAAAAACCGCACTAGTCACTTCTTCAAGTTACTATGGTTAAAAATATAATAGTTATCTACGGATATGATTTCTTCTTCACATCTTTGAGGTTCTTATTTATTATACATTATACAATAAAAATCAATATTATTTTTTCACGACTTTCATATTTACACTTAGGACAAACCCATCACTTGGAAGTGAATGAAACTTTAGTTTCAAAAATTGAATTAGAGTTCTAAAAAAATTAGTCACACATAAACTACAACTTACCAAAAAGCATAAGTAGGAAGAATTCAATCACTAAACAACTAGTAATGTGATGATGTCTTTTTGAAAAATATTGTTCTAATGTTGCAGTCGTTGGAATTATAATGACCAATCATATATCAAAATGAATTGCAACACTCGAGAATCAAATATGGTTTAGTCACTGACAGAGACTTATGCTTCGTTTGGCAAAGCGGTGGCGATTGGCTGGGCTCCGTTCAAATATTGTCAGGCAGGACGGTCAGTTTGCGATCATTGTTACCAAAAGTCAGGTTGATAATTGCTGAGTATTTGTATTGTTTTCGCATTTAATGCAGTGACAGGCAGCGTTTGCAAGTGCCATTTTTTCATCGAAGAAAATTCACACGGTGATCCATCTCACCGCACTGGAGTTGTGGCTGATCAAAGCCAAATGCTGCATTATGTACTTTGGAAGGTTACGATTCTAACACTAGAGTACTAGTTATTCAAAGAAGCATCTTAGTGTAGCGGTAACATTTGGCCAATGATTATGGTTAATGAAGGATTTGTTTCTCTCTTTAGTATTTACATTTTATTCAATAAATAGAAATGAGTCATACTTAAAATGTCTTTTTCTAATTTTATGTATCATAAAGAAGAAGTTTTATAAAAGGATGGATATATTTACTATGATATATATCTTACTACAACTAAAAAGTAAAAAGGAACTTTAAATCCTGAAGATGTTATATATACTTATATATGTATACATATATTTAAAGATACATTTTTATATAGGGGGCGGCTTCCGCTCTCTCTCTCTAGGGCTTCCGCTCTTCCCTCTCTCTAGAACCCCCGGTGGCTTCCGTTGGGGGGAGGAAGCGTGGCTTCAGTGCCTTCCTCCCCCTGGTGCTCATCGTCTTCGGCTAGGTCTCTATCAGTAGGCACCTACGGTTGTGGTGAAAGGGAGTTTGTTGGTTGCTCGTCCGAGGAAGATCCTGGCTTGGCAGAGGGGAAGGTGTGATTGCTAGCGAGAAGGTTTGTGGCTCCCTCTTCTCTCTAGGCTCTCGGCGGTGCCGCTGGGGGGAGGGGAGTGTCTCCCTTAGCGCTTCCCCCTGGTCTTCTCACGTCCACGGTGAGTGTGTGTGAGGCCAGGTTCGACATCCTAGAGCCTGATCTATGGCGGCGGTGAGAGGCAGGGAGGCTGATGTGTCTCGACCCTCATCTTTCCAGGTCGTGAGGTCCTTCTATGGAGTCTATGGAAGAGAATCGACGGGGAGAGACCGGATGATAGCTACTTGCTTGGTCTCGATCTAGAGGGTTAGCGATGAGCTGACTCAATCAGCCTCCGTCTAGTTCATGGGTGACTGGATGGAGTGTAGCCACCCTTGTCCAGATCTGGTGACACACAAGGCGACTCTGTCGCTAGCGACCTAAGTCCCGGTTCATCATCCACTCCCCCTCCCCCTTCTCCTTTCTTCCCCGGCAAAGCCGTGGCTTCTTTGACTAGGTCTACGCTTGCTCTGGCCATTTCGGTTAGGGTCTGCTTGGCCCTGCTTTCCTCCAAGTATAGATGCCTCATTTGCGAGGGCATTTTGAACCCGTTTGGGACCTGTTCACCGACACAGGGCATGTCCTTCGTGGTCCTAGCGGCTCCAGGTTATTGTTAATTCTAGCTCTTTGCCGTGTTGTCATGCGTGACCTGGGCTAATGGGGGGCAGGACTTTCTTCTCCTTCCCCTTGGTTTCTCTGCTACCTTGTGATGGAGCTCACTTGGCGTTTGACGGAATGCTTCTGAGAAGCGGTCAAGCACGTACATGGGCAGTCAGGTTTAAGGGGTGTAGATCATTTTCAAAGCCTTCTCCTCCTTGGCCCCTCTGCCACTACTGTGATGGAAACATCTCTTCAGGTGTTTGTTGTTATGCCATTGTGCTCCTGGTTCCTGGTTTGAGTGGCAAGTGGTGTCGAGTTATCTTCTTCTACTGTCTGATGGATGGGAGCTATTTCTGGGGTTTTCTTCCACTATCTTTGTGAGTGTGGATAATGCATGTGTGAAGGGAGTTCCTAGATTCTACTCTTGGTGATCAGTACAGTTGACTCAGATATCAAGCTCTCTTGTTGAACTAACAGGAATACAGGTTGGGGCTACCAACGATTAAGTTGAGGTAGCTAATGAAGTTAGATGGGACTTTGCCTCCAAACTCCATTAAAGGCTGAAGTAGAAGATTTAGTTGTTATTCTTCAGCCTATGATGATGAGTCTGCACTCTTTGTGGGTGGGCGTATTGTTAGTGGAGCTCCTCATCAGAGTAGGATTTAGATATATTTGCTTTTGCTTGTATGAATGCTCTTGATGTTTGTTCTTTGGTTGGGTCCTCCTCTATCTGTTGCGGTCTTTTGCGTAAGACCTTTAGTATCTTTTGCTATTTTTGGTAATCCTCTCAAAGGATTAGGGGGTGTGATTTCTTGTACCTAAAGTTTTGGTATATCACAATAGTAACATGATTTTCGCTGACCAAAAAAAAGATATATTTATATACATATACACATACATACATATATATATATGTGTGTGCACGTGTATGAGAGAGAGTCTGTGTTTATGTGTGTTTGTGTTTGTGTTTTTCTTACTCAGTATAATATTTTTTTTCCTATTTGTATAGATGTAATGCTTGGGAAAAGACCAGTGTTAATTGAGGGGATTTTTTCTCTCACTAGACTTTAGAGATTATGCTATAGATAACATTAACATCAATCTTGGGATCTCTTTTTCCCATTTTCAAGTATCAAAAAGTAGAATCTTTATGAAAACATTGATATATTTATTGTGATATATGACACACTACTTCTACTAGTAAGTAAAAGAAGCGTTCACAATGTCCAATATATACAAATACATAGACACACACAGACACATAAATTGCAACAAGTGCACTCGTGCTTCGCCTGTGAGAGAACGAATAACATTTAGATATATATTTTCTTATCTTTATAAATGTGATGTTACCTCTTATATAATTCATGGTAA
The DNA here is from genome assembly GCA_963693085.1 of Alisma plantago-aquatica. Lineage (NCBI taxonomy): Eukaryota > Viridiplantae > Streptophyta > Magnoliopsida > Alismatales > Alismataceae > Alisma > Alisma plantago-aquatica. The sequence goes on along the minus strand of OY856409.1, from coordinate 1,819,965,179 downwards.
AAAATATTATAATCAATGAAAGAGGAATGTGCCATCCAGGAACTATGCAAGTTCTATACCATGACATGGTCTATTACAATGTTTTTCCATCTAAAATTATTTTTACATTATCGTACTTTTGCATTGAATTCAATTTTAATTATTTTGAATATCAAAATGAATTTCAACAACCTGGAGTTGAACCATGCTACACAATAAATAATTTTTATTAATTCAAGAACAATGAAGTCTACCACAAGATTTCTAGAGATTCAATTAAATGGATAATGATTTTGTAAAAAAATAGCACCAGCCAGGATTTGAACCTGGGTTATGTGCCTAAGACACTTGTTACAACCTCATAGGATCACCACCCTACCACTAGAATACTAGGGGTTTGTTGATTTGCATATAAAACTATTATTTTTATACTATGTAGAATAGAGTGGTTATCATTTCACGTCTGCTAAAAAATATTGCAATAATTGTGAATCAAATACGAGACCATGAGAGGTTTATGAACCTTGGCAGGTTACTATTATGAATTATTGTACCACTACTTTTGATGATGTGGGTAACAATAGTTACATTTTTCTATCTCAATAATAAATCAAATGTTCTTTTCCTCATTATATTAATTATGATAATAAAAATATCGACAAATATAAATAAATGCATCAATTTGAAAATGAAGTAGGATCTAAACCATGACATGATACTATTTTACCACTCAACAACTAGTAACTTGCCTAATGTATAATGTTTTTATCTAAAATTATTTGTTTATTTTTGTAAATTTACGTTGGTATCAAGAACAACAATATTTAATAACAAATTAAATTTCACAAATTGAACCTAAACTAGTAAGAAGTAGGTATTAATAAATACAAAAAGAAAACAAATTACCACTACACTACATTTTATTCGATGATGCCTAAATTAAAATTAAGCTTCTAGTATGGTTTGAGTGCAACTAGAAGTGGTGCAATACATATAAAAAAACTCGCACTAGTCAAGCATAAATCTGAGTTGTTTCTTGCGTAGATTTTTTAACCTATACCGGTCACCATTCTAGCAAGACTAGGCAGTGCTTTGATAACCAATATACATAAATATTTTTCTAACACTGTGTAGATTGAATTATAATGATTTTGATTATTTATCAAAATAAACTACAATAGTTGGAAATTGAATGTGGATTCATGACCAACTGGGTTTTTGAACACTTCTCGGCAATTAAGTCTTCTATGGGATGGTTCTCTTCTGATGGCTGCTCTAATTCTGCTAAATTGAGTGTGGTTAGTTGAGAAAGCTATTTTGTAATTCAACACACTATTACTTTGTGCTTCTGTATTAGTATTTATAACAAAAGATTTACATGAGTACACTGTACACGTTTGATAAAGATCCGAAATAGCAACAATCCATAAAAGGTGGAGTTGTAACAATCTAATAAAGTCCAAGTCTTGATGCCCACGTTGTCGTGGATAGTGCAACAGCCGTGCGCCTGTGGACTGTGTCAAACAGTAGTGTCGTTGATAGCATAGCCAACTTAACACACCCCCTCAAGTTCGTCATTCTTGGTTGGAAGACATAACTTGCTCTTTAGCATACAAAATCTAGGAGATGGTAAGGCCTTCATCATTATATCTATCGGTTGGTCCTTGATGGACATGTATCGTACTTGTAAGAGTTTGGAGGCAACTTGTTCTCACACGAAGTGAAAATTGGCTTCAATGTGTTTCATTCTTGCGTGGAAAATTGGATTGGCAGCAAGATATGTAGCTCCAAGATTATCACACCAAAGTATGGGTGGCTGAGGACAGGGAAAGCCCAATTCAGTTAGTAGAGATCTTAACCAAATAAGTTCTGCTCTTGTATTAGACAATGCCTTATATTCGGACTTTGTTGAGGATCGGGAAACTGTGCGTTGTTTACGTGCAGCCCATGAGACCAAATTATTGCCAAGAAAAATTAAATAGCCACCTATAGATTTACGGTCAACGGTGCAGCCTGCCCAATCTGCATCTGAAAAAGAATGAAGGACTGGAGAGGTGGATGTAGTGTGAGTGATTGGCAACGAAAGGTTAATTATGTGTTTGAGGTAGTGGAGTATTTGTTTTACGGCTTGCCAATGTGCAGTGGTAGGAGCGCTCATGAATTGACAAACTTTATTTACAGAAAATGCAATGTCGGGCCTTGTTAAGGAGACATATTATAAGGCTCCAACTGTTTGACGATAGATATGAGGGTCAGAAAAAGGAGCTGCATTAGGTGGGGAGAGCAAAGTGGAGGGAGATAAGGGTTTGGAAATTGGCTTTGTGCCATCAATGTGAGAACGAAGGAGTAGATTGGTGATGTATCTCCGTTGAGAAAGAAGAATACTGTTAGCAGTGGGAATAACCTCAATGCCGAGAAAGTAACAGAGGGCCCAAGATCTTTTAAAGAAAATAATTTTTGTAGGTTATTGACAAAGGTGGTAATAAATGTTGGATGTCTTCCAGTGAGTATAATATCATCCACATAGACCAAAGCATAAACATGGATATCATTTTGATGATAAATAAACAAGGAGGCATAAGTTTTAGAGGCAACAAAATCATACGACGAAAAGAAGTCATGACGTTTGTGAAACCATGCACGAGGTGATTGTTTGAGCCCATAAATTGACTTATGGAGACGACAAAAATGATTAGGATAATTAGGGTCGATGAAACCTGGGGGCTGAGACATGAAAACTTCTTCTTGAATGTCTGCATGAAGGAAGGCATGACAGATGTCGAGTTGACGAATTTGCCAATGTTGTGTAATGGCAAGGGAGAGAACAACACGTATGGTGGTAGATTTAATGATAGGGCTAAAAGTTTCTATGTAATCCACACCTTCTTGTTGATGATACCCTTTATCTACAAGTCGAGCTTTGTAACGCTCAAGGGACCTATCAACATGATATTTGTTACGAAAAACCCATTTACAACCTACGACGTTCATATTCGGCAATAGGGGAACAAGAGACCAGGTGCCATTTGAGATGAGGGCATGTATTTCATCCACCATAGCCACACACCAAATTTCGATTTTATTGGCTTCTGTGAAACAAGTGAGTTCTGGCAGAGTGGGAGATGTAGAAATGACATAAATGAGAGGGTGCTGTGTAGAAAGTAAGGCTCTGGAGTGACGGATTCTGGAAAGTTTGTGGTAGTTAATTTTTAGTTGATTGAATAATTGGTAGGAGGATGTATTTGGTGGGTGGACAGTCTGGGGGGCGTGGGGTTGTGAAAGGGATGAGTTATTAATAGGAGTTGTTGGAGGTGGGGGCAAAGTGTCGCTGCATTGCAAAGAAGTAGTAGGTGCATGTGAATTGGGAATGGAGGTGTTGCTGGGTGGTGACGGTTGGCTTGGAGGTATTGACTGGTGAGGAAGTGTAGGCACTGGTCTTGGTGGTGGTGGTTCTGATAGGGGAATAGATAGACACGGTGTTGGAGTGGCAGTCGGTGGTTGTCCAAGGATAGAGGTGCTAAAGGGAAACATAGTTTCATCAAATGTTACATGGCGTGTGACATATAAGCGACGAGTGGGATGATGGAAGCAACGATACCCAAGCTATGTTGGTGAGTAACCAACATCAATGGGGCAGTAACCCAGAAAAACGCAAGGTGTTGTGCAATATTCAAATTTATGCTTGGAGTATGGACGAGTTAGTGGATGGGAAACACTACCAAACACTTGTAAGAACTGGTAATCGGGTGGGGTATTAAACAAAACTTCATATGGAGAGCGATCACCAAAAAAGGGTGTAGTACAACGGTTTATTAGCTAGGTAGCAGTATCAAATGCAAAGTGACAAAACTGTTTCGAAACAGAGGCATGGGAAAGACGATGTCATCTTGAGGGAGAGAAGGCTTGTGACATGATTAAGGGAGGGGAAAGATGATGGAGCAGTAGGATTAGAGTCTACGTTGGTGGTGGAAGGGGTCATGGAGGAGGATAGAACTGGCTCGATACCAAGTTGAGAAAGCTATTTTGTAATTCAGCACACTATTACTCTGTGCTTCTGTATTAGTATTTTTAACAAAAGATTTACATGAGTACACTGTACACGTTTGATAAAGATCCAAAATAGCAGCGATCCACAAAAGGTGGAGCTGTAACAACCTAATAGAGTCCAAGTCTTGATGCCCACATTTTCGTGGATAGTGCAACAACCGCGCGCCCGTGTACTGTGTCAAATAGTAGTGCTGTTGATAGCATAGCCAACTTAACATGGCTAACGTCACAACTATCTTTCCGTCATAGACTAAATCATTATGCTCGTACTGCATTTGGTCTTGTAGAAAATTATTATAGGTACCCATTCTAAATGTCATGTTGTGCGAGAGCTTGTTGAGGTCTCTTGTTTCTCGTGATGTGAGATCTTCTATGGAAATGCTTTCATCCCCGACGACGGCTGGTTTAAGTTACTTAGATGCAACCTTGTCCTATTATGGGCTGTTGTTCAAGTCAAACATTCTTGATAGGGCGTTTGTTTTCTTTGTCTTGGCGTCGTGATGAGATTCTGATTGTTGTAATGTTTCTTTTGTAGGAGGTTCCACCCTTTGGGTGGTCTTTGCGTTGGCACTCTCGTCCTTTGAAGTTGTGCCTGTAACTATCCCTCCCTCCTTTGTCATCATCATCTTTATCTGGCTCGAGGGGATTGAGGAAGATTTTGTTGTGGAAGGGCTGGTTAGATGGTTTGACTTCTTTCTTTGTAGAAACTATCGACTTACACAAAAAGAAATAGTTCTTGAGTTTCTTCTTAAAAATAACGGAAAATGACTTTGGTAGAAAATAACAATATTACCTATACAATTATGTTCTTCATTCTTCTTAAATGACTCATATAAAATATTTATGGCTAAGGATGTTAGTAGTATGAACATGATTTATTGTCGAATCTATAACTTTATATGATTAAATATTATACAATATATCACACTATTTAAAAAAATTTAAGCTATAACCACCATTATGAGTGTGATTTTTAAAATTAAGATTTATGAGCACCCTAAAAGAACAATCTCACTATACCAGTGACAAAAGAATGTGATTCATATACATTTTTTTAGACTTCATGTTTAAGTAGTATGATGTGAAAAAACTTCAGTATACGGTTCATGTAAAATACACTAAAAATAACATTATATATTACTTTAAACAATAATGAACTAGTAACCATATTGATAAGCACCTAAAGTGTGGATATTATTCCAAAACTATGTACATATGAAGTGATTATGATGTTATTTTTAATGACAATATTTTCATTGAATTATGATTTTCCATATGAAATTATTTTTTGAAGGAACAACATCCGTACTAGTCACTTCTTCAAGTTACTATGGTTGAAAAAAAATCATAGTTATCTATGGATATGATTTCTTCTTCACATCTTTGAGGTCCTTATTTATTATACATTATACAATAAAAATCTAAATATTTTTTCACAACTTTCATATTTACACTTACAACAAACCAATCACTTGGAAGTGAATGAAACTTTAGTTTCCAAAATTGAATTACAATTTTCATAAAATGAGTCACACATAAATTATGACTTACCAAAAAGCATAAGTAAGAAGAATTCAGTCACTAAGCAATTAGTGATCCGATGATGTCCTTTTAAAAAATATTGTTCAAATGTTGCAGTCGTTGGAATTATAATGACCAATCATATATCAAAATAAATTGAAACACTCGAGAATCACAAAGGCAAATGTGTTTCGCCCGATACAAAGAGCCAATAAAGGTCTTGCCCGACCGATACATTCAGCTACCCTCACAAAGGCAAATGTGTTTCACCCGATAGTGAGATCCTATGGTCTCCAAGTATATGAAAAAGTTGATAAAGGACTCACTCGGCTGATACATTTAGCTGCCCTCACAAAGGTAGATGTGTCGTGCCCGGTAGTGAGATCCTAAAAATTTAGATAAATCATCCCCCACTTAAAGGGGGAGTTACACAACAGCCTTTAGCCAACCCTCATACCTATCTTAGCTTCTGGTAGGAATTTCAAAGAAGTATAAAACTGCTTAGAGTCGAAGACATGCATAGAATACGATAAAGGAAAAGATGGTCCCAATGTGAGTTACACGATGCGGAGGATACCTGAGATCCATGCAACTCTCGATACCTAAAAGAGTTAGTGCAAGAGGAAGCCCTGATAAAACTCTAGGAGATCTCTGGTTTAGAATTGAAGCAAGATTATAGAAATCTTCACTAAATAAAATCACCTCGCCACTACGTGCCTTAGCTCTATCTAGCTTGAGGACAAGCTAGACTCTAAGTTGGGGGGTGATAACCTCCCATTTTGTGATGTTATCTTACTAGTTTTTCTCAATTTCCATACTCTTTCTTAGATAAATTAGGTATAATCTTTAACTTTCCACTCTTTTGTGAATATACCATTAGACTAACTTTTCTACTTTTCTTACAGAAGAAAATACAAAAAAAGTTTACAAAAACTCCAAACGGTCCCAAGACCAAATGAAAGACAAGCAGTCCCAAGACCGAATGGAAGACAAACGGTCCTTAGACCGTGTAAAGCCAAATGGTCCCGAGACCGCATGAAGCCAAACGTTCCTGAGACCGTGTGAAATTCAAACGGTCCCGAGACCGTATGAAGCGAAACGGTCCCGAGACTGTGTGAAAGCCAAACGGTCCCGAGACCGTGTGAAAGCCAAACGGTCCTGAGACCGCATGAAGGCAAACAGTCCTGAGACTGTGTGAAAGCCAAACGGTCTCGAGACCGCATTAAGCCAAACGGTCTCAAGACTGTATGAATGCAAACTGTCTCCAAACCGTGAGGACTTAAACGGTCTCCAAACCGAGAGAGTCCAAACGGTCTCTAAACCGAAATAGCCCAAACGGTCTCCACGACCGTTTGGATCCATATAACTCAAAATGTTCAAGATTTACTCAAAGGCTATAACTAGGACCCAAGGGGTCTTCACAAGGTATCAAATTCTTGGATGCCCAAAGGCTGCCCCAACCATTCTACAACTATTTCATCTTCCATTCTCCACCCCAAGGCTTCCAGTCCAGGATCCACACTTCATCCTCAAGCTGCTTTCTCGCTCATCGACATAGAAGGTGGGAAGTGAAGAAGTCTTCATCAAGTCAAACAAGTGGTGTGAAGATAGTTGCTCTATGCTCCATGGGGTTGACCTTCCTCCCTCCTACGTGATGATGATGCTTTCTTTCTCTCTTCCCACCTCCTTCTTTATTCTTTCCATGAGCGAGTAGTCCCATACACTAGGGAACGGGGAGTAGCCCCTCTACCCATGTTTTCATTTCATACATTGTAATTCATGAGTTTGCAATAGAAAAATACTATCTTTTTAGTTCAACATCAATTGTTTAATGAATGCTAGTTGTTTGATTACCAACTTGTGTTATCTATTATCTGTTAGTGCAATTTGTCTACGTTTGTACTTCTAGATTCGAATATCGACTGCTTGTTGGTTCGAGATTGTATGTAGTCACCATACGTTTGGTTCAGTATATAGGAGCATTTCTCAAGGAGTGGTGTAAACTCACCTCCATCGTTGTATTTTCATACTATGAAAGGGAATCAGTTGACGTATGAAAGTACAACCTGGACAGGTCGAGGAACACACTTTACGAGGGGAGTGATGCAAAGTAAGTGACCATTCGTTTGGGGATGGTTGGTATTGCAATGCTTCCACGTTTCTCGTAGTCAGTTATTTGAAAGGAATCTAAGTCTATAAAGATACTAACTGTTTAGATTCTCTTCTTTGCAAGCCATGTTATTATGATGTATGTATTGATCCATGTGTAGTGGTGGTGAAACTCGATCACATCCTAGTGGTTTCCAATTATCTTTTACAACCTTAAGTTTACTTTCTTGCTATTTAATTTCTCCACACATTAGTTTAATCAACAAACCAACTCTTTGATCTAAATATCAACTTTTGAGTAGATAAGTAAAATTATTATGTTTTCCATCTTGTTAACTCTTAACAAGACCGTTGTCTCATGGATTCGACCCTTAACTGTACTACGATAAGACTTCCACATATCTTAGCATACGTGGGTGGAGATCTTACTTTAGCATACACAAGGCTAAACTTAGAGACTTACTATCTCTAGGATTTTTAGTGGTGCACGTAACTCTACGTAAATGGAGGCTCCATCATTGCAATACATATAAGAAAAACTCGCACTAGTTGAGCATAAATCTGAGTTGTTTCTTGCATAGATTTTTAACCTATACAGGTCGCCATTCTAGCACTAGACTAGTTAGTGCCTTGATGACCAATATACATAAATATTTTTGTAACATCGTGTAGGTTAAAATTATAATGATTTTGATTATTTATCAAAATAAACTACAATAGTTAGAAATTGGATGTAGATTCATGACCAAATGGTTTTTTGAACCCCAACAGGTTACTATTCCCAAAAAAGAGTGCAACTATGTTTTAACGTAGGAAATGATGATATATTGATATTACATTTCCTTCTATCAATTGAAAGATGTAATATTTCCTTTTATAAATTATTTATATTAAAAAATATTGATAATTGTAAATGAATGCACACATCTAAAATTTATGCAAGATCTAGATCACGTGATCCACTATTAAAACCCCAAAACAACTAGTAACTTTCTGATTTTATGATATTTTACCTAAAATTATTCTTCCTTATCGTAATTATGCATTGATTTTCAAGATCAAAACATGAACAAACAAAGAATTGAATCTTTGTTGATAAGAATAGCAGATTCATTAGGCTCCGATTTGTTTGTCATAACTGGTCCCAAACACTTACAAACTGTAGTTTTTTAGGTAGGTTTTCATGTTAAATTTTATGTAAGTACTAGAACTTGCGTTTTGTGATGTTGTAGGATCTATCCACCTACATATAAAACTAATTCTTGAGTTTTGTCTTAAAAAGAACAGAAAATGACTTTCGTAGAAAATACCAATATTACCAATACAATTATATACTTCATTCTTCATAAATGATTCATATAAAATATTTATGGCTAAGGATGTTAGCAGTGTGAATGTGATTTATTATCAAAACTATAATTAACATTTTATGATTAAATATTATACAATATATCACATTATATATTTTTTGTAATCTATAACCACCATTATGAGTGTGATTTCTAACATTTAAATTTATGAGCAACTTAAAAGAACTATCTCATTGTACCAGTGAGAAAAGAATGTGATTTATCTAATATTTTTTTAAGTCTTCGTGTTTGAGTAGTGTGATGTGAAATTTTTTTAGTATATGGTTCATGAAGAATACACCAAAAATAGCATTATATATTATGTTAAATAATAATGAACTAGTAATCGTATTGAAAAGCACCTAAAATGTAGGTATTATTACAAAACTATGTACATATGAATTGATTGTGATGTTATTTTTAATGATAATATTTTCATTTGAATTATGATTTGCCATATGAAAATATTTTTTGAAGGAATAAAAACTGCACTAGTCACTTCTTTAAGTTACTATGGTTAAAAATATCATAGTTATCTACGGATATGATTTCTTCTTCACATCTTTTGAGGTTCTTATTTATTACACATTATACAATAAAAATCAATATTATTTTTTCACAACTTTCATATTTACACTTACGAAAAACCCATCACTTGGAAGTGAATGAAACTTTAGTTTCAAAAATTGAATTAGAGTTCTCAAAAAATTAGTCACACATAAATTACAACTTACCAAAAAGCATAAGTAGGAAGTATTCAATCACTAAACAACTAGTAATGTGATGATGTCTTTTTCAAAAAAATTGTTCTAATGTTGCAGTCGTTGGAATTAAAATGACCAATCATATATCAAAATAAATTGCAACACTCAAGAATCAAATACGGTGTAGTCACTGATAGGGACTTATGCTTCGTTTGGCAAAGCGGTGGCGATTGGCTGGGCAACATTTAAATATTGCTAGGCAGGACGGTCAGTTTCCAATCGTTGTTACCAAACATCAGGTTGATAACCTTTGACTATTTGTATTGTTTTCGTATTTAATGCAGCGACGGGCAGCATTTGCAAGTGCCATTTTTTCACCGAAGAAAATTCACACGGTGAATAATATCACCGCACTAGAGCGGTGGCTGATCAAACACTTTGCCAAATGCTGCATTATGTACTTTGGAAGGTTACGATTCTAACACTAGAGTACTAGTTATTCAAAGAAGCATCTTACTGTAGCTGTAACGTTTGGCCAATGATTATGGTTAATGAAGGAATTTTTCTCTCTCTTTAGTATTTAGATTTTATTCAATAAATAGAAATGAGTCAAACTTAAAATGTCTTTTTCTATTTTTATGTATCATAAAGAAGAAGTTTTATAAAAGGATGGATATATTTATTATGATATATATCTTACTACAACTAAAAAGTGAAAAGGAACTTTCCTGAAGATGTTATATATACTTATATATGTATACATATATTTAAAGATACATTTATATACATATACACATACATACATATATATGTGTGTATGCACATGTCTGAGAGAGAGTGTGTGTTTATGTGTGTTTGTGTGTGTGTTTTTCTTACTCAGTATAATATATTTTTTCCTATTTGTATAGATGTAATGCTTGGGAAAAGACCAGTGTTAATTGAGGGGATTGTTTCTCTCACTAGACTTTAGAGATTATGCTATAGATAAAATTAACATCAATCTTGGGATCTCTTTTTCCCATTTTCATGTATCAAAAAGTAGAATCTTTATTAAAACATTGACATATTTATTGTGATATATGGCACACTACTTCTACTAGTAAGTAAAAGAAGCATTCACAATGTCCAATATATACAAATACATAGACACACACAGACACATAAATTGCAACAAGTGCACTCGTGCTTCTCCTGTGAGAGAACGAATAACATTTAGATATATATTTTCTTATCTTTATAAATGTGATGTTACCTCTTATATAATCCATGGTAAAATAAATTATAATCAATGAAAGAGGAATGTGTCATCTAGGAACTATGGAAGTTCTATACCATGACATGGTCTATTACAATGTTTTTCCATCCAAAATTAGTTTTACATTATCGTACTTTTGCATTTAATGCAATTTTAATTATTTTGAATATCAAAATGAATTTCATCAACCTAGAGTTGAACCATGCTACACAATAAATAATTTTTATTAATTCAAGAACAATGAAGTCTACCACAAGATTTCTAGAGATCCAATTAAATGGTTAATGATTTTGTAAAAAAATAGCAACATCCAAGAATTGAACTTGGATTGTGTGCCTGAGAGACTTGTTACAACTTCATAGGGTCACCACCCTACCACTAGACTACTAGTACTTTGTTGATTTGTATAAAAAACTATTACTGTTATACTATGTAGAATAGAGTGGTTACCATTTCACGTCTGCTAAAAAATATTGCAATAATTGTGAATCGAATACCAGACTAGGAGAGGTTTATGAACCTTGGCATGTTACTATTATGAATTATTGTACCACTACATTTGATGATGTGGGCAACAATAGTTACATTTTTCTATCTCAATAATAAATCGAATGTTCTTTTCCTCATTATATTAATTATGATAATAAAAATATCGACAAATATAAATAAATGCATCAATTTGAAAATGAAGTAGGATCTAAACCATGACATGATACTATTTTACCACTCAACAACTAGTAACTTGCCTACTGTATAATGTTTTTATCTAAAATTATTTGTTTAATTTTGTAAATTTACATTGGTAGCAAGAACAAAAATATTTAATGACAAATGAAATTTCACAAATTGAACCTAAACTAGTAAGAAGTAGATATTAATAAATACAAAAAGAAAAAAAATTACCACTACACTACATGTTATTTGATGATGCCTAAATTAAAATTAAGCTTCAAATATGGTTTGAGTGCAACTAGAAGTGTTGCAATACATATAAAAAAAACTCACACTAGTCGAGCATAAATCCGAGTTGTTTCTTGCATAGATTTTCTCACCTATATAGGTCACCATTCTAGCACTAGACTAGGTAGTACTATGATGACCAATATACATAAATATTTTTCTAACACTGTGTAGATTGAATTATAATGATTTTTATTATTTATCAAAATAAACTACAATAGTTGGAAATTGAATGTGGATTCATGACCAATAGAGTTTTTGAACACTTCTCGGCAATTAAGTCTTCTATGGGATGGTTCTCTTCTGATGGCTGCTCTAATTCTACTGAATTGAGTGTGGTTAGTTGAGAAAGCTATTTTGTAATTCAGCACTTTATTACTCTATTAGTATTTATAACAATAGATTTACAGGAGTACATTGTGCACATTTGATAAAGATCTAAAATAGCAGCGATCCACAAAAGGTGGAGCTGTAACAATCTAATAGAGTCCAATTCTTGATGCCCACGTTGTCGTGGATAGTGCAACAGCCGCACGATTGTGGACTGTGTCAAATAATAGTGTCGTTGATAGCGTAGCCAACTTAACACACCCCCTCAAGTTCATCATTCCCGGTTGGAAAGACGTAACTTGCTCTTTAGCATATAAAATCTAGGAGTGGTAATGTCTTCGTCATTATATCTGCCGGTTGGTCCTTGCTGGACATGTATCATACTTGTAAGAGTTTGGAGGCAACTTGTTCTCGCACGAAGTAAAAATTGACTTCAATGTGTTTCATTCTTTCATGTAAATTTGGATTGGCAGCAAGATACATAGCTCTAAGATTATCACACCAAAGTATGGGTGGCTGAGGATAGGGAAAGCCCAATTTAGTTAGTAGAGATCTTAACCAAATAAGTTCTTCTCTTATATTAGCTAATGCCTTATATTCGAACTCCGTTGAGGACCGGGAAACTGTGCGTTATTTACGTGCAGCCCATGAGACCAAATTATTGCCAAGAAAAATTAAATATCCACCTGTAGATTTATAGTCAACGGTGCAGCCTGCCCAATCTGCATCTGAAAAAGAATGAAGGACCGGAGAGGTGGATGTAGTGTGAGTGATTGGCAATGAAAGGTTAATTGTGTATTTGTGGTAGTGGAGTATTCATTTTATGGCCTGCCAATGTGCAGTGGTAGGAGCACTCATGAATTGACAAACTTTATTTACAGAAAATGCAATGTCGGGCCTTGTTAAGGTGACATATTGTAAGGCTCCAACTGTTTGACGATAGATATGAGGGTCAGAAAAAGGATCTGCATTAGGCGGGGAGAGCAAAGTGGAGGGAGATAAGGGTGTGGAAATTTGCTTTGCGCCATCCATGTGAGAATGAAGGTGTAGATCGGTGATGTATCTTCGATGAGAATGAAGCATACCGTTAGCAGTGGGAATAACCTCAATGCCGAGAAAGTAATGGAGGGGCCCAAGATCTTTTAAAGAAAAGGATTTTTGTAGGTTATTGACAGAGGTGGTAATAAATGTTGGATGGCTGCAGGTGAGTATAATATCATCCACATAGACCAAAGCATAAACATGGATATCATTTTGATGATAAAAAAACCAGGAGGCATATGTTTTAGAGGCAACAAAACCGATGAAAAGAAGTCATGAAGTTTGTGAAACCATGCATGAGGTGATTGTTTGAGCCCATAAATTGACTTGTGGAGATGAAAAACATGATTACGATAATTAAGGTCGATGAATCCTGGGGGTTGAGACATGAAAACTTCTTCTTGAAGGTCTCCATGAAGGAAGGCATGACGGATGTTGAGTTGATGAATTTGCCAATGTTGTGTAACGGCAAGGGAGAGAACAACAGGTATGGTGGTAGGTTTAATGATAGGGCTAAAAGTTTCAGTGTAATCCACACCTTCTTGTTGATGATACCCTTTAGCTACAAGTCGAGCTTTGTGATGCTCAAGGGACCCATCAACATGATATTTGTTACGAAAAACCCATTTACAACCTACAACGTACATATTCGGCGGTAGGAGAATAAGAGATCAGGTGCCATTTGAGATGAGGGCATGCATTTCATCCGCCATAGACACACGCCAAAGTTGGATTTTATTGGCTTCTATGAAATAGGTGAGTTCTGGCAGAGTGGGAGATGTAGAAACGACACAAATGAGAGGGTGCTATACAGAAAGTAAGGCTCTAGAGTGACGGATTCCGACAAGTTTGCGGTAGTTAATTTTTGGTTGATTGCGTAATTGGTACGAGGATGTATTTGTTGGGTGGATAGTCTGGGGGGCGTGGGATTGTGAAAGGGACGAGTTATTAATAGGAGTTGTTGCAGGTGGGGGCAAAATGTTGCTGCATTGCAAAGAAGCAGTAGGTGCATGGGAATTGGGAATGGAGGTGTTGCTGGGTGGTGACGGTTGGCTTGGAGGTATTGACTGGTGAGGAAGTGTAGGCACTAGTCTTGGCGGTGGTGGTTCTGATAGGGGAATAGATAGCCACGGTGTTGGAGAGGCAGGCGGTGGTTGTCCAAGGATAGAGGTACAAAAGGAAAACATAGTTTCATCAAATGTGACATGGCGTGCGACATATAAGTAGTGAGTGGGAAGATGGAAGCAACGATACCCAACCTGTGTTGGTGAGTAACCTACATCAGTGGGGCAGTAACCCAGAAAAACACAAGGTGTTCTACAATATTCAAATTTATGCTTGGAGTATGGACGAGTTAGTGGATAGGTAGCACAACCAAACACTCGTAAGAACTGGTAATCGGGTGGGGTATTAAACAAAACTTCATATGGAGAGCGATCACCAAGAAAGGGTGTAGTACAACAGTTTATTAGGTAGGTAGTAGTATCAAATGCAAAGTGACAAAACTGTTTTGAAACAAAGGCATGGGCAAGACGATGTCAGCTTGAGGGAGAGAAGTCTTGTGACATGATTAAGGGAGGGGAAACTGTGTTGGTGGTGGAAGGGGTCATGGAGGAGGATAGAATTGGCTCGATAGCAAGTTGAGAAAGCTATTTTGTAATTCAACACACTATTACTCTGCACTTCTATATTATTATTTATAACAAAAGATTTACATGAGTACATTGTACACGTTTGATAAAGATCTGAAATAGCAGCGATCCACAAAAGGTGGATCTGTAACAACCTAATAGAGTCCAAGTATTGATTCCCATGTTTCCGCGGATAGTGCAACAGCCGCACGCCTGTAGACTGTGTCTAACAGTAGTGCCGTTGATAGCGTAGCCAACTTAACATGGCTAATGTGATAACCATCTTTCCGTCATAGACTGAATCATTATGCTCATACTACATAGGGACTTGTAGAAAGTTGTTGCAGATACCCATTCTGAATGTCATGTCATCTGAGAGCTTGTTGAGATCTCTTGTTTCTCATGATGTGAGATCTTCTATGGCAATGCTTTCATCCTTGACGACGGCTGGTTTAGGTTCCTTAGATGCAACCTTGTCCTCTTCTGGGCTGTTGTTCAAGTCAAACATTCTTGATAGGGCGTTTGTTTTCTTTGTCTTGGCATCATGATGAGATTCTGACTGTTGTAGTGTTTCTTTTATAGGAGGTTCCACCCTTGGGGTGGTCTTTGCATTGACACTCTCATCCTTTGAAGTTGTGCCTGCAATTGTCCCTCCCTCCTTTGTCATCATCATCTTTATCTGGGCTTGAGGGGCTTGAGGAAGATTTTGTTGTGGAAGGGCTGGTTAGATGGTTTGACTTCTTTCTTTGTAGGAGCTATCGACTTACACAAAAAAATAGTTCCTGGGTTTCTTCTTAAAAAGAACGGAAAATGACTTTGGTAGAAAATAACAATATTACCTTTACAATTATGTTCTTCATTCTTCTTAAATGACTCATATAAAATATTTATGGCTAAGGATGTTAGTAGTGTGAACATGATTTATTGTCGAATCTATAACTTTATATGATTAAATATTATACAGTATATCACACTATGTAAAAAAATTAAGCTATAACCACCATTATGAGTGTGATTTTTAAAATTAAGATTTATGAGCACCCTAAAAGAACAATGTCACTATACCAGTGACAAGAATGTGATTTATATAATTTTTTTTAGACTTCATGTTTAAGTAGTATGATGTGAAAAAAAATTTAGTATACGGTTCATGAAAAATACACTAAAAATAACATTATATATTACTTTAAACAATAATGAACTAGTAACCATATTGACAAGCACCTAAAGTGTGGATATTATTCCAAAACTATGTACATATGAAGTGATTGTGATGTTATTTTTAATGACAATATTTTCATTGAATTATGATTTTCCATATGAAAATATTTTTTGAAGGAGCAACATCCGCACTAGTCACTTCTTCAAGTTACTATTGTTGAAAAAAATCATAGTTATCTACGGATATGATTTCTTCTTCACATCTTTGAGGTCGTTATTTATTATACATTATACAATAAAAATCTAAAATATTTTTTCACAACTTTCATATTTACACTTACAACAAACCAATCGCTTGGAAGTGAATGAAACTTTAGTTTCCAAAATTGAATTACAATTTTCATAAAATGAGTCACACATAAATTATGACTTACCAAAAAGCATAAGTAAGAAGAATTTAGTCACTAAGCAATTAGTGATCCGATGATGTCCTTTTGGAAAATATTGTTCAAATGTTGCAGTCATTGGAATTATAATGACAAATCATATATCAAAATGAATTGAAACACTCGATAATCAAATATGATTTGGTGACTGATAGAGACTTATGTACCTTGTAAGGTTACTATTCTAACACTAGAGTACTAGTTTTTCAATGAAGCATCTTAGTATAGAGGTAACATTTGGCTAATGATTATGCTTAATGTAGGAGATTTTTTCCCCTCTCTAGTCGTTAGATTTTATTCAATAAATAGAAATGAGTCAAACTTGAATCTCTTTTTCTATTTTTATGTAATAGAAAGAAGATGTTTGATAAGAGGATGGATACATTTATGATGAAATATTACTTACTACTACTAAAAAGTAAAAAGGAACTTGCATTAATATGTTATATATACTTATATATACATATATTTAGAGATCCATATATATACAGATACACATACATACATATATATGTGTGTGTGCATGTGGGGGAGAGAGAGTGTTTATGTGTGTGTGTGTTTCTCTAACTCAATATAATATTTTTTTATCTATTCGTATAGATGTAATGCTTGGGAAAACACCAGTGTTAATGGAAGGGATTTTTTTCTCTCTCTAGACTTTAGAGATTATGCTATAAATACAATTAACATCAACCTTGGGATCTCTTTTTCCCATTTTCATGTATCAAAAACTATATTTTTTTTATAAAAATATTGATATATCTATTGTGATATATGGCACACTACTTCTACTAGTAAGTAAAAGGAACGTTCACAATGTCCTGCATACACAAACGCACACACATACACATAAATTGTAACAAGTGTACTAGTGTTTCGATTGTGCAAGAACAAATAACATTTAGATATATGTTTTCTTATCTTTATAAATGTGATGTTTCCTCTTATATAATTCATGATAAAAAAATAATAAATGTAAGAGGAATGTGCCATCTAAAAACTATGCAGGGTCTACACCATTACATGATCTATTAAATCACCAAAATCTAGTTATTTTCCAATATTACAATTTTTTCCATCTAAAATTAGTTTTACATTGTCGAACTTTTGCATTGATTGCAATTTTAATTATTTTGAATATCAAAACAAATTTCAACAACCAAGAGTTGAACCATGCTACATAATAAATATTTTTTATGAATTAAGGAACAATGAAGTCTACCACTAGAACACTAGACATTCAATTAAATGGATTATGATTTTGTATAAAAATTTGCACCAGCCAGGAAATGAACCTTAGTTGTATTCTTGAAAGACTTGTTACAACCTCACTGCCTCACTATCCTACCACTAGAATACTAGTGCTTTGTTGATTTTTATAAAAATCTATTATTGTTATACTATGTAAAATGGAGTGGTTAACATTTCACATCTACTAAAAATATTAAAATAATTCTGAATCAAATACCAGACCAGGAGAGATTTATGAGCCTTTGTAGGTTACTATTATGAATTATGGTACCAATATTTTTGATGTTGTGGGTAACAATACTTACATTTTTCTATCTAAATTATAAATTAAATGTTCAATTCCTCACTATATTAGTTATTATACTAAAAATATCAACAAATATAAATAAATGCATCAATTTGAAACTGAAGCAGGATCTAAACCATGACATGATACAATTTTACCTCTCAACAACTACTAAGTTGCCTATTGTATAATGTTTTTATCTAAAATTATTTGTTCAAATTTGTAAATTTACATCAGTAGAAGGTATAACAATATTTAATAACAAATGAAATTTCACAAATTGAACCCAAATTCAAAAGAGGTGGGTATTTATAAATATAAACAAAAAACAAATTACCGCTACACTACATTTTATTTGATGATGCCTAAATTAAAAATTAAACTTCTAATCTAGATTGAGTGCAAGTAGAAGTGTAGTAATACATATAAAGAACCATCTCACTATACCAGTGACAAAAGAATGTGATTTATCTAATGTTTTTTGTTCTTCATGTTTAAGTAGTATGATGTGAAAAAAAATTCAGTATATGATTCATGAGGAATAAATCAAAAAATAACAGTATACATTATGTTAAACAATAATAAACTAGTAATCGTATTTACAAGAACCTAAAATGTAGATATTATTACAAACAGTGTACATATGAAGTGATTGTGATGTTATTTTTAATAACAATATTTTCATTTGAATTATGATTTTCCATATGATTTTTTTTTGAAGGAGAAACATCACACTAATCACTTCTTCAAGTTAATATGGTTGAAAAAAATCATAGTCATCTATGGATATGATTTCTTCTTCACATCTTTGAGGTCCTTATTTGTTATACATTATATAATAAAAATCAAAAATATTTTTTCACATCTTTCATATTTATACTTACAACAAATCAATCACTTTGAAGTTAATGAAACTTTAGTTTCAAAAATTGAATTAGAGTTCTCAAAAAATGAGTCACACATAAATTATGACTTACCAAAAAGCATAAGTAGGAAGAATTCAGTCACTAAACAATTAGTAATGTGATGATGTCTTTTTTAAAAAATATTGTTCTAATGTTGCAGTCATTGGAATTATAATGACCAATCATATATAAAAATAAATTGCTACACTCAAGAATCAAATTTTATTTGGTGATTGATAGAGACTTATGTACCTTGAAAGGTAACTATTCTAACACTAGAGTACTAATTATTCAATGAAGCAACTTTGTATAGTGGTAACATTTGGCCAATGATTATGATTAATGAAGGAGATATTTTTTCTCTGTCTAGTCTTTAGATTTTATTCAATAAATTGAAATGAGACAAACTTGAAATCTCTTTTTCTATTTTTATGTATTAGAAAGAAGATTTTTTTGTAAAAGGATGGATATATTTATTACGATATATAACTTACTACTACTAAAAAGTAAAAGGACATTTACAAGAAGATGTTATATGTACTTATATATACATATATTTAGATATACATATAAACACACACACACACACACACACATATATATA
Organism: Alisma plantago-aquatica; assembly: GCA_963693085.1. Classification (NCBI taxonomy): domain Eukaryota; kingdom Viridiplantae; phylum Streptophyta; class Magnoliopsida; order Alismatales; family Alismataceae; genus Alisma; species Alisma plantago-aquatica. The sequence goes on along the minus strand of OY856409.1, from coordinate 1,819,945,600 downwards.
TATATATATATATATATGTTTGCACGTGTGAGAGAGAGTGTGTGTGTATGTGTGTGCGTGCATGTTTCTCTAACTCAGTATAATATTATTTATTTATTTGTATAGATGTAATGCTTGGGAAAAGACCAATGTTAAAGGTGGGGATTTTTTCTCTCATTAGACTTTAGAGATTATACCGTAAATACAATTAACATCAACCCTGTGATTTCTTTTTTCCATTTTCATGTATGAAAAAGTAGAATATTTATAGAAATATTGATATATTTATCGTGGTAAATGACACACTGCTTCTACTATAAGTAAAAAAAGCATTCACAATGTCCTACATACACAAACACACATACACACACAGAGAGACACATAAATTGCAACAATAGTACTAGTGCTTCAATAGTGCGAGAACAAATTACATTTAGATATGTGTTTTCTCATCTTTATAAATGTGATGTTTCCTCTTATATAATTCATGATAAAATAAATTATAATCGATATAGGAGGAATGTGCCATCCAAAAATTATGCAGGGTATATACCATGACATGGTGTATTAAATCACAAAAACCTTGTTATTTGCCAATATTACAATGTTTTACCATATAAAATTAGTTTTACATTGTCGTACTTTTGCAGTTATTGCAATTTCAATTATTTTGAATATCAAAATGAATTTCACATACCTAGTGTTAAACCATGATGCAAAATAAATAATTTTTATTAATTAAAGAACAATGAAGCCTACCACTAGATCACTAGATATTCAATTAAATGGATAATAATTTTGTAAAAAACGTGTACAAGCTAGGAATCGAACCTGGGGTGTGTACACTGAGAGACTAGTTACAACCTCACAGGCTCATCACCCTACCACTAGACTACTAGTGCTTTGTTTACTTTTATAGAATTATATTATTTTTATACTATGTAGAATGGAGTGGTTACCATTTTACGTCTTCTAAAAAATATTGCAATAATTGTGAATTGAATACCAAACCAGGAGAGGTTTATGAACTTTGGTAGGTTAATTTTATGAATTATAGTACCACTACTTTCCATGATGTGGGTAACAATAGTTACATTTTTCTATCCCATAATAAATTAAATGGTCAATTCCTCATTATATTAATTACAATAATAAAAATATCGACAAATATAAATAAATGCATTAATTTAAAACTGAAGCAAGATCTAAACCATGACATGATACTATTTTACCACTCAACAACTAGTAAGTTGCCTACTGTACACATGTTTTTATCTAAAATTATTTGTTTAATTTTGTAAATTTACATAGGTAGCATGAATTACAATATTTAATAACAAATTAAATTTCACAAATTGAACCCAAATTAGTAAGAAGAAGGTATTAATAAATATAAAAAGAAAATAAATTACTGCTACACTACATGTTATTTGATGATGCCTAAATTAAAATTAAACTTCTAATATGGTTTGAGTGCAACTAGAAGTGTTTCAATACATATAAGAAAAACTCACACTAGTCGAGTATAAATCCGAGTCATTTCTTACAACCTATATAGGTCACCATTCTAGCACTAGATTAGGTAGTGCTTTGATGACCAATATTCATAAATATTTTTCTAACATTGTGTAGGTTGAAATTATAATGATTTTGATTATTTATCAAAATAAACTACAATAGTTAGAAATTGGATGTGGATTCCTGACCAAATGGGGTTTTTGAACCCCCCACAGGTTACTATTCCCAAAATAGTAGGAACTGATGATATATTGATATTAAATTTCCTTCTATCAATTAAAAGATATAATATTTCCTTTTATAAATTTTTTATATTAAAAAATATTGATCATTGGAATGTATGCGCACATCAAAAAATTATGCAGGATCTAGACAATGTTATCCACTTTTAAACCCCTAAACAACTAGTAACTTTTTTTATTTTATGATATTTTACCTAAAATTATTCTTCCTTGTCGAAATTTTGCATTGATTTTCAAGATCAAAACATGAATAGCAAAGAATTGAATCTTTGTTGATAAGAATAGTAGATTATTAGGCACCGATTTGTTTGTCATAATTCATCCCAAACACTTACAAACTGGAGTGTTTTAGGTAATTTTTCATGTTAATTTTTATGTAAATATTAGAATTTGAGTTTTGTGAAGTTGTAGGATCTATTAACATACATATGAAAATAGTTCTTGAGTTTCCTCTTAAAAAGAATGGAAAATGACTTTTGTAGCAAATAACAATATTACCTATACAATTATCTAATTGAAATATTATATTCTTCATTCTTCATAAATGATTCAAATAAAATATTTATGGCTCAGGATGTTAGTAGTGAGAATATGATTTATTGTCAAAACTATAACATTATTTGATTCAAAATTATACAATCTATCACATTATGTAAAATTTTTAAGCTATAACCACCATTATGAGTGTGATTTCTAAAATTAAAATTTATGAGCACCCTAAAAGAACAATCTCACTGTACCAGTGACAAAAGAATGTGATTTATCTAATATTTTTTTGGTCTTCATGTTTAAGTAGTATGATGCGCAAAAAATTCAATATATGGTTCATGAAGAATACATTAAAAATTAAATTATATATTACGTTAAACAACAATGAACTAGTAATCGTATTGACAAGCACCTAAAATGTAGGTATTATTACAAAACTATATACATATGATGTGATTGTGATGTTATTTTTAATGACAATATTTTCATTTGAATTATGATTTTCCATATGAAAATATTTTTTGAAGGAGAAAAATCCGCACTAGTCACTTTTTAAAGTTACTATGGTTTAAAAAAAGTCATACTTATCTACGGATATGATGTCTTCTTCACATCTTTGAGATCCTTATTTATTATACATTATCCAATAAAAATAAAAAATGTTTTTTCATGACTTTCATATTTACACTTACGACAAACCAATCACTTGGAAGTGAATGAAACTTTAGTTTCAAAAATTGAATCAAAGTTCTCAAAAAATGAGTCAAACATAAATTATGACTTACCAAAAAGCATATGTAGGAAGAGTTCAATCACTAAACAACTAGTAATGTGATGATGTATTTTTGAAAAATATTGTTCTAATGTTGCAGTCATTGGAATTATAATGACCAATAATAAATCAAAATAAATTGCAACACTCAAGAATAAAATATGGTTTAGTCATTGATGGAGACTTATGTGCCTTGAAAGCTTACTATTCTAACACAAGAGTACTAGTTATTCAAAGAAGCAGCTTAGTGTAGCGAGTAATGTTTGGCCAATGATTATGGTTAATGAAGGAGATTTTTCTCTCTCTCTAGTCTTTAGATTTTATTGAATAAATTGAAATGTGTCAAACTTAAAATCTCTTTTTCTATTTTTATGTATCATAAAAAAGATTTTTTATTAAAGGATAGATATATTTATTATGATATATAACGTACCACTATTAAAAAGTAAAAAGAAACTTTCCTGAAGATGTTATATATACTTATATATGTATATATATATATATTTAGAGATACATATGTTTACATATACACATACATACATATATGTGTGTGTGTCAGAGAGAGTGTGTGTTTATGTGCGTGTTTCTCTTACTCAGTATAATATTTTTATATTTATTTGTATAGATGTAATGCTTGGGAAAAGACAAGTGTTAATTGAGGGGATTTTTTCTCTCACTAGAATTTAGAGATTATGATACAGATACAATTAACATCAAACTTGGGATCACTTTTTCCCATTATTATGTATAGAAAAGTAGAATTTTTATAAAAACATTGATATATTTATTATGATATGTGACACACTACTTCTACTAGTAAGTAAAAGAAGCATTCACAATGTCCAACATATACAAACACACAGACACATAAATTGCAACAAGTGTACTAGTGTTTTGACTGTGAGAGAATGAATAACATTTAGATATATGTTTTCTTATCATTATAAATGTGATGTTTCCTCTTATATAATTCAGGGTAAAAAAAATTATAATCAATGCAAGACGAATGTACCATGACATGGTCTACTAAATCACCAAAATCTAGTTATTTGCCAATATTAAATTTTTCCCATCTAAAATTAGTTTTACATTGTCGTACTTTTGCATTGATTGCAATTTTAATTGTTTATAATATCAAAATGAATTTCAACAACCTAGAGTTGAACCATGTTGCACAATAAATTATTTCTATTAATTAAAGAATAATGATGTCTACCACTAGATCAGTAGGGATTCAATTAAATGGATAATAATTTATAAAAAAATTGCACCGGCCAAGAATCAAACTTAGGTCATGTGCCAGAGAGACTCATTATAACCTCACAAGCTCACCACCCTGCCACTAGACTACTAGTGCACTGTTGATTTTTAGAGAAAACTAATATTTTTATACTATGTAGAATGGAGTGGTTACCATTTTACGTCTACTAAAATATATTGCAATAATTGTGAATCGAATACCAAACTAGGAGAGGTTTACGAACCTTGGTAGGTTACTATTATGAATTATAGTACCACTACTTTTGGTGATGTGGGTAACAATACTTACATATTTCTATTTCAATAATAAATTAAATGTTCAATTCTTCATTATTAATAAAAATATCGACAAATATAAATAAATGCATCAATTTTAAACTTAAGCATCATCTAAACCATGACATGATACGATTTTACCACACAACAACTAGTAAGTTCCCTACTGTATAATGTTTTTATCTAAAATTATTTTTTTAATTTTGTAAATTTATGTTGGTTGCAGGAATAACAATATTTAATAAAATTAAATTTCACAAATTGAACCCAAATTGGTAAGAAATATGTATTAATAAATATTAAAAGAAAACAAATTACTGCTACACTACATGTTATTTGATGATGCCTAAATTAAAATTAAACTTCTAATACAGTTTGAGCGCAACTAGAAGTGTTGCACTACATATAAGAAAAACTCCCACTAGTCGAGCATAAATCAAAGTTGTTTCTTGCATAGATTTTTTAACGTATATACGTTGTCATTCTAGCACTAGACTAGGTAGTGCTTTGATGACCAATATACATAAATATTTTTCTAACATTGTGTAGGTTGAAATTATAATGATTTTGATTATTTATCAAAATAAAATACCATAGTTGAAAATTTGATGTGGATTCCTAACCAAATGTTTTTTTGAACCCCAACAGGTTATTATTCCCAAAATAGAGTGTGACTATGTTTTGAAATAGGAACTGATGATATATTGATATTATAATTCCTTCTGTCAATTGAAAGATGTAATATTTTCTTTTATAAATAATGTATTAAAAAATATAGATAATTGTACATGAATGCATACATCTAAAAATTATTCAGGATCTAGACCACCTTATCCACTATTTAAACCCCAAAAAACTAGTAACTTTTTGATTTTATGATATTTTACTAAAATTATTCTTCCTTGTCGTAATTCAACATTGATTTTCAAGATTAAAACATGAACAACAAAGAATTGAATCTTCGTTGATAAGAATAATAGATTTATTAGGCTCTGATTTGTTTGTCATCACTGGTCCCAAACACTTATAAACTGGAGTTTTTAAGGTAGTTTTTCATGATAAATTTTATGTAAGTATTAGAATTTGAGTTTTGTGAAGTTGTAGGATCTATCGACATACATATAAAAATAGTTCTTGAGTTTCCTCTTAATAAGAATGGAAAATGACTTTCGTAGATAATGACAATATTACCTATACAATTATATTCTTCATTCTTCATAAATAATTCATGTAAAATTTTTATGGCTTAGGATGTTAGCAGTGTGAATATGATTTATTGTTGAAACTATAACATTATATGATTAAATATTATACAATATATCATGTTATATAAATATTTTAAGCTATAACCACCATTATTAGTGTGATTTCTAAAATTAAATTTATGAGCACCCTAAAAGAACAATCTCACTGTACCAACAACAAAAGAATGTGATTTATCTAATATTTTTTTAGTCTTCATGTTTAAGTAGTATGATGTGAAAAAAATTCAGTATATGGTTCATGAAGTATACACTAAAAATAACATTATATATTACATTAAACTGTAATGAACTAGTAATTGTATTGAAAAGAACCTAAAATGTAGGTATTATTACAAAACTATGTACATATGAAGTGATTGTGATGTTATTTTTAATGACAATTTACATTTAAATTATGATTTCCATATGAAAATAGTTTTTGAAGGTGCAAAATCCACACTAGTCACTTCTTCAAGTTACTATGCTTGAAAAAAATCATAGTTATCTACAGATATGATTTCTTCTTCACATCTTTGAGGTTCTTATTTATTATACATTATACAATAAAAATAAAAAATATTTTTTCACGAGTTTCATATTTACACTTATGAAAAACCCATCACTTGGAAGTGAATGAAACTTCAGTCTCAAAAATTGAATCAGAGTTTTCAAAAAATGAGTCACACATAAATTATGACTTACCCAAAAGCATAAGTAGGAAGAATTCAATCACTAAACAACTAGCAATGTGATGATGTCATTTTGAAAAATATTGTTCTAATGTTGCAGTTGTTGGAATTATAATGACCAATCATATATCAAATTAAATTGCAACACTCGAGAATCAAATACGGTTTAGTCACTGACAAAGACTTATGTACCTTGTAAGGTTACTATTCTAACACTAGAGTACTAGTTATTCAAAGAAGTAGCTTAGTGTAGCGGTAACGTTTGGCCAATGATTATGGTTAATGAAGGAGATTTCTTTCTCTCACTAGTCTTTAGATTTTATTCAATAAATAGAATTAAGTCAAACTTGAAATGTCTTTTTGTAATTTTATGTATCATAAAGAATATGTTTTATAAAAGGATAGATATATTTATTATGATATATAACTTACTACTACTAAAAAGTAAAAAGAAACTTGCCTGAAGATGTTATACATACATATATTTAGAGATACATATATATACATATACAGATACATATATATATGTGTGTGTGTGTGCATGTTTCTCTTACTTAGTATAATATTTTTTTTTGTATATATCTAATGCTTGAGAAAAGATGAGTTTAATTTAGGGGATTTTTTTCACTGACTAGACTTTAGAGATTATGTTATAGATACAATTAACATCAATCTTGGGATCCCTTTTTCCCATTTTGATGTATCAAAAAGTAGAATTTTTATTAAAACATTGATATATTTATTGTGATATATGACACACTACTTCTACTACTAAGTAAAAGAAGCATTCACAATGTCCAATATATACAAACACACAAACACACACATACATATAAATTGCAACAAGTGCACTAGTGCTTCGACTGTAAGAGAATGAATAACATTTAGATATATATTTTCTTATCTTTATATATGTGATGTTTCCTCTTATATAGTTCATGGTAAAAAATAATTATAATCAATGCAAGAGGAATGTGCCATCTAGGAACTACGCAAGGTCTATACCATGACATGGTATATTAAATCACAAAAATCTAGTTATTTGCCAATATTACAAATTTTTCCATCTAAAATTAGGTTTACATTGCCGTACTTTTGCATTGATTTCAATTTTAATTATTTTGAATATCAAAATGAATTTCTACAACTTAGAGTTGAACCATACTGCACAATAATTATTTTTTATTAATTAAGAATAATGAAGTCTACCACTAGATTGCTAGAGATTAATGGGACTCATTGAGAAATGAAACCCTACCTTGAAATAAAAAATATGAAGTAAACTGAAACATTTTATACTAAACTTGCCATGAAGGGAAATACAAAACATGAACATAAAAGACTGAAATAAAAGATTGACATGACCAACAAAAGCAAATGACAAAAGTAAATGAAACAGAAACTACATTACGGGCTGGTTGCACCCCCCCAAGCTTGAAATCTGCAGTGTCCTCACTACATCGATCGAGCTCATGAAGGTGAAAACCGGATACCTGTTATGGGTGAAAATCAATAAGAGAGGCCAGTGCCCCCATGGTCAGGTGAGAAGAACTGGCTGACAAGATCATCTTCTGGAACATCCATCATAGTGGGTTGTGGGGCAGACTCTGGCTGCTGCTGCAGTGGCGGCTGCTATGTGTGCTAGGGTACATGATAGCTCTGGAACGAATGAAAGTGTAAGTGAGAGGGGCGGCCGTGTGCTGGATTAAAACACTACATTTTCATCAAAAACATGACATGTTTGAATAAAGACACACCCTGTGTCTTTTCAGAACTCCCTTTTTGTAATAAAAGACACGTCGTGTCCTATAAGGTAGATGACGTGTGACTTTATAGAAATTCAAAATGCCCATTTTCACTGATAACTATGGTGTGTTCAAATGAAGACACGTCATGTACTTTTCTAGAATACTTGATCTTTCCTGCTCTACTTCGAAACATGGCGTGTTTATATAAAGACACGCCATGTGTTTTTCCAGAATTCCTTTTGCCTCCATTTTCTGCTTGGGGACACATTGTGTCTAAATTAGAACACATCGTATTTGTGTTCCAAATTTCTCACACCTCCATCTCCTGCTTGGGAACACGTCGTGTCTAAATTAGAACATGTTGTGTTCCTTTCCAGGTCTTGGTGAACTTTGTGTCTGTTGATCGGCAACACAACATGTCAAATAAAGACACGTCATGTACCTGGAGATCAAACTCGTCTGTTGTATCTCTAGAAGTAGAGACACACCATGTCTTAAATAAGACACACCGTATCTTCTGTAGTTTCTACAGAAAATAGTTTTTTGCCAGCACAAAATTAATAAAATATATGGCAATAAAAATTTCTAAATTATTTCATTCATCCATGACAAGCTTATTTACAAAACTAAAGAGTGTTCTTAACTCAAATGACTTGAAAAGAAATCTATCCTAATGTGGGTTCGACTCCCATGAGGTCCTCCATTAGAGTCCAGAGTGAGACTCTTCAATTGTCAATCATGCATCTTGAAGGGAGAAAGAGGCTCCCTTGTGAACTTCATCGCCCAAGGTATACAAATATCATGGAACTGTTCTTACCCCAATCCCAATCCCACCGCCTAGATAGTAGGAAAAGGATTGAAGCACCTGTCCCTGAGTGGCCCCGTAGGATCTAACACACTGGCATATACAATAAGAAATAAATAACTCAAAAATTGGATAATTAAAGAACAAACTAACCCAATATGGAGACATATTTGATTTATCTTTGTCATCAGAGTGTATGAGTGCGGAAGCGATCTTATTCAATATTCCATTTGTATTGTCGAAAATCAAGAAAAACAAGACACAATCATGCAATTGCACGGTACGCTATCAAAATCAAGCAAAATGATTTATAACAAAATAGTATACTTGGCAGGACTTATATTCAAAAGAATAACAAGCAATTTGCAAAACCAACATTTATTCGACAAGTTTTTTAAGCAATTCAAATTTTATTACGAGTTCTCATTATGTTGTAATTCAAGAAGCATGCTTATACATTTTGTGTGACTCTATTATGCCAACGTGATGGGGAAGGTCACTAGGCTCCTTCTCACCATAGGAACATAGGAGGCCAATGTACAAGTCCCACCTCCAAATGAGGGGGTTGTTGCACTCATTATCAACATTATCAACATTATCAATATCATCATCATTATCAATATACGGGCAGTCATAATGGGCATGCAATTTATGTTTTCATGTTTTTTAAAATATTGTATAGAAAAACAGAAGACTAATCATAGGGAACAGTAGTTCATCCAAGTAAATAGCCAAGCATACGGTCAAGAGATACATAAAAGTATCTTCAATACAATCAAGGAGGAGTTATATAAATAGTGTACCTTTCACCGAGGATTTTGAGTATAGATCAACAAGAAATAGTTAGACCTTTGAGTCAGATCCTAAATCACAAGATTGGATCAAGGGTCAAGATCATGATGTTCAGAATATCATATTTCAATATTCAATATTAGGGTTACACTTTTCCTATAACAACCTTAGGGTTGGGTCATTCACTTATAATCAAACCATTTCTCAATATGTCGAACATTTCTTCCAGTATCATGTATTTTCGAGTGTTAATGACTTACTTAGGTTTTCTAGGATCATATGTGTTAACCCTAATTTTCATGATCGATATTCAAGTGATAATCAAGTCTTTAGATCATCACCATGTTCTAACATCATTTGTATTCAAGATCAGATTGATGGGTCAAAACTATATCAATTATTTTACAAGATCAAGATTACTCATCATCAAGATTATAATCAAGATTGAATCAAATAAAAAGATCTAGATTACTAATGATTCATTTTATAAGAGTAGATGATTCAAAATATATTAGATCTAGGTTACAAGATACTAATCAGAGTCCACATCTAGGGTTTCCAAGATTAAACATCATTTTTTAAACATTAGAAAAATTAAAGAGTAATCAAAATATATTTTGGATTTAAGTCCCAATAATGATTATGAAGTCAAGAAAAAAAAATTTGGGACCATTAGTAGGTATAATGAGGGCAAAAGAGTAATAAATTTATTATAATGCTAAAATCTACTTTGTCACATCCTTCCCTCCTTAAAAAGGAATTTTGTTCCCAAAATTAAAAAAAAATCCTTAATTACTAGAACATACTCAACTATATAATCAAAATCATGTCCTCAAGCTTCAGTTAGTCCCAAAAATCACAATTGAGATTCCATGTTTCATATCATAATCAACTTGGTACTAACACCATTTCATCATCAAGCAATTGAGTATCAAGATCGGCACATATATTGTACAAAGTTATTATATGAGTCACATATATGGTAGGATCCTATCGATCAAAAATTTGGAGAGATCATATTTTAGGTCAAACAAATAGAGTACTTGAATCAAGTATACAAGGTGACTTTCAATTCCAATTCCCAGGGTTCTAGCCTCTACATTGGCCTAGGTGGGGTTATATATCCATGATTTGATATTCCATATTTCAACATATCAAGACAACATTATACTTTCAATATCATTATTTTCAAGCTCTAAATCAATGGGAGGGCCCACCCTAGTCCTAATGAGAGCTAAACCCTAAGTCATAAATCGAGAGGGTCAAAATAGTCATCATTTTGAAAAATTCAAAATTTGGGATTTTGAAGTCATTAGTCATATATTTCAAGGCCCAAATAGTTTGATCATAGGATTTGTATCATTATTGAGATTTGATAATCATGGGTCACAATTCTATTAATCAATATCAAGAGTCGAGATTTCAAACATCAAAAGTCATAGATCCAAAATTTTGAAGCTAGGGTTTAGATTCCTATTTAGACTTTAGGGGAGATCACTCATCTATATTCAATAACAATATTCAAGGAATATTTGAGAAACATATCAAATTTAAATATCATTGTATCCAAGGTTGATGAATGGCTAGGTCCATCTAGGAAGTCAACCACAAGCTATAGTCAATATTATCATATTTTAAGGTCATTATTAAATCAATATTGAAGATCAAGTATCAATCATGGGTTTAACCTATTAGGATTAGGTCAACCAATCTGAATAGAGTGAAAGGAAATAGTCTTACAAACTCTAAATAATCAACAAGATGCAAATTTAGAGATAGTCATAATGGGGATGTGACCTAGGTTAGGCGAGTCATGAGTCAACCACCACCCTAATCTGGCACATTACTAACTTCAGTCATTACCAATTAAGTTTATTCAAATAGATAGAGTATCAATGATTAAATTGTATATATCAAAGTCATAAGATCAAAATTCAAGATAATAGGGCAACAATGTCAAGATTCACATTCCTTCCTTTCACGATCAAGGTAGTGATGTAATTTGAAATGTGGTGCAAGATTTAGGTCTATGCTCATCATATCAAAATTGAGATTACAAAAGGCATCAATGGTCAATAGAAAAACTACTTTTTGCATCATAGTCTTATATCATGATTTTGTGAGCCTTAGACTTAGTCATTTGATATCATGGTCAAGGTGTGTATAAAATAGGATACGAGTTTTCTTAACTATGTTTGAGGTTTAGTCAAAAATAGGGTAACATGGACTTAATCAAATAGGACCTTATTAACAATAAGGTATGATGTATAAATACTTCTTATTTCACCAAATCAAGATTTACTTCAACATATTAAGCATATAGTCAAGTTTTAACTAATTTGAGTGTTCATGATATTAGGGATCATACATGAGTGTTGGGTTTCAAAATTAATTAATCAAAATCGAGTTTTGAAATTCAAGTCAGATCATGGTATCAACTTTCAAGATTTAGCGATATTCATTTTTCCCATGCATAAGCTACCCTTAATCGAGACATCATGTGGAAAAAAGTCACAAGAAAGGACCACATGAGGAGATGAGAAGACTACTTAATCTTCATCTACATGGGTTGCTTAGGATAATCTTAAAGAAGAGATATGATGCTAGAAGACTCTCTAGGGTTTCACAAGAGAACCTTTAGGTCCAGTTGAGGATTAATTGAGGCCAGGTAGAGCAGGGGATCTCAACCACTGTGAAAATGGATAGGAGAAATTATTTCAGGACCACTAGCCCAGACACCTTAATTTTCACCATTATGGACTTTATCGTTTCTTGGGTGTAAGAGACTTGAGAAATTATTTACTTAAAGTATATGTGAGTGTGTAAAAGCTCTGATACCAATTGTCACGGAACTTTTCTTACCCCAATGCCAATCCCACCGCCTAGACAGTAGGAAAAGGATTGAAGCGCCCATCCCTGAGTGGCCCCGTAGGATCTAACACACTGGCATATACAATAAAAAATAAATAACTCAAAAACTGGATAATTAAAGAACAAACTAACCCAATATGGAGACATATTTGATTTATCTTTGTCATCAGAGTGTATGAGTGCAGAAGCGATCTTATTCAATATTCCATTTGTATTGCCTAAAATCAAGAAAATCAAGACACAATCATGCAATTGCACGGTACGCTATCAAAATCAAGAAAAATGATTTATAACAAAATAGTATACTTGGTAGGACTTATATTCAAAATAATAACAAGTAATTTGCAAAACCAACATTTATTCGACAAGTTTTTCAAGCAATTCGAATTTTATTATGAGTTCCCATTATGTTGTAATTCAAGAAGCATGCTTATATATTTTGTGTGACTCTATTACCCCAACGCGATGGGGAAGGTCACTAGGCTCCTTCTCACCATAGGAACATAGGAGGCCAATGTACAAGTCCCACCTTCAAATGAGGGGGTTGTTGCACTCAATATAAACATTATCAACATTATCAATATCGTCATCATTATCAATATACAGGCAGTCATAATGGGCATGCAATTTATGTTTTCATGTTTTTCAAAATATTGTATAGAAAAATAGAAGACTAATCATAGGGAACAATAGTTCATCCAAGTAAATAGACAAGCATACGGTCAAGAGATACATAAAAGTATCTTCAATACAATCAAGGAGGAGTTATATAAATAGCATATCTTTCACCGAGGATTTTGAGTATAGATCAACAAGAAATAGTTAGACCTTCGAGTCCGATCCTAAATCAAAATATTGGATCAAGGGTCAAGTTCATGATGTTCAGAATATCATATTTCAATATTCAATATTAGGGTTACACTTTTCCTATGACAACCTTAGCGTTGGGTCATTCACTTATAATCAAACCATATCTCAATATGTCCAACATTTCTTCCAGTATCATGTATTTTTGAGTGTGAATGACTTACTTAGGTTTTCTAGGATCATATGTGTTAACCCTAATTTTCATGATCGATATTCAAGTCATAACCATGTCTTTAGATCATCATCATGTTCTAACATCATTTGTATTCAAGATCAGATTGATGGGTCAAAACTATATCAATTATTTTGCAAGATCAAGATTACTCATCATCAAGATTATAATCAAGATTGAATCAAGTAAATAGATCTAGATTACTAATGATTCATTTTCTAAGAGTAGATGATTCAAAATATATTAGATCTAGGTTACAAGATACTCATCAAAGTCCACATCTAGGGTTTCCAAGATTAAACATAATTTTTGAAACATTAGACAAACTAAATTGGAAAAGGCAAAAGATCTAGTGATATTAGTGAGAAATATCAATAAATGGACTTCAAAGGTATTTTTAAACGATCCATTAGATTTTTCTGATTAATATTGACTATTTATTCGTAATTTTTGGAGCTAGGATGTATGAGATATGATTTTTGCAAGATTCATCCATTTATTTAATTTTTGAGTAGAGAGGGAGCACAAATACCTTTAAATATGGAAAAAGGATGCCCCTCAGATGCACGATGGGTTTCCCAGATTGACCCACAGGCTAGGAAACTCTCTTGGTTCAAGATTCGGTTCAATGCGGGTTTGGCTAGTTTGCTTCTTATTTGATTGGTTCATACGCTTGGTTTGTTGGACCGGGGAAACCACTTGAACCGGCGGATTGGGATCTTTCTCTCCCGCTCCAGTAGTTGCATGAGCAGCATAGGTCCACGGTGGATTGTCTTACCAGTGCTAGCAGAGGATGGAGTAGGATGGGTGATGAAGGGAAGTGAAGGCACCGCCCGGCTGCGTCGTGCCATCACGAGTCATATGGTGGTGGCGGGTTGAGGCTAGGACGTGCAGAGATGAAACGCCTAGATGGGCTGGTCGGCGGCACTGCACCAGTAGTAGGTTGTCGGAGAGCAAAAATTGAGCACTTAAGGATGAGATTGCATGCGAGGATGGGATCTGAGAACGATGTGATTGTTGCGGACCTTGGGGTCCTTTTATAACATCGGGGGGGGGGGGTAGATTTAGGGCTGAATCGAGACTTGAAAATGACCATGGCCGCCAGAGTGAGACGGGAGAGCAAAGAGCTCATTTTAATGGCTGGACAGAGCATGAATGGTGGTCAAACTAGGGCTCTTCAAGTTCGAAATGGTGATACAGTTGTTTCTATTCGCTTGGAATTTTGAATCAAGGTCAAGGGCGCGAGATTGCAAGCCCCGACCATAAAGACACCTCCCCGCTGATTGCGGGAGGTTGATGATGACCTCGCGGCCACTGGATCAGGCCGGGATCTGTAAGAGGCAGATCCAAGGGCCAACAATCACCCCAGATCTCTTGTATGGATCGCTGACATGGCAAAGCTAAGAAAAAGGCACAAATAAAAGGGGAAAAAGGGGTTTTCAATACATAAAATTCAAGAATTCATAGTAAAATGTAGGAATGTCCATTTGTTCTCAAATTTGGGCCACAACTTCACAAAAACGTGGAGAACCTTTAGAAAAAGTTTGAAAACAAAAATATGAAGTTTGATGTATCAATATGCTTCTTTGGACAAAGTGATCAATTAATCAAATTTGTGATTTCATAATGTGTATAAAATTCACACTGATCAGTATATTTTGGATTTAAGTCTCAATAATGATTATGAAGACAAGAAAAAATAATTTGGGACCATTAGTAGGTACAATGAGGGAAAAAGAGTAATAACTTTATTATAATGCTAAAATCCACTTTGTCACAACAACTTACAACGTTGCCCATTTACTTTGAATGCTCCATCCTTGCCTTGTAATTCAACAACTCTATAAGGGAAAATCTTCAATACGAGAAAAGGGCTGAACCACTTTGACTTTAGTTTTCTAGGAAATAGCTGAAGTCTTGAGTTGAACAACAACACCTTGTCTCCTTCTTGGAAGTCTTAGGATCCTTTTGTCATGCCACATTTTGGTTCTTTCATTGTAGAGCTTTGCATTTTCATATGCATCAAGATGGAGTTCTTCCAATTCTTGCAGTTGTAGTAGTCACTTTTCACTAGCTTTCTTCATGTCAAAGTTTAAGAATTTTATAGCCCATAGAGCACTGTGCTCTAGCTCCAGCGTAAGATGACAAGATTTTCCGTATATCAGCTTGAAATGAGTTGTGCCTATGATGGTTTTATAAGCTGTCCAGTATGCCCATAAGGCACCGTCTATCTTCAATGCCCAATTATTTCCTTGAGCTAGACACTGTCTTTTCTAGAATGATTTTCAGCTTTCAGTTGGAGACTTCTACTTGCCTGGAAGTTTGAGGATGGTAGGGCGTAGAGACTTTATGTGTGGCTCCATATTTAGAAATAAGGTTATTGAATTGTTTCTCAACAAAATGCGTGCCTCCATCTGAGATTATGGCTCTTGAAACTCCAAAGTGAGGGAAGATGATTTTCTGAAAAAGCTTGACTACAAACTTTGCATCTGGTGCTTAGCTTGGGATGGCCTCAACCCACTTAGACACATACTAAACATCGACTAGAATATATTGGTAGCCACAAGAAGATGGGAATGGTCTCATGTAATAAAATCCCCATATGTCAAATACCTCAATCTCTAAGATAGAGTTAAGAGGCATATCGTCACGTCTAAAAATTCCTCCAGTTCTTTGACATTTATCACAAGCTTTGACAAATAGATTGACATATTTAAACAATGTTGGCCAATAGAAACTGGCTTGTAGGATCTTTGCTGCAGTCTTCTCTCCTCTGAAGTGACCTCCGTAAGGGCATGCATGGCATTCAAAAATAATGGTAGCAATCTCTTCTTCAGCGGAACACCTTTGAAAAAGTCCATCACTTCCATGTTTGAACAACAAGGGGTCATCCCAATAGTAAAACTTTACATCATGGAAGAACTTCTTCTTTTGCTGGTATGTCAAACCCAGTGGCAGATGTTCTTTAGTAAGAAAATTTGTGATGTTTGCAAACCATGGCAGTTGTGTGGATGATAGTGCATTAAGCTTCTTAATAGGCAAGTGATCTTCAATAGGCAAACAATCTCCAACATCTGTAGTCAATCTAGAAAGATGGTCGACAACATTGTTCTCTGTACCTTTCTTATCCCATATCTCAAGATCAAACTCTTTGAGAAGCAGTATCCAGTGGATGAGATAAGGTTTTACATCCTTCTTATTGAGAAAATACTTTATGGCAGCGTGATCTGTATACATAATCAGTTTAGATCCAACCAAGTACTGTCAAAATTTGTCAAAGGCATACACTATAGCAAGCATCTACTTCTCTATTGTTTTGTAATTGATTTGTGTTTCATCTAGGGTCTTACTCACATAGTATATGGCATGAAGCTTCTTATCCTTTCACTATCCCAGAACTGCCCCTACTACATAGTCGCTTGCATCACACATCAATTCAAATGGGGCATTCTAGTCTGGTGGTTGAATGATTGGTGCAGAAATAAGGGCTTCCTTGATCTTTGTGAAGGTGATGTGGCAGTCATCATTAAATATGAATTCAACGTCTTTTGCAAGTAAGGAACATAATGGCTTTGCGATTTTGGAGAAGTTATTAGTAAATATTCTATAAAATCCAACATGACCAAGAAAACTATAGATGTCCTTTACTGAAGAAGGAGTGGACTTCTTCTCAATAGCTTCCACCTTGGCCCTATCAACCTCAATATCCTTGTTAGATACAACATGACCTAATACTACACCGGATTGTACCATGAAATGGCACTTCTCCCAGTTTAGTACTTGGTTAACCTCTTTACAGTGGGCTAAGATTAATGACAGGTTTCATAAGCATTGATAAAATGAATCTCCATAGACACTAAAATCAACCATAAAAAATTCCATTATGTTTTCAATGAAATCAGAAAAAATAGCCATCATGCATCGTTAGAACGTCGCACGAGCATTGCAAAGACCAAAGGGCATGCGAAGATAAGCATAAGTTACATACATGCATGTGAAAGTGGTTTTCTCTTGGTTGGGAGGGTAGATAGGAATCTAGAAAAACCCAGAATACCCATCCAAGTAACATAAATAAGAGTGTTTTGCAAGGCGTTCAAGCATTAAGTCGATAAACGAAAACGGAAAATGGTCCTTTTGGGTTGCTTTCTTCAAACGTTGGTAATCAATACACATATGCCAACCCGTGATAGTACGTGTTTGAATCAACTCATCATTGTCTCCCTTGATGACAGTTGCACCCCCCTTCTTAGGTACCACATGGATGGCACTAACCCAAGGGTTGTCACTTATAGGATAAATGATACCAGCATCAACCAACTTAAAGATTTCCTTTTTAACCACCTCAAGCATATTTTCATTTAAGCATCTAGGTGGTTCAATGGTTGGTTTAGTATCATCCTCCATGTTTATTCGATACATACAAATGGAGGGATGAATGCCTTTCAAATCATCGATAGAGTAACCAATAACATCTTTATACAAATGCAATTCAGCAAGAAATTTATTTTCTTGTTCATTGGTTAACTCATTATTGATTATTACAGGAGAGGTAGAGTCAGAATCAAGAAATGCATACCTTATCCATGGTGGAAGGGCTTTGAGTTCTACCTTTCTCCTGACTACATTGTCTTTGGCTTTGTCATCAATAATTGGAGTATCTTCTTTAGTAGCATCTGATTGGGAAATAGAAAATACCTCATAATTTTCATATCAATTATTCATACCTTCATCATCACCACAATAGTTTAGTATCAAGTTGGTAACATCACAATCTTCTTGTACAACATAATCAATAGAGTTCATAAAACATATTTCTTCTACACACGAGGGTGCTTTCATGGCATCATATATAGAGAACTCCATGGCTTCATCGCCAACTGAGAGTGTGAGTTTTCCTTTGCGAACATCAACTAGGAATCCAACAGTTCTCAGGAAAGGCCTCCCAAAAATAATGGGGTTGGAAGGTACTTCTACCATATCTAGTACTATAAAATCACAAGGAATATAAAGTTTACCAATCGGCACTAGCACATCTTCCACGATACCTTTTGGGTATTTGATGGAATGATCGACAAGCTTAATGGCCATCTTTGTAAGATTTAGATCTCCAAGATCTAGCTCATTCCACAGGGTAGACGGGATGAGACTGATACTAGCTCCAAGGTCTACAAGACCTTTGTTGAATGTGGTGTTGCTGATCTTGCATGGTAGAGTAAAAGCTCCCAAGTCATCTATCTTCTCAAGAAGTTGATTTTGTATGATATAACTTATTATTTTAAAAAGCATCACGGTCTCCACTTGGTCCACCTTCCTCCTCTTAGTGAGGATGTCTTTAAGGAACTTAGCGTATGGCAGTAAATCTGCAATAACCTCAACTAGTGGAAGATTGATATGGAGTTTGTTTAGAATGGCCATAAACTTCCTAAACTTTGAGTCCTCCTTTGTGTTTGCAAGCCTTTGTGGAAAAGGTGCATTAGCTTTAATGGAAGATGGTACCTCAGTTGTACCTTTACCTTTGTCACCCATAGGGGTGTCAAACTTCTCTTCATCGGCAACCTCCGCACTCTTCTCCTTGGGTGGAGAAAGTATGTGGATTTTGGCTCCACTTCTCAAGGTGATGGAATTTTCTTGTTGTCTTGGATTCACCTCTGATTGGCTTGGAAGAGAACCAGATTGGGTGTTCTTTTGATGTGTCAAGGCTTGTTGGGCAATTTGGTTTTCCAACATCCTTGTGTGAGTGGAAATTCCATCCACTTTGGCAGAGAGTTGGGAAATCACATCCTTCAAGAGCTTGTCATTGCCCCTTAACTCTTCATTCTACTGCATCTGAGTGGAGATGAATTTCTCCATCATGGCCTCCAAGGAAGAACTTTGAGGTTGTTGTTGCTATTGGTAAACCCTGTTGTTGTTAAAACTCAATAGATTCCCATTGTTTTGCGAGTTGAAGTGTTGTTGTTGTTGCGGTTGTTGTTGTCCATGTTGGAAATTGTAAGCATTGTTTGTGTTTCAATTGGAGAAATTAGGAAGATCTCTCCATCCCGGATTGTAGGTGTTGAAATAGGGATTGTACTGCTTGTTCCCCTACATCCCAACAACATTGTCTTGTTCTAGGCTCCCTTCATTTGTATTAGGAGCAAAGCATGAAGAAGAAGTATGTCTAGAATTCCCACAAGCTTCACATATCACTTCAGCTGATTGGATTTGCAATGTAGACATCTTCTCAAACTTTTGCGTAAGAATATCAAGTTTAGCAGCAATAAGATCAACGGGATCAACAATATGCTTCCCTCCTTATTTCCCATATGAAGAACTAGTTGTAGAGAATGATTGTGCGCTCCTATCTGATCCCCATTTGCAATGGTTGAGGGCTATCTCTTCATTGATGTCATAAGCCTCACTGTAAGACTTAGTCATTAATGCTCCATTAGCTGCAACATCTAGTGTCATTCGGGTGTTGTAGAATAGTCCATTATAGAACGCTTGGAGTAGTAGCCAATTGGTCAATCCATGGTGAGGGAAAAGGCGTTGCAGGTCCTTAATCCACTCCCATGTATCATACAGAGTTTCTCCATCAGATTGAGAGAAGTTGGTGATCTGATTCCTTAGCTGGGCTGTCTTGCTCGGCAGAAAATACTTTGCAAGGAAAGCATTTAAAAGTTGGTCCTAGCTTTTGATTGATTTCTTTGGAAGAGACAAAATCCACGCCTTAGCTCAATCTCTTAGGGTGAAAGGAAATAGCATTAGCCTCACTCCTTTGATGGATACACCATTGATTTTGAAAGTATTCATATACTCCAAGAACTCAACCACATGAAGATTTGAATCTTCATTGACTATACCTCTGAAGAGATTCTATTGTATCATCTACATCATAGAAGTAGAAATAGAGAAATTGTTCACTTCAACCGTAGGCAGGTCAATGGCTCCACAAATGTTTGTCGCAACTGACATTGTGAAATCCTTCAAAGGATGTTCGTCATCCATGGTTGGATCTCCTTGTACGGCTTCTTCAAAAGACGAAGAAGATGGTGACGGTGATCATGGTGGAACACCTCTTAGCAGTGGTTTCTCTACTCTTCTTGCTCTTCTTAAGCTTGAAAGAGTATGCTCGATCTTAAGGTCTAGCAACGCTGATGTTTGAAGTCCCCTTTGCGAATGACGCATACAACCTGGAAAATAGCAAGATAAATTGTAAACACAACTAAAGGTATATGGAATTTCAAAAATGATAATGATGATCTAGTCTCGAATACTAATTATCACTTGTTACTCTAATTAGATTACCGTAGCTCCCTGGAAATGATTCCATAAACTTATTGGTTTATTACACTAACGAGTTTTAATCTTAAGAAAGATATTTTACTCAACTAACAATTTTCGCAAGTATACGGAAGTAGCTATAGTCGAGGTCAAACACAAGGAGCTTTAGCAAACTAATTAAATGCAAAAGTGCTAATGTTTAACAATCTAGACCGTTTTAAAGGTGGATTTGGTTTATTAAACTAGAAAATTTCAGAATTAAGCAAACAATAAATGGCTTACTAAAAGAGATTAAAATTAAGATATAGAAGTATCTTGGACTTAGGATTTCATCCACATATCATAGCATAGAATAGGAGCATGAAATTTAAAAATACGAAGCACTTATTTTAAAGGAGAATTGTATGTTGCACTTCACCTCTCGGTGCAAGTACAACGATCCTAACTCAATTCAACATTCCCATGTATGAATTTCATGTTGGATCACAAACCTACTCCTCAACTCCATAATTTCCACTCTCGTGGTACAGAAGGGGTTTCCAAGAGAGTAACTCCTTACTCTCCTACCTATCTTCTCAGATCAAGCAAAAGAGCGTGAAACATACACATAAGGTGGCCAACCATACATGCAGAAAAAAGTAACCGGTACTCACAAGGTAGAAAAACAAGCAACATAGCATTTAGTATGAAATTTTCATGTTCCATACATGCTATGACATGGGAGCTACTCTCCCATGTCCAAGAAAAGGAAACAACTCATCCATAATGGTGTATAATAGAAAATGCATAGAAATTTCAGAGTTCAACATGATTTTAGAGAAGGAAAAGCTAAGAAAACCCAAGGTATAACCCAAGAAGAGTATAAATCAGCCTTGAGGACAAAATCCCACTCCTACAACTACTCCAAACCAGACATACCTCTCTCCCAAGAATCTTTATGGAGTGGAGAAGCTCTGCTACACCTTGGAGAAGAAGATTGGAGAAGAAAAGAAGAAGAATGGGGTTCTTTTGCAAGAAACCACCCTATTTCACCTCCAAAATTTCCTTCCTAGCTCTAGCCTTGCTCTGGGATGAAAGAGTTTTGAATTATGACCAAAGATAACTGCTCCATAGAGTGGTTTCATCTTTTAAAATGAAAGAAGTCATATTTGAAAATTGCTGAAATTGACAGGCACACGACGTGTCTTTCTATAGATATGGTGTGTCTTGTCTCCGACAGTTGTTTCTGAGTGTAAAGCACACAATGTATCTGATTTAATACATGTTGTGTACGTTACCAGAAAGGCTAGACTCAGTTCTGAATTCCCAGGTACACGTCGTGTCTTTTGTAGACATGCAGTGCACTTTTCTTCAGACTCTGAAGTAACAGGCCGTCTGGAAATTTACACGCCGTGTCTTAAATAAGAAACGTCATGTGCATTGCTGTTTCAGTAGAATTAAAGTTCTGATCATCTGCAAGGTGTGGAGAAGTCTCGATAATGATGAGATTGAGTTGGGATATCTCTAATTTGATCCTTTTGATGCAAATCTGCAATACACATCATGTGATAAGCAAAACAACAAAAAGATGGAAAGAATGATATGAACTGAGGCTAAATGAGAATAAAATGAACTGAATTTGTGTGTGAAATCATGTGGAAAGTTGATGTGGAAACCACACAACAAATCCCCCTAAGCTTGAACCATTGCTTGTCCTCAAGAAAAAAGAGCATAGCCACACAAATGAAGGAAAATTCAAGCTCATGCATGGATTAAATGAAATGAAGATATGCTATAAACTCAACCAACCATGTACATTAGGTTTATATTCATAGCCATCATCTCAATTTAAAGAACCAAGATAGAGAAGTTTTAGTTCAGCAATGGTGGTTATAAATTAAGCGAAACAATCAACTAAACAACACTAAATAGGATTTGGATAATCAAGCCAAACAACTAGTGGATTTACAACGCAAAATTTTCAACTATTATGGATGTAAATGATGAAATTTTAGCTAAAATTAACAATATCAATTGAGCTCTCATCTCAAAAGATATGACAATTGAATTTTTGGGATTCTGACACTCGACTGCTAATTTAGGATTACGCACACTTGGAGTGCCGGTTGGGGTGTTGTTTTTAACCCTCTTTTGATTTTCATATCACCTAACCATTGTTTCCAGATCAGACACACACTAGGCTAGCATGATATGTGGGTTGATTGCCATCTTTTATTGGGTAAAGTGAGAAAAGGATAAAAGAGATTTTTGCACAACACAAGAGAGTCAACGAGAAAGTTAAGTTAGCAAGATTTCATTCATTATTTTGCAAATTTTCAAAGAAAAATCAGTTGTATATGGTAAAAGTTTGGCAAGAGTATCTCGTATTCTGAACATTGTTGTAGAGTTGGTTTATTTGCTAAAAAGTTGAGACCGTTACATGTATTTAGCAATCAAATATGTGAAAATTGAGAGTTCAGGCTACAATTACAAACCAAGATCATGTACATGGGGAATTTCATTTTCCATTTGATTCATGCATGCTCTTTACTAATTCTTTCAAATGGCCCAAAGAAATACAAGGTACAAGATAGTTCAAGCATACAAGGTACCAAAGTTCATATCATAATAGCCTCATTTCATACTAAACTTTCCATGAAGGGAAATACTGAACATCAACATAAAAGACTGAAATAAAAGACTGACATGACCAATAAAAGCAAATGAAAAAAGCAAATGAAACACAAACTACATTACAGGCCGATTGCACCCCCCTAAGCTTGAAATCTGCAGTGTCCACATGCATCAATTGAGCTCATGAAGGTAACAACCGGATATCTGTCATGGGTGAAAATCAATAAGAGGGGCCAGCACCCCCATGGTCAGGTGAGAAGAACTGGTTGACAAGATCGTCTTCTGGAACATCCATCGAAGTGGGCTACGGGACGGACTCTGGCTGCTATTGTGGTGGCAGCGACTGTGTGTACTAGGGCACACAGCGGCTGGGAAGAAGAGGTCTAGGGCACACGAAAGCTCTGGCTCAAATGAAAGTGTAAGTGAGAGGGGCGGCCATGTGTTGGGTTAAAACCCTACATTTTCATCAAAAGACATGGTGTGTTCGAATAAAGACACACTGTGTGTATTTTCAGAACTCTCTTTCTGTAATAAAAGACATGTCGTGTCGTATAAGGTACACAACATGTGACTTTCCAGAAATTCAAAATGCCCATTTTCACTGATAACTACAACATGTTCAAATAAAGACACGTCGTGTACTTTTCTAGAATGCTTGATCTTTCCTTCTCTACTTTGGAACACGGCGTGTTTATATAAAGACACACTGTGTGTTTTTCCAGAATTCCTTTTGCCTCCATTTTCTACTTGGGGACATGTCGTGTCTAAATTAGAACACGTCGTGTTAGTGTTCTAGATTTCTAAAACCCCCATCTCCTACTTGGGAACACGCATGTCTAAATTAGGACACGCCGTGTTCCTTTCCAGGTCTTGGTGAACATTGTGTCTGCTGATTGGCAACACAACGTGTCAAATAAAGACACATCGTGTACTAAAACTCGTATGTTGTATCTCGAGAACTAGAGACATGCTGTGTCTTCTGTAGTTTCTGTAGAAAATAACTTTTTATCAGCACAAGATTAATAATAGATATGTCAATAAAATTGTCTAAATTATTACATTCATCCATGACAAGCTTATTTACGAAACTAAAGAGTATTCTTGACTCAAATGACTTAAAAATAAATCTATCCTAATGTGGGTTCAACTCCCATGAGATCCTCTATTTAGATTCTGGAATGAGACTCTTCAATTGTCAATCATGCATCTTGATGGGAGCAAGAGGCTCCCTTGTGAACTTCATCGCCCGAGGTATACAACTTACAATGTTGACCATTTACTTTGAATGCTCCATCCTTGCCTTGTAATTCAAAAACTCCATAAGGAAAAATCTTCAATACGAGAAAAGGGCCAAACCAATTTGACTTTAGTTCTCCAAGAAATAGCTTAAGTCTTGAGTTGAACAACAACACCTTGTCTCCTTCTTGGAAGTCTTTCCTCTGGATCCTTTTGTCATGCCACATTTTAGTTCTTTCTTTGTAGAGCTTTGCATTTTCATATGTCTCAAGTCAGAGTTCTTCCCATTCTTACAGCTGTAGTAGTCACTTTTCACCAGCTTTCTTCATGTCAAAGTTTAAGAATTTTATAGCCCATAGAGCATGGTGCTCAAGCTCCAGCGGAAGATGACATGATTTTATGTATATCAACTTGAAAGGAGTTGTGCCTATGATGGATTTATAAGTTGTCAAGTATGCCCATAAGGCATCATCTATCTTCAATGCCCAATCTTTCCTTGAGCTAGACACTGTCTTTTCTAGAATGCTTTTCAACTGCCGGTTGGAGACCTCTACTTGCTCGAAAGTTTGAGGATGGTAGGGCGTAGAGACTTTATGTATGACTCCGTATTTAGAAAGAAGGTTATTGAATTGTTTCTCAACAAAATGAGTGCCACCATTTGAGATTAATGTTCTTGGAACTCCAAAGCAAGGGAAGATGATTTTCTGAAAAAGCTTGACTACAAACTTTGCATCCGTTGCTGGGGTTGGGATGGCCTCAACCCACTTAGAGTCATACTCAACATTGACTAGAATATATTGGTAGCCACAAGAAGATGGGAATGGTCCCATGTAATCAACTCCCCATACATCAAATACCTCAATCTCTAAGATAGAGTTAAGAGGCATATCATCACATCTAGAAATTCCTCTAGTTCTTTGACATTTATCACAAGCTTTGACAAACAAATTGACATCTTTAAACAATGTTGGCCAATAGAAACCGGCTTGTAGGATCTTTGTTGCAATCTTCTCTCCTCCGAAGTGACCTTCGTAAGGAGATGCATGGCATTCAGAAATAATTGTAGAAATCTCTTCTTTAGCGACACACCTTCGAATAAGTCCATCGCTTCCATGTTTGAACAACAAGGGGTTGTCCCAGTAGTAAAACTTTACATCATGGAAGAACTTCTTCTTTTGCTGGTATGTCAAACCCAGCAGCAGCTGTCCTATAGAAAGAAAGTTCACGATGTCTGCAAACCATGGTAGTTGTGTGGATGATAGTGCATAAAGCTTCACAATAGGCAAGCGATCTTCAATAGGCAAACAATCTTTATCATCTGTAGTCAATCTAGAAAGATGGTCGGCAACATTGTTCTCTGTACCTATCTTATCCTGGATCTCAAGATCAAACTCTTGCAGAAGCAATATCCCGTGGATGAGACGTGGTTTTTCATCCTTCTTATTGAACAGATACTTTATGGAAGCATGATCTATTTACACAATCACTTTAGATCCAACCAAGTACTTTCAAAATTTGTCAAAGGCATACACTATAGCAAGCATATCATTCTCTGTGGTTGTGTAATTAATTTGTGCTTCATCTAGGGTCTTTCTCACACAGTATATGGAATGAAGCTTCTTGTCCTTTCGATGTCCCAGAACTACCCCTACTGCATAGTTTCTTGCATCACACATCAATTCAAATGGGGCATTCTAGTCTGGTGGTTGAATGATTGGTGCATAAATAAGGGCTTCCTTGAGCTTGGTGAAGGCGGTGTGGCAGTCATCATTAATATGATTTCAACATCTTTTGCAAGTAAGGAACATAATGGCTTTGCAATTTTGGAGAAGTCCTTAATGAATCTTCTATAAAATCCTACATGACCAAGAAAACTGTGGATGTCCTTGAATGAAGAAGGAGTGGACATCTTTTCAATAGCTTCCACCTTGGCCCTGTCAACCTCAGTACCCTTGTTAGATACAACATGACCTAATACTACACTGGACTGTACCATGAAATGGCACTTCTCCCAATTTAGTACTAGGTTAACCTCTTTATAGCGGGCTAAGACTAATGACATGTTGCATAGACATTGATCGAATGAATATCCATAGACACTAAAATCATCTATAAAGATTTCCATTATGTTCTCAATGAAATCTGAAAAAATAGCCATCATGCATCGTTGGAACGTTGCAGGAGCATTGCAAAGACCAAAGGGCATGTGACGATAAGCATAAGTTCCATACGTGCATGTGAAAGTAGTTTTCTCTTGGTCGGGAGGGTGGATAGGAATCTAGAAAAACTCAGAATACCCATCCAAGTAATAGAAATAAGAGTGTTTTGCAAGGCGTTCAAGCATTACGTTGATAACCGACAACGGAAAATGGTCCTTTCGGGTTGCTTTGTTCAAACTCTGGTAATCAATACACATACGCCAACCCGTGACAATATGTGTTGGAATCAAATCATCATTGCCTCGCTTGATGACAGTTGCACCCCCCTTCTTAGGTACCACATGGATGGCACTAACCCAAGGGCTGTCACTTATAGGATAAATGATACCGACATCAACCAACTTAAAGAATGTTTCCTTTTTAACCACCTCAAGCATATTTTGATTTAAGCATCTAGGTGGTTTAATGGTTGGTTTAGCATCATCCTCCATGTTTATTCGGTGCATACAAATGGAGGGATGAATGCCTTTCAAATCATTGATATAGTAACTAATAACATCTTTATACAAATGCAATTGGTCAAGCAATTTATTTTCTTGTTCATTGGTTAACTAATTATTGATTATTACAAGAGAAGTAGAGTTGGAATCAAGAAATGCATACCTTAGCCTTGGTGGAAGGGCTTTGAGTTATACCTTTCTTCCGGCTGCATTGTCTTTGGCTTTGTCATCAATAATTGAAGTATCTCCTTCAATAGCATCCAATTGGGAAATAGAAAATACCCCAAAATTTCTAGATCCATTATTCATACCTTCATCATCACCACAATAGTTCAATATCAAGTAGGTAACATCATGATCTTCTTGCACAATAGAATCAATAGAGTCCATAAAACAGATTTCTTGTACACGAGAGGGTGCTTTCATGACATCATATACAAAAAACTCCACGGCTTCATCGCCAACTTGGAGTGTGAGTATGCCTTTGCGAACATCAACTAGGCATCTAGTAGTTCTTAGGAAAGGCCTCCCAAAAAGAATAGGGTTGGAAGGAACTTCTACCATATCAATCACAAGGAATATAAAGTTTACTAATCTGCACTAGCACATCTTCCATGATAACTTTTGGGTATTTGATGGAATGATCGGCCATATCAATGGCCATCTTTGTAGGCTTCAGATCTCCAAGATCTAGCTCTTGCCACAGGGTAGATGGGATGAGACTGATACTAGCTCCAAGGTCTACAAGACCTTTATCGAATGTGGTGTTGCTGATCTTGCATGGTAGAGTAAAAGCTCCCAAGTCATCTAACTTCTCAGGAATTCGATTTTGGATGATAGAATTGATTCTTTCAGAAAGCATCACGGTGTTCATTTGGTCCACCTTCCTCCTCTTAGTGAGGATGTCTTTAAGGAACTTAGTGTATGATGGCATCTCTGCAATAACCTCAACTATTGGAAGATTGACATGGAGTATGTTTAGAATGTCCATAAACTTCCTAAACTTTGAGTCCTCCTTCGTGTTTGCAAGCCTCTGCAGAAATGGTGCATTATCTTTAATATAAGATGGTACCTCCGTTGTACCTTTACCTTTGTCACCCATAGGGGTGTCAAGCTTCTCTTTATCGGTGACCTCTGCACTCTTCTCCTTGGGTGGAAAAGGTCTGTGGATTTCGGATCCACTTCTCAAGGTGATGGGATTTGCTTGTTGTCTTGGATTCACCTCCGACTGGCTTGGAAGTGAACTGGGTTAGGTGTTCTTTTGCTGCGTCAAGGGTTGTTGGGCAATTTGGTTTTCCAACATCCTTGTGTAAGTGGAAATGCCATCCCCTTTGGCAGAGAGTTGGGCAATCACATCCTTCAAGAGCTTGTCGTTGCCCCTTAACTCTTCATTCTGCTGCATCTGAGTGGAGATGAATTTCTCCATCATGGCCTCCAAGGAAGAACTTTGGGGTTGTTGTTTCTATTGGTAACCCCTATTGTTGTTGAAACCTAGCAGATTCCCATTGTTTTATTGGTTCAAGTGTTTTTGTTGTTGCGGTTGTTGATGTCCATGTTGGAAATTTTGAGCGTTTCTTATGTTCTAGTAGGAGAAATTAGGATGATCTCTCCATCCCAGATTGTAGGTGTTGGAATAGGGATTGTACTGCTTCTTCCCCTGCATCCCAACGACATTGGCTTTTTCTAGTCTCCCTTCATTCATATTAGGAGCAAGGCATGAAGAAGAAGTATGCCTAGAATTCTCACAAGATTTACATATTACTTTAGCTGATTGGATTTGCAATGTATTCATCTTCTCAAACTTTTGCGTAAGAATATCAAGTTTAGCAGAAATAAGATTAATGAGATCAACAATATGCTTCCCTCCTTGTTTCTCGATTGAAGAACTAACTGTAGAGGATGATTGTGCTCTCCTATCGAATCCCCATTGACAATGGTTGAGGGATATGTCTTCAATGATGTCATAAGCCTCTTTGTAAGACTTAGTCATCAATGATCCATTAGCTGTGGCATCTAGTATCATCTGTGTGTTGTTAACCAGTCCATTATAGAATGTTTGGAGTAGCAGCTAGTTGGTCAATCCATGGTGAGGGAAAAGCCATGACAGGTCCTTAAACTACTCCCATGTATCATACAGAGTTTCTCCATCAGATTGAGAGAAGTTGGTGAGATGATTCCTTAGCTGCGCTGTCTTGCTCGGTAGAAAATACTTTGCAAGGAAAGCATTTAGAAGTTGGTCCCAACTTTTGATTGATTTCTTTGGAAGAGACAAAGGCCATGCCTTGGCTCTATCTCTTAGGGTGAAAGGAAATAGCATTAGCCTCACTCCTTCGGTGAATACACCATTGATTTTGAAAGTATTCATATACACCAAGAACTGAGTCACATGAAGATTCAGATCTTCATTGACTATACCTCCGAAGTGGTTCTACTGTATCATCTACATCATAGAAGGAGCAATAGAGAAATTTTTCACTTCAACCGTAGGCAGGTCAATGGCTCCACAAATGTTTGTGGCAACCAGCATTGTGAAATCTGTCAAAGGATGGTCGTCTTCCACGGTTGGATCTCCTTATATGGCTTCTTCAAAAGACAAAGAAGATGGTGACGGTGATGATAGTGGAACACCTCTTAGCAGTGGTTGCTCTTCTGTTCTTGCTCTTCTTAAGCTTGAAAGAGTATGCTCGATCTCAAGGTCTAGCAACGCTAATGTTTGAAGACCCCTTTGCAAACGACGCATACAACCTGGAAAATAGCAAGAAAAATTGAGAACACAACTAAAGGTATATGGAAATTTGAAAATGGAAATGATAATATAGTCTCGAACACTAATTAGCACTTGTTACTCTAATTAGATTACCATATCTCCCTGGCAACGATGGCAAAAACTCATTGGTTTATTACACTAATGAGTTTCAATCTTAAGAAAGATCTTATACTCAACTAACCATTTTCCGCAAGTATACAGAAGTAGATGTAGTCGAGGTCAAACACAAGGAGCTTTATCAAACTAGTTAAATGCAAAAATGCCAAGGTACAACAATCTAGACTGCTTTAAAGGTAGATTTGGTTGATTAAACTAGAAAATTTCAGAATTAAGCAAACAATAAATGACTGACTAAAAGTGATTAAAATTCAGATGTAGAAGTATCTTGTACTTAGGTTTTCATCCACATATCATAGCATAGAATAGGAGTACGAAATTTAAACATACCAAACACTTATTTTAAAGGAGAGTTGTATGTTGCACTTCACCTCTCGGTGCAAGTACAACGATCCTAACTCAATTCAACATTCCCATGTATGAATTTTGTTTTGGATCACAAACCTACTCCTCAACTCCATAATTTCCACTCTCATGGTAAAGAAGGAGTTTCCAATAGAGTACCTCCTTACTCTCCTACCTATCTTCTTAGATCAAGCAAAAGAGCATAAAACATACACATAAGATGGCCAGCCATACATGCAGAAAAGAAGAAATCGGTACTCACAAGGTGGAAAAATGAGCAACATAGCATTTAGTATGAAATTGTCATGTTCCATACATGCTATGACATGGGAGCTACTCTCCCATGTCCAAGAAAAGGAAACTACTCATCCAAAATGGTGTACAAAAGAAAATGCATAGAAATTTTAGAGTTCAACTTGATTTTAGAGAAGGAAAAGCTAAGAAAACCCAAGGTATAATCCAAGAAGAGCAGAATTCTAGCTTGAGGATGAAATCCCACTCCTACAACTGCTCCAAACCAGAAAAACCTCTCTCCCAAGAAGCTTTATGGAGTGGAGAAGCTCTACTGCACCTTGGAGAAGAAGATTGGAGAAGAAAAGAAGTGGAATGGGGTTCTTTTGCAAGAAACCACCTTATTCCACCTCTAAAATCGCCCTCCTTGCTCTAGACTTGCTCTGGGATGAAAGAGTTTTGAATTATGACCAAAGATAACTGCTCCATAGAGTGGTTTCATTTTTTAAATAAAAGGTGTCATATTTGAAAATTGCTGAAACTGACAGGCACACGATGTGTCTTTCTCTGGACACACCATGTCCTATCTCCGACAGTTGTTTCTGAGTGTAAAGCACACAACGTGTCTATTTAATACACGTGTACGTTACCAGAAAAGCTAGACTCGGTTCTGAATTCCCAGGTACACGTCGTGTCTTTTGTGGACACGCCGTGTACTCTTCTTCAGAGTCTGAAGTAACAGGTTGTCTGGAAATGCACACACCATGTCTTAAATAAGACACGTCATGCGCATTGCTGTTTTAGCAGAATTAACGTTTTAATCGTCTGCAAGGCGTGGAGAAGTCCCGATAATGATGAGATTGAGTTGGGATATCTCTAATTTGATCCTTTTGATGTAAATCTGCAATACACATCATGTGATAAGCAAAAAAACAAAAAGGTGGCAAGAATGATATGAATAGAGTCTAAATGGGAATGAAATGAACTGAATTTGCGTGTGAAATCTTGTGAAAAGTTGATGCGGGAACCACACAATAGAATACCAGACCTGGAGAGTTTTATGAGCCTTGGTAGATTACTATTATGAATTATAGTACCACTAGTTTTGATGATGTGGGTAACAATAATTACACTTTTCTATCTCAATAATAAATTAAATGTTCAATTCCTCATTATATTTAATAATAATAATTAAAATATCGACAAATATAAATGAATGCATCAATTTGAAACTAAAGTAGGAAATAAACCATGACATGATACTATTTTACCACTCAACAACTAGTAAGTTCCCTACTTATAATGTTTTTATCTAAAATTATTTGTTTAATTTTGTAAATTTACGTTGTTAGCAGGAAGAACAATATTATAAACTAAATTTCACAAATTGAACCAAATTAGTAAGAAGTAGGTATTAATAAATATAAAAAGAAAACAAATTACCGCTACACTACATTTTATTTCATGATGCCTAACTTAAAATTAAACTTCTAATATGGTTTGAGTGCAACTGGAAGTGTTGCAATGCATATAATAACAACTCGCACTAGTCGAGCATAAATCCAAGTTGTTTCTTGCATAGCGTTTTTAACCTATATAGGTCACCATTCTAGCATAGACTAGGTAGTGCTTTGATGACCAATATACATGCATATTTTTCTAACATCATGTAGGTTGAAATTATAATGATTTTGATTATTTATCAAAATAAACTACAATAGTTGGAAATTGAATGTGGATTCGTGACCAAATGGTTTTTTGAAGACCAACAGGTTACTATTCCCAAAATAGAGTGCAACTGTGTTTTAACGTAGGAACTGATGATATATTGATATTATATTTCCTTCTATCAATTTAAAGATCTAATATTTCCTTTTATAAATTATTTATATTAAAAAATATTGATAATTGTAAATGAATGCACACATCTAAAAGTTATGCAGGTTCTAGACCACATTATCCATTATTAAAACCCCAATACAACTAGTAACTTTCTAATTTTGTGATATTTTACCTAAAATTATTCTTCCTTGTTGTAATTTTGCATTGATTTTCAAGATCAAAACATGAACAACAAATAATTGAATCTTTGTTGATAAGAACAACAAATTTATTAGGCTCTGATTTGTTTGTCATAACTGGTCCCAAACACTTATAAACTGGAGTTTTTAGGTAGTTTTTCATGATAAATTTTATGTAAGTATTATAAATCAAGTTTTGTGAAGTTGTAGGATCTATCGACAAACCTATAAAAATAGTTCTTGAGTTTCCTCTTAAAAAGAATGGAGCAAATACCAATATTATGTATACAATTATATTCTTCATTCTTCATAAATGATTCATATAAAATATTTATGGATAAGGTTGTTAGCAGTGTGAGTTATGTCGAAACTATACTATTATATGATTAAATATTATACAATATATCACATTATATAAATTTTTTAAGCTATAAACACCATTACGAGTGTGTTTTCTAAAATTAAAATTTAGGAGTACCCTAACAGAACAATCTCATTGTACTAGTCACAAAAGAATGTGATTTATCTAATATTTTTTTAGTTTTCATGTTTAAGTAGTATGATGTGAAAAAAATTCAGTATATGGTTCAACACATCAAGCTGTCGACATTCCTCATCTAAGCACTGACTCTCTTTCTTGAGGTCATCTACGGCTTATTCATACCCCTTCTACATTAGTTCTTTATCTACTCTCATGGCATCTTGTTCCTTTCTGCGGTCTGCCATTTCTTGAATCGGTGTCTTCAAAGCCCCCTCATTACATACTGGGTGTTGACCCCTTGCATGAACTGAGGGAGTGCCTCAATCCTCGCGTTTAAACTTTGTACCTGTGTAGTTAGTGTGCACATGCTAGAAGTAATATTGAAATTAACTTCAGAAGCATGTTGCATGTGTAACCACATGGCATCAAATTTGCACCCTAATACATCACCAAATGTTTGTGGGTGTTGTTGCTACTCTGCAGACGTTGTTGACGGCGTCATTGACATTACATGCTCCTTAGGTTGTGGAGCCATCTTGTTTTGCATTAGATCTGCATGGGTTGCTTGTACAGAAGTGCTTGCCTCCAGTTCTCAGGTACTCACAATACCACTTCTAGGATCCCTGGGTTGGGTGCAACATTGGGGTCTTCACACTCTTGACGGAGTTCTTGCTCGACCTCTAAGTGTTGTTCTCCCTCAGTTGCTTCGACATGTGCCTGGGCACCTTCTTCATTTATTGCCACCTCATTTGGTCTTCGATCCCTGCAGGCATGTGTGGTGAGGGTAGATTTGGGGCGGCAAATTTGTCTGACATTTTCTTCTTTCTCTTCCTTATCACGAGCTTCTTTCTTTCCTCTAGCTTTTATATCTCCTTTTTAGACTCTTATCTGTCATGCTCATCTCGCCAGTGGGCGATGATGGGCTTGCGGCTGCACTGGTAGCACCTGAGTACATCTTGTCCACATCCTCCTGTGTGGGTTGTAGTTTGTGGACATCATAATATGCCATCTCTAGTAGGGGTAGAAGTACCTTGGAGCAACTTTTCTTGTAGAAAAGTCTGCTACCTTTCTGTTCCAGAATGTCTATGTTGATGAGGGACTTGATGTCAATCTTTGTATGTCCCTTGGTCTTCTTGTATTTAATTAACAGGTTGACATCTATAGAATGATAAGCTATTCTAGTTATCTTGCTTCCCATGCAGAATTCTTTCGTCTTCTTTGCCTCCCCTCCTACTGTGGCTAACAACCTCTTGATTAGCAGCCTTCCGATGTTCACCGATATCTTATTGAGCATGGACCATATTAAAAATTGGTCCCCTTTAGCCACTCCTCCGATTTCTAATCTTGTGAAGACCTTGTTGGCAGTTATTTTCTATATCACTCGGATAAAGTAGGAGGTGATGAGAGTCACCTTTGAATTCTTTGAGTTATGCTCGTATTCTCCGGTCAGCTTCTCCCACATTTTGTGACTTCTGTATCCGATGGCTTCTTTTTTTCCTGGCATAGTTGAGCAAGATTGTCCCTCTTCAGTTTTCTTGGTGAATATAGTATCGAGCATGGCTTTAGTAATCATATGAGCCTTGCCTCTTATTCTCACTTCTAGTTTGAAACCACTACCACCCTTTTTGCACTCACCATCACTGACAGGAAGCTTTTCTAATGAGGACATTAACTTTGTCATCAATTGAGTGAGTGAGGGAGCTTCTGATGTACACAAGGCATGTAGATTGATGCTTTCCAAGAAGTTGATAACCCTATCATAGATTTCATCTTCTTGAATTCCTCGACGTCCAAATATTGTGTCGGGTTGAATCCTTTGGTCTTTATTGCCCAGTCAAATTGTGACTATTGTATTTGATCTCTTGGTACAAATGTGGCACCTACTAGTTGAGGACCTTCTGTTCTTCCTCATCGACCTCTTCAAGGGATGCTTCTTTTTCTTGGCTCTTTGATTTCTCCACGGTCATCAATTTCCTTTTTTTGCTGC
The DNA here is from genome assembly GCA_963693085.1 of Alisma plantago-aquatica. Taxonomy (NCBI): domain Eukaryota; kingdom Viridiplantae; phylum Streptophyta; class Magnoliopsida; order Alismatales; family Alismataceae; genus Alisma; species Alisma plantago-aquatica. The sequence continues at coordinate 1,819,910,159 of OY856409.1, read as the reverse complement.
TTTTTTCATCCTTAGTTTCACATTTTCAATTCTCTAACTTCTTTAGCTCATTTTCAGAAGGCTCGTACTCAAAAGTCTCTATTCATGACGTCTCCTGAGACTCATGAGACTCTTCTAGCTTCTTGTGGGCCAGGATGTACTCATATTTCTTCTTCATCATTTGCAATTGTAGCTTCTTTGTCAGTGAGAGATTTGGGTTATCCTTCAGTGCATTGGTTTTCTTTTCTAAGTTTTCCTCAGCACCCCTCAATGAAGTTCCTTTCCTTATCAAAGTGTCCTCAGTTGAGGTCAAAATTCTGAAAGATTCAACATTAAAATTGTTGTAAGCAAGATTATATTTTATATCTTGTTCATGACATTAGCATTTAGTTCATATATTTATTGTTTATGCTTAAAAAGGTGTGAGATGCCATGACCATGACATTACTGGAAGAAGTATCGCGGTCAAGGAGGGTGACTCAATCGCGGAAGATGATTATCAAAGGAAAAGGAACGCCACAACCATGGCAAAAAAATACCGCAACCGAGGCTGGTGCCGCGACCACGGCAGTCATTAGACCGGATCAACAGAAATTCATACAAGCAAGGACTGCAATCGCAGCCAAAACATCACATGGTGCCATGATCATGGTCAGGGAGGTACCTACTCGACCGTGACCATGAAGGTCACGGTGGGTATTCCCGCATGAATCTCGATCGACCAATAGCAATACCTCCGAAAGCGCACGAGAAAAACACCGCAATAAGTTTAGTCAATGGTTGAAGTGATAAGGATAGCTGTGAACAAGGGGAAAACGTAAGTGAAACTTCAGTGAAGGAGCGGTAATAAACTCAGTGATTCTGGCTGTTGTCGTGTGACACGATTTTACCGTGCGTAGAATGCAAGTGCACACATCAATGTAGTATAGGCCCTTGTGAGGCCCGAGTCGAACTCAGGGACACTGAACTATCAGTAGACTACTACTAACTATTTGCGATCAGCTAGGCCGATTAAAAGATTTTGAGAGTTGTTTGAAAAATAAAAGAAAATAAAATAAAACAAAGCAATCGATTAATGTTTAGTTTAATCAATTCAAGTAGAGATCTTTAGGATTGCGGTTTCACCGAGGGTTTTCATTGTATGAATTTCCATATAATAATTCAGGTTTATCTCTCGATTCAGGTAGTGGCATGTAGTCATAATTGCCCACTGTCGTGGTACAATTCACTACCTATGTCTAGGTCGGTTCCACCGTCGTAGTAACCTATACCCTAAACCAGGTGCATTAAAATCGACCTCTGGGTTTCCACCATTAACCGTACATCGCCTTGTTCAAGGGATTTGTTAATTAATGTGAATTTCGTCTCTTTTCAACTGTTAATTCTTCTTTCAAAGTAATTAAGGGCATTATATTATCATTATGGTGATCAAGCATAACAACATAATTGAGAAAACAAAATTATACCACGAAATTAAGAGATAAATGATGAATTACTATGATAAAAATGTCATACAATGCTTCCCCGGGCTACTCCCAGTCCTAAAGACAAAGGGGATTAGCCCCGCATGTTCATCTCAAAGCGAAACATGGTAGAGAAAAGGGGAAACATGGAGAAAAATGTGATTAAGTGATGAAACCCCTTGAACGGAGAAGATCCAAGCGTTCCTCAGCATAGAATGCGCGATCTACAGCCTTTCGGCGGTGGAAAACGTCTTCTTCGGCTTCCGGAACGATCGAGGCGTGCTTCTAAGCTCCATTCTTCTCTCCACACCTTCTCGGGATGTATGCAGCGGCTAATGACGTTATAGATTGCTCTTGGCCGCCGTCATTAGGTATAATCACTCAGTTAGGTTACAAAAATATCACATATGTCAGATTTAGATCGATCTGAAACAAACTTGCATTTGACGGTGTCGATACCATCGACGCGAGTCGATGGTATAGACCATGTGCGATATCGAAAAGTCTTCTTTGTTTTCTTCGTTGCGCCTGATGCTGACTCGATACCATCGACGAGGGTCGATGGTATCGACACCCTAAGGTGTCACTTTTTGCCCTCTTTTGTCGCTGAAGCTCCACATGTCGATACTATGGAATTTGGGGTCGATAGTATCGACTCTCTTCTCACCAGCAACCTGATGGTAAGTCGCTACCATCGACTTGTCCATCGATGGTATTGACTCTGTGTCGCTCCTTGTGGCTGGCAACCTGTGGTTGTGTCGATGGTATCGACAGCTGTCGATAGTATCGACAACTACAGATATTTGTTTTTCCTGAAATTGCAACACAAAACCACATAAGCCAAAATAAAACATATTATTGTAATCATTTATGCTCAAAACAATAAAATAAGGGAGAATTGATGTTGAGAAGGCTCATAGACCAAAGTAAATGAATTATGCAATATTAACCACCAAAATGACCAATAAATGCATAAAACACAAGTAAAACAAGTCTATAAATGCGACTCATAATCATCGCATCAAACTCCCCTAAGCTTGAACATTGCTCACCCTCGAGCAACAAAACCTTAGAATAAAATTGCGAGGGTCAACTAAAGAACAGATCATCACATCAAACATCACCATATGATCCCCACCAGACATTCACAAATCGGCCGTCACTAACCACGGAATGATAATTACCCTAAAGGCGACATTAATCATCCATAAAAGATATCTACCTCAAAATTTATGAAAACTATCATATAAGGCAGTTAACATAATGAAATTTCTAGTTCAGACTCGGTGCATCTTGTGATCTCCTATTCTACATTGCTCGCCCTAACTACCATCTACATGGAAGCAGCTCTCCTGATATTCACAAATGAGGAGAAAATCACGGTGGCCTACCAATTCGAGCAACGGGTGGATGGAATGGGTGGTTATGGAAGAAATGGAAGCATTATACGATTCTAACATGCACAAAGCAAAAATAGCCTCAATGATGCATATGCAAATGAAAATTCCCTAATGCCTACATTTGGGTGGAATGATGCATGCACTATCATTCCGTCTCTAGGTGAGATGGAATATATAGGAAAACCACATTATGTACTTATTCTTCTTTAAAATGCAGGTGATACTCTGTTCCTTTCTCCCTCTCATTACTACTTCTCAATTCTTTTTTTTTCTTCTCTTTTTTTTTCTCTTTTTCTTTTTCTAATTTTTTCATTCAAGCCCTTATTTTAATAGCTGACAATGAATTGTTTGTCGGGCTCACTTATTGCTGCATGACTTATACATTTGAATCATTCAGAAGGTATGGAACAAGTTCATCACCCTTAATGTTTTAGAAGAAATAAGATGCATGATGTACTATATGCACAAAAATGTGAATGAAGCTACAAAATGATGATTATGCCACTAAATGACACACACCTATGGATAATGTGCATGTATAACTCATCTATATTTTTTCTTCATTTCATGCAAAATATGTGAAAATAGCTACAATGTAAAACCTATCTACATGGAATGCAATCAAAGAAATTAAAACCGTAATGTACTTCTAATTCTTATGGTGGAGTATGAAGACAATGGGGTGGATAGATCACAAGACTAATTGACTGAACCTTTGAAAATTATTATGTGTCCCTCCTTACTAACCTGTGTGATAATTAAGAGGTTTCTCTCTCTTACTTCCAATTAGAGTCTCATTATCATTTGATCAGTTTAGGCTCAAACAACCAATTCCGTCCACTTTTCATGAATCCTCGGAATGTACAGTTGTGATTTCCTATTTTATAGTTGACAAACCCAATCATTTCCTTAAGTTATGTGCTCAAAGTTGAACAACAAAAGCTTGCTAAACACTAAAATTTTTTAAAATTTCCCTTGATTCCCATGTACAAGTAGCGAGATGACACATGAATTACGACATCCACAATTACACTAGATAGAGTGTGGATCCTATAAACAAACTAATAACTAAGAGAAACAAATGACAAAAGACAAAACAATAAAAACTAAAAACTGAGAAAACTAAAGGATAGAATTGTTCCAACTCCCCCCCTAAGCTTGAATCCGACTATGGCCTCATAGTCAAAAACAAACTTAAAAGGTGGAACAGTGATACCAATAATTCTTCTGGAGGAGGCAGGTACTGCGGGGTCGTGGGGTCCGAGGATGGGTACTTCCCCTGAAAACTCGGATCATACTGGGGCATAGGAGGAGGTTGTGGATACCCCCAAAGTAATTTTGGCTCCAGTAATGATCATAGAATGGCTGATGCTGCATCTCCATCCTATGCCACCTATCGTGGATGTGTTGTTGGTTGTCGAGGAGGAGGCGCTCATTTTCAAAAATAGCCCTCTAGTTATCTAGCAGCCGGTTTGTCATATCCTGAATACCGGCATATGAAGTTGTGTGCTGTTGTATGACCGTCGATACCATCGACATGAGTCGATGGTATCGACTCCTGTAGCACAATCCATCTTCCGCTAGTATCGACGGTTGTCGATAGCCTAATTTGGGGGCCCGAATCGATGACGCGTCGATACCATTGACGTGTGTCGATGGTATCGACCCATTCCACAGATCGACTCTCTTGATGCAGCGATCGTCGTTGATTTCCTCTCGCGGATTGGTGACATGTCGCGTCGATACCATCGACACGGGTTGATAGTATCAACTCTTTTTAGGGCAAACACCCTCGCGAGGCCCGACCGCCGCTTGCTGCCTATAACTGGGTCGATACCATCGACAGGCTCGTTGATGGTATCGACTTCATTAAGACAATGTTCGTCTAAATATCTCTAGAGATCTCGTGAGTATCAATGCCCGTGTCGATACTATCGACCTCATTTTTCCGAGCAACCTGATGGTGTGTCGATACCATCGATGAGGCCGTCGATAGTATCGATGCAACAAAATTTTTGCTACCGCCTAACTGTACCCCTGTCGATACCATTGACACAAGGGTCGATAGTATCGACCCTGCCTCAGTCTTGCACATTGAACAAACGATCAAGGTACCTTGTTTACACTAAAAACAAAATCAAATCAAACCAAAGTACAAATGTGAAAGAAACTAAACCAAGCTATTGATGGCTGGGTTGCCTCCCAACAAGCGCCCTTATTTAACATCTTAGGCTAGACAAATTCAAGCTTCTCATCTTGGAGCTTTGGAGAGTGTGCACAAGGGATCATGCGACAGTTTGAACTCAACTCGATCCTGGCCAATCCCCAATGTCAAAGTACCTCTCCCAATGGCAGTGACAACATCAGGCGTTGCTTGAAACGACCTACCCAACAACATCTCACAACTTTTAAGTTGTGGCATGTCCATGACGATGAAATCCACCGGGAAGATAAACCTGTCTACTTTGACAAGCACATCCTCGCACACTCCGTATGGCTTCACAATGGACCCATCCGCAAACTCAATGGTTGCCGATGATTTCTTTATTTTCTTCAACCCTAGCTTTTGAAACGTGGACAGTGGCATACGATTAATGCTGGTGCCTGAATCACACTGTGCTTTTGGAAAGTGTTGACAACCTATAGAACATGGAATGTAGAAACCCCCCAGATCTTTCCTCTTCTGTGGTAGACTCCCATGGATAATTGTGCTCATCATCTCATTCACCCGACAAACATCTGTGTCTTTGATCTGCCTTTTCTTGGTGATAATTTCTTTGATAAACCTTCCGTAAGCTGGAATCTGCTCTATCATTTCCACTAACGGAATATTGATATGGAGTTTCCTAAACATCTCCAAGAACTTCATGTAGTGTCGATGCTCTTTCTTCGGCCTCAGGCTGTCCGGAAAAGACACAACTGCCTCATTTAGACGCTTATGAGGTGGCACATATGGGCTTTTCGGGGTCTCCTCCCCTAACCTGGCTTCAATGTCACCCTCTGGCGTAGACTTTGGTACATCATTTACAACAGGTGTAACTTGTGGTGGCTCCTCCCTCACAGTGAATGCAGCTTCACCATGACGCATGACCTTCACCTGCTCTTCTTTCCTAGGTACGGGCGCGATGAGCTCTTGATGGGTTTTTCTGAATGGACAATATCCACCTGGTAGTCCATAATGACTGCGAGGATACGGTATTTTTGGTATAGCCTCTGTATCAAAAATCATTTTGCTTTTGTTCTGGACCTCTACCACTGGGGGCTCTGCCTCGGTAATCACAGATATGTACTTTACTTGATGATGTACTTGACCAACATCTGCATTCCCAGCCTGTATTTGTTGGTTGGCATGCTTCAGAGCCGCCACTTCATTGGAAATCTGGGTCACGGTTGTCTCTAGTGCCCTCATCTATGCTCCATGGCTTTGCAATGTTTGCCCAAATTTAGTCAAGATCTAACCCTGAGACTGCAACTGCTTACTAAACATGCTCATCATCTCTTGATTTTGTTGCACCACTTGACTAAGCAACACGGTGCTTTTATCTTCTGCTGTTGACTATGGCTTTGCATCTGCATCTTGTAATAAGTTGTTTGGATCTTTCCACGAGAATTTTCTATTCTTCCTCCAGCTGGCATAATCATTATTTCTATAGCCCTGTTGTTGCATAAATTTGACCTGGGCTTCCTCCTCGGATTCTGTATCCTCTTTGGCAAGCAATTTCTTAGCTAGAAGGTCTAATTTATCATTCAGCTCCTTGATGGCCCTAGACTCACCTACAACTTTGACTTGTTCTGGTGCATCACTATCGCCCCAAGACTGCTTCTTTGCCATATTTTTCAAGATCTCCCAACACCTTGTGCTAGTGTTTTTCAAGAAAAATCCTGAACCTACGGAGTCTAAGTTACTACTATCATGCTTGGAAAGAGCAAAATAGAAGATTTTCACCTGCTTCTCTTTGTCCAGCCCATGATGCGGGAACCTTCTTCGCATGATCTGAAATCACTCCCAGGTTTCAGAATATGTTTCTGCCGCTTTCTGACTGAAATTATGAATTTTTCTGATCAGATCATTTGTCTTCTCGGGTGGGAAGAACCTTTCAAAGAACACTTCCACCATGTGTTCCATGATTCCACATATTCATTGTCAAGACTGTGCAACCATTCTCGTGCATTTCCTGCCAGAGAGTTCTAAAACAGCTTCAGGTACAGTGTCTCCTACGGGAACCTGTCTATCTTGATCATATCACAGTTCTCCACGAATTGACTTATGTGAGTCACTGAGTCCTCATTCTTTAGCCCATGGAATGCATTTGTCTTGACCAAGTTGATCAATGCAGGGTCAATCTTATATGTCAGAATGTTGATTGCCTGCTTCTTGATTGGCCCTTTTGAAGCGGATGAGGAAGAAGCTTTTATCTTCTCCCATATTGTCTTCTCTTCTGTCATGGCTTCTTGTTCTGAGTCAGAATCTATATCTTCCGCTTGGTCTTGATTGTAATCCTCCTCGTCGTCAGGTCCCGGCAGTGGAACCTCTGGTGCCTATTGCATGTAGTTGGTGCTACGCGTCTGCACCATGCACAATACCTACAAAAATGGTAATTTCAGTTCATTACCGTGCTAGACGATTGCTAAATATGAAAGATAAACTATGAATTTAAAAAATGATGACAAAATAATAAAAATTAAAAAGTGGCCTAGAATAGCCGCTTGCAGCACTCGTAGTGCTGACAATTGCCGTGTCCCCGATAACGGCGCCAAAAACTTGACACGATTTTACCGTGCGTAGAACGCCATTGCACGCGTCAATGTAGTATAGGCCCTTGTGAGGCCCGAGTCGAACTCAGGGACACTGAACTATCGGTAGACTACTACTAACTATTTGCGATCAACTAGGCTGATTAAAAAAATTTGAGAGTTGTTTGAAAAATAAAAGAAAATAAAATAAAACAAAGCAATCGATTAAATGTTTAGTTTAATCAATTTAAGTGGAGATCTTTAGGATTGCAGTTTTACTGCGGGTTTTCATTGTATGAATTTCCATATAATAATTCAGGTTTATCTCTCGATCCACGTAGTGGCCTGTAGTCAGAATTGCCCACTGTCGTGGTACAATTCACTACATATGTCTAGGTCGGTTCCACCGTCGTAGTAACCTATACCCTAAACTAGGTGCATTAAAACCAACCTCTGGGTTTCCACCATTAACCGTACATCGCCTTGTTCAAGGGATTTGTTAATTAATGTGAATTTCGTCTCTTTTCAACCGTTAATTCTTCTTTCAAAGTAATTAAGGGCATTAGATTATCATTATGGTGATCAAGCATAACAACATAATTGACAAAACAAAATTATACCACGGAATTAAGAGATAAATGATGAATTACTATGATAAAAATGGCATACAATGCTTCCCCGGGCTACTCCCGGTCCTAAAGAGAAAGGGGATTAGCCCCGCATGTTCATCTCAAAGCAAAACATGGTAGAGAAAAGGGGAAACATGGAGAAAAATGTGAATAAGTGATGAAACCCCTTGAACGGAGAAGATCCAAGCGTTCCTCAGTGTAGAATGCGCGATCTACAGCCTTTCAGCAGTGGAAAACATTTTCTTCGGCTTCCGAAACGATCAGGGTGTGCTTCTAAGCTCCGTTCTTCTCTCCACACCTTCTCGGGATGTGTGCAGTGGTTAATGACATTATAGATTGCTCTTGGCGATCGTCATTAGGTATAATCACCGAGTTAGGTTGCAAAAATATCACAGCCGTCGGATTTAGATCGATCTGAAACAAACTTGCATCTGACGGTGTCGATACCATCGACGCGCCTGATGTTGACTCGATACCATCGACGAGGGTCGATGGTATCGACACCCTAAGGCGTCGCTTTTTTCCCTCTTCCGTTGCTGAAGCTCCACGTGTCGATACTATTGACTTTGGGGTCAATAGTATCTACTCTCTTCTCGCCAGCAACCTGATGGTAAGTCGCTACCATCGACTTGTCCATCGATGGTATCGACTCTGTGTCGCTCCTTGCGGCTGGCAACCTGTGGTTGTGTTGATGGTATCGACAGTTGTCGATAATATCGACAGCTGCAGATATTCATTTTTCCTGAAATTGCAACACAAAACCACATAAGCCGAAATAAAACATATTATTGTAATCATTTATGCTCAAAACAATAAAATAAGGGAGAATTGATGTTGAGAAGGCTTATAGACCAAAGTAAATGAATTTTGCAATATTAACCACCAAAATGACCAATAAATGCATAAAACACAAGTAAAACAAGTCTATAAATGTGACTCAAAATCATCGCATCATCGCGCCATATAGAAAACTGTATTTGAGGGTTGTAACCCAAAGAAAGGCGATGAAACCTCAAAGAAACAAAAAATAGGCACATCGGTGATCAAAAGGAACACACAATTAGTACCTTGGCATGGTTAGGAATTTGAAATAGTGGCTAGAGAAGCAGAACAGCGATGGTGCTATCATGGCAAGGGTACAACATCGGCGGAGGTGGGTTCACAGTAAACGTTCCTTGCTATTCGATCATCGTCTCATTTTCTCACATCTTGCAATTCTTCAGTTAAGCTTCTTCAAACATTCGAGAGTAGAGAGCAAGGAAAGAAAAAAACCATACTGTCAAGGGGGTTTTGCTTTTATACTTGGGAATATACGTGACCGTGGCCAGGTAGACCACCTCGAATGAGGTCAAATGTGCTCCCGAACATGCCGTAACCACGATCCTAAGGCTCCTAAATAGGTACCACAACCGCTGCAGATGTCATGACCGCGGTCAGTGTCGCGACCGTGGTGTACACAAAACCAAGTTGATAGAAACTAAAACACCTAACCTCATTAAAAATTTTGTGAAAAGATAGTAATTTACATACTACATTCATATTTTTCTAGATGCAAAAATTAAAAATACTTAGAAGGGGAGAGGTACATTGCTCATAGACTAAAACCTGAGATAAAGAAAAACATGAATTGTAAAAGAAAGAAGCAAACGCTTGGGTTGCCTCCCAAGAAGCGCTAGTTCAAAATCTTTTAGCTTGACTCTCTTTCATTCTAGATTCATCTCCCTTTAGTTGGTGCTGATACTTTGTCATTGGTTTCATCTACTAGAGGTTTGGGTTCCCCCAAACTCAGCTCGGTCCTTCTCACAAAAGCTTCATCTTCATAATACCTTTTTACCCAATGCCCATTCACCTTGAAAGTGCATGTCTTGTCCCCAGTTATTTCCATCATCCCTGATGGGTATATTTTTACAATGAAAAAGGGGTCGGACCATCTTGTTCTCCGCTTTCCGGGGAACAACGTAATACTTGAGTTGAATAAAAGAACTTTGTCTCCTTCATGTACATCCTTACTCTTCAGGTGGGCATCATGCCATACATTAGTTCTTTACTTATAGATCCTCCCATTCTCATAAGAGTGCAGTATCAACTCTTTGAGTTCCTGGAGTTGGAGAAATCTTTTCTTCGCCGCCTTATCAAGATCCATGTTTAGAAATTTGATATCCCATAGGTCTTTATGCTCTAACTTGACAGGAAGATGACATGACTTCCCATAAATCAACCTGTAGGGTTTCATGCCTATGTGTGTCTTATAAACTGTGGTAAGCCCATAGCGCATCATCGAGTTTCATAGACCAATCCTTTGTTGTACGACATACACTCTTCTCTAGGATCTGTTTGATCTGCCTGTTAGATACCTCGACTTGTCCCGATGTTTGGGAATGGTATGGTATTGCAACTTTGTGTTTTACTCCATACTTCCTCAATAGAGCTTTGAACTTCTTTTCCCCAAAGTGAGACCCTATGTCGCTTATAATAGTGTGTGGTACTCCAAACTATGGGAAGATAATTTTCTTGAATAGCTTGATTACTGCCTTGGAGTCACAGGTTTGGGTGGCAACAACCTCTACCCATTTTGAGATGTAGTCGACTATAACAAGTATATATTGGTTTCCTCTTCATGATGGGAAAGGTCCCATATAGTCAATTTCCCATACATCGAAAATTTCAACTTCCACCCAATCGACTTTCAACATCGTATTCCTTCGGCTAAAGTTTCCTGTAAGTTGACACTTTTTGCATCTCTTCAAAAATGCGGCAACATCTTTAAAAAGAGTCGGCCAATAAAATGCTGATTGTAGAACTTTTGTAGCTATTCTTTCCCCTCTGTGGTGGCCCCCATGAGGTGAGGAATGACATTCTTTGAGGATTAGTGACACTTCTTCTTCCAGTAGGCAACGTCAATATAAGTTGTCAGAGCATCTTTTGAACAATAGTGGATCGTCCCAACAATAGTTTTTTAGATCGGAGAATAATCTCTTCTTCTGATTATAAGTGATCTCCGGTGGAAGTTTCCCGCAGGCTAGATAGTTGCAAATGTCAGCAAACCAATGTAGACTCTGCTCTTCCGACTAGGCCATCAAGAGAGCTTCATAAACATACTTTTCGTTTACTGGATACTTATTTTCTTCATCATAAACTATCCATGACATGTACAACCACAGTTTCTTTTCCTTTTTTATCATTGATCTCATGGTCAAACTCTTATAGTAATAAAGCCCATCGCAGAAGTCTTGGCTTTGTGTCCTTTTTCTGCATGAGATATTTTATAGCTCTGTGATTAGTGTACACTTTAATTTTGACCCTACCAAATATGATTTGAACTTATCAAAGGCAAATATGATAGCCAACATTTCTTTTTCAGTGGTGGTGTAATTCACTTGGGCTTTGTCCAATGTTCGGCTTGCATAGAAAATCACATGGTGTCTCTTATCCTTCTTCTGTCCTAGGACTACACCGATGGTAAAATCACTGTCATCGCACATAATTTCAAAAGGAAACTCCCAATATGGTGCTTGTAGAATCAGTGCAGTTGTTAACACCATTTTAAGGGTCTCGAAGGTGTCTAAACATTTGCTAGTGAATTTGAATTCAACATCTTTAATCAAGAGATCCAATAGGGGTTTAGCGATCTTCAAGAAGTCTTTTATAAATCATCTATAATATCTCGCATGCTCTGAGAAACTCCTTACTCCTATAATGTATTTAGGTGGCGGAAGCTTGGATATGGCTTCGATCTTGCTTAGGTCCGATTCGATTCCTTTCTAGGAAACTTTATTCCCTAAGACGATATCATCTTGGACCATAAAATGGTATTTTTCCTAGTTCTGGACAAGGTGTTTTTCCTCACAACACTATAGCACTAAAAATAGGTTTCTTAGACATGCCTTAAAATTTGTTCCATAGATAGAGAAGTCATGCATGAAGACCTCCACTATGTCTTCTAGAAACTCCAAAAACATAGATACCATGCAATGTTGAAAAGTTGCTAGTACAGTACACAACATGAATGGCATCCTTCTGAAAGCGTATGTGCCATAGATGTAGGTGAAGGTTGTCTTTTCCTGATCATTGGGATGAGTCATTACTTGATAATCCTGAATACCTGTCTAGAAAACAGAAGTAATCATGGTGAGCTAATTTTTCTAGTACTTGATCTATAAATGGAAGAGGGAAATGGTCTTTTCTATAAAATGTTTTTATCTAAAATTATTTGTTCAATTTTGTAAATTTATGTTGGTAGAAGTTATAACAATATTCAATAACAAATTAAATTTCACAAAGTGAACCCAAATTCATAAGAAGCAGGTATTAATAAATATAAATAGAAAACAAATTACCGCTACACTACAAGTTATTTGATGATGCCTAAATTAACATTAAACTTCTAATCTGGATTGAGTGCAACTAGAAGTGTTGCAATACATATAAAAAACTTACACTAGTAGAACATAAATATGAGTTGTTTCTTGCATAGATTTTTTAACCTATACAGGTCACCATTCTAGGACTAGACTAGGTAGTGCTTTGATGACCAATATACGTAAATGTCTTTCTAACATCATGTAGATTGAAATTATAGTGATTTTGATTATTTATCAAAATAAACTACAATAGTTGGAAATTAGATGTGGATTCATGACCAAATGGGATTTTTGAACCCCAACATGTTACTATTCCCAAAATAAAGTACAATTGTATTTTAATGTAGCAACTTATGATATATTGATATTACAATTCCTTCTATCAATTGAAAGGATTAATATTTCCTTTATAAATTATTTATATTAACAAATATTGATAATTGTAAACGAATGCACACATCTAAAAATTATATAGGATCTAGACCATGTTATCTACTATTAAAACCCCAAAACAACTAGTAACTTTCTAATTTTATGATATTTTACCTAAAATTATTCTTCCTTGTTGTAATTTTGCATTGATTTTCAAGATCAAAACATGAACATCAAAGAATTACATCTTCATTGATAAGAACAGTAGATTTATTAGGCTCTGATTAGTTTGTCATAACTGGTACCAAACACTTACGAACTAGAGTTCTTTAGGTAGTTTTTCATGATAAATTTTATGTAAGTATTAGAACTCGATTTTTGTGAAGTTTCTAGGAGCTATCAACATACATATAAAAATAGTTCTTGTGTTTCCTCTTAACAGAATGGAAAATGACTTTCGTTGCAAATAACAATATTACCTATACAATTATATTCTTCATTCTTCATAAATGATTCATATAAAATATTTATGGCTAAGGATGTTAGAAGTGTGAATATGATTTATTGTCAAAACTATAACATTATATGATTAAATATTATACAATCTTTCGCACTATGTAACTTTTTTAAGGTATAACCACCATTATGAGTGTGATTTATAAAATTAAAATTTACGAGCACCCTAGAAGAACAATCTCACTATACCAGTGACAAAAGAATGTGATTTATTTAAGATTTTTTGATCTTCATGTTTAAGAAGTATGTTGTGAAAAAAATTCAGTATCTGGTTCATGAAGAATACACTGAAAAATAACATTATATATTACGTTAAACAATAATGAACTAGTAATCATATTGACAAGCACCTAAAATGTAGATATTATTACAAAATTGTGTACTTGTGAAGTGATCGTGATGTTATTTTTAATGACAATATTTTCATTTGAATTATTATTTGCCATATGAAAATATCTTTTGAATGAGCAACATCCGCTGTAGTCACTTCTTCAAGTTATTATGGCTGGAAAAAAATCGTAGTTATCTATAGATATGATTTCTTGTTCACATCTTTGAGGATCTTATTTATTATACATGATACAATAAAAATAAAAAATTATTTTTTCATGACTTTCATATTTACACTTACAACAAACCATCACTTGGAAGTGAATGAAACTTTAGATTCAAGAATTGAATCAGAGTTTTCAACAAATGAGTCACACATAAATTATTACTTACCAAACATCATAAGTAGGAAGAATTCAATCACTAAACAACTAGTGATACGATGATGTCTTTTTGAAAAAATATTGTTCTAATATTGTAGTCATTGGAATTATAATGACCAATCAAACATCAAAATATATTGCAACACTCGAGAATCAAATACGGTTTGGTGTCTAAAAAAGGCTTATGTACCTTGAGATGTGTTATAACCTCAATTTTTTTTTCAAACTATGTAATGATATTGTTAAGGTTCTTTTTAAAGAGAAATGAAATCCATGGTTGATGTGATGAATTAGTTTGAAGGGATGTTTTCTTGATGGGCCTTACTGGCCATTAAGCCTAATTGAAAGAATAATAAAAAGAAAATGGAAAAAGGAGTTTCATTTAATAAAGAATTACAATGGGGAAATAGAATATATAAGAAAGGATTAAAGGATGATGAAAAGGCTAAAAGATAATTTCCCAAAAATATAATTTCGTGTTATAAAGGTACCTTGGGGTTCAAGGAACTCAGGATAATTAGATAATGGCCAAGGAAATAAAGAATGTGTGGAAAATACCATTAAATAAGGGATAACTTGAAACTGAAATAAAGGGCAAGTTTCCTTTGGATAATGACTCCTATTTTTGCACAATGAGAGATAAACATATGAACGACTTTCCTTTAAAATTTGAGGCAAAAAGGATTTAAGGATTGGGAGTTATTAAACTTTTAAGTTATCTTCAAAAATAAGATTTTCCTTGTATAATAGGGAATTCTTTTCCTTTTCTGTTTAAGCGCGAGTAATCGTGTCCGTTGGATCTTAATCCAAGTGACGCAGCTCATCGTCAAAGTCCCAAGGGGACAAGGACTGTAGCGTAGGTCATAGGTGGATTTTCCCCATCTTTTTCCTCATTAACTGATGGATGTGCCATCTTGGAAACATTTCCATTAGGATCAGGAGCGGATTCCGAACCACCGCAACCCTGGTTTAGTAGTCATTGGATGCTTCTAGGCCAAACACCCAATTGGGCCAAAAGCTTGGGCGGAAGCAGATGTAGAAACCCTAGGGGAGCCCTCTAGTCCTATATATATAGAACACCGATCGGGTCCTAACACCCTAACGACCCCGAGCGGCAAGCTATCAGGTCCCTGGTCTTTTCCTCTCCCTCGATTCAACTTTCTCCGGCGAGAGCTCCGCTTTTCTCTGCCGCGGCTCGAGCAGTAAGAAAGGGGAGAAAGACGACGTACAGACGCCGTTTGATTCAGGATCATCGTGATCCTAAGCGGGGATCTAAGGACTCAAGGAAGTGACCAGATAAGTGAGTCGCTTGCGACTCTGTGCGTTCGATCGCAATCCGACGACCACAACGAAGAGCAACACCTGCTTGCGGGGTTAATGGGGGCAATAGACGAGGAGCGTCGGATCCAGACGCGGACTAGTGGTGCATTGATCGTGCGGTTGATGAATTTTGGTAAATCCTTCTCCCTGCCAAATAATTAAGAAAAATGCTTTTCCTTGCTAAAATTGTAGTAATAGCTAGGAACCTTGTATAAAAGAACTTTATATATGAAAGTTGGGTAGAAAAATGCAAGGAATCTGATAGAAATGATTGTAACACCTGACTCCAGTTCGTTTTGCAAAAGTACTTTAATTTTCTAGTAAAATGCATTTCAAGTTATTTGAAAACCCTAAATGCATATAAAAGATGTTTCTTTGTAATTAATGGGTTAAGTTGAGGATTATGAACATGTTAATTGATAAGATGAAGTGTCTATCCGTTTTGAATACCAATATGGCTAAATTAGGGTTTATGTCAAAGAATGGAAGATAATGTGCATGAAAACCCTAATTTAGGGTAAAAGAAAATGGAAACCTTGTTATTTTCATAAATTGCTAGATAATGATCCCAAAAGCTGTTAGGAATGTTAAAAAGGATATAATTTAAAGATTTTGGGTATATTTGATGGTTTAGGGTTCGTAATATCTAAGGAGGAAAAGAAAACCCTAATTTTCAAGGAAACCCTAAAATTGAATAGAAATCCTAAGTAATATGATGAAAATTGGATAAATATTAATAAAAGGAAAATTGTCCTTTTATTTCAGGATTTGCTTGTTGATTTGGTTTCTCTACATATTAGATTCTATCTTGAAATCTGCAACTAAAGGTATGTGGTTACTTATGAATAACCGCTTAGGCTTTCTGATGGATTCCCAAATGATTTAATCGCATTGAATGCAACTAAACTGTTTGGATGTTCATATTGCAATTATAAAGTGACTATGACTATCACATAATGTATATGCCTACAAACTCAGATCCTGGTTCTCTCTATGGCATTATAGCTAACCTAGTACATGGCTGCCTATGGGTAGGTCCATCAGGTTAGAGAAAGGCCTAGTACATGGCTACCTATTGGGTAGGTCCATCAGGTCTATGGATGACCTAGTACATGGCTACCTATTGGGTAGGTCCATCAGGTCTATGGTTGACTTAGTACATGGCTACCATGGAGGTAGGACCATCAAGTCATAATGAGTTATATATTGGGCTATCTTCAGATAGTGCCATGCGACTCTATTACCTAAAAGAGAGGTGATATCCATGTCCACTGTAGGGACAGCCCAGAGTTCGAGAATATGTATGGATTGAGTTGTATGGATTAAAACGTAATCTTGATTGTTAAATGATTAATTGAGTGATTATATTGTTAACCTAGTTGAACATTATCTGCTTCCTCCACATACCAGCTTCGGCTGACCGTCATTTTGTTTGTCGGCGATTTAGATACAAATTTCAAAACTACAAACAGTAAAGAAACACCTTGTGAATTCAAGAATTAAAGAACAAGGAGGAATTAGATAGAATAGTTCAGCTGAGGTTAGAAGTTAGTTTGTTCCCAACTTTTCAAAGGTATGCAAATAAAAATTTTATTACCATTTTTCAGTATAGTCTGTTAGAATTTAATAATTGTTTATGGTTATATGTCAAACCTTTGATCCGGAATTAATGGGTGCGGCTGCAACCTCTTGGTCTCCCTTAATTGGGGGTTACTGAAAGGTGAGGTCGTAACATTTGGTATCAGATCCTAGGTTCTTCATGTAACCATTAGTAATTATTAAATTTTACAAACTCCATAGAACCCAAGGGAGTTATTAGAGGAGTATCCGAAAGATGGAGGTGTCTAGAAAGGGATCACGACCGGGGGCTGGCAAGATTTTCCTCCGCATCGCTAGTCAGAATATGAGGACTCCCGGACCCGTGTGACCGCCTGGCCAAAGTCTTAGGGTATGAATGAAAATAAGATACCTTTAGGACTCTCTCATCTTATTCATCCCTTCTCATCACATATTCTATTAAGGCTTTAAGAGTAGGATTCTCTCTCTCCTCCACACTCATGTGGCATGGGCAAATAAGTTAAGGGTTTAAGAATCCTCCAGAAAATTAATAAAAGATATGTAATGAGATATCACTGAACATAAGTATAACTAGATTAAATGATAAACTAAAGATGTGTTTGTTATGCTTCTGTAGATGGCACGAACCAAGACTGTTGCTATTCCTGAGGGCTCGAGGAATCTGGCTAGGAGTGTTTGGCCTCCCCGTAAAGTGAAGGAGTCTTCTAAAAAGAGGAATAGGAATCATGATGGTGGATCCTCTAAGAAGAGGAAGAGGCCTGAAGAAGTCACTCAAGAGGTCCCTAACCCTAACCCAGTACCGTTGAGTAACCTGAACCAAGAAGAAGATCAAGGATATGAAGAGCAACATGTGTATGAGGAAGAAGCCAAGATGGATGAAGATCCAGTCAATGATTCAGAACCCACCATGATGATCCATACCCCTGATACCTTATGGTTAGAGCAACAGAGGAAGTTGACAGAAGCTATTAATGCTTTGGCCCTCCGAGACATAGCTAGAGCTGAGAATGGTGAACCACACCCTGTTCGTCCACGGGTGGGAGCCACCATCCTAGACTTTGTCAATATGAACATAGAAAAGTTCTGGGGAGAAGATAAGACGGAGGTGGTTGATAAAGAAGAAGGCTAGATACTTGCAATAGATAATGGTTTCTGCATGCTTGAAGTGCAGCCGAGCAAGAAGGTCCTCTTTGCTTCTCACATTCTGGAAGGAGCAGCTAAGATATGGTGGGAGACTCACATTACAGGCCGAGATCTGACTGAGGAACCAATGGCATGGGCTGATTTCAAGACCATATTCACTTCCAGATTCATCCCGGTTGCAGCTAAGAAAGAAAAGGAAAGGGAATTCACTAACATGACTCAAGGAAATTCCTCTGTGACAGACTTTGGGCGCAAGTTTCGGATCCTGGAACGTTTTGGGTACAAGATGGTTGAGGAAAGGAGGGTGGATCACTTCATAGAGCGTCTTCACCCTGCCCTGAAGCCTCATGTGATGGCAAGCAAACCTAAAACCTTCGTTGAAGCTTATAACACTGCCCTAGACATGGAAAGGACTCTGATGCCTGCTCAACTTCAACCCAAGGGGTATTTGGGTTTCACAGAAGGAACCCGAGGTCAGAAGAATCATCATAAGAAGGGTCCAGGTCATCATCAAGACAAGGGGAGACATGAAGGAAAAGTAAGACCCCACCCAGAACACAACCGACCGCGATGTCGCTCGTGTGGAAAATGGCATCCTGGTGAGTGTCGCCACAAGAAGAAGGTCTTCTTTCATTGTCATCAAGAGGGGCATATCCTGTCTGCTTGTCCCCTACCAGCACCAAAGGGACCAGGTCCAGTGGCAGCCCCACCAGTAGCAGCCCCACCAGTAGCTATGGCCCCACCTGCTGGAGAAAGAAGACAAGCTCGAGTGTTCGCCATTGACAATGAAGAAGCTCAAGCTAATGCAAATCGGTTGATTGAGGGTAATAACCCTTAGAGTTTTTCTTTATGTTTTGAAAGTTAACCATGTAATGGTCTAATGTATGGTGAACAATAATGTAGGCATGCTTGAAGTCATGGGACATAATGTAAACGCAGTATTTGACTCTGGATCTACTAATACTTTCATTTCGAGGAATCTTGCAACTATGCTTTGTTTGGATATCAAGGATTTAGGATATGTCTTAGATGTTACAACCCCGAGTGGTCGAATCTTTACCTCTCTTTTGAAAACTTCAGTGATACCTGTGAAATATCGATATCATGAGTTTCCTACAAACTTTATCCATCTTGACATGAATGATTTTGATGTGATCATTGGAATGGATTGGCTTTATACTTATAGGGCCCAAATCGACTGTAGGGAAAAGAAAGTGATCATTAGGGAACCAGGTCACCCACCTCTTGTCATTAGAGGTAGGAAAGATACCACCACCAATTTGTATGTGTCATCCCTGAAGGCAGAAAGAATGATGAGTAAAGGTTGTCAAGCTTTCCTAGCAGTTGTTACCGAGCCTGAACCCAAGGTGCAACCCTTAGAGGAAATAGAGGTAGTTAAGAGCTATGCAGATGTTTTTTTGGATGATCTACCCGGGATTCCTCCCGAGAGAGAGGTGGATTTTTCCATAGAGCTAGATCCAGGAACAAGCCCTATTTCACGTGCACCTTATAGAATGGCCCCTGCAGAGTTGCTCGAATTGAAGAAACAATTGCAGGAATTGCTAGACAAGGGTTTTATCTGTCCTAGCACATCACCATGGGGAGCTCCAGTCCTTTTTGTAAAGAAAAAGGATGGCTCACTCCGTATGTGTATAGACTATCGGATGATCAACCTAGCTACCATTAAGAACAAGTACCCTTTACCCAGAATAGATGACCTGTTTGACCAGTTGAAGTCTGCTCGAGTCTTTTCCAAAATTGACTTAAGATCGGGTTACCACCAGTTGAGAGTCAAGAGTGAGGACATTCCAAAAACAGCTTTTCGAACACGATATGGCCATTATGAGTTTGTGGTTATGCCTTTTGGGTTTTCCAATGCACCCAGTGTGTTCATGAACCTTATGAATAGTGTGTTCCAACCCTTCCTTGACTCATTTGTCATAGTGTTCATAGATGAAATCTTGGTATACTCCAATGACTTAGAGAAACACTGAGACCACCTAAGTAAAGTCCTTGATATCCTGAGAAAGCAGAAGTTCTATGGGAAATTCTCAAAATGTGAGTTTTGGATAGACCGAGTCATGTTCCTTGGACATATCATCTCAGGAGGAACAATCGCCTTGGATCCATCCAAGGTGTCAGTAGTTCGAGACTGGCCTACACCGAAGAACCCCTTTGAGATCTGAAGCTTCTTGGGGTTAGCAGGATACTATCGGCGTTTCATTTCAGATTTCTCAAATACTGCCTTTCCCTTAACCATGTTGACTCAGAAAGATGTGAAGTTTGTGTGGTCTGATGTTTGTGAGGCTCGTTTTCAAGAACTGAAAGAAAAGTTGACTACTGCACCAGTTTTGACTCTACCATCAGGCAATGAGGGTTTCATGATCTTCACCGATGCATCCAAAATGGGTCTTGGTTGCGTGTTGGAGCAGAATCGACATGTGGTTGCATATGCTTCCCGACAACTCAAGCCTAATGAGGTGAATTACCCGACACATGACTTAGAGTTGGTTGCTATCATTCATGCCTTGAAGATTTGGTGGCATTACCTGTATGGTGCTACTTTTGAGATCTTCACTGAACATAAGAGCTTAAAGTACCTTCTGACACAGAAAGACTTGAACTTACGACAATGAAGATGGATGGAATACATGAAGGATTACGACTTTACCATTGCCTATCATCCAGGGAAGGCAAATGTTGTGGCAGATGCATTGAGTCAGAAACAACTCAGGTGTGCAGCTGTTCTGTCCAGTCAGTGGAAGAGCTTGGAAGAGCTGGTGAAATGGTTTCCTCAACCATTAGGTGATCGAGTTCGATTGGCCAACATTCAGATACAGTCTGATTTGTTGAGTGAAATTGTGGCAGCACAGTTGGTCAGTAGTGAACTTGACAAGATGAGAGGCTTGATGAAGAAGCCTCAGACCCTCCTTTCTTTGGGAGTAGATGGAGGAATCAGATTTGAGAATCGTATATGGATTCCTGAAGACACACCACTGAAAGAACATATCTTACAAGAAGCTCATGGTTCTAAGTACACAATACACCCAGGGACTACCAAGATGTTTAAGGACATGCAGAGGTTTTTCTGGTGGCCAGAAATGAAGAGAGACATTGCAGCTTATGTGGCCAGTTGTCTTACGTGTCAGATGATGAAGGCTGAACATCAACGACCCGGTGGACTTTTATAGTCTATAGAGATTCCAGAATGGAAATGGGATCAGATCACCATGGATTTTGTGGTGGGCTTACCTCGGACCAAGAGAGGTCATGATGCGATATGGGTTGTTGTGGACCGTCTTACCAAGTCAGCACACTTCCTTGCACTAAAAACCACTGCCAAAGTGTCAGATTTAGCTGAGTTGTACATTCGAGAGATAGTACGTCTACATGGCGTACCCAGTTCCATCATATCTGATAGAGATCCGAAGTTTACTTCCAAACTGTGGAAGCAGGTTCAAGAGGAACTTGGTACAAGGTTAAAGTTCAGTACCTCTTATCACCCCCAGACAGATGGACAGTCAGAAAGGACGATCCAGACTTTAGAGGATCTTTTGAGAGCTTGTGTGCTCGATTGGGGTGGATGATGGGAGCAGTACTTACCTCTAGCAGAGTTTGCATACAACAATAGTTACCAAGCTAGTATCGGGATGCCTCCATATGAAGCTCTATATGGGAGACTATGTCAGTCACCACTTCATTGGGATGATGTTAGTGAGAGGACCTTGTTGAGGTCAGATGAACTCCAAGTGTATGTTGATAAAGTCGCTTTGATCAGGAAAGGGCTAAAGAGAGCCCAGGATTGACAGAAGTTGTATGCTGATGCGAAGAGGACTGATGTGCATTTCACTGTGGGAGAGCATGTTTTTCTGAAAATCTGACCGCTCCGAGCTATAGCTAAAAATAGAGGAAAGTTGAGTCCCCGATATGTGGGTCTGTTTGAGGTATTAGAATGAATTGGTGAGGTGGATTATCATTTGGTGTTACCCCCTCAATATAGTATGATGCATGATGTGTTTCACATGTCCAATCTGAAGCGATATGTGCAAGACCCGAGCCATGTGTTGAGCATTGAACCTATTGAGCTTCAAGGAAAGTTGTCTTATCCTGAGTTACCTTTGCGTATTATAGATACTAAGGTAAAAGAGCTCAGAAATAAGAATATAGAGATGGTAAAGGTTCTTTGGAAACACCATGGAGAGGATGAGGCCACATGGGAGCTGAAGACGGACATGGAAAAAGCATATCTTGATTTGTTTGTTTGATTGTTGAATTTTGAGGACAAAATTCCTATAAGGAGGGGAGGATGTTATAACCTCAATTTTTTTTCAAACTATGTAATGATATTGTGAAGGTTCTTTTTAAAGATAAATGAAATCCATGGTTGATGTGATGAATTAGTTTGAATGGATGTTTTCTTGATGGGCCTTACTGGCCATTAAGCCCAATTGAAAGAATAATAAAAAGAAAATGGAAAAAGGAGTTTCATTTAATAAAGAATTACAATGGGGAAATAGAATATATAAGAAAAGATTAAAGGATGATGAAAAGGCTAAAAGATAATTTCCCAAAAATATAATTTCATGTTATAAAGGTTCCTTGGGGTTCAAGGAACTCAGGATAATTAGATAAGGGATAACTTGAAACTGAAATAAAGGGCAAGTTTCCTTTGGATAATGACTCATATTTTTTCACAATGAGAGATAAACATATGAAAGACTTTCCTTTAAAATTTGAGGCAAAAAGGATTTAAGGATTGGGAGTTATTAAATTTTCAAGTTATCTTCAAAAATAAGATTTTCCTTGTATAATTGGGAATTCTTTTCCTTTTCTATTTAAGCGCAGGTAATCGTGTCTGTTGGATCTTAATCCAAGTGACGCGGCTCATCGTCAAAGTCCCAAGGGGACAAGGACTGTAGCGTAGGTCACAGGTGGATTTTCCCCATCTTTTTCCTCGTTAACTGATGGATGTGCCATCTTGGAAACATTTCCATTAGGATCAGGAGGGGATTCCAAACCACCGCAACCCTGGTTTAGTAGTCATTGGATGCTTCTAGGCCAAACGCCAAATTGGGACAAAAGCTTGGGCGGCAGCAGATGTAGAAACCCTAGGGGAGCCCTCTAGTCCTATATATATAGACCACCGATCGGGTCCTAACACCCTAACGACCCCATGGTCTTTTCCTCTCCCTCGATTCAACTTTCTCCGACGAGAGCTCTGCCTTGCTCTGCCATAGCTCGAGTAGTAAGAAAGGGGAGAAAGATGACGTACAAATGTCATTTGATTCAGGATCATCGTGATCCTAGGCGGGGATCTAACGGCTCAAGGAAGCGACTGGATAAGTGAGTCGCTTGCGACTCTGTGCGTTTGATCGCAATACGACGACCACAACGAAGAGCAACACCCGCTTGCGGGGTTAGTGGGGGCAATAGACGAGGAGCGTCGGATCCAGACGCGGACCAGCGATGCATTGATCGTGCGGTTGATGAATTTTGGTAAATCCTTCTCTCTGGCAAATAATTAAGAAAAATGATTTTCCTTGCTAAAATTGTAGTAATAGCTAGGAACCTCGTATAAAAGAACTTTATATATGAAAGTTGGGTAGAAAAATGCAAGGAATCTGATAAAAATGATTGTAACTCCTGACTCCAGTTCTTTTTGCAAAAGTACTTTAATTTGCTAGTAAAATGCATTTCAAGTTATTTGAAAACCCTAAATGCATATAAAAGACGTTTCTTTGTAATTAATGGGTTAAGTTGAGGATTATGAACCTGTTAATTGATAAGATGAAGTGTATATCCGTTTTGAATACCAATATGGCTAAATTAGGGTTTATGTCAAAGAATGGAAGATAATGTGCATGAAAACCCTAATTTAGGGTAAAAGAAAATGGAAACCTTGTTATTTTGATAAATTGCTAGATAATGATCCCAAAAGCTGTTAGGAATGTTAAAAAGGATATAATTTAAATATTTTGGGTATAATTGATGGTTTAGGGTTCATAATATCTAAGGAGGAAAAGAAACCCTAATTTTCAAGGAAACCCTAAAATTGAATAGAAATCCTAAGTAATATGATGAAAATTGGATAAATATTAATAAAAGGAAAATTGTCCTTTTATTTCAGGATTTTTTTGTTGATTGGGTTTCTCTACATATTAGATTCTATCTTGAAATCTGCAACTAAAGGTATGTGGTTACTTATGAATAACCGCTTAGGCTTTCTGATGGATTACCGAATGATTTAATCGCATTGAATGCAACTAAACTGTTTGGATGTTCATATTGCAATTATAAAGTGACTATGACTATCACATAATGTATATGCCTACAAACTCATATCCTGGTTCTCTATGTGGCATTATAGCTAACCTAGTACATGGCTACCTATGGGTAGGTCCATCAGGTTAGAGAAAGGCCTAGTACATGGCTACCTATTGGGTATGTCCATCAGGTCTATGGATGACCTAGTACATGGCTACCTATTGGGTAGGTCCATCAGGTCTATGGTTGACTTAGTACATGGCTACCATGGAGGTAGGACAATCAAGTCATAATGAGTTAGATATTGGGCTATCTTTGGATAGTGCCATGTGACTCTATTACCTAAAAGAGAGGTGATATCCATGTCCACTGCAGGGACATCCCCGAGAATATGTATGGATTGAGTTGTATGGATTAAAATGTAATCTTGATTGTTAAATGATTAATTGAGTGATTATATTGTTAACCTAGTTGAACATTATCAGCTTCCTCCACATACCAGCTTCGGCTGATCGTCATTTTGTTTGTCGGCGATTTAGGTACAAATTTCAAAAGTACAAACAGTAAAGTGACACCTTGTGAATTCAAGAATTAAAGAACAAGGAGGAATAAGATAGAATAGTTCAGCTGAGGTTAGAAGTTAGTTTGTTCCCAACTTTTCAAAGGTATGCAAAGAAAAATTTTATTACCATTTTTCAGTATAGTCTGTTAGAATTTAATAATTGTTTATGGTTATATGTCGAACCTTTGATCCGGAATTAATGGGTGCGTCTTCAACCTCTTGGTCTCCCTTAATTGGGGGTTACTGAAAGGTGAGGTTGTAACAAGATGTTACTATTCTTAGACTAGAGTACAAGTCATTAAATGAAGAAGCTTAGTATAGAGGTAATGTTTGACCAATGATTATGGTTAAGGAAGGAGATTGTTTTCCTCTCATCTTTAGATTTTATTCAATAAATAGAAACGAGTCAAACTAGACATCTATTTTTCTATTTTTATGTGCCAGAAAGAAGATGTTTTATAAAGGATGGATATATTTATTATGATATATAACTTACTACTACTAAAAAGTGAAACTTGATTGATGATATTATATATACATATATATATAAGTATAGTTAAAGATACATATATATACATATACACATACATACACACATATATGTGTGTGTGTGTGTCTGTGTGAGTGTGTGTGTGTGCTCGTGTTTCTCTAACTCAAAATAATATTTTTGGCTATTTGTATAGATGTAATGCATGGGAAAAAAACCAGTGTTAATGGAGGGGATTTTTTTTCTCTCACTAGACTTTAGAGATTATGCTATAAATACACATAACATCAACCTGGAATCACTTTTTCCCATTTTCATGTATCAAAAAGTAGAACTTTATGAAAATATTGATATATTTATTGTGACATATGACACACAACTTCTACTAGTAAGTAAAAGAAGTTCTCGCAATGTCCTACATACACACACAGACACATGAATTGCAACAAGTGTAGTAGTTCTTTGACTATGCGGGAACAAATAACCTTTTGATATATGTTTTCTTATCTTTATAAATGTAATGTTTCCTCTTATATAATTCATGATAAAAAAAATAAATCAATACATTAGGAATGTGTCTCCAACAATTATGCATGATCTATACCATAACATGGTCTATTCAATCACCAAAATCTAGTTATTCGCCCATATTATAATGTTCGTCCATCTCAAATTAATTTCACATTGTCGTACTTTTGCATTGATTGCAATTTTAAATATTTTGAATATCAAAATAAATTTCAACAACCAAGAGTTGAAACATGCTACACAATAAATATTTATTTATAAATTTAAGAATGATGAAGTCTACCATTAGATCACTAGAGATTCAAATAAATGGATTATTATTTTGTAAAAAAAAATTTACAGACAAGAATCGACCATAGGTTGTGTGCCTAAAAAACTCATTAAAACCTCATAGGCTCATTGCCCTACCACTAGACTACTAGTGATTTGTTGATTTTTATAGAAAATTATTGTTCTTATACTATGTATTTCACGTCTACTAAAATATATTGCAATAATTGTGAATTGAATACCAGAATAGGAGAGGTTTATGAACCTTGACAAGTTACTATTATGAATTATAGTACCACTACTTTTGATGATGTGGGTAACAATAGTTACATTTTTCTATCTCAATTATAAACTAAATGTTTAATTCCTCATTATATTAATTATGATAATAAAAATGTAGACAAATATAAATAAATGCATCGATAATTTGAAAACTAAAGCATGATCTAAACCATGACATGATACTATTTTACCACTCAACAACTAGTAAGTTTTGTACTGTATAATGTTTTATATGTAAAATTATTTTTTCAATTTTGTAAATTTATGTTGGTAGTAAGTATAAGAATATTTAATAACAAAATAAAATTCACATATTGAACCCAAATTTGTAAGAAGTAGGTATTAATAAATATAAAAAGAAAAAAATTACCATTACACTACATGTTATTCAATGATGCCTAAATTAAAACTAAACTTCTAATTTTATTTGAGTGTAACTAAAAGTGTTGCAATACATATAAAAAAACTTGCACTAGTCGAGCTTAAATCCAAGTTTTTTCTTGCACAAATTTTTTAACCTATTCTAGAACTAGACTAGGTATTAATATGATGACCAATATACAGATTTATCTTTCTAACATTGTGTAGATTGACATTGTAATGATTTTAATTATTTATCAAAATAAAATACAAAAGTTGGGAATTGGATGTGGATTCATGATGAACTGGGATTTTTAAACCCCAACATGTTACTATTCCCAAAATAGAGTACTACTGTGTTTTAGCATAGGAATTGGTGATATATTGTTATTAAATTTCCTTCTATCAATTGAAAGATGTAAATTTCCTTTTATAAATTACTTTTATTAAAAAATATTGATAATTGTGAATGAATGTACAAATCTAAAAATTATGTAGGATCTACACCATGTTATCTATTATTAAAACCCCAAAACAAGTAGTAACTTTCTTATTTTATGATTTTTTCCTAAAATTATTCTTTCTTGTCATAATTATACATTGATTTTCATGATCAAAACATGAACAAAAAAGAATTGAATCTTCGTTGATAACAATAGTGGATTTATTAGGCTCCAATTAGTTTTTCATAATTGGTTCCAAACACTTACAAACTAGAGGTTTTAGGTATTTTTCATGATTAATTTTATGTAAGTACTAGAACTTGAGGTTTGTAAAGTTGTAATAGTTCCTGAGTTTCCTCTTAAAAAGAACGAAAAATGATCTTCGTAGAAATAACAATATTACCTATAGTATTATATTCTTCATTGTTCATAAATTATTCATATAAAATATTTATGCCTAAGGATGTTAGCAGTGTGAACATAATTTATTGCTAAAACCCTAACATTATATGATTAAATATTATACAATATAATCACACTATGTAATTTTTTAAGCTATAACAACCATTATCAGTGTGATATATAAAATAAAAATTTATGAGCACCATAAAAGAACAATCTCATTGTATCAGTGACAAAAGAATGTGATTTATCTAATATTTGTTTAGTTTTCATGTTTAAGTAGTATGATGTGAAAAACAAATTATATATATATATATATATATATATATATATATATATATATATATATATGTGTGTGTGTGTGTGTGTGTGTGTGTGTGAGTGTGAGTGAGTCAGAGAGAGTGTGTGTCTGTGTGTGTGCATGTTTCTCTAACTCCATATAATATTTTTTAGCTATATGTATAGATGTAATGCTTGGGAAAAGACCGATGTTAATGGAGGGGATTTTTTCTCACACTAGACTTTAGAGATTATTCAATAAACATATATAACAACAACCTTTTAATATCTTTTTCCCATTTTCATATTTTAAAAAGTAGTTTTTTTATGAAAACATTGATATATACATTGTGATATATAATGTACTAGTTCTACTACTATGTAAAAGAAGAGTTCACAATGTCCTACATACACAAACACACAGACATAAATTGCAACAAGTGTACTAGTGCTTCAAATATATGGGAACGAATAACATTTGGATATATGTTTTCTTATCTCTATAAATGTTATGATTCCTCTTATATAATTCATGATAAAAAATTATAATAAATACAAAAGGAATGTGCCATCAGGAAACTATGCAGGGTCTATACCATGACATAGTCTATTCAATCACCAAAATATAGTTATTTGCTAAGATTATAATGTTTTCCCATCTAAAATTAATTTTTATATTGTCGTACTTTTGCATTGATTGCAATTTAAATTATTTTGAATATCAAAATAAATTTCAACAACCAAGAGTTGAACCATGCTACACAACAAACACTTTTTTATTAATTTAGTAACAATGATGTCTACCACTAGCTTACCGGTGATTCAATTAAATGGAAAATTGCACCAACCACGAATTGAATCAGGGTTGTGTTCCTAAGAGATTCTTTACAACCTGCCATGGTCACTTCCCTACCGCTAGACACTAGTGCTTTGTTGATTTTTATAGAAACTATTATTATACTATGCAGAGTGGAGTGGTTACCATTTCACATCTACTAAAAAATATTGCAGTAATTGTGAATCGAATACCAAACTGGAAGAGGTTTACAAACCTTGGAAGGTTACTATTATGAATTATAGTACCACTACTTTTCATGACGTGGGTAGCAATAGTTACATTTTTCTGTCTCAACTATAATTTAAATGTTCATATCCTCATTATATTAATTATGATAATAAAAATGCTGACAAATATAAATAAATGCATCAATTTGAAATTGAAGTAGGATTTGTACCATTACATGATATTATTTTACCACTCGATAACTAGTAAGTTTCCTACTGTATAGTATTTTGTATCTAAAATTATTTGTTCAATTTTGTAATTTATGTTGGTAGAAAGTATAACAACATTTAACAACAAATTAAATTTAACAAATTGAACACACAATTTTAAGAAATAGGTATTAATAAATATAAAAAGAAAAAAAAACCTCTACACTACATGTTATCTGATGATGCCTAAAAAAATTAAATTTCTAATTGGTTTGAGTGCAACTAGAAGTGTTAAAATACATATAAAAAACTTGTACTAGTCAAGCATAAAATTCAAATTTTTTCTTGCGTAGATTTTTTAACCTATATAGGTCACCATTCTAGCACTAAACTAGGTAGTGCTTTGATGACCAATATACAGAAATATCTTCCTAACATTGTGTAGATTGGAATCATAATGATTTTGATTATTTATCAAAATAAGCTGCAATATTTGAGAATCAAATATGGATTCATGACCAACTGGGATTTTTTAACCCCAACTGGTTACTATTCCCAAAATAGAGTACTAGTGTGTTTTCTAATAGGAGCTGATGATATATTGATATTACATTTCCTTCTATCAATTGAAAGATGTAATATTTCCTCATAAAAATTACTTATATTAAAAAATACCGATAATTGTAAATGAATGCACACGTCTAAGAATTATATAGGATTTACACCATGTTATCTACTATTAAAACCCCAAAACAACTAGTAGTTTTCTGTTTGTATTATTTGTTACCTAAAAATATTCTTCCTTGTCATAATTCTGCATTGATTTTCAAGATCAAAACATGAACAACAAGCAATTGAATTTTCATTGATAACAAATAATGGTTTTATTAGGCTCTGGTTAGTTTGTCATAACTGGTCCCAAACACTTACGAATTGAAGTTTTTAATGTTGTTTTTCATGATTCATTTAATATAAGTATTAAAACTCGAGTTTTGTAAAGTTGTAGGAGCTACTGACATACATATTTTTTAGCTATTTGTATATGTGTGAGAGAGAGAGAGATAAAGAGATAGCAAGAGAGTGTGAGTGTTTCTCTAACTCAATATAGTATTTTAGATATTTGTATAGACTACTTAACACACACGTGCACATGCTTGTGAAAATAAAATTGTATATATATTCTAATATGATTGATTCGTAACTAATTATGTTTTAGAACTCAATTGTTAATGTGTTTTCATTATATTTATGTAGCAATTTGTAAAATATATTTTCTCTTTTTGGTAAAATTAATAAAGATTCATGCGCACATCAAAATAAAATCAAATATAATTGGATTAATTTTTAAATAATTTTATTTTAAAATAAATTTGCATGTGTGTTTATTACATTTCTACATATAACTAAATACATATTTTCATTTCTCAGTAGATTATAATAAGTACATCATTATTTGATTGGAAATAAATCTAGTGAGATAACTACTTGATAGAGTTTTGGGACGTCTTGGGGTCATAGAGAATTGCTAACTTTTATATTAAATAGTTGGTAGCAAGACTCTTCCTAAGAGATAGATGAAAGTTAGAAGGAGAGGAGGGGAGAGGATATAA
Source organism: Alisma plantago-aquatica (assembly GCA_963693085.1). Lineage (NCBI taxonomy): Eukaryota > Viridiplantae > Streptophyta > Magnoliopsida > Alismatales > Alismataceae > Alisma > Alisma plantago-aquatica. Next base: position 1,819,879,249 of record OY856409.1, on the reverse strand, counting down.
GAGAAAATTACGTGGTGGTTGGAGTTGAATTACGAAGAGATAATCAGGAAAAATAGAGTTTTAGAGGTAAGTAATGGACGATTAATTAAATGTTATCAATTCTTTATTGTCGTTTGGTCTGAAATAGAAGATAGTTAGAGAGATAGAAAGAAAATTTGGGCGGTATTTGGTGATTAGTAGAATACATATACAACAATCTACATTTACACTACTACGAAAACTGGCAATGTAATGGCGAGATAATTGGAGAGATAGAGCGAAAGAGAATTAGGGAGAGAGTTTTGGCCATTGGAAAACTTTCTTTGTTTGTGTTGTATGATAGGAGTAAGGATGTCACTAATCGGCGGTGAGAAAGATGATTGGGAAAGAGTTGGGGTCATTTTAGAATTGCATACTAAATTCTATTCTTGTTGTTGAGTAATATTAGACAGCTAAAGGAAAGTAAGTCTATACATTTACTATACTAATAAGTCATGATTATCAGATTGTGGGAACAAATATGAGGAACTTGGGGAAGAGAGAGCTTATGTGGGGAGAAAAGTGAAGATGTTAGGAAAAATTGCGGGAGAGTCATTGCAAAAATTGCAGGTGATAAGGACTTTATAGTGAAAATCATTTTTTCTTTTGAGAAAACATATGTACTATGTACGCAGACCAAGAGATGCTTTTTATTTTATTGTATATAATGTTATTAATGCATGAAAAGTTGATATTTAGTACTTTTATATTAAATAAGCTTAGTTGCATATTTACTCAACAATAATTATAGTAAAATTGTTGCTTGATAAATTTGGTGGCAGCAATAATAACACAAATGACAAATAAAAATAATGGTCAAATCAGAGTGCAAATAATGGTAACTTCATGTTTTTAAATAAAAAACCTAACATGCAAATATGTATTATGTTCCCAACCGACCTTCCTATGAGGAGTATGGGGCCCACTAGGCTTACCCTGATCCCAACTCCCCATATTTCCGGAACTACTACTATAGACCCAAATTCTCTTCCACTCCTCTTAGATATCTACCATCACAATGATCTTCCTTCCATTTCAGATTTGGAATTTTCTCGAGACAAGCAAAATTCTAAGTTCGAGTGGAGGTGGAGGTATGTGCCTATTCCACCCCTATCTTTCCTTATAAGCATTATGTTTTGTCATTTTATTTGTTTACATGTAGTTTTCTTTTAAAAAGTAGTTTCTTTTGTTTCTTAAAACTAAAAAATGGCCTTCACCTAGTTTTCTAGTTGAATAGAATTTTATATCATTGTACCCCCTTGATTACAGTAACTCTTATTTGCTTTTTTAAAAAAAGTGTCATCATTTGAAAACACCATGTCACCTAGGACCCCAAATTTTCATTACTCCTTAGAAATGTTGCCATGCCTTATTGCGTTGATAAGAATCAAACACAATTTTTTTCTAGTTTAATCTGTAGATTAGCTTGTCATATCTCTTGTATGATGTCACGATAGCAAGAGTCGAACTGATGCAATGACACTCCCTAAAAATATGGAAGTTTTGAAAGCATGGAAGCAACCTCCATCTACCATCTTCATCTCACAATGAAAAATCAAAACCACCTCATGCCAAACCCCAAGTCTAGAGTCGCATGCCCTTCCCTATCTCCATTCCTCCATACCCCTAGAAAATATAATAGGGGAGTACCATAAAAATATGACAAAGAGCACACTAAAAAATGCATTTAATGTAACCTCAATCCATGAATAAAAAAAATCTTGAGTTGAATAGAGGAGGGATCATTATCTTCCATACCTCATTCATATGTTCCTGTGCAATACCTACAATAAATCTGGGAGTGTCAAAGTGAAGTAAGATAAAGTTTGTTTCTTACAAAGTCTTGATATAGAAACAAGTTGTGAAATATCTTTAGAAGGAAATGTGGAATCTTTTGTTTTGTGATTCTAGTAGATTGGGCCGCTTGGCCAAGAAAGGAGGTAAGGAACAAATTAATTCTAGGAGGGTGAGGATAGACATGTTGCTAGTACAAATTGAAATTATTTATGATTCTTACTTTCTTGAGGACAAGCAAAAGCTCCAGTTTGGGGTATTTTGATGACTGTATATGCATCTACTTTCCAATGCATCAATTATAATCTTTTCATAGAAGTTTATTTCACTTTTGCCCATTTTCTAAAAATAATTGCAATTTGAGCGCACCTTGACCATTAATGGAAATTCTTATAATTGTTATTCATATTTTAGAGGTTCTACCTTCAATCACATTCGGTAATTAGAACATGATTAAAACTTATAGAGATCAAGGATCAAAGGCTTCAATTACAATATTTTGACCATTTTAAAAATTGAACCAATTGGTTCTTGCTATGAAAAGACCATTTCATTCACATAGAATGTTGCACCTCAAAACCAGATGACTATTTCACTCCCCGAACAACCCTTCCATATTGGCTACTCAGAATCCAAAATGGGCGTTCCATACATTCAAATCTCTCGACTCAAAACCCCCCTTAGGCATCTTAAGACTCCCAAATGGATGCTTCAGTTTTCTTATTGTACAAGTCTTGGTCAAACGGTGTCGCCACCCACTACTAGGGTTTTGACCTGCTTCCCTGGGCCCACACATTTCTAGATATGAATAGATAAGTTCCAACTATGAATTGATCAATTTACAACCAATAGTTAGACTTCTCAGTGGTCGTTATTCATTATTTTCTCACCTCCCTTCACATTGTCCACTCCCTCATTCCCTTATAAAAGGAGGGGAGACTCCATAATAAATGGGGATCCAAGATTTTATACCTACACTCTAGATTTTCAACACCTTGTTATTCATTCTTGCATCATGTAATCTTATTTCTTCAATAAAGTTAGTGTTTCAATATTTGTTATTGGTCTTTGTTGGGAGCAAGGAATTAAGAAAGACGACCATTTCATTGTCACCAAGCCAAGACCCTTTGGGATTATTTCTCTTTATAGTCTATGGCCTCCTTTCTTCCTTCATTTGTTCCATCTTTAAATGGATCATGAGTAGTGTTCTATATTGGGGCATGGGGAGTAGACCCATAGCCATAGTTTACTAGATCTATTTCTATATGATAATACTTGTTAGATGGTTTTTGTTTGGATTATCTCACGAATTCAAGGACTTGATCTCTTGTTTTCATCGACTGTTAGTCTTAGATGATGTGACCATGAACCCCAAAGCTCAGAACAACCAAACAAATGCACAAAGATCTGGATGAGATCTTGGAAGGATCTTTGTTGAGATGTTAGGGCAAGGATCTATAAACACCAAGATTTATGAGTTTGCCGGGAGTTTGACTTTTGTAAGTGCATTTGAGGATTTTTTGCATATTGTAGAGCCACTCCAAGTACATACATGATAGCAGAAGAAAACCCTATGTTGTCCATAAAATGGTTCACTTGTCTTGGAGGAACATTACAAAACATGATATGCAATAGCAACAAGATAATTCAAACATCGTACATTAACTCAAAATATAGATTCATACATAGTTTTGGCAAAAGGAAGACTACATCAAGTTCATCTAATTATACTTTGGTAACAAGATAATACATTATGTAAAAGATATCCAAAACTCTGGATCGTCTTGGTAATTGCACCCCACTAGGTCTTTCTCGGCGGTCCGTGCTCGCATGGACCATGTTGATCCAGGGCAAAAAAAGAGGAAAAATTCAGGATTAGCCCTCACTTTACAACTAGGGATTCAGGGCAGATTCAACTTTTTTCCTGAGTTCATCTTCTACATCAGCTCGTCATTCATGTTTGCAAAACGTTCCCTGCGTGAGTCAACACCAAAGTTGACTCTAGGATCCAGAGCCTCCAAGCGGCGGGCAATGGTTCTAGTACCTCCTCTTGGTCCTGTCAGATTCACTCATCCTTTGATCGAAGCAAAGTGGTGGCCAGGACGAAGACAACCATAAGTCACCCTGGGTTAGGAAGGAGGAGGTCCCAGCCAAGATGGTTCATGGAGATTCAGGTGAGATTGGGGTAGGAAAGGACCCCCTAGAGTTTGTTCGGGCCTCACATATCAATTTCTGGTCTCAAAATCACCCTATGGATTCTTATATCAGTCATACCTCTTAGGCTGGTCGTCGATCAGACATGAATAGGGGAGTAAAGTGAAGAAGAAGTTGAGGGCTTAAAGGTGGTCGTTTCGGGTTCGTGGACACCCCTCGATGCTCAATAGGAGTGGATACTTATAGGTGGAGGTCTGTAGAGCATTGGGTATCGCCTAGAGGTCAAGTTTTAACAAGACATTGAGGGATCCAATCAGTCGGGATGTCTGGGATTCAAAACCATATCATATCTAGGATTAGGTGGTTCGAGATATCCCAGAGATGGTAGAATAGTTCTCGGAATTTGGTGTCATTGTGCAGAGAGAGGGATCTTGGAGGGGGAGCAGCGCTACACCTATAGAGGCCCATCTTCGTGGAAGTCAGGTGAGGGAGAGGGACTTCCACTTCACAGATACTCGACAGTCTGACCAGGACTCAAAGAGGCCATATGACAAAACATTAAATCGACTAGACCAAAGTCCAACAAATAAAGGATAGGTACATTAGTATTTATTTATTATATTTAGGATAATTCTTTCCTAGTTTAAATTGGATTATCAAGGAAGTCCAAGTCTTCTCAAATTTCATGTATAACTTAATTGGGATACAAGGAACCCAAAAATATAGTTATTTTCCTAATTTGGCCAACTTAACTTATTATATTTCTCTTTTTAGTATAAAATATTAATTAATCATAAATGATAGTTTGAAAAGATTTTTGGGATAATATTTTGTGTAAACTCTTGAAATTATCTAAACCAACTTATATTAAATTATGAGTTCATAAAAAGAACATGTATTAGGTAAATTTCATATTAAACCCTAACCATCAATTATTTACTAGATAGGGCTAAATTGATGATATTAAGTTTCAATTTAGTGCAAAAGTTATAAATTTTAGTTTATGTAACATATTTGAGAGTCTTCATCCCATTATTATATGTTTTAATTATCAACTTCAAAGAAACACAAATTAGGATTTCAAAATTAGGGTCATTTTGTTAGGTTCAAAATTTTAGGGCATTACACATACCTTCATCTAACTTGTTTTATCTCCATGGATTTCGTCGATATATTTTTATGCATGCTATGGTGGTAAAACCCATAACCCCATTATCCCTTATTATCGATTCAATCTTAGTTTTCCAACCTCTCTTTGATTTCTCTTTCCTTTACTTGGAACTTAATTATGATCATAGATAATCTCTCACTATTTGTTCTTAGCATAATTCTTCTTTTACATGTTCTTAGTGTAACTCTTTCCTTAATTGTTCTTGTGTAAATTTTATCTTTTTACAAATTTTAATTATGTGTTCAAGCATAATCAAACCACCAACCAATGGATCTTTTCCTTTCCCGTTCCATTAAAATTGTTCAAGGTGTTCCACTTTGAAATCCAATCTTAAAAATGTTATCCTTAGGGATTGACCCTTTCTATACTAATAAATTACTATAATTGTTTTTAATGTCATTAACAAAGGTTAAACTCTAGGATTTAAACCCCTAGTAAATTGTTGTGTGTGGCGACGCACATCAATCACCTACCTATATAAGTACCCCTCCTTGACCACAGGCTAGGGGTTCCACTTTTTTTTGTTCCCAAACTACCATCTTAGACTTTGAAGGCCTAAAAGGGCTCAAGATCGCACACTATGTAAGGAGTGGGACCCAGAGGGGATCCACTCCCTACTAAAATTTTGAAAAATAAAACATTCATTCCAAACACACTCAAAAGGTATGCTGGAATAGGTGTAAATTTTTTAAATTTCAAATAATGGTACACAAGACCAAAGAGTATAGCAGCAGAATAAAAGTAATGACTATTTTCAATTTTACAAGAAGATTACAAAAGTACATCTTAATCTTCCACATAGTGTTTACATGTATGATACAACATTAGAATCTAGTAGAGGAAAAACTAAACCATATTAAGTTTGTCTCCAAGCATCAACGCCTTAAGCTAAGTCCATGTTGGATGCCATGCTCTCCTTTACCTACACTTGGGGTTGGAAGCATACCCCCACAAGAGGAGAAAAATAGATGACATAGTAAAAGTTGGTATGTGCATACTAAAATAGAATTGAGCAACAATGTGAAATAAATGATATCAAATAAAAGGTTTCTCATAGAAAAGTAAAGTACTACCCTAGAGGTTATAAAAGAAATGAATCACAATAAAAGAGATAAAGTATAAGAATAAGGCATCCATGTGTTTAACCTGTGACAATACTAGACAATATAAACATGTAGGTAGTAAATAACACATCTATTAAAAATGTGGGATGAGCATGGTCTTGTATATATCTACTCTAAAATATGGAGTGGTAGGGTCTATCAACATCTGCCTCGATAGGAAAACATGTCTGCCCTAAATATTTTCAAATGCAAGAATTTTCAAATCTACAATCATATGTGGGAATTTCCACATCCACCTAAAAAGCACATGTACATTATACTAGTAGTCACCACATGATGCATAACAAAAGAGTAAAAAGAGGTGGACTGTGCTGAAATGTACCTATCACATCCCAATCTGAGCCTTGTGCTATGTCTTTCCGCTAAAGGATTTGTTGCTTGGTTACTTGATGAGAGATGTCTATCTTGTAGATGTTGTATGACTTGCTTTTAATGATATTGAGCTATTTAAAAAAAAAAGTAAACAAGAATGAACCAAATAAGAGAGATGAGAACATCTAACAAATACATAAAGTGGGATCACATGGTCTGAATCAATATCCACCTTTAAAGTGGGAAAAAGAGAATATATCACCAAAGAATGTTCAACCATGAGTAATGTAGAAGGAAGAGTCCAAAATAATGTCAAATCATATAATATGATTACAAGATTAGTAACAAATGAAAGGTACTTCACATGAAGTATATTTTCATAAGAAAAAGATATTGTGTAGGATATTATCCACAACACGAAGCGAAAGATGAAAATAGGTTATTTCTCAATGTATAATAATAGGAGATGCAAACATACCTTAAATCAAAGTCCTAGAAAAACTATTCACCAATCTAGTTATTTCCAAGAACACTTTTACATAATTACAAATTATTCACATGGATTAGGGTTTTATAATGTGAAAAGAAATTCTAAATCATACCTTTTTGAAAAACCTCAGATTTTGTCTCTAAAAATCTCAACAATCAACTTATTAGATTCTCTTGATCAAATAAACATATTTTTATGTTAATTTTGGAGTTTAGAATGACAAAGTTACAATTTTATGAATTTTATGCATATATTTAATTTCCCAAAAATCATTTTAAGAAAAACATGGAAATCAGACACTGGAACTGTAATGATGGTCGCCAAACTGACAAACAAATTGTTACTAATTAAGTGGAAACATATTAACAAAAATCACTAAAAATTAAAACCATTTTTGCAAAGAGATCCATTTCTAGGAAAACACTTTAAGGAATAACCAAATCCTGATATTCACATTTATCATATATTGTACATACACTGTACCATTTCTTCTCGAGGACAACATATAACAATTTCTTTCTCAAAACATATACTTAAAGCAACATCAAACCTTGAGGCATACAAGCCAAAATATCAGATTCTTCATAAAACCAACACGTATTAAATCCAAGGACCTGAGAGTACAAAGACGACACATAAGACTTCTATCTACAAGACACAGCAGTCAGTACACTCAACCTGAGCTGTCACTGTTGTCCCTGTTGCTGTTGTTCTTTCTCTATAGTACGGTCTCAATCCCCCTCATGCACGTCCACCTAAAAAAATTGTGGATCTCACGGGGTGAGACAATTGTCCCAGTGAGAGATATAACTCTCTGCCAACAATGTTATTATCACAGGTAAATAATATTAAACTGAGCAGAGGATAAGTAGTTTAGAACATTCTCATCTTTTAAAGCATTGCAACTATCTATGATAGAGCAGTAATTCATCTATTCACTTTACAAGGAATATGAAGCACATGTATGCCATTTACCCATCATACTATATCAATATATCAAGCTTATTTTGTGATGCTCATTATCATGGTATGTCATTCAAGAATCATTCTCATTTCTATCTGTTGGCCTCAGCCAATCTGTTAACCAGATATTGAATTGTACCAGTCATGTGAATATACATCATCATAATAATCTAGGTATTAGACTATACCAATCCTAAGATCACAGAGTTCATCCAGGCATTGGACTATACCTATCCTGAGGTCACATCCAGGAAATTGACTATACCAATCCTAAGATCATAGAGTTCAGCTAGGCATTGGACTATACCAATCCTGAGGTCACAGCCAGGCATTGGACTATACCAATCATGAGATCATAGAGTTCAGCCAGGCATTGGACTATACCAATCATGAGATCGAGTTCAGCTAGGCATTGGACTATACCAATCCTGAGATCAAGTTCATCCAGGCATTGGACTATACCAATCCTGAGTTCACAGCCAGGCATTGGAATATACCAATCCTGAGGTCACAGCCAGGCATTGGACTATACCAATCCTGAGATCGAGTTCAGCCAGGCATTGGACTATACCAATCCTGAGTTCACAGCCAGGCATTGGACTATACCAATCTTGAGTTCACAACTAGGCATTGGACTATATCAATCTTGAGTTCACAGTCAGAAAATTGGACTATACCAATCCTGAGGTCACAACCACACATTGGACTATTCCAATCCTAAGATCGAGTTCAGCCAGGCATTGGACTATACAAATCCTGAGTTCATAGCCAGGCATTGGACTATACCAATCCTGAGGTCACAACCAGGCATTGGACTATACCAATCCTGAGATTGAATTCACCCAGGCATTGGACTATACCAATCCTGAGATCGAGTTCAGCCAGGCATTGGACTATACCAATCCTGAGTTCACAACCAGGCATTGGACTATACCAATCCTGAGTTCACAACCTTCATACGTATTCACATCCTTTATATAATACAAGTATTCCTCTTATCTCCTTTAAGTGTATTCAAAACACTATAGCCCTTATTTGGCTATAAGCATAAAGCATGTATGATTAAGATTTCATTATTATTATTGTATCCATTTATTATTATTATTACATTACTAAGTTTCCATTTCCTAGTTTATCTGAACATTATCATTTCTTACATGAGACTTTTATAAAAATCTTGTTACCTCTCACTAGGAAACAACTATTCTCATGGCTCACAAGGCCCATTAAACATTTTGTCACCTCTCACTAGGCAACAACTAATTACATGGCTCATAAGGCCATTAAATATCTTTCCACCTCTCACTAGGAAACAACTATTTACATGGCGCACAAGGCCATTAAACATCTTGTCACCTCTCACTAGGCAACAACTATTTACATGGCTCACAAGGCCAGTAAACATCTTATCACCTCTCACTAGGCAACAACTATTTACATGGCTCACAAGGCCATTAAACATCTTGTCACCTCTCACTAGGCAACAACTATTAGGATTAGGGTTTCCCTTTATAGCCAAATAGGGTTTCAAGTTCATATTATCAATCCAAACCCTATTTTATTTCTCCACACATCTAGGAACATACATTAATATCATAAGTATTCAATCATACTTATTTATTCTCATCATTTATCATTAAATGATTATCAACACAAGGTATGAGTTTCTCTCTCACCCTTACTAGAGTATGAATACATCATACTTTATTAACTTGGCTTAACCTTTTCTCAGGGTATGTTAGCCTACACTTATTAAAGTGCATTAAGCTCATTACATCTCAATGTAACAATTGGCATGACACACTTCATGTGTTACTCATCCATACATATTGGATTTAAGGTGCATCAAGGTATAACAACCTTAAAGTGTTGGATGTGATATTTACCATGCCTTGGTGTATCACTTCCCTCATCACTTTTAACTAACTTAAGTTCATCAACTTATCTTGTATTAGGGTATTTCCCATGCTAATAATTTATCCATTACCATCATATTAATCTGGTAAAGTATTGGCCATAAGTCACACACTTGAATTACCCAACTATCATCAATGATATTGATTCATCTTGGGTTAAGGCATTGTTGATATAAGGTTGTTCATTATCAACCACTTTAGTTGTTTCACCTATCATGGTATTAACCACACCATTACTTTGTGTTACACTCATCACTCCTAAGAGTGTCTTGCCCTCACCTTTACAAGGTATCTCGGGTTAGGAATGTGCATATGTTCACCATATCGGGTTGTAAGTATATGTGCACTCACCACATCGGGCTACAAGTATGTACACACCATTCATATCAGACTAGAGGTTTTTGTATGTGTTACCCATGTCGTGCATGAGGTATCAACTCATCAACATGCCGGGATAGACATCAACTAGGGTTGTGTATTGGGTTACCATATCGTACAATAGCATTTGCTATTCTTTACTCATATCGGGTTACCCAAATTAGGGTTTCATGTCAACTTATAAGTATTCATTTAACCTTGTATCGTGCATGGAGTCTATACTCAACTCCCTAGCATGCAAGAGGTGTATACTACACCCCCATATCATGCAAGAAGGTATACAATCATATCCATATCGTTTTAGTGAAGTAGGTGCATCATCATATCGGGTTAGAGGTGATTTCGTGTGTGCTTGCACCCGATATCACTTTTATAAAAGGATACCATCATCTTCAAGATCTAAACCTTAGTTATAACTTCTATAATTTATGGAAACAGGTCTTAGAAACTACTAGAACTCATAATTTCATCAACTATTTCAGGAAATTTCAGAATTAAAAGTTGATCATTAAATATAACAATTTAGGTGATGAATAATAACATGGTTGAGTTCAAGTTCTATAACCCGCCCTAAGAACAAATTCAAAGCTCCAAGTTCCTAAGATTGAATATGAGCTTCACAAATCCTATATATTAAAAAATCACCATGGATAAGCAATTGGTGAAGAAGAAAAGAAAAGAAGATCAAAACCCTAAAATCATGCTTCAATCCAAGGTTGAAGATGATCATATCCTCACCTTAGGGTTAAGTATGAGCTCCTTCTTGCTCCTTAACACATTTGCACGATACCCTTGTGTGCTTGCATGATATTCCACCCCTCTTGCACGATATGTCAGTCACTTGGATGATATGTCACTCACTTGGAGTCAAAACACTTCACTCTATGGCCGATATCACCCTATATGGCCAATATCACTTACTTGGCCGATATGCTTTAGCTATGGGCGATATCCAAGGATCTATGCATGATATCTTTGCACTACTGCACGATAAAATAGATCTATGCATGATACCATAGGGTAGGAGGGTGGTAAGGGTCTCAAAATTGCACTAAGGGGTGAAACTAGGGGTATATATACATGTTGCTCATGAAGGAAGGTAAAAATGAGGTGTCATCAATTTGAGCTAGTAGGAGCCACGTGTCCATGCATGGGTGACCCATGTACATGCATGCATTAACATTTATCTTGACACAAAAAATAGTTGAGTGTGATCTAGGGATAAAGATTCGTCCATTACATATCCCTTTGATTAAGATATATTAATTAATTCATCACTTTATGCACAACTCGTCACAACTTTACTAAGGAAGTTGTAACCCGACACACCTCACCTCATTGAGGTTCTTTGCACAACATGTCCTTTTCCAAGAGTTCCAAAAACTATATGAGGGTCCTCCTATGGCTCCTTGGCCGACAGGCACTCATATATAAGCTTTTCAACTTGATACAACTCAAGTTAAGCTTTCATATTCAACCCCTTTTCTTGATCATTTTATCACCAAGCGTACCATCACTCATAATTGATTCAATGATGGTGTCTAATTCATTATATTTCCTATAAATGATACGTAGAGGAAGTAGGGACGCTCTAGAGGTGGTAATTTGCATATCCACCCTACATTTTGGGTAAATTACAATTTGTACCAAAATTGGTGCACAAGTCGCCAACATTATTCAAACAAGTTCAAACTTGGAATTTAGGCTTTCTACAAGCCACCACCTTGCATCATTCTCTCTATAATGATGCTTAAAAACATGAGGAATGTTCAACATGTGACATTTTGCAATATAGCCCCCCCCCCCATCTTGGGTAAATTGCACTTTGGTCCAAAACAAAGGAACATTGCTCAAACATCATTCAATCAGGACCAAACTTGGAACATAAGTGTGTCACATGACAAAAAAAACTCCTTAGAGGATTATATTAAAGTTCTAAGCAACTTACTAAGCCAAAACAAATAGGGTTAACTCATAACCCAGGTCAGGGTCATTACAAGTTATAACGCCCTAACAAGGATTTCGTCCCCAAAATCCCAAGTAAAGGGAGACAAATATTATTCATTCATCATATAATCAAGTCTCCACATAACATCTTAATGTCATGGAGATTCTATAGAACTTTGACCAACACAAAGTCCTTTCAGACATGGTTATCATAGAATCTGTCATATAGGACACCTACTCCATTGTCCTTTTCATTATTGACTGTAGTGTCAACTCTGTGTCAGGTGACATTTTTTTCTTAGTCAGAGAATCATTATACATACCTAATTTAACTCAGGTGTCAAACCTCATTGATTTGTCACCCACTTGGAACTACATGTCTTATCATACATTTTTAGCTTTGATAAGCTTTTTCTCAAATGATTCTACCTTTATTCCTTGAATTAATATATCTTTATCAAAGTTATGTTTATGCAGAGCATAAACCCCTAACATATAATTTTCCTACTAGAATTATCGCAAGGTTGCCCCTTTTAGGTAACCAAATATTACTCCTTTTCAGGAATCATGTTCTCATTTTTCTCATATCTTTGAAAGTTCTTGGATACTAGGATTCTTTACCTTAGTATCCATTATTTGTGCCAAAACCACAGCACATCATCATCATGATTACTAGATCTGGTATTACAACCCTTAGTTCATCACTGAACATTGTTACCTCTCATCGGGTAACTGTTACCTCTAGGTCCTCAGACCAAGGTATACATTATACTAAACATCTTCTTTCATTTATAAGTTGATCTACGATTAACTCAAATTTCTCCATATATCAATTAGGATGTGGTAGAAATATCCATGCCACATTTCTGACTTCATTATGCACTTTAGATTGTCTCAAAATGACTACTTGATCAGAGTAATCAGAAAGATAGCAATCTAAGAGTGGCATACTTACCTTATCTTCTATAGATGAATACCTGGCCAAGGTATTCAAGAACTAAAATTAGGTAGTATGCATTTGTTTTATATTATGTTTCATTTCTTTAATTTTTTTAACTACTTAGTATCTCAGATTTTCTCTGGGTGTTTCTTTTACATCTCTTCCCTTTCTACATGAAGAGAGAAATTTCAAAACATTTAAGAGAATATTAATCTGAATATAGGTTCTTATCCTTCTTATCTCTTCCTCATGTCCTCATAGGATAAATTACAGGAAGCTCAACAACAACTACCTTCTTATGATTATCAAATAAAATCAAGAGAAGACATATTAGAATGAAAAATCTTTATCTGACTGTCACCCCTCACAGTCATCTACCACTTCAGGTTGACTCAAACATAGAGTCTAGTTGTTTCATGTTGTTTCTTTTGCCTTTTTACACTTATTAGGTTGTAACTTTCGTAAGCCCTGCCGAGTCTGCCTCGATTTTTGGGTCATTTCCTCCCTTCTTTTTGAATAAAAGGATTTAGTATGATTAACATGTCCATATCTATAACATGTCTTGTCCTCATACCATAGTCTTATCAGTCTTATTACCAATGTAGAAGCTAAGTTAAGAGTTCTTATAGGTGGAAAGTTAGGACTTTTGCCTTTACTTAGTGATTACTACATTGGTGCACTAGGCATTTATTGCACTGGTGGCACAAAAAACTTTGGCTTTTTAGAACAGCTAGGCAAATGTCTATAGAATTGTAATGATTTTCCTTAATTCTCAGCTTATTGCCCCTCCTTGGGCATTACCATCACATATGTACTATTTGTATATACTTATGGAAGAGTCTATTTTCTTGACATATGTTAATCCTTCCCACGTTTTCCACTGTTCCAACATGACTAGTATCCAGTCTATTATATGCATCATTGTTGTCCTGGCCTTCCCAACAAGAGCATAAACATAGGATTCTCTATCCTGATCAGGTCATGATGGAATATCAGGCATTCATTCTTTTCTTGCTTGATCCGTTGCACCCTCTCTTGGTGCAACATTGCTCTTAGCAATGTTTTCCTCGTGTTCCCCAGACATTTATAAACTTTAACCTTTCTTCTGCATAAGAGAAAGTCACTATAGGGTATACTGGAGGACGCTAACACAGACTCAACACCTTAGTCATATGTCTCTGTAGACTCAACAAACCTTAATGTGGCATACAAATCACAGAAACATGAATTACTTAAGAGGAAGCATTTGTTAACAGTGGATTAAAAAAAATCACTAAAAAATTAAAACATTTTTCAAAGAGATTCAATTCCAAGAAACTCTTAACAACAAGAACCAAAGTATTACATGTGCATTTTGGTCCACAAGTACATTCCATGTACCATATCTTCTCGAGGATTACATACATCAATTTCTCTGTTAAGTCCAAACATGAGCAACACAAAACCTCAAGGCATTCAAGCCAAGATCTCAAATCGATTATAAAAACACTATGTATTGACTCCTAGGACCTGACAGTACAGAGACGACACATAGGACTCATATCTATAAGACACGACAGTCAGTATCTCCACCTGAGATGTTACTGTTGTTCCACTCCTGATGCAACTATCCTTTTTCCTACTGTGTGATTTCTACCTCTTCGTCCGCGTCCACCTAAAAATGTTGGATCCCACGGGGGTGAGACAATTGAAAATTGTCCCAGCGAGAGATATAACTCTCTGCCAGAAACATTATTATTGCAGTTTAATAGAATAAAACTGAGAAAAGGATAAGTAGTTTAGAACATTCTCATCTTTTAAAGAATTACAACTATCTATGATAGAGCAGTAAATCATCTATTCTCTTTATAAGGAATAGGAAGAACAAGTATATCCTTTATCCATCATATTATATCAAAATCTCAAGTTTATCCTGTGATACTCATTATCATGGTATCTCATTCATGAATCATTCTCATTTCTATCTGTTGGCCTCAGCCAATCTGCTAACCAGATATTGATTTGTATCAATCATGTGAGTATACATCATCATATTCTATTCAGGCATTGGACTGTGCCAATCCTGTGCAATCATTCCAGGCATTGGACTATGCCAATCCTGTGCAACCATTCCATGCATTAGACTATGCCAATCCTATGCAACCATTCCTGGAATTGGACTATGCCAATCCTGTGCAACCATTCCAGGCATTGGACTATGCCAATCCTGTTCAACCATCGCTGAATACCATATTACCTTTACTAAGTATTAAACTTTATCCAAGCCATCATACTTATTCACATCCCTTATGTAACTCAAGAATTCCTCATATCTCCCTTAAGATTGTTCAAAAACACTATATCCCTTATTTGGCTATAAGCACAAAGCATGTATGATCAGGGTTTCATTATTATTATTGTATCCATTAGTTATTATTATTATGTTACTAAGTTTCCATTGTTTATTTTGAACATTATCATTTCTTTCATGAGACTTTATACACATCTGGTTACCTATCACTAGGCAACAACTACTCTCATGGCTCACAAGGCCCATTACACATATTTTCACCTCTCACTAGGCAACAACTACTCTCACGGCTCACAAGGCCATTAAACATCTTGTCACCTCTCACTAGGCAACAACTATTCTCATCATTTATTATTAAATGATTATCAACACAAGATATGAGTTTCTATCTCATCCTTACCAGAGTATGAATACATCATATTTAATTAACTTGACTTAACCCTTTCTTTAAGTATGTTTGCCTACACTTATTAAAGTGCATTAGGCTCATTACATCTCAATGTAACAATTGACATGGCACATTTCATGTGTTATTTATCCAAGTATACTGGATTTAGGGTACATCAACGTGTATCAACTTTGAGGTGTTGAATATGATATCTATCATGTCTTGATGTATCACTTCCCTCATCATTTGTAATTTACTTAAGTATATCAGCTTATCTTGTATTAGGGTATTTTCCATCCTAATACTTTATGCACTAGTTCATCACATTTATCATGTAATGTATTGGTCATAAATCACTCATTTGATTTATTCAACCATTATCAATGATATGGACTTATCTCGGATTAAGGCATTATCGATATAAGGTTATCCATTATCAACCACTTTAGGTGTTTCCCCTACCAATACATTATTCACTACTCCTATTATTAGGAATAGGGTTCCCCTCTTCATCAATTAGGGTTTTACATAACATCACCCTATATTAGGTTTTCACATAACATCACCCTATATTGGGGATTCACATGGAATCACCCTAGATTAGGGTTTCATATCACATTACATCACCCTGTGTTAGGGTTTTACACATCATTACCCTGAATTAGGGTTTATCGCAACATTTCCCCAAATTAGGATTTCATGAAGCTTTACCCGAATTTAGGGTTTCATGAAACATCCTCTTTTAAATTAGGGTTTACCAATAAAATACCCTGAATTAGGGTTTATCATATGATTACCCTTAAATTAGGGTTACACCATCGCCCTAGATTAGGGTTTCACTTAGCATTGTCCTAAATTAGGGTTAGGGTTCATTAACCTTCTCGATTAGGGTTTTATGTTCTCATCATCCTGGATCATACCCTAAATTACATATTTCATTTTGAAAGTGTTGAAGATTAATCACTACATGATTATCACTCATGTATGAGTTTCTCCCTCTCTTATCCTCTCTAGGGTATTAATTACATCAGACTTGATTAGATTAGGTTAACCCTTTATTCAAGTGTATACATTTAGGGTTAGCATAATGCATTTAGGCACTACTTCCATAAGCATCAAAGGTTAACCACTCTAAAGGTACTAATCACCTAAGTACTTTAGAGTTACAACCATTATAATCAATCTTGAGTTACTTTAATAATACCCATTTAGTTCTAAGATCAATTGTAATTTGAATCACTCATTCGGTTTTGAAACTGAATCAATCCATTCGGTCTTGAAATCGAATCCTTTATTTGATCTTGAAACCAATTCCTCCATTCGGTCCTGAAACCGAATCCTTTATTCGATCTTGAAACCAATTCCTCCATTCGGTCTTGAAACTAAATCCTACATTCGGTCTTGAAACCGAATCATCAACCTTTGCATTGAAACCAAATGGACATCTCAACATTGAAACTGATTGAGTGTTGAAATTGATTGGACAATTCAAGAGGTTTGAGACCATTTGATCTCAAACGTTTTTGAGACTGTTTGACCTCCAAGCAGTCTTGAGGCCATTTGGGTTATCCAACCTCCAAAATTGATTTCATCATGTAGGGTTTCAATCAATTCAACCGATTAGGGTTTGAAATTGGTGGATCATCCATACATGGAAACTTTAAAAATCAAATCAATTGATATCATTGGATCATCTACCATCCACATCAGCATTGATCCTCCAAACGGTTTGAGACCATTTGATCTCAAATGGTCTTGAGACTATTTACTCCCAAACGGTCTTGAGACCGTTTGGTTTCAATCGATCTTGAAACTGATTGGTTCCAAAGTTGAAACCGTTTTCCCAAGATATTCATTGAGGTATGTGCTTATGATGATTTCATCATCATAAAGCTTTGATCCTTCAAAATCTACTGCCATTCTTATGGAAATTTCATCAATTATTCAAAGGAATTTCAAGAAGAACAAAATGATCAACAAGTGATGAAATATGAATGTAATAATAACATTTAAGGGTTTAAGTTATATAACCCACCTTACAAATTAAATCCAAGCTTCAATATTCACGTCCTAAATGGTGAATGAAGCTTGTTCAACTATCCAAGGTCCGTTCTCAAGACTTTGAGTCAAATGAATGGATAAGGTTGAAGATTGAATGAAGAAAAGAAGAAATTAAGCATTGAATTTCGCACCATGAAATCAAGGTTGAAGATGACTATGGAGATTACCTATAGGTTGGGGCACATCCTCCTGTTGCTCCTAAGCTCCCTTGTGCACAGCCAGAAAGAAAGAAGGGTCAAAAAGAGTCTTTCATGTGGGTGAAAAATGGGATATATGTAAAGGAATTTCATGAGAGAGAAAGTGATAATTAATTCCTTCAACTCCCAAAATTGGTGCCACATACTCCCCTAAATCCCTTGCATATGAAGCTATCTCCCCCACCTTTAATTCTTCTTCATTATCCATGAATTAAAAGAAAACAAATTAAGCACCTTAACCATTTTTATAATAATATCCAAAATTGAGTGGATATTACTTTTTCTTTAACTAATGTGAGTGGGCTCTCCACTCACTTTAGATATTTCATGGCCTTTGCAAGGAATAAGGACGTCCACACTTATACAAATCCAACCATCTCATTTTTGGTTGAAGGGAACTTCAATTAAAATATTTATTTTTGCATTAAATTGAATTAGGGTTTCAATTAGCTTAAATCTTGATTATTTTAATATCAAGATTCTTTCGCCTCCAAAGTGATTCAAATGAGGCACCCCTCTCATTTTATTTTCTCTACATGATGCCAAGAAACATTAGGGACTCTCTAAAAGTGGTATTTTGCATATTGAACCCTCGGTTTTGGGTAAATTGCACATTACTCCAAAACTAGGTTTTAATGCACAAGCATTGCTTAATAAGATCTTTCTTGGTGCTCAGGCTAGCACAAGCCATACCTCTGCATCATTTTTATTCTTATGATGCTTCAACACTTGAGGAACATTTTATCATGTAACATTTGCAAGTTAACCCCTCAACTTGGGTAATTTGCACTTTAGTCCAAAACAAGTAAGACGTTGTTTCAACATTATTCAAAAAGGACTAAAATTGAAACATAAGTTCCTTGTGAGCCTTAATTACTTTTCAAAGGATAAAGACAAGAATATAAATGACTTACTTAAGAAAAACTTCAAGGGTTAAGGCATAACCCAGGTCAAGGAAATTACACTTAATCTCTGATACCAAAACTTGTAACGACAGTTGCCAAACCGACAAACAAATCGTTACTAATTAAGTGGAATAAACATAAACAACAGATTAACAAAAATCACTAAAAATTAAAATCATTTTTGCAAAGAGATCCATTTCTAGGAAAACTCTTTAAGGAATAACCAAAACCTGATATTCACATTGATCATATATTGTACATACATTGTACCATTTCTTCTCGAGGATAACATATAAAAGTTTCTTTCTCAAAACATATACTTAAAGCAACATCAAACCTCGAGGCATACAAGCCAAAATCTTAGATTGTTCATAAAACCAACACGTACTAAATCCAAGGACCTGAGAGTACAGAGACGACACACAGGACTTTTATCTACAAGACACGACATACAGTACACTCAACCTGAGATGTCACTATTGTCCCTATTGTTGTTGTTCTTTCTCTACAGTATGGTCTCAATCACCCTCGTGCACGTCCACCTAAAAAATGTTCATCCCACGGGGTGAGACAATTGTCCCAGCAAGAGATATAACTCTCCACCAACAATGTTATTATTACAGGTAAATAGTATTAAACTGAGTAGAGGATAAGTAGTTTAGAACATTCTCATCTTTTAAAGCATTGCAACTATCTATGATAGAGCAGTAATTCATATATTCACTTTAAAAGGAATATGAAGAACATGTATGTCATTTACACATCATACTATATCAATATCCCAAGCTTATCTTGTGATGCTCATTATCATGGTATGTCATTCATGAATCATTCTCATTTATATCTGTTGGCCTCAGCCAATCTGTTAACCATATATTGAATTGTACCAGTCATGTGAATATACATTATCATAATCATCTAGGTATTGGACTATACCAATCATGAGATCAAAGAGTTCAGCCAGGCATTGGACTATACCAATCCTAAGGTCACATCCATACATTGGACTATACCAATCCTAAGATCATAGAGTTCAACCAGGCATTAGACTATACCAATCCTGAGGTCACAACTAGGCATTGGACTATACCAATCCTAAGACCATAGAGTTCATCCAGGCATTGGACTATACCAATCCTGAGATTGAGTTCAGCTAGGCATTGGACTATACCAATCCTGAGATCGAGTTCAGCCACGCATTGGACTATACCTATCAGGACCCACTCTTTTAATCAGCATAAATACCAACCATTAGAGATAATCCCAAACCCAAACCTAGATTATGGAATAAACAATGAATTCTCGACAAAGGCAATTAAACAATATATGAAAAATACAGATAAAGTTTTCCTTTTTCTTTCTTAACAAACTCATAAATCAATGTCACATCAAGGACATCACATTCAAATATCACAAATCATATACAACTCCATTAAATCTAGAATCAAATCTTGTTCTCATATGCGGTTCAGTTTACATCAGATACATGTACATTAATGAACAAACTTAATCTACAACCCATCCCGGGAAAGAGAGAGTACAGGGACATTCTAATCTATCTAGATTATACTATTTATATCTTCTTTGTCATGACCTCTCCGCTGGATAGCATTATACCTAAAAAAATTTGAAACAACCTCATGAGACTCATATAGAGCCCCAGTGAGTGGATACCTCCCACTCAAGCTAGGTACATGCATCAGCATCAGATTAAGTGTAATAAACTTAACAGAAACATGCAGATATTGAAAAGTATAGCAGATAGTTCTATCATGAGTCAAATCTATCTTGAAATGGTAATCTAATCCAACTGATAAGGTAATCACTTAAACCAATTATAACTTTAAAACATGTTATAAAGCATGTCTATGAACAAATTAGCAAATACTTCTTAGTTCAGATTAAGAATCCTATTGCATGAGCAATAAGTCAAGTTCTAAGCATTTTGAATCAATACATGACAATAACATTATATTTGTGACACTCCACCAGTCGGACCAGGAACACATCCTGTAGTCCTGAAGCTGAAGTACACATAATACATATCTACCAAACAATACTATAAAATAGCAAGCAATCCAACTCATATTCAAAATCGATATAAATTCCAACATTTATAACTTGTCAGCATGACAGATCATAATATGAAATAGGAAATGTCCATAGTAGCATGATTACGTTCCACTACATGAAGCTTAATCAATAATGACAAATCATGAACTACCAGCACAAGGAATGTAATAATCATTCAAATCATGTTCTACACGGCTTATCATCTTTTATTCATTTTCCCTGAAACTACTTGGCTTGTACCTCACTAAGTAGAAGTCACCACTCCTGATTCTTGTGTCAACGACTCACCGTCACTATCTTAGGGTTTAGCCGACCATCCTAAGATATCAACAACAAACCCTGGCCACCTCAAGGTTGCCTAAAGAAGCTCACATCCTCAATTCGGGTACACGAGATAGGAACCAGCAAAACAATATATCACATATCACAATATTTCACATATTTTTCATTTCATATTTCACATATTTCATTTCAACAGAGTTTATTCCATCTGGACATAGACTTTCACATCAAGGATTTAGGGCCAGAGCCACTCCAGATGACTCACTCCTGAAACCTGGGGGTCTAACCTTTAAGGTCTCGATCCACACTCTGGAAATCCTTCTCATAATTCATTGATTACTACAAGGAGATCCGTTTTGTTTCCCCAGTGTGGTCCTCGGGGGAAACTCACGGTGTTCAGGGCACCTAACTAGATGTTCCATCATTTCACTTATTATTAATCTCTTTTACTCATCTTACAGGAATTCAAAACATCATATATCATATCTATGTGTTCTCGCATAACTACAATAACATTAAACAGATCATGTTTATCGATAAGGGCAATGATCAAAGCAAGAAGCACAATAAGTCTATAGATTGCAACAATTATGATTATTTCTATCTTCTGCATCAACTCATAGCAATCATCAATAGTGGGCCTTCAACCCAAGACATGATCTTATTGTCCATCATTTACCCCATCAGGGTTTTATCATCATCACTGGGCCTTCAGCCCTAGACATAATCTCATTATGCAACATTTACCCTTATCAGGGTTTCTCAATGTAAGGAGTGCATATTAAATTCCATTTCAACATAAATCTTATCAGCTCATTTTATATCACAGTTCTAAACAAATATTAGCAGAGGCATTAAAACTAGCAACAGTAAAAGCATATAGATATCATGTATCATTCCTCGTACTCAGAATAGATTTATCATACAACATATGCATGTTCCATCCAATCTGAATAGATGCCAATAATTTTCATGCATATACATGCATACCAGACTTAGTTCTCTTCTTCTTTTATTTCACATTCTTCATATGGGGTTACTAGTCATCACATGTTCACTATCAATTGAAGTTTGTACTATTAGTCCATTCTCAGAGTACAATTCACAATTCAAGAACACATTCTTATAAATCAATTCAAATACTTGACTTTCATCTTTTAGTTGAATTCAATTACAGTTATGTTCATCTCTTAATTCCCCATTTGATATTATCATTCACTAGCATCATCAAACTCATCATTTTAGGGTAAGAGTTACATTCTTAGAATCATCTATTAATCCCTATCTTTTTCCATCATTTTATACTCAGTAGTCTCAAGTTCTTTCATTTCATGTTCATTACATTATCTGGACCAATCTTTCTTGATTCACTTTACATACAATGCTTCTCTTCTACATAACATTTACCAAAATACACTTCTTATTATATTTCATTTAATTTGGGTTAAGCCACATGTAATTAAAAATAAAAGATAAAATACTTCATCATACTATCTTCATTAGTTTCATCTTTATCTTAAAATCACCATTACGTACATCATGTTCATATTGTCTCTTATATTCAGATAAGTGTACCTTAATGTTGACTACTAATGTCATTCCCATAATCAACAATGATCATTCTTTATTATATTGAAACAATTACATTGGACTTAGGTGATATTCATAAGACTCATCATATTTAATGGAAGTATTAATACCTACAACTTCAGCATTCGATCACATTTACAACATCATATACAAGTTCTAGGTTTATCACTCATAATTGTCTTAGTAATAAACTTTTAGGGTTTTCAAGAAGTCATTCCTTAGTTCAACATATTATAAGAATCATATCATTTAGTAATCCAATCATGACTCAAGGGTTCATTAGGGTTATTCACAAACATGGAAACCCTCGTTTCCATTTTCACACATTTCATTCATCAATCATAAGTATACATTGATTAATTGACTCATTTCATTCACTTCCTCAACATAAATCCTAATCAGGATATGTGGTCATTTAATTCCATTAACATTCAACAATACACTTGTATACAATCTAGTACAATTTAAATATGACTTTATACATGTCAATTCAATTCCAAGCATATCGGCCATTGGGCTGATTTTTAGGCAAAATTCACATAAAATACCATAGTCAGCTACCCATAAGAATACCCATGCATCCTCAATCAATATAACAGGAGCTAATCAAGTTTCAATCAATAAGAAATAATCAAAATCAGTAAAATTGGATTCCCCAATATCTTTCCCAAATCAAATCCAATCACACACATATACAAGCAAGGATTCTGATTGTTTTAGCCGGATTGAATTAGGCTTTCAACATGATTACAAAGCTTAGGAGGGAGAAAAAAACACTCACCTCAGGTGTGAAACACCTGAAATTCATAGCCCAGCTACTACTGCTAATTCTTGAATCAAGTCCTTGCTTCAAGAAAACAGAATCTTCCTGCTCCTCTTCACTCAAGAACCTAAAAGAAGAAGAATTGAAGAAGAAAGAATGAAAGAATAGATCAATTTGGATTCTTTTGATCCAAATCAGGGAAGTGATGAGTTCTATACATAGGAGAGAATAGAAGAAAATAAACCTAGTAAAGATTAATGATCTATATAGAATTTACCAACCTTGGAAAGAGAAAAACCAGAAATCTGAAATTTCCACTTCAGATTCTCCAAACCCTAAAATCCTCTCCTCTCTCAAGAATTACGAAGCTCTGAAGTATGGGACGGAAATGAGAGGTGCTTGGGTCGTAATAGAGTCCTATATACTCATTAATGTGCTTGGAATAATTAATTATAAACATTTTTCAGTCTTTTTTATTTTTCCATAAAAATCTGGTCGGTCGAGTTTGTCTCTCTCAGAACTCGACCAAAACTACATGTTTAAGAACTCAAACCTCATCCAAAAATTATAAAGCTTTAATACAATTTATGAAATTGAGTTTATAAGATACAGTAAAAATTTTAGATAATTTGGAGTTACCAATAAATAAATAAAAATCAAATACCACACTGCTATATTGCAGTCAGCAGCATGGTCGGTCGAGTTTGTCCTGCACAGAACTCGACCGACGCCCTCTTTGTAGAGTTCAAACGTCATCCAAAAATTACGCCAATTTAACAGAGTGTCTATAATTGAGTTTCCCAAGAACAGTTATAATTTGAGATCAATTGCATATACCAATAAAAAGATAAAATTAAATTACCACACTGCTATCTTAATCTGAAAATATGATCGGTCGAGTTTGAAACTCGACCAATAAATAGGTTATAACATTATTCACAAATTCTGATATTTTTCAAGAGTGTTCACATTTTATACATACAAATCATATAAAAATTTGAATTAAATCAGAGTTACACAGAAAATATTAAAAATCATTTAGTGAGACACTATACTTATCAAATTATGTATTCATATATCACCAAAACCCTAATTTGGGCCGATTAGGGTTTCTGAAATGTTAACCCTAATTATGTGAATCAAAGTATGATTAAAACTTCTCATTATATTTAAAACATGAAAATTTAACTACCATCACTAATCAAGCTTTAAACAATGATCAACTTAATTAAGCATACAATTATCCACGTAAACCCTAATCAGATGACTAATTTGAAAACAGGTCATTACAAATTCTCCCCTCCTTTTAGGATTTCATCCTAAAATCCAAGAAAAGATATGGAATAATATCATATCATCTAATCGTTCACCTCTCTGAGCATCAAACTATAAAGACTTTCATTTTATCTTTCTTTCATATGCCACTTTCTTTTTGCATTAAATGAATATTTCTTCCCTTGTAATCATCACATCTCTCCTTGAGTATTACAAACACTTACTTCAAAGATATTGGTAATAGATCATTTATCAAGATCTGATTCACATCACCTTTCACATCCCTTTTTTTTAATTTGATTGTGTATCTCATGGATTAAGGTTATGACTCATTCACATATTATCATCTGCATTCGTCAATTTCCTTTATAAAGGAGATCATCTAGTATGCATCTTAGCTCATAGCTTTTTCTCACAATTTTAGATTTCATATTCAAACTCAAACTCATTATAGATTATATTCATAATCCATTAAGCTTTCACCTTTCTTATATGAAATTTCATGTTTTCCATAGGTTCCATATTGAATTATAAAATCCTTTTTCTCTTTCACCATTTTATCGCCATTCTTCTCTTTTTCATCATGCATCTTATTATACTACCAAACTATGTTCATATGGATACTTGGTCAGGGCATCCAGAAGAAGTATAGGTCGGTAGTTCCATACTTGCTTAGCTCAATAACCAAATACTTGACCAGAGTATCTGGATACTGAGTTCAGTCAGTATGCACATCATTCAGGTTATATTCAACATCAACATTATCAATTAGTCCTAGATCCTATTGTCCCTGTAGACTCATCTAACCTAGGCTCTTATACCACGTCTATCAGGACCCACTCTTTTGATCAGCATAAATACCAACCATTAGAGATAATCCCAAACCTAAACCCAAATTATGGAATAAATAATGAATTCTCGACAAAGGCGATTAAATAATATATGAAAAATACAAATAAATTTTTCCTTTTTCTTTCTTCACAAACTCATAAATCAATGTCACATCAAGGACATCACATTCAGATATCACAAATCATATTCAACTCCATTAAATCCAGATTCAAATCTTGTTCTCATATGCGGTTCAGTTTACATCATATACATGTACATTAATGAACAAACTTAATCTACAACCCAACCCGGGAAAGAGAGAGTACAGGGACATTCTAATCTATCTAGATTATACTATTTATATCTTCTTTGTCACGACCTCTCCGCTGGATAGCATTATACCTAAAAACATTTGAAACAACCTCATGAGACTCATATAGAGCCCCAGTGAGTGGATACCTCCCACTCAAGCTAGGTACATGCATCAGCATCAGATTAAGTATAATAAACTTAACAGAAACATGCAAATATTGAAAAGTATAGCATATAGTTCTATCATGAGTCAAATCTATCTTGCAATGGTAATCTAATCCAACTGATAAGGTAATCACTTAAACCAATTATAACTTTAAAACATGTTATAAAGCATGTCTATGAACAAATTAGCAAAAACTTCTTAGTTCAGATTAAGAATCCTACTGCATGAGTAATAAGTCAAGTTCTAAGCATTTTGAATCAATACATGACAATAACATTATATTTGTGACACTCCACTAGCCGGACCAGGAACACATCCTGCAGTCCTAAAGCTGAAGTACACATAATACATATCTACCAAACAATCTATCAAATAGCAAGCAATCCAACTCATATTCAAAATAGATATAAATTCCAACATTT
Source organism: Alisma plantago-aquatica (assembly GCA_963693085.1). Lineage (NCBI taxonomy): Eukaryota > Viridiplantae > Streptophyta > Magnoliopsida > Alismatales > Alismataceae > Alisma > Alisma plantago-aquatica. The sequence continues at coordinate 1,819,852,487 of OY856409.1, read as the reverse complement.
ATAACTTGTCAGCATGACATATCATAATATGAAATAGGAAATGTCCATAGCAGCATAATTACTTTCCACTACATGAAGCTTAATCAATAATGACAAATCATCAACTAGCAGCACAAGGAATGCAATAATCATTCAAATCATGTTCTACACTGCTTATCATCTTTTATTCATTTTCCCTGAAACTACTTGGCTTGTACCTCACCAAGTAGAAGTCACCACTCTTGATTCTTATGTCAATGACTCACCGTCACTATCTTAGGGTTTAGTCGGCCACCCTAAGATATCAACAACAGACCCTGGCCAACTCAGGGTTGCCTAAAGAGGCTCACATCCTCATCACATGTACATGAGATAGGAACCAGCAAAATAGTATATCACATATCACAATATTTCACATATTTTTCATTTCACATTTCACATATTTCATTTCAACAAAGTCTATTCCATCTGGACATATACTTTCACAACAAGGATTTAGGGCTAGAGCCACTCCAGATGACTCACTCCTAAATCCTGGTGGCCTAACCTTTAAGGTCTCGATCCACACTCCGAAAATCCTTCTCATAATTCATCGATAACTGCAAGGAGATCCATTTTGTTTCCCCAGTGTGGTCCTCGGGGGAAACTCACGGTGTTCAGGGCACCTAACTAGATGTTCCATAATTTCACTTATTGTTAATCTCTTTTACTCATCTTATAGGAATTCAAACCATCATATATCATATCTGTGTGTTCTCGCATAACTACAATAACATGAAACGGATCAAGTTTATGAATAAGGGCAATGATCAAAGCATGAAGCACAATAAGTCTATAAATTGCAACAATTATGATTATTTCTATCTTCTGCATCAACTCATAGCAATCATCAATAGTGGGCCTTCAACACAAGACATAATCTTATTGTCCATCATTTACCCCATCAGAGTTTTATCATCATCACTTGGCCTTCAGCCCTAGACATAATCTCATTATGCAACATTTACCCTTATCAGGGTTTCTCAATGTAAGGAGTGCATATTAAATTCCATTTCAACATAAATCTTATCAGCTCATTGTATGTCACAGTTCTAAACAAATATTAGCAGAGGCATTAAAACTAGCAATAGTAAAAGCATATAGATATCATATATCATTCCTCATACTCAGAATAGATTTATCATACAACATATGCATGTTCCATCCAATCTGATTCGATGCCAATAAATTTCATGCATATACATGCATACCAGACTTTCTTCTTTTATTTCACATTCTTCATATGGGGTTACTAGTCATCACATGTTCACTATCAATTGAAGTTTGTACTATTAGTCCATTCTCAGAGTACAATTCAAAATTCAAGAACACATTCTTATGAATCAATTCAAATACTTGACTTTCATCTTTTAGTTGAATTCAATTACAATTATGTGCATCTCTTAATTCCCCATTTGATATTATCATTCACTAGCATCATCAAACTCATCATTTTAGGGTAATAGTTACATTCTTAGAATCATCTAATAATTCCTATCTTTTTCCATCATTTTATACTCAGTAGTCTCAAGTTCTTTCATTTCATGTTCATTACATTATCTGGACCAATCTTTCTTGATTCACTTTACATACAATGCTTCTCTTCTACATAATATTTACCAAAATACAGTTCTTATTATATTTCATTTAATTTGGGTTAAGCCACATGTAATTAAAAATAAAAGATAAATACTTCATCATACTATCTTCATTAGTTTCATCTTTATCTTGCAATCACCATTACGTACATCATGTTCATATTGTCTCTTATATTCAAATAAGTGTACCTTAATGTTGAATACTAATGTCATTCCCATAATCAACAATGATCATTCTTTATTATATTAAAACAATTACATTGGACTTAGGTGATATTCATAAGACTCATCATATTTAATGGAAGTATTAATACCTTCAACTTCAGCATTCGATCACATTTACAACATCATATAAAAGTTCTAGGTTTATCACTCATAATTGTCTTAGTAATAAACTTTTAGGGTTTTCAAGAAGTCATTCCTTAGTTCAACATATTATAAGAATCATATCATTTAGTAATCCAATCACGACTCAAGGGTTCATTAGGGTTATTCACAAACATGGAAACCCTCGTTTCCATTTTCACACATTTCATTCATCAATTTCCTCAACACAAATCCTAATAAGGATATGTGGTCATTTAATTCCATTAACATTCAAGAATACACTTGTATACAATCTAGTACAATTCAAATATGACTTTATACATGTCAATTCAATTCCAAGCATATCGGCCATTGGGCTGATATTTAGGCAAAATTCACATGTAATACCATAGTCATCTACCCATAAGAATACCCATGCATCCTCAATCAATATAATAGGAGCTAATCAAGTTTCAATCAAGGAGAAATAATCAAAATCAGTAAAATTGGATTCCCCAATATCTTTCCCAAATCAAATCCAATCACATACATATACAAGCAAGGATTCTGATTGTTTTATCCGGATTGAATTAGGCTTTCAACATGATTACAAAGCTTAGGAGGAGAAAAAAACACTCACCTCAGGTGTGAAACACCTGAAATTCGTAGCCCAGCTACTACTGCTAATTCTTGAATCAAGTCCTTGCTTCAAGAAAACAGAATCTTCCTGCTCCTCTTCACTCAAGAACCTAAAAGAAGAAGAATTGAAGAAGAAAGAATGAAAGAAGAGATCAATTTGGATTCTTTTGATCCAAATCAGGGAAGTGATGAGTTCTATACATAGGAGAGAATAGAAGCAAATAAACCTAGTAAAGATTAATGATCTATACAGAATTTACCAACCTTGGAAAGAGAAAACCCAGAAATCTGAAATTTCCACTTCAGATTCTCCAAACCCTAAAATCCTCTCCTCTCTCAAGAATTACAAAGCTTTGAAGTATGGGACGGAAATGAGAGGTGCTTGGATCGTAATAGAGTCCTATATACTCATTAAGGTGCTTGGAATAATTAATTATAAACATTTTTCAGTCTTTTTTATTTTTCCAGAAAAATCTGGTTGGTCGAGTTTGTCTCTCTCATAACTCGACCGAAACTACATGTTTCAGAACTCAAAACTCATCAAAAAATTAGGAAAATTTAACCCAATGTCTGAAATTGAGTTTATAAGATAAAGTAAAATGTTTAGATAATTTGGTGTTACCAATAAATAAATAAAAATCAAATACCACATTGCTATATTGCAGTCAGCAGCATGGTCGGTCGAGTTTGTCCTGCACAGAACTCGACCGACACCCTCTTTGTAGAGATCAAACGTCATCCAAAAATTACGAAAATTTAATAGAATGTCTATAATTGAGTTTTACAAGAACAGTTATAATTTTATATCAATTGGATATACCAATAAAAAGATAAAATTCAATTACCACACTGCTATCTTAATATGAAAATATGATCGGTTGAGTTTGAAACTCGACCAATAAACAGGTTAGAACATTCTTCAAAAATTCTGATATTTTTCTAGAGTGTTCAAATTTTATAAGTACAAATCATATAAAATTTGAATTAAATCAGAGTTACACAGAAAATAGTAAAAATCATTTAGTGAGACACTATACTTATCAAATTATGTATTCATATATCACCAAAACCCTAATTTGGGCCGATTAGGGTTTCTAAAATGTGAACCCTAATTATGTGAATCAAAGTATGATTAAAATTTCTCATTATATTTAAAACATGAAAATTTAACTACCATCACTAATAAAGCTTTAAACAACGATCAACTTAATTAAGCATACAATTATCCAAGTAAACCCTAATCAGATGACTAATTTGAAAACGGGTCATTACAATACCAATCATGAGTTCACAACTAGGCATTGGACTATACCAATCCTGAGGTCACAGCCAGGCATTGGACTATACCAATCATGAGATCGAGTTCAGCCAGGCATTGGACTATACCAATCCTGAGTTCACAACCAGGCATTGGACTATACCAATCCTGAGGTCACAACCAGGCATTGGAATATTCCAATCCTGAGATCGAGTTCAGCCAGGCATTGGACTATACCAATATTGAGTTCACAGGTAGGCTTGGACTATACCAATCCTGAGGTTACAGTCAGGCATTGGACTATACCAATCCTGATATCGAATTCAGCCAGACATTGGACTATATCAATCCTTAGATCGAGTTCAACCATGCATTGGACTATACCAATCCTAAGTTCACAACCAGGCATTAGACTATACCAATCCTGAGTTCACAACCTTTATACTTATTCACTTCCTTTATATAATACAAGTATTCCTCTTATCTCCTTTAAGTATAATCAAAACACTTTACCCCTTATTTGGCTATAAACATAAAGCATGTATGATTAAGATTTCATTATTATTGTATCCATTTATTATTATTATTACGTTACTAAGTTTCCATTTCCTAGTTTTTCTGAACAGTATCATTTCTTACATGATACTTTTATAAACATCTTATTACCTCTCACTAGGCAACAACTATTCTCATGGCTCACAAGGCCCATTAAACATCTTTCCACCTCTCACTAGGCAACAACTAATTACATGGCACACAAGGCTAGTAAACATCTTCCCACCTCTCACTACGAAACAACTATTTACATGGCTCACAAGGCCACTAAACATCTTGTCACCTCTCACTAGGCAACAACTATTTACATGGCTCACAAGGCCATTAAACATCTTGTCACCTCTCACTAGGCAACAACTATTTACATGGATCACAAGGCCATTAAACATCTTGTCACCTCTCACTAGGCAACAACTATTAGGATTAGGGTTTCCCTTTATAGCTGAATAGGGTTTCAAGTTCATATTATCAATCCAAACCCTAATTTATTGCTCCACACATCTAGCAGCATACATTAATATCATAAGTATTCAATCATACTTATTTATTCTCATCATTTATCATTAAATCATTATCAACACTAGGTATGAGTTTCTCTCTCATCCTTACTAGAGTATGAATACATCATACTTTATTAACTTGGCTTAACCCTTTCTCAAGGTATGTTAGCCTACACTTATCAATGTGCATTAAGCTCATTACATCTCAATGTAACAATTAGCATGACACACTTCATGTTTTACTCATCCATACATATTATATTTAAGGTGCATCAAGGTATAACAACCTTAAAGTGCTGGATGTGATATTTACCATGCCTTGGTGTATCACTTCCCTCATCACTTTTAACTAACTTAAGTTCATCAACTTATCTTGTATTAGGGTATTTCCCATCCTAATACTTTATCCATTATTCCATCATATTAATCTTGTAAAGTATTGGCCATAAGTCACACACTTGAATTACCTAACTATCATCAATGATATGGACTCATCTTAGGTTAAGGCATTGTTGATATAAGGTTGTCCATTATCAACCACTTTAGGTGTTTCACCTATCAAGGTATTGTTGACTCAAGGTCAATTAGGTCAATGTTGACTCACGTCTAAATTGACTAAACCCGTGTTTTGATGATGACTAACCATTCCACATATTGGTGTGTAATGTCTCTACTTGAGTGATTTCAGATTAGGTATAGACACACTCCAAATGCCCTAACTTGTGCATATCAAATTGGAGAAAAGACAAGTCAAAGTCATACAAGTGCATGTTTTTGTAATATGATGTAAATCCATTAGAATCATGATGTAAATCACTTGTAATGATTATATTACTTGTAATTAAGCTTAGAAAAATATCAGGAGCACTTAGATCGAATATTAGAGCACTTTAGATGCAACTTTGAAAATTGATTACAGGCACTTTGTCGGTCGTGTTTCCCAGCTTGAAAACTCGACAGATCATCCTTGATCAATTTTCTGGAGATTGCATCGGTCGAGTTGTGTTTACACAGAACTCGATCGATGGAGTAATTGACCAAATCAATTTTCATTGGTCGGTCGAGTTTCCTCAGGACAAACTCGACCGATGGTCTGAATATCGGATTTGTCTTTTACTCTATCGGTCAATTTACACTCATAGAAACTCGACCGATTGCATTGTATGGAAAAGTGCAGAAAAGTGCTTCTAGCCGTTGTGGAGTTGCAAAAAGTGAAAATAGATATGTTGCAAGCCACAAAATGGCTAGTTTTCATTCTCAAGTGTTCCCAAAGGCTAATAGGCATCCCCAGCTATAAATAGGACCCCTTGGGCTTCATTCCAAGGTTGAGCATTCATTGTAAACTCTATGTGAGGTTCCTATTCTATAGTTGAGTGCTTCCTACATCCTCCTCTCTCTCTCTAAGCTTAATCACTTGCTACATCCATTAGAGTGAGTAGGAAATCTGTAAGAGAGCTGGTCCCACATGTATATCTTGTGAGGCTCTCACTTCCACCACCTCCTATCTCTCATTTCAATCATGAAGATGAAGGTTCTCTCTCTTGTCCAAGAGAGGTGAAGAAGAATAAGGGAAGGAGTCCCTTGGTGAAGATCAAGGCTGAAGACTTGGAGCTAGAGTGGGTATTCCCTTGGTGAAGGCAGAAGACTCCTTGCTCAAGTAGGTAAGTCCTTGGTGGAAGCTTCTCTGAGTGAAGGTGAAGTCAAAAGCTGAAGATCCAAGAAGAGTGGGTAATCCCTGCAAGGCTGAAGACTTGTGCTAGAGTGGGTAAGTCCTTGGAGAAGGTCGAAGACTCTTGCAAAGTGGGTAAGTCCTTGGTAAGGTTGAAGACTCTTTGTATTGGATAGGTAAGTCTTTTGTTTGGTCATGTATTGTATGTCTTATGAATGAATATAAGAGTGCAATAGTTTGGAAGTCCTAGAGGTTGACCTCTCTAGGCAAGTGGACTGACACAGTTCTAGTTTGAAGTGTGGAACCACTCTAAATAGCTTGTCTAATTGGTGCATGTTCAATCTCTCTCTCCCTTTCTATATATGTTTAGTTGCACTCAAATTACCTATTTAGCAACCTTATCTTGTCATATATCTTGAAGGTTTAATGAGTTTTGTTTAAGTGCTTTGAGCTCTATTCACCCCCCCTCTAGAGCATCTAATCACCCATCTAGGATCCAACAGGTATTAGCCACACCATTACTTGGTGTTACACTCATCACTCCTAAGAGTGTCTTTCCCTCACCTTTACAAGGTATCTCGGGTTAGGAATGTGCATATGTTCACCATATCAGGTTGTAAGTATATGTGCACTCACCATATCGGGCTAGAAGTATATACACACCATTCATATCAGACTAGAGGTGTTTGTATGTGTTACCCATGTCGTGCATGAGGTATCAACTCATCACCATGCTGGGCTAGAAATCAACTAGGGTTGTGTATCGGGTTACCATATCGTGCAATATCATTTGTTATTCTTTACTCATATCGGGTTACCCAAATTAGGGTTTCATGTCCACTTATAAGTATTCATTTAACCTTGTATAGTGCATGGTGTCTATACTTGACTCCCTATCATGCAAGAGGTGTATACTACACCCCCATATCTTGCAAGATGGCATCCCACATATCCATATCATTTTAGTGAAGTAGGTGCATAATCATATCGTGTTAGAGGTGCTTTCTTGTGTGCTTGCACCCAATATCACTTTTATAAAGTGATACCATCATCTTCAAGCTCTAGACCTTAGTTGTAACTATTATAATTCATGGAAACTGGTTTTAGAAACTACTAGAACTCATAATTTCATCAACTATTTCAGGAAATTTCGGAATTAAAAGTAGATAATTAAATATAACAATTTAGGTGATGAGTAATAACATGGTTGAGTTCAAGTTATATAACCCGCCTTAAGAACAACTTCAAAGCTCCACATTCCTAAGGTTGAAGATGAACTTCACAACTCCTATATATTCAAAGAATCACCATGGTTAAGCAATTGGTGAAGAATAAAAGAAAAGAAGATTAAAACCCTAAAATCATGCTTCAATCCAAGGTTGAAGATGATCATACCCTCACCTTAGGGTTAAGTATGAGCTCCTTCTTGCTCCTTAACACCTTTTCACGATACCCTTGTGCCCTTGCACGATATGCCACCCCTCTTTCATGATATGCCACTCACTTGGGCGATATGTCACTCACTTGGAGTCAAAACACTTCACTCTATGGCCGATATCACCCTATATGGCCAATATCACCTACTTAGTCGATATGCTTTAGCTATGGGTGATATCCAATGATCTATGCATGATATCATAGCAATCCTTCACTATACAATAGATCTATGCACGATGCCTTAGGGTAGGATGGTGGTAAGGGTCGCAAAATTGCACTAAGGGGTGAAACTAGGGGTACATATACTTGTTGCTCATGAAGGAAGGTAAAAATAAGATGTCATCAATTTGAGCTAGTAGGTGCCACGTGTCCATGCATGGGTGACACATGTGCATGCATGCATAAACATTTATCTTGACATGAAAAACAGTTGAGTGTGATATAGGGATAAAGATTCGTCCATTACATATCCCTTTGATTAAGATATATCAATTAATTCATCTTTATGCACAACTCATCACAACTTTACTAAGGAAGTTGTAACCCGACACACCTCACCTCCTTGAGGTTCTTTGAATGACATGGCCTTTTACAAGAGTTCAAAAAATGATATGAGGTTCCTCCTATGGCTCCTTGGCCAATAGGCACTCATATATAAGTTTTTCAACTTGATACAACTCAAGTTAAGCTTTCATATTCAACACCTTTTCTTGATCATTTTATCACAAAGAGTACCATCACTCATAATTGATTCCATCATGGTGTATTATTCATTCTATTTCCTCTAAATGATACATAGAGGAAGTAGAGACACTCTATAGGTGGTAATTTGCATATCCACCCAACATTTTGGGTAAATTACAATTTGTACCAAAATTGGTGGACAAGTCGCCAGCATTATTCAAACAAGTTCAAACCTGGAATTTAGGCTTTCCACAAGCCACCACCTTGCATCATTCTCTCTATAATTATGCTAAAACACATGAGGCATGTTCAACATGTGACATTTTGCAATATAGCCCCCATCTTGGGTAAATTGCACTTTGGTCCAAAATAAAGGAACATTGCTCAAACAACATTCAATCTGGACCAAACATGGAACATAAGTGTGTCACATGACAAAAAAACTCCTTAGAGTATTATATTAAAGTTCTAATAAACTTACTTAGCCAAAAAAATAGGGTTAGCTAATAACCGAGGTTAGGGTCATTACAGGAACCATTTATAATAGATAAAGCTTAATTTTTTGATTCCAAAACATATTTATTTATACATTTTGGATCTTTCAATAAAAAGACATAATTTGTAAAAGATTCACTTTATTTACTAATTTATTTGTGAAATTAAATTTCAAGAAACCAATTTGCCTTTGAATCAAAAATCAAAATTTTACGGTATGAAAGGGTATAAATATGCGACAAGAGACAAAAATCGAATTAAAATGTGTCAATTTATAAGAATATCCTTAATAAGAAAATAAAACTAAAAGATAATCGAGTGAAAAAAGGGCAAAACTCAAGGGATCATCCCCTGGTTTGCTACACATGCCATGGAAAAGAGAAGTTGGTCCAAGAGTTTGGAGAAAACTTCATCTTTGCTCATTCGTAAAACTAACTAGCTGATCATGATGAACAAGTGTCAAAGTTGTTTACCTGAGGTCCAATTACACTCCAAAGAAGTAAGACATCATGGAGAGGTTCCACAAAATCAAACTAAGAACCACATTCAGTGACAGACGAAATGATGATACAAGGCAAAATTGAAACTAGAGAAGAGTCTTTGGTTGTGTGTTTCATATGAGGGTAGGGTCCTATTTATATAAATTTGAGTTTTAAGGGGTGTGCGAGAAGTTGTTTCATAAGACTTGAGGAACGAGTTTAGGCATTTCTACATTCTCAATTATAGGTCTCGAGTAGGGTATGGACGGATCTAAAATTAAATTTTCAATCCAATGCAACTCATTTTGTGATTTTTTGTTGAGAAACGAGAGAGTTATGCCCAAAATAATGGATGTTTGTGTAATGACCCTGACCTGGGTTATGAGGTAACCCTATTTGTTTAGGCTAAATAAGTTTCTTATAACTTTAATATAATCCTCTAAAGTGTTTTGTTATCAGGTAACAAATTTATGTTTCAAATGCGGTCCTGTTTGAGAAATGTTCTCATATTTTGGACCAAAATGCAATTTACCCAAGATGAGGGGTTATGATACAATTTGTCACATGTTGAATGTGACCTAAGTGTTTTAGCATAATATGAAAGAGAATTATACTAGGTGGTGGCTTGTGGAAAGCCTAAATTCCAAGTTTGAACTTGTTTGAATAATGCTTGTGACTTGTGTACCAATTTTGGTGCAAGTTGTAATTTACTCAAAATGTAGGGTTGATATGCATATTAACACCTCTAGAGTGTCCCTAATCCATCTTAGTATCATTTAGAGTAGAGATAAATAATGAGGAACCATTTTTGAATCATATTTGAGTATGATACCCTTGGTGATGAAAAGACCAAGGAAGTGTTGTATGTGAAACCCTAATATTGAGCTTGTATCGGGTTGTAGAGTCCATATGGGAGTGCATATCAACCAAAGAGACATAGAGGGGATCCCATATCAGTTTTGGAACTCTTGGCTTTTTCCATGATGAGCTAAGCACCTCAAGGATGTGATCCATGACGAGTTAGATGCTCCTTGCAAAAGTTGTATCGGTTTGCATAATTTATGAGATATTTTATCAAACAAGATAACTAATGACCAAAATATTATCTGTAGATTATCCTCCAATGTTTTGCATGTCAAGATAAATATTATTTCATGCAAGGACATGTGTCAACCATGCATGGACATGTGGCACCTAGTAGCTTTAAAATGGTGACACCTCATATACAGACTTTTTCATAAACCTCAAGTATATATACCCTTCCTATTCACCTATTAGTGGAATGTTTCTAAATCTATCACCCCTGTGCTCTTAGATATCATGCATAGAGTCTTGGTATCATGCAAGGGTGAAGGTGTATCATGCATATGGCCTTAGCATCGGCCATATCAAAGTGATATCATCCATTGCAAAGCAATATTAGCCAAGTGAGGGATATCAGCCATAAGTGAGGGATATCTGCCACAAGTGGAGAGGTATCATGCATAGGGATGACAAGATCAAGTCTTGGACATTTTAGAAACTCATATTCAACCTTGGGAATGTGAATCTTTGGAACATGGAGCTTTGAAGTTGCTCTTGAGGTGGGTTATATAACTTGAACTCAATCATGTTATTATTTACCATCAATCTTGCCTTAGTTAAATGATTTACTTTAGAATAGAATTTTATTGCATAATTGATGAACCATGAGCTCTAGTAATAACCTAGGACTGTTTTCCATGAGCTATAATAGTAAGAACAAGAGACTATAGGTTTATGATGATGACATCATCATGGTGCAACCTGATATTGGGTTGAAGCACCTCTAACCCGATATAGTGTTGAAGGTTACACCTCTTACCTGATATGATGTTGAACCCTAGATAATGACGGTTATACACCTCTAGAATGATATGGTGATGAGCATAAACCTTATGAACGATATGGTGACACACACATACACCTCAATATCGATATGGTGAGCACACATACACCTTATACCCGGTATAGCAACCTGACATGGTAACTTGATATGGTAATTCAATATGGTGACATGAACACAACCACTAGAACATTATGGTTATGATTTTATACCTCATGGAGGAAATAAGTAACACATACACACACCTTGTGCATGGTATGGGGTTAAGCACACACCTTAAAACTAATATGGTGTTGAGTATATATACTCTAACCCGATATGATGTTGAAACTCAACATGGTGTTGTGAAATGCGATATGCAAACCCTTAAGGTTGAGTCATCCAATATGGATGCACGATATGGTGATGAGGATACACTTCTATACCTGATAGGGAAGCATACCTACACCTCTATACCCAATATGGAGGAAGCACCTCAAATCAATAAACTTGATTAAGTGATACATGTAGTATGTCATGTCAAATGATACTTTATGTGACACCCTGCCATCACACAGACAACGAAATGACATGTGAAAATGTGTGGAACCACATATTACCGAAAACATGAGTTAATTAAAACCGATTGCGGAAACATACATAAGAGAACTTTTGCATCCAGATCCTACAGAGAAACATGTTATAAAAATATTACAAGCCTTGATATATGTCCACAGCTTATCAGAAGTAGTTGTACTATCAGCACTAGAGTTCATCACCTATTAATACATACATAATGGGCCACGTACCGCCAGCAGCAGGATATACCAAAATTACAACAGCTAGTCATCGTGAAACGTCGTCAAACACCTCTGAGGACCTGAGAGTACACAGATGACTCTAGGACTCTACTACAAAACCACTAAAACAGCAGCATGTCCATCTCTTGCCTTTTACTGCTCTTCTTCTTACTGCTCGGCCACACCCTCGCGATCACCACCACGTCTAGCACGACCACCTAAAAAGGTTGTAAACCAGCGGGGTGAGATACACAGTCCCAGTGAGAAACATAACTCCCCATCACAACTATAAAACCTTATAAGATAAAAGTAGATAAAATAGATAACTTGTTATGAGCAACATACTGAGCAAGACTATATTATCCATCATCCTTACCAGAATATCCATGAGGCCTGTATCCAGATTCTATTTATGGAACATGATTGACAAGATAAGCATTACATGAACTTATCACAAGATATTAAGATCATATAAGCAACTATAAGTAGGTAATGGGATGATCTATAAATAAGGCCTCAAACAATGTTTCGTATTTATTCTGTGTAGCATATACTATCCGGCTGTATTACATTTTAATATGCCATGAGGAAGTGAGCCTTCCCTGCTCAAATCCAACCATTGGCTGCAAATCCCAATCCGGTGCCATACAAGGTCTAAGGAGATCCAGACTCCATGACCTAACCTTCTCGTGGTCTGTACACGAATCATTAAGAAAGACCGCATTCTTATGCTTATAGGGCCTCAACCTCTGGGTCAGCTTCGCAGGCTACCCATATCTCTAGCTCACCTCATCATAGGTTCTAGTGCATACATCCAAGTCATGAACACATAATGCTCATCATCACGTCTCATGAGCCATGGGTTTGTTCACCATGCTCCATATATTCATTGTGGTGCTCAGATTCCTCCTATTTTAGGCTAGGGGAAAACCTCGCATATTCAACAATATGCGATCCAGGCATATCCCGCAAGATAAACCTATATCACAATCACCATGATACTGATGATGATGGATCTATGGCTAGGGCAAACTACATGATATGTTCATCAATAATTAATTAGTATATTTTAAGCCAATTGTTGAGGCAACCAAATCATAAACATAGCCTTATAGAATTACATCATTATTTCCATCATCATATTGTCTTGGGACCTCAATCCCTCATTATATCAACCACTGCCTCTCAAGGCATCATAATCATGCATCATCATTCTGGGAACGCATCCCGTATCTCATCATCATAGGATAACACCTCAACTAGGCACTCAGCCTTATATTAGGTCCTCAGACCTATCAACTTGTAATCTCATTAACACATGGTGCTACTCAAGCACATAAATCTCATAGCTCTTACCAGGCTATGAACCCACTTAAAAATACCTACATGATTAGTATACACATCCATTGAGATAACTGAAGCCATCATGGATTAACATGATTATCATGGTTAGTATACACATCCATTTAGATTTTTCCCCATGTTAACCATATCATCCTTATTATCAAATATATAACTACATGATCAAGAACTGTCTTCTAGGTTCCCGGGTTATCAAAACCCTTACCAAACACTCCTGCTACCATCACTAAAAGTGTGGCGGGTAGCGCGTCCCTCACCACAGGTGGTATCGGGTAGGGTAACAACCCTCACCAAAAGCTTACAGACCTAGGCATTTAGCCACATATCGTCCAACCCTAGAAGATATCAAACCACCACCCAAGGTGTATTGTGCAACTAGAGAACATGGCGTTATCATACAACCTTGTCATGCATACCAGGTGCACAAGGTGTATCATGCAGCTAACTCAAGAGGTGTATCCGCTAGAACCCTACCGTCCAGCTTGGGTTAGGGTTGTATTGGGCAACCATTCTCACCACTGTACCGGTCGAGATCATGGCACCCCAAGCCAGCACTGTATCATCCAACGTGTTCAGGTGACACAAAAGCACCTCAATGAAGCCTATCGGTCAACAAGGGAAGCACTCCATATCGGCCTCTATCAAAGCAACAACTAGGTTTTCCACTCAACCCAAAACGGGCATCTCAAACTCACACAACTTGTGTCGCCCAAGGAACCAAATAGAGATGTTGTCTAAGCATCATATCGGCCAAGGGGACAACACCACTTAGGTCAAGAAGGCCATATCGTCCATCTAAGGCAAGCTTCTCATATCGGCCACCACTTAAGGCACCTTCTAGGGTTTCTCTATACAACCATATCAGGCACCAAACCAACCATCTCAACTAGGTATATCGGCCAAGGGTAAAACCCTAGACAAGAGGCTATCGGGAAGCACTAATCCAAGGTCATAAAGTGCAAAGAACAACTCTACAAGGTCGTCTTCAACCTCAAGAACAAGGGCACCAAACCCTAAATGATCAAGAAGATCGGATAACCTCTCTACACCCAAGAGAGAGGGGTTTTGCAAAACCTCTATCACAAATCGGGCAACCGCAAGGATCAACCTCAACTTAGGTCATCACATACCCAAGAGCTCACCTCTCAAATCCATGATGAGAGGAGGGTGTTCTCCAAGCAACTAGAATGTAGACTCACCTCTCAACTTAAAGGAGAGAGGGGTATTGCCCACATCACTAGAGCTCAAACTCACTTCCCAAAAACCAAGGAGAGAAAGGGGTATTGCTCAAAAAGAAAACCCCAAACTATGGTTTGGCCAACTAGGTCCAAAGACATATAAACCATCAAAAACATCAACAACATCATGCTCACTATATCCATAAGATCAACAACATGTACTAGAGTAAGAAACATAACATGCAATGGCTGATCATCAACATATATGAATCATGCAACATAAATAAGGTAGTATATCTAGGGTTAAAAGTTATGTAACCCACCTTAAGCAAACTCCTCAAGCTCCAAAGATCCAAGCTTCAAGCTCCTAGCTCCAAGCACACCACTTTCAACCACCTCAAGAAAAGGAACAAGAATCATAACCACCATGGCCGAAGAGTAGGCAAGATGCTAAGGAGAGAGGGAAGATGCTTACCAAGGAAACAAGGTCCACCTAGGGTTCATCCACCAAGCTAGAGGAAGAAGAAGACTCCACCAAAGGGAAGGGATCGGCCACCAAGATTCTACAAGGAAGGTGTGTCGTGCACACAAGGGCAGAAGAGAAACAAAGAGATAAAGGGTTCCTAAGGAAGAGAAAGGAAAGATATATATAGAAAAGGATGAAAGGGGGAACCAAGCCCAGGTGTCACCTTACTAAGGGACACTTGTCCACACGTCTTGCCTTCTTACAAGATACATGCACAAGTCATGCCACCCACTCATCCAAGGATCGGCCACTTGTCCAAGCTAGGTTGACATAACTAAAGCAAGAGGGTCAACAAAGTCAAAGGCCGACACACTTCAAACCATGACCGATACACCACCAACACCTCTAGGCCGATACACATCATTTTTGGCACACCTCATGGCCGACAAAAGCCTTCTTGCCTGATACAGGGCTCCTCAAAGCAAGGCAAGGCCCAAACAAGGGAAAACAAGGCCCAACAGAGCTCAACCTAGCCCTAGACAACTCAAGGCACGAGCCCAAACCTCCCTCCCAACTCTAGAGGAAGCAAAGAGAGAGAAAGACATCTATCAAGGTGACAAACTTGCTCTTAAACCCTAACTTAGGTTATTTTGCAAGTAGAACCTCAAACTCTCAACAAAACACAAGCAAACCCTAATCACCACTACAGGTGATTAGCAAGCAACTAAGCACAGGGTTTAGGCAAAGAAAAAAGGGTAAGCCCAAAATGAAGGTCATGGTCCTTACACTTTAAGACATGAAGGGTTTAATGAATTTTGATAAATATGGGCCAATGAACCTTGAGAGAAGGATTGAGCCAACCTAAAGGAGTAGGATGTAATCAATATCCCAGTAAGGAGGAAAGAGAAACTTATACTTGTTAAATACTCATGAAATGAGTATACATTGATACTTCTAATATGTGTGGAGTCTGAATTAGGGTTGTGATTCTTGATGAATGTACTTGAAAACCCTAGTCGGCTTAAGAAGGGAAACCTTAACCCTAGTGAAGGGTAATGATATGATTTGAAACTACCATTGGTTAATAAAGGGAAATCCTAACCATATTGAAACCATGTTGATAGCATGAGATAATGAGCATAGCTAAGCATGAGCTATGATGTTTCGTATAATACCAATTATCTAGGTCTTATGACCTAGAGATATTTATTGCCTAGTGAGAGGTAATAAGATGTTAATAGGCCTTGTGAGCCATGTGAATATTTGGTTCCTAGTGAGAGTTAACAAGATGTTAATGGGCCTTGTGAGCCATGTAAATATTTTTTGCCTAGTGAGAGGTAACAAGATGTTAATGGGCCTTGTGAGCCATGTGAATAGTGTTTCCTAGTGCGAGGTGACAAGATGTTCAAATGGAAATCCTATAACATAATAATAATAATAAATGGTTATAAAAGTGATAGTGAAATATTGGTCATACATGCCTTATGATTATAGCCAAATAAGGGCTATAGTGTTTTGAATATGTTTAAATGAGATATGAGGAATACTTGTATTACATAAAGGATGTGAATAAGTATGATATCTTGGCCAATGTATAATACTTGGATATAGTATCATAGGATTGGCATAGTCCAATACCTGGAATAGTTTCATAGGATTGGCATAACCCAATACCTGGAATAGTTTCAGAGGATTGGCATAATCCAATACCTGAAATAATTTCATAGGATTGGGATAACCCAATACCTGGATGCAACACTCACAAGATTGACATAGTCCAATATCTGGAATAATTTCATAGGATTGGCATAGTCCAATACCTGGAATAATCTCACACGATTGGCATAGACCAATACCTGCAATAATCTCATAGGATTGGCATAATACAATACCTGGAATAATCTCACAGGATTGGCATAGTCCAATGCCTAGAATAATCTCACATGATTGGCATAGTCCAATACATGGAATAGTTTCACATGATTGGCATAGTCCAATACCTGGAATAATTTCACAAGATTGAAAAAGTCCAATACCTGGAATAATTTCACAAGATTGACATAGTCCAATACCTAGATACAAAACTCACAGGATTGGCAAAGCCCAATACCTAGACGGAATGTAATGATGTATATTCACATGAATGGTACAATCCAATACATGGCTAAAAGATTGGCTGAGGCCAACAGATAGAAATGAGAATGATTCATGGATGTCATACCATGATAATAAGTATCTCAGGATAAGCTTGAGATGTTGATATAGTATGATAGGTAAATGTTACACATGTTCTTTATATTCCTTATAAAGTGAATAGATGATTTACTGTCCTATCATAGATAGTTACAATGCTATAAGTGTGAGAAATGTTTTAATCTACTTATCCATGGTGATTAACCTTGCTTATTATTATAAAATAACCTCTGCTTAGTTGAATACTATTTACTTGTGATAATAACATTGTTGGCGGAGTGTTATATCTCTCACTGGGACGATTGTCTCACCCTGTGGGATCCACAATTTTTAGGTGGACGTACAGAAGGAGGTAGAGACCATTCTGTAGAAGAAGGATAACAATAACAGGGACAACAGTCACAGCTCAGGTAGAGTGTAGTGTCTGTCATGTCTTGTAGATAGAAGTCATATGTGTCGTCTCTGTACTCTCAGGTCCTCAGATTTAGTACGTGATGGTTTTATGAACAATATGAGATTTTGGTTTGTATGCCTCGAGGTTTGATGTTGCTTTAGTATATGTTTTGACAAAGCAACTGTTATATGTTAACCTCGAGATGAGATGGTACAATGTATGTACAATGTGAACCCCGATGTATATAAAGTTTCGAAATGGATCTCTTTGCAAAATAATTTTAATTTTTGGTGATTTTTTGTTAATCCGCTGCTTATGATTATTCCTCAATAATTAGTAATGATTTGGCTATCGGTTTGGTGGCGGTCATTATAGTTGGTCTGTAGATACTATTCATGTGGGCTGCAATGAATGTCATTTAATACAATTTTTCAACTTTGTTCTTTTAATGCATTTCATGTACAAAACTTTCTATAATTATTTGAGGGTGCAAAATAAGTCTTAATAAATCCAAATTTTGGTAGGTTAGCTAATTTTAGGACAAGCAATCTAATTTTGGCATTATATTTTTTTGAAGATTTATAATGTTTTATTTAATATTTTTAAATATATCACTTATTTTATCCCTTTAATGATTTAGAGGCATTTAGAAACTTCATAAAAATGTGAAACTTGGACTATAAGAAATAATAAATGTGAGTAATGTGATTTTTCCATTAATTTGTTTTCAACACATTCTTTAATATTTTTACTCCTTAAATTATATTCTCTCTCCTAAATTAACTAAACCATGTATGATTGTCCAAATTAGTTGACAATTTACGTAAATGCTAATTTTGGAATGTAGATTTTGAATTTGAGATCTATTTTCTCTTTTGGTGTCGTTTAATAATTTATTTAGTATGTTTGATTCTTATTCTTATTCTCTTACCCAATTAAAATAAAAATAGTTATTATTATGCAAATAATGTGAACCTTCACCCTCAAACAAACTAAAACATATGAAACATGAATTGGTTGCTAATTTTATCTATTGGTATTTTTTAATATTTTGGACTTTACATATTTTCTCTCTCCTAATCTACACATGTATATTAAAGAATATCCAAATTACATGGAAATTCACCAAAAGGCTCTTTTAAATGGGTAGATTATGAATCTAAGATTATTTTCCATTTTTTGAGTCATTAAATGATTTATCTCATACTTTGAAGGAAAATCACCTTTTTCTTTTCTAAATAAAATTGATATAATTATTATTATTCCAAATTTGTCAAACTTGGCCTTCAAGCCATATCATATCAATAGAAAATGAATCTAAAGTTATTCTTATCCAGTTAGTCTTCGTTTTATCAATTTTATCCCATTATTCATTATTATCACTATTTATCATATTAAATAATCCAATATCACATTATATTGTATGGTTACCTAGCAGCGCCCGCCTGAAGGACCACGCGACCCAAACCATCCCTGAAGAACTCAAAGTCTTACATGTCAGCAGTATGGTAAATTCCGAAGGACAATGGGATTGTAAGTTTCTAGAGAATTGAATGCCTTCAAACATCACCAAGGAAGTGTACAAAGTCCACCCCCCGGTGGATCCTGTGGCAAAAGACATATGCGTGTGGAGGCCAAATGAGGAAGGAAGCTATACAACAAAGTCCACATACACAGCCTTGCGTGTGGATTGCAAAATCAAGCATACGGGACACTGGACGAAATTATGGAGTGCCAAGGTAGCTGCAAGGGTCAAGACCTTCATGTGGATAATAGCCAACGGAGCCCTTCTTACAAATTTGAGTCGCAGGCATAGGCAAATGACAACGAGTTTTACCTGTAGTAGATGCGACGCAGAGGAGGAAACCAGCCTGCATGCACTGCGGGACTGCGCTAAGGCGAGGCCCATATGGCTACATTTGCCCAATCTCAGTCTACCCTCCACATTCTGGTCCCCAGACAAGCTCGAGCAATGGATTAGACAGAACCTTCGATCCACGGAGGAATCTATAAACTTATTCTTCATAACTTGTTGTGTCATTTGGAAACAAAGAAACCAGTGGATATTCGAAAGGAAACAGACTACTACACAACTACATGTCAACTTCATCTTGATGGAAGCCAAGATGGCTGAGAAGGATTGGGACCCAAGGAAGAGAATAAAGCCCACACATAGGCCGGACATACAAAAGCAATTAGTTGTTGATCGCCTAATCCTTAATACTGATGCGGCTTAGAAGAAGGGATAGGGGGCCATAGCAGTCGTCATCAGAAACCATAACAACCGTTGGTAGGGAGGAGTTGGAAAGTCGATCACTGCGGATAGTCCTCTCGAGGCAGAACTTACAGCTATCTTGCTGGCAGCGATAATTATCTGAAATGCTCCTTTATCTGATGTCATCGTGGAAACAGATAGCATGCTAGCATCCAAAATGGTTAAAGACAACTACAGAAGATATCCACGCTATGCTGACCTCATCAAGAGTATCCAACAGGTCCTCAAAAACACCTCCTCGATCTCCTTCATAGAAAGGGAGAAGAACACTCCTGCTGATGCATTGGCTAAATTCCATCTGGATAATAACAACACGATTAAACTCTATGATAAACTTCTTACAGTTGTGCTTGACACTGGTCATGTACTCCCTTGTAATGGTAGTAGTACTGCCATATTTAATTCCCTGCAAATTTCCAAGTTGTGTAACCCGCATTTAAATATGCTTGCACGAGGTGGGCAAGATGAATAAAACTATCGCCTGACTTATCTAAAAAAAATAATCCAATATCACATTATCTTGTTTAAAGAGTTTTTGTTTATTTATTTTTCACATTTCTTGTTTAAAAAAACATAAAAAATTCTAGATCAATATTATTTTATCATTGTTATTATCTTTCTTCCAATTGTGTCCCATATCTACACATTACAACCAAAAAGATTATATATTATATTTATCATTTATCCCATATTACATGTTTTATGCATCCATTATTGGTGTTATGATTAATACGAGTGTAATAATCATATTTGTTTACATGCATATATGTTAGGATGATTTATTCATGTATTACATATTATGGTTACATATTATGTACATAATAGACACATAAAATATGTCACATGAGATAATAATGAATTATATAAAATTATTTGCAAATAATCACCCATAATTGTTTTGGTGATAATATTAAGATATGGAACATAATTGAATGAGCATGAGTGATAATAATGAAATAATGTGATAATAATGACAATAAATATTAATTGTGTCATAAATCATTAAAGGAAACCTGAAAAGTGGAATCTAAATTAAAAATCGTGTTTCTTGGGTCCCAATTGTCTTCGGAGTCAAGTTTCACATTATTCATAATAATTAATTTAATTTATTTTGGATAGAGAAGATCTTTTTTTCCCCCAAAATATCAAATAAAATAATAATTGACTCTAAAAGCAAAAAATAATCTTGGATTCATCATATACATAATAAATATAGCCTTTGGGTGAATTTTCATCTAATTTGGAAGATGTTTGATTAAAAGATGAAGTCAGGAGAGAGAAAGTGTGTAGAACCTTAAAAATATTAAATAAATGTACAAACCTATCCAACATATAAAATTAATGGCAAATTCATATCCAACACATTAAATATGACTTGTGGGTGAAGTTCAATAAAATTTGAAGAATCTTAAAGTCATTAATGCATGAGGAAAGAGAAAATAGGATTTGGTTTATTGAACACTTCAAAAGTTCTCAAAATGAAAATCTTATTGCAAAATCAGAATCTACATGCCTTAATAGGCCCCTTTGAAAATTTTTAGCTAATTTGGATAAGGTTTGAACCCATAATTGAAGAAAGATAAAAAGGAGAAATAATTTAAAAGCACATTGGTCTAAATCAGATTTGAATTAAATGTCACGTAATTTTAATAACAATTTTCAGCTAAAGTTTCATTTGTCACGCGGTTGCTTTAGCTTTCTAGATTTTGTGTCTTTTCCGAACCCTCAGATTTTGATCCGATAATTATGAAGTCATCTCTTACCTTACGTAGGTGTCCGACCAGCCATGTACAGTCGATGCAACTTTCCCATCGACCATTCTCCCTCCTCAGTCCATCGTTTCTCTCAATTTCTTCTCCAAAAACTTTAGTTCTTGATTCTGAACTCCATGATCCTTTGCTCGATTCCTATCTCCCTATAAATACAAACACCCCAAATCTCGTCTATCCACTATTTTTCATAGACGCATGTTCATCGCCTCTCCCCTTCGCACGAGGGCTCAGAAAGCATCACTGGTCATTTCTAAACCATCCTCCTCTGCTAATTGTGTTAGAGTATGACCTGAACTCCCAGCCTACCCCGAGTTCTCACTAGTGAATTAGCTATCGTCCCTACCTACTCTGTCATGTTATCAACCAATTGAAGCCTGGATAAGATTCCCCTATCCACCACAACTATTTTCCCCTTTTAGTTTTGCCTCCGTGTGCCTTTGTTCACTGGGACCTAAAACGAAGGTGAAGCTCCTCTTCACCAGTTCTTGTTTTGGTTGTTTAGATGTCCTCTGATTGTAGAAAATGTGCCATGGTCTTCACGGTTCTCTGACACCCATTTTTTAGGTCATAGTTTGCTGTGGATGAGGGTCTCAAGCAGTTCGATCTTGGTTCCTGTTCCTGTCATGGCGGGGCTCTGTTTTGGGATCATGTTTGTGCTAGGAGGCTATTCTTGGGTTTATTAGTTTCACGATGCTTTGACGTTGTCAGTGGGGTTGTTTCCTGGGTGTTTTGTAGTCTTTGCACCTCGATGTTTCCTTGCCTTGAGCTATTCAATGCCCATGGCACGAGAGAAGAATCGGGGGAAGAAACCCCAGTTTGCTATCCTTCTCTTACCCTCCTAATTTCTCTTGCTTTTTGTTTTTCGCTGAAGGATAGTTTGGTATTTTTGCCTCTTTCTTTTTTTTGTTTTGTTCCTTTGACGTACCTAATCTCATCGACATGGTAGTGACTTGGTGATTTAGCTACCTCTTATTGGGCCAAGTCACCATTCGACCCCTTTTTGTCTCTCTCTGCGCCTCTCTCTTTGCATCCTCGGGTTATTTGATGACGTGGTAGTTTCCAATTGGCCGAATTTCAATAAATCATAACTATTTATTTTTTTATCCAAAATAAAAATAAAATATGTTCTAAACTCAGAAAAATGTGTTCTTTAAAAAAAATCATGGTTTGGTTTTGAGCTTTGTCGAAGATGATTTTCTAGAAAATGATTTACTTACTTAAAAATCACCAAAAATGCACTTTAATCTTCATAAATCCAAAATATACAAAAGTATATGTTTTCTTAATCAATAGAACCTATCTAGATCAATGGTGATGATTTTATATTCTAAATTAGAATTTTGTGTGAAAATTCCAAAACTAGGGTTTTATTTACATTATTTCATACGAAAAACCCTAATACATTTGAATAATTGTAATTAAGTAAAGTTGATCTTGGAAACTACTAGATTGGTGAAGAGTGTTTCTATGACTCTATTTTAAGGTATGTTTGCATCCCCTATTATTCTTATGGAGAAATAACCTATCTTTACCATTATCTTGGTCTTATGGACATTAGCCTACACCTTATCTTGTTCTTTTGGAAAATACGCTTCATGTGAAGTATCTTACTTTTTACTAATCTTGTGATCACATTTAGACATTCTCTTGGTCTCTTTCTTATGCTTTTCTTATGGTGGATCATTCTTTTGTGATATGTCCTTCTTTTCCCACCTTTGTAGTGGATGTATATATACGACACATTATGTAATGGCATGGATCCTCTGATCCCACTTTATACTCGATGGATGTTCTCATCCTCATTAATTGTTTATATTTGCTTATTATTTTGTTATGCATCATGTGGTGACTGCTAGTATAATGTTACATGTTATTTTATGTGGATGTGAAAATTCCCACATATGCATGCAGATGTGAAAATTCATGCATATGAAAATAATTAGGGAAGATGTGCCTAGGAAGATGTATACAAGACCCTACCAAACCATATTTAGAGTGGATGTATGTAGTTCCCGCTCACCCCATATTTTAGAGAAGATGTATACAAGACCCTTCTTGCCCCCACATTATTTTTAGTAGATGTATTGTTTCCTACCTACATGTTTATATTGTCCAGTATTGTCATAGGTGAAACACATGGATGCTTTATTGTTATACTTTGCTCTTATTTGACTCTTTCATTGTGATTCTTTTCTTTTATGCTCGATTGGGTAGTAATTAACTTTTTTATGGGAAGAATTTTGTACTTGGTGTCCTTTATTCTTTTAAATTGCTCAATTTTTTATTTTAGTATGCAAATACCAGCCTTTGCTGATTTTTTTTACTTTTTTCTTTGTGTTGGTGTATGCTTCCAACCCTAGGTGAAGGACTTGGATGATATGGCATGAAGATGTGGACATATCTTAAGGAGTTACATCTTGGAGACAAAGTTGTTATTGTTTAGACTTCCCTCTATCTTAGATCCTTATGTTGTATCATACATGTAAACCCTTTGTGGGTGATAAAGATATACTTTTTAATCTTTTTGATAAAATGAGTATAGTCATTATTTTCTTCCGTTGCTACAAGTTGGTTGTTTTGAATACCATTAATAATATTTGAAGATTTTACACCCACTCCTTCATACCTTTTGGGTGTGTTTGGATTGGAAGTTTTATTCTTCAAATTTT
Source organism: Alisma plantago-aquatica (assembly GCA_963693085.1). NCBI lineage: Eukaryota > Viridiplantae > Streptophyta > Magnoliopsida > Alismatales > Alismataceae > Alisma > Alisma plantago-aquatica. Next base: position 1,819,827,897 of record OY856409.1, on the reverse strand, counting down.
TAGTAGGGAGTGGTTCCTCTCTGGGATCCCACTCCTTACAACATGGTTTCAAAGCCCATGGTAGTTGAAATCTAACAATTACAATTTTGTCTCCCTTATTAGAATCATTGACTTGGATAGTGGCCTCTAGGTGATATGTTTTCCCTAGATCTTGCCTAAGTTTTCATGAGGCGATCATACCCTTCCATATATGTTAATGATGACATTTATAAAGTTAAAGAGGTGTTTTCTTGAGGAAGGAGTCTTGTTTTGAAGATGAGGTACTAGTAGGATGAAGAGATCTTATTATGGAAATTGTGACTTGGTTTATCGCATTGATTTTGGTACCATCTTTGTTTTGCCTCCAATGTTTCTTATCAAAAACAATTATTTTCATTACACAACTATATGCACAAAATTTTTCTCTGATTTTCTCAATGATTTCTTAAACAAAGTCATAATGAAGAGATATGTGAAGTTTTAGTGGAGAAACCCTAGAGTTCGTTGGCATAGAATCCTAACCCTAGTTTTGAAGAAGTGACTAGGAATATGTGAGATAATTTTAAGGTGTAGTGTACCTACCCTTTGTACCCTATGACATTTTGGATCTTAGAGTTGATAGGTTAGAGACACGAGGACATAAAACTCAACCCTAGTTGGTTCTAACTTGTTAGTTGGATACATGTATAACGTAAATCTCTAAAACATTTACAATTAAAAAATATGTGGGTAACTCCAAAAGTTGTTAGTTTGACTTGTTAGGGGTGGAGAGTAGTTGGTTGTTGATGTTTGTATCAATAGATTTCAAGGACTAAATGCTTTTAAGGGGTGGAGTGCTGTAACATATCGGATCTTGGACCCTACCGTAGAAGTTTGACCTTTTGGGCTTAGCCAAACAAGGTTGGGGTTAGATCAAAAAGATGTTTGGTATAAACCTAATGAGGTAATGTATGAATAAATCATTCTAATGTAACCTAATGTTATCACATTATTCTTGGGCCAATAATAGACACATAAAATATGTCACATGAGATTATAATGAATTGTATAAAATTTCATGCAAATAATAGAACATAATTCTTTTGGTGATAATATTATGATATGCAAAATAATTGAATGAGAAGGAGTTATAATTATGAAATAATGTGATAATAATGGTCAAAAATATTAATTGTGTCATAACACATTGAAGGAAACCCCAAAAGTGGAATCTAAATTAAAAATCATGTTTCTTGGGTCCCAATTGTCTTGGGAGTCAAGTTTCACATTATTCACATAATAATAATTAATTTAATATATTTTTATAGAGAATATCTTTATTTTCCCCAAAATATCAAATAAAATAATAAATGACTCTAAAAGAGAAAAATAATATTAGATTCATTATCTACATAATAAATTTAGCCTTTGGGTAAAATTTCTTCCAATTTGGAAGATGTTTGAATAAAAGATGAAGTCAGGAGAGAGAAATTGTGCACACTTAAAAATATTAAATAAATTTACAAACTTCCCCAACATGTAAAATTATTGGCAAATTTGTATTCAACCCATTAAATATGACTTGTGGGAGAACTTTCATAAAATTTGGAGAATCTTTGAGTCATTAATGCATGAGGAAAGAGAAAATAGGATTTGGTTTATTTAACACATCAAAAGTTCTCAAAAGGAAAATAAAATTGTAAAATAAGAATCTACATGCCTTAATTGGCTTATGTGCAAATTTTCACCTAATTTGGATAAGGTTTGAACCCTTAATTGATGAAAGATAGAAAGGGAAATAATTTAATAGCACATTAGTCTAAATCAAATTTGAATTAAATGTCACATAATTTTAATAATGATTTCCGCCTAAAGTATCATTTGTCACACAACTGCATTAGCTTTCCCGATTTTGTTTCTTTTTCTGACCCTCATATTTTGATCTGATGGTTGCGAAATCACCTCTTACCTTAGGTAGGAGTCCGACCAGCCATGTACAGTGAGCGCAACTTTCCCGTCAACCATTCTCTCTCCTTAGTCCATCATTTCACTTGATTTCTTCTCCAAAAACTTTCTTTTTATTATGAACCCAATGATCATTTGCTCGATTCCTATCACCCTATAAATACTAAAACCCCAAATCTCGTCTCTCCATTATATTTCATAGATGCATGTTCATCGCCTCTCTCCTTCGCATGGGGGTTCAGAAACCATCCTCGATCATTTCCAAACCATCCTCCTTTGCTAATTGTGTTAGAGTGCGCCCCAAACTCCCAGACCTACCCCAAGTTCTCTCCAGTGAATTAGCTTCCATCCCTACCTACTGTGTCATCTTCTCGACCAATTGAAGCCTCAGTAAGCTTCCCCTAACCACCACAATTGTTTTCCCCTTTTAGTTTTGTCTCTGTGTGCCTTTGTTTGTTGGAACCTATAGCGAGAGTGAAGCTCCTCTTCACCAGTTCTTGTTTTGTTTGTTTAGAGGTCCTATGATTGTAGAAAATGTGCCATGGTCTACGATGTTCTCTGATAACCATTTCTTGTTTTGGTTGTTAAGAGGTCCTCTAATCGCAGAAAATGTGCCATGGTCTTTGCGGTTCTCCGACACCCATTTCTTTAGTCGTAGTTTACTATGGATGAGGGTCTCAAGCTGTTAGAACTTGGTTCTAGTTCCTTTCATGGCAAGGCTCTATTTTGGGATCATTTTTGTGCAAGGAGGCTACTCATGGGCTTATTAGTTTTGTGATGCTTTGGCGTTGTCAGTGGGGTTGTTTCTTGGATATTTTACAGGATTTGCACCTCGATGTTTCCTTTCCTTGAGCTACTCGGCACCCATGGCATGAGAGAAGAATTAGGGGAAGAAATACTGGTTATCTATCCTTCTCTTGCCCTCCAAATTTCTCTTGCTTTTTGTTTTTCACTGAAGGATAGTTTGGTATTTTTGCCTCTTTTGTTTTTTTTTGTTTTGCACCTATTAATGGCTCGATCTCATCAACATGGAAGCGACTTCATGATTTAGCCACCTCTTATTGGGCCAAGTCACCAATAGGACCCTCTTTGTCTCTCTCCACATCTCTCTCTCTTTGCTTTCTCAGGTTATTTGATGCGTGGCAGTTTCTGATTGGCCGAATTTCAATAAATCATAAATATTAATTCATTTGTCCAAAAATAAAAATAAAATATGTTATGAACACAGAAAAATGTGTTTTTTTAATAAAAATAATTTCATGGTTTGGTTTTGAGCTTTGTAGAAGGTGATTTTCTAGAAAATGATTTAATTACTTAAAAATCACCAAAAATGCACTTTAATCTTCATAACTCCAAATTATACAAAATTATATGTTTTCTTTATTAGAAAAACCTATCTAGACCAATGGTAATGATTTGAAAGTCTAAATCAAAATTTTGTGCAAAAAGTCCAAAACTAGGGTTTTCTTTACATTAATGCATGTGACAAACCCTAATACATGTGAATAATTGTAATTAGGTAAAGTTGATCTTGGAAACTACTAGATTGGTTAAGAGTGTTTCTATGACTCTATTTTAAGGTATGTTTACATCCCCTATTTTTATTTTTGAGCAATAACCTATCTTTATCATTCTCTTGGTCATATGGATATTAGCTACACCTTATCTTTTTCTTTTGGAAAATATGCTTGATGTGAAGTATCTTATTTGTATCTGATCTTGTGATCATATTTAGACATTCTCTTGGTCTATTTCGTTTGCTTTGCTAATTGTGGAACATTCTTTTGTGATATGTGCTTCTTTTCCCACCTTTGTAGTGGATGTATATATATGGCACTTTATGTAATGGCATGGATCCTCTAATCCCACTTTATACTTGATGGATATTATCATCCTCCTTAGTTGTTTATACTTGCTTATTCTTTAGTTATTTTTCATGTGGTGACTATTAATATAATCACTACTACAGAAACAACATTCAGTGTCGCTTTACTGGGCGTCGGTTATTAAGATAATCCGACGCCTATATTAGTCAACGTCGGATATTTAGGGAAACCGACATCTATCGTCGAAGACCAGCCAGACACGGTACCACTTCCTATTCAACTTCATATGGATATAACAAACCGACGCCTAAAATCGCCCGCGAAATCCAAATTTCGAGTGAAAAAAATTTGTGTCACATACAATGTCGGTGTTTTCAGTAATCACCGACGCCTATACCAGAAGGATATTTCCGCAAAACGTTCCGCTTTCGGTGTCGGTCAATCCTTTTATAACCGACGCTGATAATATTTCCCGCCAAATAAGATTGTCTAATTTGGATGTCAGTTTTTTCCTATCAACCGACGCTTGTCTGAATCGACATCGGTTAGCTACAGAACAACCGACATGGTTTGCTATGGCGTCGGTTTTTTGTAATGACCGACGTCGATTTTTTACTAATTAGCGCCCCGCGAAGCAAACTCTTCCCCTTTCTCTATTTTGCTGCAATCTAGCATCGATCGATTTTAGGTCTGGTGATTTCGGTGAGAAAGCACCCGCCGCCGCTCCTTCCCCCTGCTTGGCGATTCCGGTAAGCAAGCACCTGCCGCCACCGCCGCTCCTACCCCCTATTTGCTTTGGCGATTCCGGTGCCGACACTGTCTCTTGGTCACTGCCGACACGCCTCCTGGTCGCCCGGCTGCTCACCGTCGCCGGCGCTCTGCTCTCTCCTCGTCGGCGCTCTGCTCCTGGTCTCCCGCTCACTTGGCACCCTTATTCTTCCTCTTCCTTCTTAGACAATAGGGTTTCGCCGGCTTGCTCCTTGCTCCTGCTCCTGGCCCCCTACCCCTCTTCCTGCTTTTTCCTGCTCTTCTCATTTTTAATTGAGTTGTAGATGCATCAAAATCGTTCCTACTTCATATAAGCTCTTTATGTATGTACTGCTGCACCCATTTACATCTTTATGTATGAACTGCTTTATGTATGAACTGCTGCACCTACATTACATATTTATCATTTGCACATACATTGATGCTCTACTATGAACTCAACCACTAATATTTAGTGATACATTATACTTGTACCTATAGATACATTCATACCTTAGTTTTTCTTGTATTGTTATGCGTTCAACTAATGTATTATCTATGTAGAGATACTTTGTAGTTTGCAATACATATAACGGTATAATGTACATATCATGTACTGCCTACTACTAATGTTATGTGTTCAACTAATGTATTATCTATGCATATTCTATACTATGTTTCAGGAATTAATTAATCATCTACTACTGCTCGCCGTCTCCCTGCCCGTCGCCTGCTCACCTGCTTGCCTGCCTACTCACCTACCCTCCGTCTCGCCCTCTCTCCCTGCTGACGCTCAAACAGAGGTAATTGATCTAGCTTGCTTACATTCCTTGTAATGCCATCTTTTATGTGCAATGACCCACTAGTCACCTTTAGAGTATTAAAATGATGCAACTTGTACACTTGTTAAATTTGAATTTATAAATCCTATGAAATGATATCACCCCACAAAATCAGTAGTCAATATTATGTCTTGTACACTCTAGAATCAAGATCTAATACTCTTATGCCCATTATAGTGGATTATTATGACCTATAATGACCCAACATGAAACCATGCTCTTAATGATATGATTTTGTTGGCCTAGAAACCCGTCCAAGATTTACTCATTAGGAGTAAATCTTGGATAGTCCCCGGTTTGGGACTGTTCTTGAACACCTAATCTCACTTAGGATGTAAGTGTATAATGTGTATTGGGTTTTTGAGAAAATTTCAGCAGCATTTCCTCGTTTGTTCTCTAAGTACATATGTACTTAGAGAACAGTGGGGAAATGTTGTCGAAATTTTCTCAAAAACCCAATACACATTATACACTTACTAGTTAGATTAGGTGTTCAAGGATGGGATAGGTGGTGCACATTTATTATATATAAGAATGACATCACATGTATTTGTTAACCGTAGACCCTAATCTTGTCCTAATATATACTTATTTTCTCTTTGATCATAGAATGGATAGATCATGGATGTCGATTCGCAATCATGACACCCTAGAGTTTATATCTGGTCTTGATAAGTTTATTAGATTTGCCGAGGAACATACGAAAGAACCTGGAGATAGGTTGTACTGTCCATGTAGGCATTGCGGTAATAACTTGAAAGTCAACACTGGTGACGAAATCAAAAGTCATGTCATGTGCAACGGGATTGTACAAGGCTATACAGAATGGCACTGGCATGGAGAGATTTCAAACTCAAAATCAGTGGATGTCGATAGCAGTGCTTGGGTGGAAGAAGAAATTGCCTCTGATGACGTAGATGTGAATGAACTAGTTCCAGTAGACATCGTTAATGCGATGCTGGATAGTTGTAGGGTAGAGCACACCGATCCACCTCCTATCTTTACAAGCATTGTGCATGATGTTGAGATACCGTTATACACAGGCTGTGCTAAGTTTACGAAGCTTAGCACTGTGTTGAGATTGTATAAGTTGAAAGCTAACAATATATGGAGTGACAAAAGCTTCACTTCATTATTGACTTTGTTGAAAGAAATGCTTCCTGAAGGAAACGAGCTGCCAATCTCAACATACCGAGTAAAGAAATTGTTGTGCCCAATGGGAATGGAGGCCAAGAAGATACACGCATGCCCGAATGATTGTGTATTATTTCAAAAGGATTATGTAGATTTGAAAGATTGTCCAAAATGTGGTGCGTCACGGTATAAATTGACGACTTCGGGGGAGTCCAAAACTGGTTCTCCTGCCAAGGTGATGTGGTATCTACCTATAATATCACGGTTTCAACTCTTGTTTGCCAATCCGAAAGATGTGAAGAATTTGAGGTGGCATGCAAATGTTAAGAAAAATAATGATGGGATCCTACGACATGCGTCTGATTCCCCACAGTGGAAGAAGATTGATCTATTGTACCCCAAATTTGGTGAAGAAGATAGGAATCTAAGACTTGGGCTTTGTACAGATGGGATGAATCCGTACGGGACATTGAGCAACCAACATAGCACTTGGCCAGTCATGCTTGTTATATACAATCTTCCTCCCTGGCTGTGTATGAAAAATAAGTATGTTATGTTGTCGTTGTTGATATCGGGCCCTAAACAACCCGAAAATGATATCGATGTTTATCTTGAACCTCTGATTGATGACTTAAAGAAACTTTGGGCTGAAGGTGTGATGACCTATGATGCTTCAAGAAGAGAGACATTTCATTTGCATGCTATGTTGCTTTGCACTATTAATGACTTTCCAGCATACGAGAATTTGTCTGGATATAGTGTCAAAGGAGCTAAAGTGTGTCCTATATGTGAAGAAAACACTGATTCAATAAGACTAAAACATGGCGGCAAGACTGTATATCTTGGTCATCGAAGGTTTCTTTCAAAATTCCATCTGTATCGAAGGAAGCACAAAGTATTCAATGGATGGAATGATGAACGAAGTGCACCTAAACCTATACCAGGGGATGTTGTTTATGAAAGAGTAAAAGACATTGTAAATGAATTTGGTAAGAAATCACAATGTAGTATGGCCACACAGAGTGACAATTCTTCATTCAAGAAGAAGTCAATATTTTGGGATCTTCCTTATTGGAGTTCTTTGACAGTCAGACATTGTATCGATGTAATGCACGTTGAGAAAAATGTCTGTGATAGCATCATTGGTACTCTGTTAAATATACCAGGTAAGACTAAAGATGGGATAAAATCCATACTGGACCTACGTGAAATGGGAATAAGGTCAGAATTAACAGAATTATGTGAAATGGGTAATAAAAGAACATACTTACCTCCCGCTTGTTACACATTGTCTAGAAAGGAGAAGAAAGATTTTTGTGAATGCTTGGTAAATGTTAAGGTACCACAGGGTTACTCATCTAACATCCGTAGATTGGTATCAATGAAAGATCTGAAGTTGATAGGTCTTAAATCTCATGATTGTCACACTCTAATGCAACAAATATTGCCTGTGGCAATTCGATCTATATTGTCGAAGCATGTAAGATTTGCAATCACCAGACTTTGTTTCTTTTTCAACAGTCTATGCACCAAAGTTATTGACCATGATACTCTCGATAATTTGCAAAGAGAAGTGGTTGTTACCCTATGTCAGCTTGAGATGTATTTCCCTCCTTCATTCATTGATATCATGGTACATCTTGTTGTCCACTTGACTAGGGAAGTGAAAATGTTGGGACCAGTTTTCTTGCATTGGATGTATCCCTTTGAACAATACATGAGCATTTTTAAAGGTGATGTTCGAAACCGTTATCGCCCTGAAGGAAGTATTATTGAAGGTTATGTGGCGAGAGAGGTTATGGATTTTTGCAATGACTTTCTGAGTGGTAATAACACTCCTGTTAATGACAAGAATATTGAGGAGGGCAAAGGAATTTTGGGATCACGGGTGAAAGTAATCAGCCATGAGCAGTTGGAACAAGGTCACTTGTATATTTTACACAACATGGACGAAGTGAGTGTTTATATCGAGGAACATACCAATTTCATCAAGAGAAAACATCCTCGAGCAAGTTCAATGTGGCTTGCTAGAGAGCATAACAAGACTTTTACTAAGTGGTTTGAAGATAAAGTCTTAAATCAACTATCTCAAACACCAAATGATATTATGGAAACTATCAAATGCCTCACCTTTAAACCAAAACCGAATATTATGTCTTATGAAGGGTTTGAAATTAATGGGTTCACATATTACACAAAGCGCCAAGATGATAACAGTGTCATCCAAAATAGTGGGGTCACTCTTCAAGCGTCGACTATGTATTTTTCAAGTGCAAAGGATAAGAGTCCACGTAAAGCTAAAATGTCATATTACGGTGTCATTGAAGACATATGAGAATTTGACTACATAGATTTCAGAATTCCACTCTTTAAATGTAATTGGGTTGATAACACCAAAGGAGTTATAGTGGATGAATTGGGTTTCACTTTAGTGAACTTTGAAAAGATTGGCCAGAAGGGTGAACCATTCATATTGGCATCACAGGCAAAAAAAATATTCTATATCGATGATCTTGCAAATGATAAATGGTCGGTTGTTCTTCATGGTAAAAGACAATTCATTGAAGATCCTATAGATGAAGAAGAGTATTATGATAAATATGATGACTCCAGTCCATTCTCAGTTGGGTTGCCAACTCCACAAAATATTGAAGCTAATGATGACTTATATGTGCGTGGAGATCACAATGAAGGATTGTTAATTGATAAAAGATCACAATTTTAGAGGCATGCATGTTTATATTTTTTTATTGAAGCTAAATGTTTGCTTTTTTAATATCAATATCATTTTCTGATTTGATGTTTCATTATCTTCTAGTTAATGCAAATGCTAAACATTGTGGGAGGGTGCTAAGGAACTATAGGACCAATCTCACCCAAGATTACATATGCAATGCTGAGAATAGGTTCTTGATTGATTCCAATTCTAGACATTGATCAGTATTTCACTAACTCTACACTAATACTTTTTGTTTGTATTCTCTTTGAAAAATAAATATAGGAAGAAGGAAGCCACACAACAATGGAACTACTTGGACCCCAAAGACTGGGAGGAGTTTGTTACCCAAAGAAAAACAGATGAATTCAAGGTATTAAGCGCCACTCCCAATTTAATTAATATACATTTTTATGTATTCACCTATTCAAGATTAACCTTTATTGTTACTAACCAAATCAATGTGCTAACTAACTAGGCTATCAGTGATGCTCAACGACAACTACATGTTACGACCACACAATGTGTCCAAGAGGATATGTAGGCGTTCGCCAAAGACTACATGCTATGCAGGACGGACATGACATAGCTATGCAGGATATGTAGGCAGCAGGCCATGAAACAGCAAAAGAAGCCACAATGAAGAGAAGCAAGATACAGATACAATACATAAAGTGAAGCACACACAAGTGCTTCAGATTCATATAACAACATGACAGACTAACACATATATAGTGCATAACAACAACAACGCCGAATTTACATACAACACTAGCTTAGTACATATATAGTGGAACTAAGGTGACGATCCCACCTGCTAAAACAGGTTACCGACAACTACATGTTACGACTGGGAGGTTGTGATTCAGCAACCGTATGCATTAGCAGGAGGACAAACAGATTTCACTGGCTATATCCTGCTTCTCTTCATTGTGGCTTCTTTTGCTGTTTCATGGCTTGCTGCCTATATATCTATATAACCTTTGGCAAATATAGATGTATTTTGTTATATGATTCTGAATGTGTATACATATCTGAATGTTTATAGATGTATTTGAATGTTTCTACATGTGTGAATGTGAGAATTGAAGTATGAATGTATCAATGTATCTACTTGTGTGAAAAGTATATTTTTTTTATTTTGTAGGTTTGTGGCCGGTTTGTTGGCTGATATCAATGGATGTCGTAAACCTGCAGTTCAGTTCAGAAACCTGAACTGCATGTTCTCATCCTGCTGACTAGCCACAGTAGGCCTGCAATTTGATAAGAAAAAAAATTAAAACTAAGGTGTCAGTTATTTATAGAAAACCGTCATCAAAACATTACAATGTCGGTTATTGTACAAAACTGCCGCCTAATGTGACAAACAACCCGACCGTGTAGGAAAGCACGACCGTGGTGGAAAATGGCATCAATTATTCATACAAAACCGACACCGATAGTACTGAACACGGCCGTGCAGGGAAGCATGGTCGTGGCGTCTGGGGAATATGGCGTCGGTTTTGTTCGGTAAACCGACGCTGAAAATGTTGTAGATGCCGCCCTTTTTGTGGCACGAACCTTTTGGGCGTCGGCTTACTATACATAACTGACGCCTACAGGTTATATAGGCGTCGGTTATAAAACTGACGCCAAAGAGTTCGACCTTTAGCGGCGCCCACATAGGCGTCGCTTGAAAACTGTCGCTAAAAGGGGTTAAACAACCGACTCCAAAGGCATGTTCTGTAGTAGTGAATGTTACATGTTATTTTATGTGGACGTGAAAATTCCCACATATGCATGCAGATGTGAAAATTCCTGCATATGAAAATAATTAGGGAAGACGTGCCTAGGAAGATGTATACAAGACCCTGCTACCCCATATTTATAGTGGATGTATATAGTTCCCACTCACCCTATATTTTAAACAATATGTATACAAGACCCTATTCACCCCACATTATTTTTGGTAGATGTATTATTTCCTACCTACATGTTTATATTGTCTAGAATTGTCATATGTAAAACACATGGATGCTTTATTGTTATACTTTTCTCTTATTTGTCTCTTTTATTGAGATTCTTTTCTTTTATGCCTGATTTACTTTTCTATGGGATATTTTTATACTTGATGTCCTTTATTCTTTTAAATTGCTCAATTTTCTATTTTAGTATGCACATACCAACCTTTGCTGATTTTTTTTACTTTTTTCTTCTTGTTGGGGTATTGTTCCAACCCAAAGTGAAGGACTTGCATGATATGACATGAATATATGGACATAGCTTAAGGAGTTAAAGCTTGGAGACAAAGTTGTTATGGTTTTGACTTCCATCTATCTTAGATCCTTATGTTGTATCATACATGTAAACCCTATGTGGAAGATTAAGATATACTTTTCTAATCTTGTTGAGAAGTTGAATATAGTCATTATTTTCTTCCACTACTACACTTTAGTTGTTTTGAATACCATTAATAAGATTTGAAAAACTTACAACCACTCCTTCATACCTTTTGGATGTGTTTGGATTGGAAGTTTTATTCTTCAAATTTTTAGTAGGGAACAATATTTTTAGTAGGGAGTGGTTCCCCTCTGGGATCCCACTCCTTACAATATTAGTTTGTTACTCTCAAAAGAGGTATAAGGCCATTGATGGGTTGTAGTCACATTATGTGAGAGTGGGTGTGATGAATCCACAAGATTAGCTACCATGATACATGTTGTATCAAGATGTTATTTGCTTTTTAGGGTTTGTAGGGTTGTCCACACCCAAGAATGAGGTGCATAGACTGACTAATTTGTGGTTGCATAGCTTGGTACTCCTTCTCATTGATTAGTAGAAAAAGATGAGATCTTCTTTATTAATGTTTTCTTTTTTAGTTTTGTTAGAGATATAATAGTTCAATGCATATATCTACTATCCTTTTTTACTTAACTAAGTAAGAGTCAATTCTCAGGTGCTTAAACATCCTCATGTCCCTATGATTGACCATGTCTCACTACTACAACCATGTATTGAGTTGTGGGAGTCCTAAGGGTTTCAGATTATTAATTTAAAGTTCAATCATTTTTTAGGATCCACATTTGATTTTGGACATATGTTCGTAGGATGTATCAAGTTTTGGTGTTATTTGCAGGGGTGTGGTTTTTCCATGTTTGACGCCCACAGATTTTGTTCTATTTAAACTAAGCATATATGCATGTATAGTGTTTTCTTCTTGATATACATACTTGTCCATAGACATTGATATACTTCTTCTTTTCTTTCTTTATCTTTCTTCTAAATCCATGGATCTAGTCTCATCAAGGCAAATCATATTGATCACCTACCTTCCATAATTTTTCCACAATCCCAACTCTTGGAAAATAGTTGAAAGTAGTGCATTTTAGCTAGTTGAGGTATATTCACCCCTAGTGTCATCATATATTTGGATGCATTGCACTCATGAGGCCATTTATTCTACATCATACCTACTCTTCCACACACGAGTATACTAGAACAATTGTGTCTGAGATAATGAACATCGACAAGATCTTCTCTACCATCTCTTCATAGAACCAAAAGCTAAACAGAGAAGTGGTGCTTGGAAGAGAAAGAATAGATGCACTTCTCTCCACCTTGTCCACTCACCTCCAAGAACAAATGGATCCTCTTCAAGTTCTACTTCTAGGTAGGAGCACAAACTTAAAAAAGTTCCTAGGTTCATGGTGTGCTCCAGAGATACACTTCAAATTGCTAAATAGAGATTCATCCACACACAATAGCTTGATAGGGTAGATCCTCAACAATCATACATGGCAGAAATGGTGAATCTTCAAGATATTCAACTCAAGTCCAACAAATTAGAAATGAGGTTGTTGTGAAAGGTAGGAGACTTCAAGATCTTGTTAGTTTAGTTCTAACAAACTTATTGGCGCCAATGTATACTCATGAAGAATTTAGCTATCACACTCACTTTATAGACCCAGGAGGAACTCATCTCACCATCCTATTTGGACTGCTAATTGGATTCTCCTAGCTTTCTTAGTGCATATTTCCCAACTCGATGAAGTCCTTGATTCCACCCAGTTGATCTAGTTGTACAACTAATGGAGAAGCTACAATCATAATGATGACCTTCATGCATCATAGGAGAGAAAAAGCAACCAATACATTGCTTATAGATCAGTTAGATGGCTCACTTGATTCATCCACCTTGTTTGTTTTACTAGTTCCGAATGACCCAACATGATTTGAGTCATGTCATTTTGCTACCGACATTACATCTACCTTGAATTGGAACAATGTATTATATGATGATAATGACGATGACTGCACACCTAGGGTGATTCTATTGAAGAAGGTGACAAGTTGACTTCACACAATTCTAATTCAAATTCACCCCCCTTGTAGGGTGATGACATGTGGGAAGGTGTAGAGAAGATAGATTTTGACATACAACTGTAATATCCTCAATTTTGGTAAAGTTGATTTAAATAAATATAAACCATGAACTGACAAGTAATTTCTCTAATAACATTATTGATAGAAGGATAATGTTACTTATGAAACTATTGACTTGCAAATATGTCCTTATAAACAAGACAAAGAAATAAAATATTTTGTACATAAATAAATAGCAATGACTTTATGGATTGTTAAAAAATAGAAATATGAAATATTAGATAAGTTTCCAATGAAAAATAATGATGTTTAGGTAATTCAATGAGTAATTAACTATCCAGTTTGGCAACACATGTTCATGGATATTAATTATTATTATTTTGGTCAACCTTTGGTTTACTCAAAAATAATAACGGAAAGGAGAGAATTCTATAAACTGTGAGAAAAAGGATATTCCATGAGATAATGGTAATGGTTTTAATGAAATGTCAAAAGAAAAAGTTGGTATATGAGAGACTTTTCAATAAATTCCAAAAGACTAAATTGACTTGGAAAGGTTTCCTTGAAATAAGAATAATACATTGAAGGAAAATACCAAAGAGAGAGAGAAAGGAAAGTTCTAGAATTCATATTCAAATTGTCCAATAAAGGTCCATGTATTTCTATGTATTCCTTAATTGCTTTTGGTGTATCAACTAAGTGAAATTGGTAACTAATTGAAGATATATGTGTTTCTATGTGGGATAGACATCAAATATTTTATTTGAAAATCATGCATACATTCCTTATGCATATTTGTCCTATCTGAGAGAAAGGGAGAGATTAGTAAGAGGAAAGTAAAAGGAATGGTTGGGAGTAAAACCATATACTTGTGGTTATGGAAAAAGAAACCATAGAACAAAAAGTAATTAACTCATGGAAAGAACCAAGTGCTAGAGATGTGAGAACGACATAAAATCTCAGTGAAGGCACAGTATAAGTAGGTTGGTTACTAACCTTCTTGGGAGGGACTCACTCTCTTGATCTTTTCATCGTCCTTCTCCCCCAAACCCTAGGATTTGCGTATAGAGACTATCTTCATGGAAGAATCTTCATGCATGTTACAAAAAGGCCAAGCCAAACCTAGCTACCTCATGGCATGTAGACAAACTTGCACGCCACAGAAGTGAAGGGGGAGAACGCAAGCATAACTGCGGTAGGTGGAACACTTCCTTTCAGAGTAGGTTCTCAATTGCCTCATGTTAGACCCAGATGATGAGGATGAACCCTCTTGTCTCTGGTTATGGTTGGTAGGGGTTGGGGGATACTGTCTCTATCAAAGGAAGGCGGAGATCTTGAACCTTTCACCTTATGTTCCTTAGGGAGTGGATCCCCTTTCATTGTACATGAAAGGCATTATACATATGTTAAAGAACTTTGGTAACCTCACTGGCCTTTATATTTATGAAATTAAATCATGTCTTGTGCATCAAGAAGAGGGTGTCTCAAGGATGTGATGGGTATGTCATTGGGTCACTTCCCTACCAAATATTTTGACATCCCCCATCGCTGGAAGCACATGCAGAGCGTCAAACTACAGTTGTTGCTTGGATGACCTACAAAACACTGTTGACAAGTGGAGTGTTCTCCAATTATCCATGTATGGTAGAATCATCCTCATCAAAGTTGTTCTATCTAGCAAGATCAGGTATTGGTGTTGTATGGTAGACATCTCTAACTTCATCCTATACAAGTTCAGATTAATCTTGGCAGGTTTTTTTTGGAGCGGGGTTTACCAGGCTATCTCTTGGTCTTAGCTAACTCAACTTGAAAATGGAAGCATACCAAGGCTCCCTGATCTGATCGACACTACTTGGATGGATTCTGCAAGAAGGAACCATTTCTTCCTCCTTAAACTTGGGAACCTATGAGTGTCTCAGATAAGGAGCAGAGACGATGACATTTTGGATACCACACCTACACTAGGCATCTCAAAATTGTGAAGAAAAATGATTTCCATCTAGCCTAAGATAAGGGAGTATTACGGTAGATATGTCTCTACATGATCTTTGTATTCCCCTAAACTTGGGTTATCTAGAAAAGCATGTGCCAAGTTCTTTGGGATCTGATTATTTAGAATAAACTGCATTGTCCAAAATTGAGTCTTTGATCCTATAGGACTATTTTGAGTAGAATCGCTACTATGGATCGGATCTGCAAATGGGGATTCCAAACAACCAACTTGTATCTTCTTTGCAACAAGGAACCTAAGTCCCATTCTCACTTGTTCTTCCAATGTGACTTTTCTCTAGACCTTTGGAGTTGATGCTCTCTCAAATGTGGTTGGGGGGTACACCCCCTCGCAACTTGGAGGAGGCCTTACTTTGTATGTCCAACAAAATGAGGTGCAACCATCAATGGAGGTGCATCATGGGCCTCACTTTCACCTTCCTTATCTTCCATTTATGGATCAAGAGGAACAATACAATGCATGGTAAAAGTGGTTGTGATAACCTCAGTGTTTTTGAAAAGATTATATATAGTTTGCATGTTCTTTTAAGGAAACCCACACATCGTTAGGGGGTGAGACCTGAGGTTGATGATGTGGGTCTTGACTAGATCTTTCTACAATGTACGTGGATTTTTTGTGCCCCCTATACACCTTTAATGGAAGTAGTAATATTTTACCTTATTCATTTTATTCATCTAAATACGAAAATTGAGAAAGTAAAATGCAAAGCTTCTCCAGATATAAGTGACCAAGGAGACTATGAATGTGTTGAGGAGACACAACCATGTAAGACTTCAGATACCTTTCCAAATAGTAGTGACCAACATCCCCATAACCCGCCACCAGTTACCACCATTGTTCAAAATTCTAGCATAATACATCAAATGAGATCAATAGTTATGGATGTATAAAGAGTACAAGTTACTTTACTATAGATAGTAAATTAAAGGGCAAGGAAGGAATATAATTGAAAGATGGTAGTTTTATATGAGGAAGGGGTGGGATGGTCCTTGTTCCCTAAATGGAAAATAAAGATCCACTTGCAATGGTGGCTTCAGTTGTAATATCTCTACGGGTGGACATATTGGAAATAAGACTAGTATACCTATAATATGATTTAGTGCACCAAAATTGAGTATCCAAGATGATAAACCTCTGTTTGGGGATCAAGCTATGCATGTTGGAGAAGAATTGGACTTGTTTGGCATCTGAACATATGAAGAAACATATGTGGTTCTTGTTGGGACGCTCAAATATGAAGGATCTGAATATAGTCTTCATCACTTGTCTTGATTTGATGAGGAGTGTGCTCGGTAGATTTATCAACTATGGTGAGATTGAAAATAGGAGTAGGATTCTATGATGGGAAACCATGAATGGTGTAAGGAGTAGGATCCTAGAGGGGAACCAATCCCTAATAAAATAAAAGGACAACATCCCAAATCAAACACCAACATAAAATTCTTCTCGAAAGGGGTGAAACCAATTTATTCAACACGAATGTGTCATAACACGAAAGTAGAAGTGGTATTTAAATATGTATCTAACCATTACAAACCATCTTATCATTACTGGACTTTCACCACGCAAGGTGATATAAAGGGAAAACTAACTATATATAAGACTAGATGAGAATCACCTAAAACTTCAACAAAGTCTCCCACGAGGTATCAACTACACTTTTTGTGGTCTAGGTCCACCTTGAGTTCCTTCTCCTAGTCCGACACCTGGGGTTGGAAGTGTACCCCTCAAAAGTAAAAGAAGAGAGAATATCTATAAAAAGCTGGTATGTGCATGCTAAAAAGAAACTGAGCAATATATCAAGAAAGAGGGGCATCAAGTACAAAAGGATTCCCATAGAAGAATTAAGGACTATCCAAAAGGGCATAAGAGTAAAGAATCACCATCATATGACCAAGGAAATACTTTCCATAAAATCAAAATTAAAAGTGGTGCCACAAAAGCAAACATAATCTTTTTGGGAACAAAACACATAACAACCTGCATGCATGTGAGATAAACATAGTACCAAAACAATATAAATAACAATGGTGGCCAAGCCTAATAAACTTGAAACCTGATAGAGATTGGTACATAACCAAACTCCCCAATGTAAAGTGTTTGGGCAAAACCTCATAAATTTGAAACCCGTGTATGGGGCACATAACCTCCATCCCAAAAACAAATAAGGGGACATAACTCAAAAACCAATGCAGTTATATTACTCTAGGGCTAGTGAGACACACAACATGCTTAATAAAGAGGCGAGTAAAAGTATAGTCAGATTTTACAAATTATTCACCACAAAAGTGACCATCATAATCATCCACCACAAAGTGGGCTTATAACAACAAATTAAGTTCCATCATGAACAAAGCATAAGAAAAGACCAAAAGAATGTCCAAATATGATCACAAGATCAATAACAAATAAATTAGATCACATGATCCATAATTTTCAAAAAAAAAAAAGATATTGTGTAGGCTAATGTCCATAGGACCAAGAGAAAAGATAATTTAGGAGAATTGCTTAAAAGGAATAATAGAGGATGCAAACATACCTAACTAAAGAATGTAAACAGTCCAAAGATAGTCCTAGACCCAAACCTAGGTCTGCAAAGCACCTATGATGCATATAAGTAGAATTAGGGTTTGATTTTCATTAATTATTCAAAATCCTAAAAGTCACCTTTTTAACATTAGTCAGTTAGGTTATAAAAACCATGCCATGTTTTATATTACCATTTTCTGAGTTCAAAACATATTTTATTATATTTTTCTAACTTATTAATTATTAGTTATAAATTTTGTAAGTTATAACTTATTTAGGAGAATCTATTAAAATTCGTATACTAATTAGTTTGGAATCAGGCGATAAAACTAATACCAAGAGATAGAGAATCTTTTTATGGAATCCAAAAACTATTTATTTGTAATTTTCGATAAGTAGAGAATTAGCTATGAATTTTCAAATC
The DNA here is from genome assembly GCA_963693085.1 of Alisma plantago-aquatica. Taxonomy (NCBI): domain Eukaryota; kingdom Viridiplantae; phylum Streptophyta; class Magnoliopsida; order Alismatales; family Alismataceae; genus Alisma; species Alisma plantago-aquatica. Next base: position 1,819,809,383 of record OY856409.1, on the reverse strand, counting down.
TTGACCAATTAGAAAAATTAAAAAAGCCAAATAAGCAGACAAACTATGAGAGAGGAGAGAGAAAAATAGAGCATGCCACATGACTTGGCCCAACTGCATGGCACCAAGTCAGCGGTCCTCACCAACTCATCCGCAGTAAAAGGTGCAAAAATAAAAGCCAAAAGACGATGGTACCCCCATGCGAGGACAAAGAGGAAAGAAGGGAAGAACAAGGGCAAAATGGTAAACAAACATGGGATATTGTCTTCCTCACAATTCATGTCATGAGTGGAGTTTTAGCACAACAATGAGTCTGGTGATTTGGGAAAATTTTAGATTCGTGATCAAATGCAAAATAAGAACATAGAAATGTAAAGTTGAGCTACACAAACTCACCAGAGTGAGGAATTAGTCAGAGGTGCAAGGAGGAGAGATCAAGAGGTGATGCAAAGATTGGAGCAAGTATCACACTTTGGAAGCTAAGGCACGATCAAACAAACAATTGAGTGGAGATAGGAGTCACAAAGGGGCTATGGAAGCTTGGGGTTTAGATATTTATAGGCAAGGAAGGGATATATGGTGAGGTGTGAGGTGGCCGCAATGCTTGGAGATCAAGAATTAGGGGTTTCCCAATTTCTTGACCAAATGAGGCAAGTAAGGGAGTAATGGGTGAGGATTCCTATTTGGAATCTAACGGAGAAATAATCATTAAGTTTCATTGAGTAAAACTCAAGAAAATTGTGATTGAAAACCTCAAAGCCGCATTGTCACTGTTCATCCTTGACCCAACAAAGGTGACAACTCAGTGGTTGTTGTGTAACATCCCTAACCTGGGTTATGCCTTAACCCTAGAAGTTTTGCTTAAGTAAGTCATTTATATTCTTGTCTTTATCCTTTGAAAAGTAATTATGACCAAAGGAGAACTTATGTTTCAATTTTGGCCCTATTTGAATAATGTTGAAATAATGTTTTACCTATTTTGGAATAAAGTGGAATTTACCCAATTTAAGGGTTTACCTTGCAAATGTTATATTATAAATGTTCCTCAAGTGTTATAGCATCATAATAATGAGAGTGATGCTGAGGTATGGCTTGTGGAAGTCTAAGATCCAAGAAGGAGATTGTTTAAGTAATGCCTGTGTATTGAATGCTAGTTTTGGTGTAATTTACAAATCATCCAAAATCTAGGGTTGGATATGTAAAATACCACTTCAAGAATGTCCCTGCTATTTCTTGGTATCATTTGGAGAAAATAAAAAGAATGGGGCGTCTTGTTTGAATTACTTTTGAGGAGAGATAATCTTGATAATAAAATAATCAAGATTTAAGCATAATTGAAACCCTAATTTATTCTATAGCAAAAATAAATATATTAATTGAAGTGCCCATCAACTAAAAAGGCTGTGGTTGAAATCCTATAGTGTAATGACGTCCAAATGACTTGAGTTTCACCGAAATATCCCAAGCAGGTGAAGAAATCCACTCACATTTGTTAATTAAAAAGTAATGTCCACTAAAAATGGATAATAGTATTATATTAATTAAGGTGCTTAAGTGGTTTCTTTTAATTCAAGGATAAATGAGAGGATTTTGAGGATGAAGGAAGATGGCTTCGAAGGCAAGGAAGGAAGGGGGCATGTGTAAAGAAAGTTGATGAATTTTATCATACATTCTCTCTCCTAGAAAATCAACTACATATACTCAATTTTCTCCTTACTTGAAAGGCTATTTTGCAAACCACTTTCTCCCTTTGCTTTGGCCGATGACCAAGGAGCTTAGGAGCAAGAGGAGAACGTTCCCCAAGCTAAAGGTAACCTCCATGATCATCTTCAACCTTGAATTGATGGTTGAAATCGGATTTCAACACTCATTTTCTTCTCTCTTCTATCCACTGCTCAAACTTGGGTATCTTTTGCATCAAAAGAGTTGGAAAAAACCCTTGTATAGTTGAAGGAGCTTCTTTCACCATTATAGGCGTGAAGCTTGAAGCTACTTTGAAGGCGGGTTATATAACTTGAACCCATCAATGTTATTATTGATTGCAAGTTCTCATCATATGTTGATCTTTCACTTTCTTTCTTAAATAATTACTAAATTCATCATATATATGATAGTGGAATTCGGAGGACTGAAGCTTGATGATGATGACATCATCATAGCACACACCTCAAGAAAATCAAGAGCAAATGATTTCATTTTGTTTTGGTCAAATGGTTTTCAAATTTTTTTAGACCAAACAGTTTCAACCCATTTGGTGACCAAACGGTTTCCAAACAGATTGGAGGGCAAATGGTTTAAAACCGTTATAGATTAAATGGTTTCAATAGGTTCAAGGATTTACTGGTATCATGACCTAATAACTTCAAACAAATCAAATTCAATTAATTTCAGAACTCTAGCTCAATTGAGTTTAAAGCCCTAAATCAATTGAGGAACAAAACCCTAATTTAGGGTTAAACGGTTTTCAAGCTGATATGACCAAACAGTCTCAGACTGTTTGAGGAATAAACTATCTCAAACCATTTGGGGTTAAATAATATTTAAATCAAATGGTCTCAAACCATTTAGGGTTAATCAATATTCAAATCAATTAAAGATCAAACGGTCTCAAACCGTTTAGGGTTGATCAATTCTCAAGACCGTTTGGAGGTCAAGCACCTAAAGACCGTTTGGAGGTACAAAAGGTTCAATACCATTTGGAGATTCAATTGAACCAAGACCGTTTAAGGTATAATGGTCTTCAAATCGTTTGATGAGCAAGTAATCAAGACCGTTTAAGGTCTAACGGTCTTCAAATCATTTAAGGATGTTGAGACCAAGACCGTTTAGGTCTAAACGGTCTCAAACCATTTGAAGAATTTGGGTAAGACCGTTTGAAGGTTAAACACCTCAAGACCATTTGAAGGTTAAACACCTCAAGACCGTTTGAAGGTTAAACACCTCAAGACTGTTTGAAGGTCAAACATCTTAAGACCGTTTGAAGATCTAAGGCCAAGATCGTTTGAGGGTCTAGACGGTCTTAAACCGTTTAGAGGTTTAGGACCAAACCATTTGAAGGTTTGATTGATCTAGATCATTTGAAGGTCCAATCGATTCAAACCATGTGAATACTAATAACCCCATAAGTGGTTAAAGAGTATCTCAAGGATGATTTTAATGGAAGTACCTCTAAAGTATTTAAGTGATTAATACATTTAGAGAAATTATCACTTGAAGCTTATGAAAGTAATAAATGCAATGCACTATGATAAGCATAGGTGCTTGTACTTAGTGAAAGGGTAACTTAATTGGATGAGGTATGGTGATGTGTGTTTCTATTACATAGAACAGTTGTAAGCTTATTTAATACTAACATAATGCTATGTGCTTCAAGATATGTGATAGCACTGACTTAGGGTTTGGATTAATAAGTTAATCATAAAACCCTAATCTATAAGGAAAATTACAATTCATAAGTTTAATTGAATACTTATGAAGGAATTATGTAATTCTAGACATGTGGGACAATGAGTTAGGTTTTGGATATTAATTGTAATATCAATGCATTCTCCTGGATGCATGGAGTTTTGAATTAGGGTTTAATCTTTGACAATGTGATCATGAAATCCTAATCGAGAAGGATGGGAAATACTAACCTTAATTTTGGGTAATAGGTGGGGAACCAAATATAGGGTGATGATATGTGAATCCCTAATTGATAAAGATATGAAACCCTAATATAGGGTAATGTTATGTGAAACCCTAATATAGGGTAATGATATGTGAAACCTTAATATAGGGTGATGAAATGTGAAACCCTAATTGATAAAGATGTGAAACCCTAATATAGGGTGATGATATGTGAAATCCTAATATAGGATAATGCTATGTGAAACCCTAATATAGCGTGATGATATGTGAAACCCTAATTGATAAAGATGTGAAACCCTAATATAGGGTGATGTTATGTTAAACCCTAATATAGGGTGATGTTATGTGAAACCCTAACATAGGGTGATGATATGTGAAACCCTAATATAGGGTGATGATATGTGAAACCCTAATATAGGGTGATGTTATGTGAAACCCTAATTAATAAAGATGGGAAATCCCTAACCCTACTGAGGGAATAGTGGCAATATCTTGTATTACATAATGTTGATATGTAATTGATATGGTTGTTATCAAGCATACCCACCATGCAGGTATCATGAGATGATGAACATAACCAGGTATAAGTTATGATGTTAATGGCCTTGTGAGCCATGTGAATAAGTTGTTGCCTAATGAGAGGTAACAACATGTGTAATGGCCTTGTGAGCCATGTGAATAAGTTGTTGCCTAATGAGAGGTGACAAGATGTGTGATGGCCTTGTGATCCATGATAATACTTGTACAAAAAGTGAAATGAATACCTTGGTCTGAGGACCTAGAGGTAATGATTACCTGTTAGAGAGGTAACAATGCCATGTGATGATCTAAGGGTTTGAATACCCAGATCCAGTAATCATGATAATGATGATGTGAAGGGATGAGAATTTCCAGTAATGTGACAAGGGACTAAGATCCCAAGTATCATGTATTTTAAAGATTTGAAAAGTACGTGATAGATGTATTAAACCTTTCTTTGTAGCATTTGTTGTGATTAATAATGATAACTTGTTTGATGCTAAAAGAATGATGTAATGCACGTAATATATCACTAGAAACTATAAAATGTTGCCTTAACCATAGATCCATCAGCGTCAGGATTTGCTAGATGGTGAAACGGGTTGCTCTGCGGCATAACCCGGAATGCATACTTTTGAGTATGTGGGGGTGTAAGTACGGACGGCCATGTGTGAGACAATTCCCTTATGAGCCCGAGATGAATGGGGATTTGGCTATATGCCATATCCTGGATCGAGTGCGACTTCGATCGTAGACTCTGTGTTATGCACGGTGAACTGGCCCGTGGCTCAGAGTATGGTGCTTATGTCACCAAGACTCAGTAACTGGGGATGGTTCTTAGTAGATGTTCCCCTAAGAGAGTGTAGTTGACGTTGTAGCTCTAAAAGAGTGAATGCCTACGTACCCTGGCATAGCTATTTGCAGTGACACTAGATGTCCTACCAGCAGATGACATGAGATGTCCTACTGAATTATGCGTGGTCTCATACTGGCCGAGACAAGGGAGGTCATGGAAACTAGTTCTACCATTGACCTTGTATGGTACCAACTTGTGAGAAGTTTGTGGTCAGTTGGAGATGACTGGGGTATGCTTCATCTCCTCAGGGCATAAGCATGATTGTTTAAATATGTTCAGTCGTGTAGCATATTTGATTAAGGATCGAATATGAGAAACATTACTTGATGCGCAATTTAGTTGATAGATGACATTTATGTTTCTTTACACTTCTTGCAAAGAGATAGATGATGTATAACTCTACCATGGGTAGACGCAATGTTCTCCTTAAGAAAGGAGATTACTTCATTCTGTTCAAACAGTGAATTCTCATGCATGTTAATATAAAAAGAACTTCTGCTCACTCTATCACTTTTTATCTACAATAATAATGTTTCTGGCGGAGAGTTATATCTCTCACTGGGACAATTTCAATTGTCTCACCCCCGTGGGATCCAACCTTTTTAGGTGGACGCAGATGAGGAGGTAGGGACCATACTACAGGGGAAGGACAACAACATCAGGGACAATAGTAACACCTCAGGTGGGGGTACTGACTCACATATTTTGTAGATAAGAGTCATAGGTGTCGTCTCTGTACTCTCAGGTGCTTGGAGTCAGTACTTAGTGTTTTCATAATCGATCTGAGATTTTGGCTTGAATGCCTCAAGATTTTGTGTTTCTCATGTGTAGACTTAATAGAGCAATTGATGTATGCAATCTTCAAGAAGAGATGGTACATGGTATGTACTTGTGGACAAAAATGTACATGTAATACTTTGGTTCTTGTTATTAAGAGTTTCCTAGAATTGTATCTCTTTGCAAAAGGTTTTAATTTTTAGTGATTTTTGATAATCCATTGCTAATTTTTTCTTACGCAGTCATCATTATCTGATGTTTGGGGTCTGTCGTCACAATTTAGTGGTATCAGAGCGAGGTTCTCTGAGTCTACAGAGACATAGGACTAAGGTGTTGAGTCTGTTCTAGTGTCCTCTAGTATAACTTATAGTGACTTATTCTCATGTAGAAGATAGAATAAAGCTTAAAGATGTCCGGACTACCGAAGGAGTACATTGATGAAAGCAATGTTGTTGCACCAACAGAAGGTGCAAGGGACCAAGCAAGAGAAGAACGACTGCCTGAGAATCCCCAAGATGACCCAACTATGATAAGGAATCCTTATTTTGATATCACTACTGGGCAAGTTAGGACAGAAATGATGCGTATAGTGGACTGTGTATTAGCAATACAACCCAGATTACCAGCCCCCAATGATGAAGTTTTGGACTCCAATAGGATTCTTGATCAACATCAGCATGTCAAAGCAATAGAAAATGTTAAAAGAAATAGGTTACAACCCAAAATCAGGGTTTGCTACAAGGGTAGGCATCCTAGACATATCAAAAGAGATTGTCCAGAAAAGGATAATGAGGAAAGAATTAAGAAAAGGCCTATCCAAATTCAAAAATAGAGGCCTAGTAGTTTCAAAAAGGGGAAGTTTTTGGTACCCCCGATACAACCAGTGTCTAGTGCACTAGGGAAATGGCTACCTAGAAAGGGTAAAGGACCTTTTAGACCTTATCAAGAGAATAGAACATGTCACCAGTGTAGACAGGTAGGACATCTAGCAAGGGATGGTCCTGTTTGAAACACAATGGTAAACCAACCACCGAGGCAGAGACATCAAGGTCATAAGAGGAAACAGTTTTCTAATGGCACTCGAGGATGTGGATAGACGTCTCCCTGGTAGAATCAACTATATTAAATAACAAAGCACAAAGTCAACATCAGGCAACATCAAGATTCTATTAAAATAATTAGCTTGAGGCAGTAAGCAAACTACGAGATGAGACAGGTCAGATGAAACAGTTTCATTCTAAGATATTATTTCACGATCTCATGTGTTAAATATAAGAAAGTAGTTGTTTTTTAGTTTCCTTTGACTAGTCATATAAGGATACAAGGAAGATGAGGACTTATGTTTTTCTCAGTATTCTTTTAAATGCTTTATAATTTCTCTTATCTTTGTGAAAATGGGATAAGGTATATATGTGATGCCTGGAGGAAATCCAGGAACGATAAGTCCTATGTTTTAGATGATATGAAAAGTAAGGAACATGATAGTAAACAAAGTGCGTACTACCTGATCTCAGTACTTGTATACCCTGGCCAGGTATATAAGTATTGGGGAAAGGGCAAGTATGGAACTCTTAGATTGTTATCTTTCTGATTACTCTGAACAAGTAGTCATTTTGAGACAATCTAGTGAGTATAATGAAATTATGGTATGGACATCTGCATCACATACTAAGTGCATTAAATGGAATCTGAGATGATCTCAGATCAATATGTATATATATATATGAGGAAATGAAAAGTATAATCCTCATGATAAGAGAATGAGAACAAGGGAGATGATCCTTGTCTAATAAAGCATGTGTCAATAGTAAAGATCTTTTCCCCATGATGTAGAAATGGGAAATGTGATAAAATCACAAAATGACTCATGAACAATTGAAAGTTCATGCTATAATTAGAGGAGATGATAATCCCTTCTCTTTGATAAACAACCTTGGGTGATGATGGGGTGATAAGAGGAATATGTTTCTTTATGTTCTTTCCGTTTAGGGACATGGCAATCAAGTGAGTACTATGACACTTGATGTGTATGGATTAGAAATAATTCAATAATGGATACTTAGAAAAGTACCAGTTCATCTTGGACTCTGGCTCCAAGATAAAGATATGTGTAACAAATAATGCTCCAAAGATGAAAGAAAGATCCTTTTATATGTGTGGCTCTGGTAATAACAACAGAGAGATGGAAATTATGAAGATGTGATGTGTTTTGACACATGTGATGGATACCAAAGTAAGGAATTCTGGTATCTGAGAAATACTAGGTGGTATGGAAAAGTAAAAGCATAACTCCTAATTAGATGACTTATGTTGGTTATCTGGAATGGACAACTGTGAAACCAGTCTAGTTACATAAAATAAGTATGAACATCGCATGTTAGGGGTTTATGCTCCACATAAACATAACATCTATAAGGATGTACTAATTGGAAGAACAATTGTAGAATCTTCATGGGAAAAGTTTATCAAGATAAAAATAATTCCTTAGAATATCCCTATCTAGATCTATTAAAACAACTTATACATAACATCTAGAGATACTTCTAAGATAAGTTCTTAATTGGTAAGTAACCTCCCCTTATGACAAGAGTATGTACAACTAATGAAATAATTGGTACAAGTAGTAAGAATGTTCAGTGTTGTGACAATAGTTTGGGTGACACACCAGATGTATGAAGAGACTTGTAGTCACAAGTGGGTGACAAAATGTAACTCTGGTCTTTCCTTGGAAGTAAAATGCTTAACTGAATGAGGAATATGGAAGACTCCTCAGAATTAAGAATCATGTCACATAAAGTTATAAGTTGAGAAAGGTGATAAATCAGTGATGTTTGACACCTAAATTAAATGAGGTACGTATAATGTATGTCTGACTAAGAAAAGTGTTACTTGACACAGAGTTGACTCTACAGTCAATAATGAAAAGAAACAGTAGAGTATGTGTCATGTATGACAGGTTCTATAATAACCCTGTATGGAAGGACTTTGTGATGATCAAAGTTCTATGGCATCTCCATGACATTAAGATGTTAGGTGGAGGCTTGATGATACGATGAATAAATAATATTTGTCTTCCTTTTCCTGGGATTTTGGGGACAAAATCCTTGTTAGGGGTTTATAATAGTAACATCCCTGACCTGCGTTATGCCTTAACCCTAGTAGTTTTGCTTAAGTAAGTCATTTATATTCTTGTCTTTATCCTTTGAAAAGTAATTATGACCAAAGGAGAACATATGTTTCAATTTTGGCCCTATTTGAATAATGTTGAAACAATGTTTTGCCTATTTTGGACTAAAGTGCAATTTACCCAATTTAAGGGGTTACCTTGCAAATGGTACATTATAAATATTCCTCAAGTGTTATAGCATCATAATAATGAGAGTGATGCAGATGTATGTCTTGTGGAAGTCTAAGATCCAAGAAGGAGCTTATTTGAGTAATGCTTGTGTATTGAATGCTAGTTTTGGTGTAATTTGCAAATTACCCAAAATCTAGGGTTGGATATGTAAAATACCAATACAAGAATGTCCCTACTATTTTGTGGTATCATTTGGAGAAAATAAAAAGAATGGGGCGTCTTGTTTGAATTACTTTTGAGGAGAGATAATCTTGATAATAAAATAATCAAGATTTAAGCATAATTGAAACCCTAATTTATTATGTAGCAAAAATAAATATATGAATTGAAGTGCCCATCAACTAAAAAGGCTGTGGTTGAAATCCTATAGTGCAATGACGTCCAAATGACTTGAGTTGCACCGAAATATCCCAAGTAGGTGAAGAAATCCACTCACATTTGTAAAATAAAAAGTAATGTCCACTAAAAATGGATAATAGTATTATATTAATTAAGGTGCTTAAGTGGTTGCTTTTAATTCATGGATAAACGAGAGGATTTTGAGGATGAAGGAAGATGTCTTCTAAGGAAAGGAAGGAAGGGGGAATTTTGCAAGAAAGTGGATGAATTTTATCCTACTTTCTCTCTCCTAGAAAATCAACTACATATACTCGATTTTCTCCTTACTTGAAAGGCTATTTTGCAAACCACTTTCTCCCATTGCTTTTTCTGACGACCAAGGAGTTTAGGATCACGAGGAAAATGTTTCCCAAGCTAAAGGTAAGCTCCATGATCATCTTCAACCTTGAATTGATGGTTGAAATCGGATTTCAACACTCATTTTCTTCTCTCTTCTATCCAATGCTCAACCTTGGGTATCTTTTGCATCAAAAGAGTTGGAAACAACCCTTGGATAGTTGAAGGAGCTTCTTTCACCATTAGAGGCGTGAATCTTGAAGCTTTGAAGCTACTTTGAAGGTGGGTTATATAACTTGAACCCATCAATGTTATTATTGATTGCAATTTCTCATCATATGTTGATCTTTCACTTTCTTTCATGAATAATTGTTGAATTCATCATATATATGATAGTGGAATTCAGAGGTATGAATCTTAATGATGATGACATCATCTTAGCACACACCTCAAGAAAATCAAGAGCAAATGGTTTCACTTTGTGTTGGTCAAACCGTTTTAGACCAAATGGTTTCAACCTGTTTGGTGACCAAACGGTTTCAAAACTGATTGGAGGGCAAACAGTTTCAAACTGTTAGAGATTAAATGGTTTCAATAGGTTCAAGGATTGATTGGTCTCATTACCTAATAAATTCAAACAAATTAAATTCAATTAATTTCATAACTCTAGCTCAATTGAGTTTAAAGCCCTAAATCAATTGAGGAACAAAACCCTAATTTAGCGTTAAACGGTTTTCAAGCTAATATGACCAAACAGTCTCAGACCGTTTGAGGACTAAATGGTCTCAAACCATTTGGGGATAAATAATATTTAAATCAAACAGTCTCAAACCGTTTATGGTTAATCAATATTCAAATCAATTAAAGATCAAACGGTCTCAAACCGTTTAGGGTTGATCAATTCTCAAGACTGTTTGTAGGTCAAGCACCTCAAGACCGTTTGGAGGTACAAATGGTTCAAGACCGTTTGGAGGTACAAAAGGTTCAAGACCGTTTGGATATTCAATTGAACCAAGACCATTTAAGGTCTAACGGTCTTCAAACTATTTGATGAGCAAGTAATCAAGACAGTTTAAGGTCTAACGTTCTCCAAATCGTTTAAGGATGTTGAGACCAAGACCGTTTAAGGTATAAACGGTCTCAAACCATTTGCAGAATTTGGGTAAGACCGTTTGAAGGTTAAACACCTCAAGACTGTTTGAAGGTTAAACACCTCAAGACCGTTTGAAGGTCAAAAACCTTAAGACCGTTTGAAGATCTAAGGCTAAGACCGTTTGAGGGTCTAAACGGTCTTAAACCATTTACAGGTGTAGGACCAAACCATTTGAAGGTTTGATTGATCTAGATAGTTTGAAGGTCCAATTGATTCAAACCATGTGAATACTAATAACCCCATAAGTGGTTAAAGAGTATCTCAAGGATGATTTTAATGGAAGTACCTCTAAAGTATTTAAGTGATTAATACTACATTTAGAGAAATTATCACTTGAAGCTTATGAAAGGAATAAATGCAATGCACTATGATAAGCATAGGTGCTTGTACTTAGTGAAAGGTTAAGTTAATTGGATGAGGTATGATGGTGATGTGTGTTTCTAGTACATAGAACAGTAGTAAGCACGATTTAATACTTATATAATTCTATGTGCTTCATGATATGTGAAAGCACTGACTTAGGGTTTGGATTAATAAGTTAATCATAAAACCCTAATCTATAAGGAAAATTATAATTCATAAGTTTAATTGAATACTTATGAAGGAATTATGTAATTCTAGACATGTGGGACAATGAGTTAGGTGTTGGATATTAATTGTAATATCAATGCATTCTCCTAGATGCTTGGAGTTTTGAGTTAGGGTTTAATCTTTGACGATGTCATCATGAAATCCTAATCGAGAAGGATGGGAAATCCTAACCTTAATTTTGGTTAATAGGTGGAGAAACCCTAATATAGGGTGATGATATGTGAAGCCCTAATTGATAAAGATATGAAACCCTAATATAGGGTAATGTTATGTGAAACCCTAATATAGGGTAATGCTATGTGAAACCCTAATATAAGGTGACGGTATGTGAAACCCTAATTGATAAAGATGGGAAACCCTAATATAGGGTGATGATATGTGAAACCCTAATATAGGGTAATGCTATGTGAAACCCTAATATAGGGTGATGATATGTGAAACCCTAATATAGGGTGATGTTATGTGAAACCCTAATATAGGGTGATGTTATGTGAAACCCTATATAGGGTGATGATATGTGAAACCCTAATATAGGGTGATGATATGTGAAACCCTAATATAGGGTGATCTTATGTGAAACCCTAATACAGGGTGATGTTATGTGAAACCCTGATTAATAAAGATGGGAAATCCCTAACCCTAATGAGGGAATAATGGAAATATCTTGTATTACATAATGTTGATATGTAATTGATATGGTTGTTATCAAGCATACCTACCATGCAGGTATCATGAGATGATGAACATAACTAGGTATAAGTTATGATGTTAATGGCCTTGTGAGCCATGTGAATAAGTTGTTGCCTAATGAGAGGTAACAAGATTTGTAATGGCCTTGTGACCCATGTGAATAAGTTTTTGCCTAATGAGAGGTGACAAGATGTGTAATGGCCTTGTGAGCCATGTGAATAAGTTGTTGCCTAATGAGAGGTGACAAGATGTGTGATGGCCTTGTGAGACATGAAAATACTTGTACAACAAGTGAAATGAATACCTTAGTCCGAGGACCTAGAGGTAATGATTACCTATTAGAGAGGTAACAATGCCATGTGATGATCTAAGGGTTTGAATACCCAGAACCAATAATCATGATAATGATGATGTGAAGGGATGAAAAATTCCCAGTAATGTGATAAGGGACTCAGATCCCAAGTATCATGTGTTTTAAAGATTTGAAAAGTACGTGATAGTTGTATTACACCTTTCTTTGTAGCATTTGGTGTGATTAATAATGATAACGTGTTTGATGCTAAAAGAACGTTGTAATGCACGTAATTTATCACTAGAAACTATAAAACGTTGCCCTGACCATAGATCCATCATCGTCAGGATTTGTTGGATGGTGAAACAGGTTTCTCCACGGCATAACCCGGAATGCATACTTTTGAGTATGTGGGGGTGTACGTACAGATGGCCATGCATGAGCCGATCCCCTTACGAGCCTGAGATAAATGGGGATTTGTCTACATGCCATATACTGGCTCGAGTGTGACTTCGGTCGTAGACTCTGTGTTGAGCACGGTGAACTGGCCTGTGGCTCAGAGTATGGTTCTTGTGTCGCCATGACTCAGTAATTGGGGATAGTTGTTAGTAGATGTTCCCCTAAGAGAGTGTAGTTGACGTTGTAGCTCTAAAAGCGTGGATGTCTATGTACCCTGGCATAGCTATTTGCAGTGACACTAGATGTCCTACCAACAGATGACACGAGATGTCCTACTGAATTATGTGTGGTCTCGTACTGACTGAGACAAGGGAGGTCATGGAAACTGGTTCTACCATTGACCTTTTATGGTACCAACTTGTGAGAAGTTTGTGGTCGGTTGGAGATGATTGGGGTATGCTTCATCTCCTCAGGGCATAATCATGATTGTTAAAATATGTTCTGCCATGTAGCATATTTGCTTAAGCATCGAATACAAGAAACATTGCTTGATGCACAATTTAGTTGATAGATGATATTTATGTTTCTTTACATTCTTTGCAAAGTAGATAGATGATTTATAACTCTACCATGGGTAGATGAAATGTTCTCCTTAAGAAAGGAGATTACTTCATTCTATTCATACAGTGAATTATCATGCCTGTTAATATAAAAAGAACTTCTTCTCAGTCTATCACTATTTATCTACAATAATAATGTTTCTGGCGGAGAGTTATATCTCTCGCTGGGACAATTTCAATTGTCTCACCCCTATGGGATCCAACCTTTTTAGGTGGATGCGGACGAGGAGGTAGGGACCATACTACAAGGGAAGGACAGCAGCATCAGGGACAGTAGTAACACCTTAGGTGGAGGTACTGGGTGCATGTCATGTTTTGTAGATAAGAGTCCTATGTGTTGGCTCTGTACTCTTAGGTCCTTGGAGTCAGTACTTAGTGTTTTCATAATCGATCTGAGATTTTGGCTTGAATGCCTCAAGGTTTTTTGTTACTCAGGTGTAGACTTAACAGAGCAATTGATGTATGTAACCTTCGAGAAGAGATGGTACATGGTATGTACTTGTGGACTAGAATGTACATGTAATACTTTGGTTCTTGTTATTAAGAGTTTCCTGGAATTGGATCTCTTTGCAAAAGGTTTTAATTTTTAGTGATTTTTGATAATCCGTTGCTAATGTTTTCTTCCGCACTCATCATTATCTGATGTTTGGGGTCTATCGTCACATGTTGGATCGAGATCCAACTGTCCATATGCTATGCACATCGACAGTCTATGGAATGAACCGTGTGACATTTAATGTCACTACTGATTTCAAATCTGAATAAATGTGACCTTTAATATTTAATTATTTTCTCTTTCCTCAATTGAGGGTGCAATTGAATCACAAATTAATTGAAATTTGACACCCAACCTATTTTGGACATGAGGAATCTGAATATGCAATTAGATTTGCCTTTTGAGAACTTTTGATTTGTTAAATAAACCAAATCCTATTTTCTCTTTCTTCCATCATTAATGATTATAAGATTCCTTAAATTTGATGATGCTTCATTCACAAGTCACATTAAGTGTCTTGGATATGAATTTGCCATCAATTTTACATGTTGGAGATGTTTGTACAATTATTTAATATTTTGAAGGCTCTACACACTTTCTCTCTCTTAAATACACATGTATATTAAAGATGATCCAAATTATACAAAAATTCAACCAAAGGCATATTTTCATGTGTAGAATACGAATCCAAGATTATTTTCTACCTTTTTAATCATTACATATTTTATTTTTTATTTTTAGGAAAACTCACCTTTTCTTTTCTAAATACAATAGATATGATTATTATTATCATATATTGGTGAAACTTATCATTTAAGTAAACTTGAAATCCAAGAAAATGAATCTAAAGTTATTCTAATCCAATTACTTCTTATTTTCTTAATTTTAGCCCATTATCCATTATTTCTTTTATTAAATAATTCAATATCATATTACCTTGCTTAAAGAGTTATTATTTATCTTTTTATATCTTCCTTGTTCTAAAAGGCTAAGGAAAGATATAGAACCAATATACTCTATCATTATCTCACATAAGTTTATTTATTTCATATTTAGTTGAATTATATATCATTATTCTCAATTATGGACACCTTGTCCTTTTATGCACATTATTTCCTCATGTAACATGTCTTATGTACCCTTCATTGATCTTATGATTAATATGTAAGTACATGTCATCTTTGTTTATATGTATACATGTTAGGATCAAGGTCGGCGGCTCCAGAGCGAAACCCTAGGCAGATCTGATCCGCCTTGGCGGCGGCCGCCGTCAGCTCCCCTCCGGTTGGACACTCCGTCCACCGGAGTCCACCCAGATCATCACCTCCCTCTCTTTCCCATTCTAGCCGGTGGCTGGGTAGAGATGCTACCTTCACCGCTCCTACGGAGGGTTACAGGTCAGAGCGTTAAATATAGGTGGGTCGTGGCTGAACGGCGCAACAACTTCACCTCCTCTTCAACACCAATAGATGTTGTGATTCCTGATATCAGAAACATCCTTAGATCTCCCACGCGGCAGACACCAATCGAGGATATGCAGCCCATGAATAACACATTGGTGCATGATCATATGACGAATCCTTCTCTTTCTCAGTCGGTGAATGAAGATCACACGTCGACAGTGCAACAGTCGTCTATGAGGATTGAGCAGTCACAAGGAGACGGGAGACCGATGGAGGGGAACGTAGAACGAAAGACTGATCATCCTATGAACCCACCTAGCGGTCTAGGATCTCCCGCTGATGTTCATATAGACACACAGACCGGTAATGGGACCCTACCGGTGCCGAGCGGGGATGAACAGGTGGTCGATGAACGTAGGATGAATCCACCGCAGATCACCGTTTCTGGCGGGCAGGATAGCATGAAGAAGAAAGGATCTGTTTATGGTATACCTAAGGATACTTGTTATAATTGCATGTCTAAAGGACATTGGAAATCTCAATGCACACGCCGACGTGTATGTTACAGATGTCAACAACCTGGACATGAATCAAGACATTCCCGAGAGATCATCAACAACAAACTGCCAGACATATCATCATATCAGGCGTTTCCTCCTTTACCTGTCGGTATACCAGCTCGAGGCGGTAATCAACATGTGGCCAGAAGGATCGAGGTTGATCTAGGTCCGGATGATGAGATGCGGAAGAGGAGAGAGTCATCTCTATCTATGGAGATGGAGATATCGTGGCACCCGAAGGTTCGGTGGGATGACTTGGTGAATCCAGTTAAGAGGAGGTGGCCTCAAGCCCTTGATTTCTATAGATTTGCACCTACGAAGGCGATCGTTTTCTTTAACTCGATATAAGAGGCGAGATCGGCTGTTTCTGAAGGTCTTTTGGACCCCTGGGGAGTGCCTTTAGTCTTGAAAATGATGGAAGGTGGACAAGATTGTCAGATTCGTGAACATTTCTGGTTTTGGGTTTCTGGGATACCTATTATATGCAGGGATTGAGACTCAATTGAAAAGATGATGGCAGCTTTTGGGGATATGAGGAGTGTTTCTACTTGGAAGAAACATGAGAATGATGTCTCTGGAGTGTTGGTTGAGATGGAAGCGTTCGCGGAGGATGTCCCATAGTTCATCAACCTGAAATATGGCCATAGAAGATCTTTGATCAAGCTACATATGGTGGCGAGAGGGAAAATTTCCTCCCCGGAAGTGGTTTTGACTGAAGAAGGAAAGGAGATTGGCATACCAATGGAGATAGTTTCGGAACACATCCTACATGATGACAGGCAGGATCCCAACAGGGACACACACACTGTGGAAGATCGGATAATACAAAGAAATGAGGAACCTGAAGTGGAGAGCCGGACACATGAGCACAGATCGTCTATCATTGAAGATAGTAGATTGGTTATGAACCAGGAAGGATATAGAATGACACTCAGACATCGTAGCTTGGAGGACTACCTATGCTTTGAACCAAGGGATGTTCCAAACCATAGAAGAGGGAGATCCGGAGCTGAATATACACAGAGATATAGCTCGGGGCATGACCATATGGACAAACATAAACCGTGTCGACCTACGAGAAGGCGGTCTGTAGATGACGCGCGTTGGATCTCAGATGATGGTTACAGTGATGGGGAACGTCATACGTTCTGAAGGGTTTCTTTCAGACGTTTGGGGTACTCTTTATAAGTTTATGGAATTGAAGGCCTTATTTTGGAACATTAGAGGGGTTGCGAATAATCCAACTCGAAGAGTCCTTGGTAACATATGCAGGAGGCATAAACCGGAGATTATTTGTTTGATGGAGCCTTTTATCCAAGTTGAAAGGGAGGAGGAGCTTCTTGATATAGTTTGTTTGGACTGGTTTACTGATAACGCTTCGGAAAGAGGCAAGATATGGATGTTTGTTGATCGTAGCTTTGATCCTCAGGTGGTTTGTTCTCATCGTCAACATATAACTATCCGCATTACTGATCCGAATGGCACACATGCTTTCTTCACAGGCGTGTACGCCAGCTGCGACACTTACAGAAGGAGGGAGTTGTGGGAGTCTCTCAGGATTTTATCGGCTGACATTGGTGACAGCAGATGGCAGATTGGAGGTGATTTCAATGTGGTGCAGAAGATAGAAGAGAAGAGAGGTGATACACCTCCTGGTGAGGTGGACATGTCAGACTTCAACAACTTCATTGCAGACGCAAATCTGACTGAGGCACCTTTTGATGGTAGTAAATTTACATGGGTTAATAAACAATACCTTACTTCAACGACATGGGAGCATTTGGATAGAGTTCTGCTCAATGCAGCTTGGGGTGACGTTCATCTTGCGTCCAGTTCATCCCACCTCATGCGCTTTAGGGTTTCTGATCACTGCCCGATCCTATCATGGGCTAGATCGATGGTGACACAAAAACAACCCTCTCCCTTTGCTTTCCAATCCGCTTGGTTGTTAGACCAGAGGTTTCGACCTATTGTTGAAGAAGCTTGGGCTTCAGAGGTGGCGGGACATCCTTCCTATGTGTTCTATGAGAAGCTTAAGATGACAAGAAGAGCCTTGAAGAGGTGGAACAAGGAGGTTTTCAGGGACATTCACCAAAAGAAACAGGACATGGAGGACGTGGTTCATATTACTCAAATGGCGTTCGATGATAATCCTAATAGCATTAACGAATATAATCTTCTACAGGAAGAAAAGGAGATCCAAGTGATCCTAGATCAGGAGGAGATGCTTAGGAAGGATAGGGCGAGAGTCTTGTGGTTGGAAGATGGTGAGAGGAACACTAGATTCTACCACTCCACAATCAAGTATAGAAGAAAGAGAAGAAAAGTTCTGCATATTATCAAACCAGACGGGTATTCCATTGATGATCCTTTAGAGATCGCCAAAGAAGCTGCTTATCAGATGAAATCATTACAGGATGAAGATGTGGATATTGATTTATCCAAGTTGGATCAGTTCACGCAGTTGATTCCTGAGCTGATATCTTTAGAAGATAATTTTCTTATTTCTGCAATTCCTTCGGCGGAGGAGGTTTGGGAGTGTATGAAAGGAATGGATCCTTATACTGCCCCTGGACCGGATGGTTTTACTCTCCCTTTCTACACTCACATGTGGGACTGTATACAGGCTGATTTCATCTCCCTGGTCAGAGAATTCTTCAGAGGCCAGCAGTGTCATAGAAGTCTTTTTTGCTGCCGCACGGTTTTAATACCGAAGAATGACTCTCCCGTGGATTTACAGAAAGACTTTCGACCGATTTCCATTGAGAACTTGGCACTGAGAATTATAGCCATGATTGTTAATAACAGGATGGCTGAGCTCCTTCCTAAGCTAATTTCGCCTTTTCAGGGGGCGTTTGTAAAGAACAGGGACATCTCTCATCATATACGTCTTCTTCAAGAACTCGCCCATGATCTTAGACAGGGTCCTCAACAACAGAATATGATTATCAAATTAGATATGTCAAAAGCATATGACAGGGTTTCTTGGGTCGTTTTGGAGAAGATCATGGAGAAATTTGGCTTTATCAAAGACACTATAGACCTTTGTACCAGGTTCTTTAAAGAAGCATGGACGACGGTATCAGTTGGGGATTTCACTGATGGTTTTTTCTCTTTGAAGAAAGGTCTCAAGCAAGGAAACGCGTTATCTCCATCGCTGTTCATTATTTTTGAAGATATGTTGGCCAGAAGACTTGTCCATTTACAGGAAGAAGCTGTCATTGATACTTATTTCACGAGGGGTCCCAGAACCTCACCCCCGATTCTCATGTATGCAGACGACCTGGTGATGCTTTTAGCAACGTCGAATGGATCGGTTGAGATCCTTAGACAGGTGATATATGACTATGAAAGGGCGACCGGTCAGAATATTAATAGAGCAAAGTATGTCTGTGTTTTAGGTAGCTCGGATGATTTGTCGAGGGACCGCATCAAAGATGATATTGGGATTGATCATATTTCTGACTCGTTGACATACATTGGTGTTCCTATTTCTATGGGGAGGGCCTTGAAGAGAGATTTTGAATACCTGACTGTGAGAATCCAACACAGGGTGGCATCTTGGAAGGCGAGGTTTCTATCGTTTGCTGGTAGAAGATTGTTGATCAAGCACGTTCTGGCTAGTACTGCCATTCATACTACATCGGCAACAGGTATCCCTATTTCTACTTGCAACAAGCTAGAGATGATGATGTCTCGTTTCTTATGGGCTAGCAGAGACAACCATGACAGAAGAGCGTGGGTGGCTTGGAACAGGTTGTCCATACCCACAAATGTTGGAGGACTGGGTTTTCACTCTCTTCGGATTACTAACCAAGATTTCATTGCCAAGGCTTGCTGGGAGATGCTTACAGGAGAATCATTATGGGCTACTTTCTGCAGACAGAAGTATGGTTCATGATCCAGAAGTAATTCGGGACTATATCCCCCTCATTTGAAGAAAGGTGCCAGGGCGTCCCCTTGTTGGAAGAAAATTTGGGAAATGTTTCCATTCATTTATCCGAAATGTAGATGGATTATAGGAGCTGGTGACATACCTTTCTGGGATTCCTATTGGTGTGAAAGCAGGATGGTTGATCATGCTTTACATAGATCCGACAGAAGTATGAGATTCCTTGTCAAAGATTTCTGGTCCGAGGACCATGGATGGGACTGGCAGGCTCTGAGTATGATAATTGATGAAGACGGTTTGGCGATTATCAAACGAACAGGATGTTTCCTCTCCACCGATAAAGATTATCTCAGTTGGACGTTAACAGATAATGGAAAGTTTGATATTAGATCTGCTAATAAGCTTTTTTTTAATCCTCCTTCGTCAGATAGTATTGATCTGGAAAAGGTGTGGAAGCTGGACTTCCCTAGAGCAAGTGCCATCATATGGAAGATGATGCATCGTGCCATTCCAACGGATGAGAATGTTAGAAGATGCAACATTCAGATTGCATCCAGGTGCTCGTGCTGTGATGACCCCTCGTCGGAGAACGTTGTCCACCTTATGTTTGAGAGCCAGATAGCGAGGTATTTCTGGGACAAGTACACAGCTTTGGTTCAGGAACCCGCCCCACAGAACTTAGCACATCTTGTAGCTGTCTGCAGTAACATATACACCCGATCGGAAAGAACTTGGTTGGCGAGCAGGTTGGCTGCCATCATCGTGGAGAGCATATGGAGGATTCGATGCCTAAGCAGGTTTGAGAATTATAGAAGAAACCTGAACATTGAATGGGAGTATCTGACTATGAGAATGAATATTATGATGAAGAAGAAGTGCTTTGTGCTCGAAGAAGGGCCAAATTTTTTTTTCAGGCGTTAGCTGATAACAGGATGAATGAACCTTCGTGGAGAGTCAGGAATATTATGCTGATGAGATGGATTCCGCCGGACATACATAGTCTCAAGATGAACCTCACCATTGGAAGAGTAGCCAATCCGGAAGGATATCGTCGTAGATGGGCGGCGGGTATAGTGAGAAATAGAAGAGGTCAGGTGTCGATGGCCTTCAGAACCTGGTTGCAGGCAGAAGACTATACTCTTGCATAATTACAAGCGTGTATTGTGGGCCTTAAGATTCTTGAAGATAAATGTTTGAAGATTGCCTATATGGAGATAGATGATCAACGCACCTTCGACATCCTATGGGGGACTGCTGATGCACCTTGGAAAGCTATGCCGATCTTCAGAGAACTGAAAAGAAAGATCATCACAGATGCGATTAATGGATCTAAGGTTCACAAAGTGATAAATTCTATACCTAAAGAACTAGGAACATGGGGCTCGTACATGGAGGACATATACATCAGTTCTATTCCAGAGCCACATAAGATTAAGGGTATTTTGATTATGGAGAGGCACAATATTCCTTATGTTCATGTGGATAAGGGGTGGAATTGTAATTAGTTGGGAGTGGTTTATGTATAGAGGTGCGTTATATCTTTGATTGGGGTGAATACCTGCACTTTATAAGCAGGAGTTGTAAATGTTTTTTCAGTGATTTAGCCTACACGAGGAGGGTTGGATGAATAAAAGCACCTCCTGGCTTAACCAAAAAAAAATGTCTACATGTTAGAATTTGTTTGGCTAAGTCCAAAGACTAAGATCTCTAACCTCTTAACCTTAGATTAGAATTAAGTTCTAGGTTTTAGTATGTGACAAATGGAGTAGCATGTCTCCTTCCAGTGACTTTTTTTCTACAGTGAGTATACTTGGGTCTTCCTCTATCCCAAGGTGTCCTACCCCTCCCCCACTACGACCACATCCTCTATTTGATATGGTGGTATTATGAGAGACGTAGGGAGATGAATTTGTGATAGGAGTGGCTGAAGTATTTGATCGAGGAAAGCTCTGGAGACACATCAAAATGCTTCTTCCAATGAGGAAAGATTTGCACCTCACCGAATTTGGATTCTAACTCTATCACATTCCTTGAAAAGACCTACAAGGAACTTCATTATAAACATATAATCTTGTTTCTTTTGGAATTTGACAAAATCACTGGAGAGAGGAAGAAGATTGTTTAGATTTTATGTGATGTTAGTGACCTCTTCAAAATATTGTTGTAGACTTCTCTAATCTTGATGAAGAGAATCATTAGTTGGAGGTCCTTCCGTGATATGCTTCCCTTTCCCCCGACTTTTGAACTAGATTTTGATTTTGTGAATTCACTAATTTCATTTATGTCCATTTAGTTTTCTCAAAGTGATGATTATGTTTTGGACAAGAAGTGGTGTGTCTGTAAGTAATGGAGGCTTTATCCCATGACATAGTCCAATTAGGAAGTTATTCCATGATATGGAAAGTGGGGATGGAAAGGCTCAGAACCTTCTCCCAGTCACGATGGGAGAAAAATCGTTTAAAATAGTGGATCATAGAGAAAGATCATTGTTGGGGAAGGAAGGGGCTACTGTACGTGAAGGACACAGTCTCCTACTCAAGGTAGGAGATGATCTGTGGACCATCAGATACAAATCTAATGGTAGAAACCTAGTCATACTCCTAACCTTCACAAAAAAATGAGATAGGTTGCTCAACAATCGTAAGATCAAGATCCAGCAGCCCCTAGAGAACAAACATTAAGAAAAAATTAGAAAATCCCACGTGAAAAGCAAAATAAAGTAAACGTTATACAAACCGGATTTCAACTAAAGTGAAAATGTATTTTATTCCATTTTTATCTTTCTTGAATTAAGGGTCCAAACATTATCCAAATTATATGAAATTTACACAGGGGTCAATTAAGGTATGCAGATTCCGATTATACAATTGGATTTCATATTTGGAAACTTTTTTTGTATTAATTAAGGAAGTAATGTTTATCTTTCATCATGCATTAATGACACTTGGATGATTCAAAACTGGTGAAAATTTATCCACAAGTAATTTTTAGTGTGTTAAATACGAATTTTCCTTTATTTCCATCTTTTGAATTCATTTATCACATTATTCATCTTATATTGCTTTTACACATTTTCTCTCTACTAAACTTACCCTAATTATTTTATGTAATTAAAATTATATGAAAATTAACATATAGATGATTTTTAATATGTAGATTACAAATTTGAAGTTTGTTTCCACTTTTGAGATTTTAATTTATGAGCTATGTGACATTTATTATTTGTGGCTCATTTTTATATTATTTCACCATTACCTCAATTATTCATCCAATTATGTTCCATATCTTCATGTTAGCTCTAAAGGAGTAATGTGAGATTATTATGCACAAATCTCCATTTATTCTCATGTGGCATATTTTATGTGTCCCTTATTGGCCTAAATCTAAGGTGAAAGCATTAGGTTACATTAGGGTGATTTATACATGCATTATCTCATTAGGGTTACACTAAACATCTTTTAGGTCTAACCTCAACCTTTTTTGGCTAAGTCTAATGGTCAAAGATCTAGGGTAGGGTCTAAGATCCAGTATGTTACAACATTCCACCCCTTTAAATGATTTCATCGTCAAAATCTATTGATCCAAACATCAACAACCAAATACTCTCCACCCTTAAAAGGTTTGACCTTGTAAGTCAATATAAACATCATCAAGGTACTATGGTTACTTATGCATCTTTTAGTTGTGAATATTTCAAAAGATTATGTTGTTCATGTGTCCAACTAAGAGGTCACAACAACCTAGTGTTGAGCTTTAGGTCCTTGTGTCTCTAACCTAACTACCCTAAGATTCACTTTGTCAAACCAACAAATCATAGGGTTCAATGGTTGGTTAACTAAACCTTTTTCACAAAACACGTCTTCCAAGTCATCACTCCATCACCATAACTAGGGCTTAGGATGTTGAATTATATCGTTTCACTATCCATACTTCATAAAATCTTCATTTTGACTTAATTCAAGAAAACTTTGATAAAATCCTAGAAAATTTTGTATACATAGTAGTATAATTGAAAATATATTTTCCTTCAAAAAATCATATGATATGAAACAAAGATGAACTCAAAATCAATGCAGAAACCAAGTCACAATTTATCCATAACAACACCTCCTTATCCTAACATTGCACCCTCAAATCAAACCTCATAGCATCAAGAGATTCAAATTATCATGAACCTATATGAGAGGATAAGATCACCTAAAAGATCAGCACATTATTAGGGTTTACTACACATCACGATTCTAATGTGAAGCTCATATCAACCTTTCATCATTAAAAACAAACTTAGGTAAGACCTAGGGAAAACATATCACCTAGAAGTAACTATCTATGTCAAGGGTTCTAATAAGGGAGACAAAATTGAAATATTCAGATTCCGATTACCATCAGCTCTGATACCATGTTGTAAGGAGTGGGATCCAAAGGGGATCTACTCCCTACTAAAAATTTGAAGACAAGAACCTACAGTCCAAACACACCCAAAAGGTATGATGGAGTGGGTGTAAAATTTTCAACTCTTATTAATGGTATTCAAAACAACTACAGTATATAAGCGAAATAAAAATATTGATTACATTCAATTTATCACAAGGTTACTAAAAAAATCATAATCTCCCACAAAGGGTTTACATGTAAGATACAACTTATGGATCTAAGTAGAGGGAAATCTAAACTATATAAAAATTGTCTCCAAGCTTTACCTCCTTAAGCTAAGTCCATGTCTTCATGCCATGTCATCCAAGTCCTTCACCTAGGGTTGGAAGCATATCCCAACAAGAAGAGAAAAATAGATAACATCATCAAAGATGGGTATGTGCATACAAAAAGGAAATTGAGCAACATAAGCAAATAAAGGACATCAAAATATACAAAGCTTCCCATGGAAAAAAGAACCACCCAAGTGGGTATCAAGAAAAATGATCCATAATAAGAGAGATACTTGCCATTAAAATAAAATAAAAGTGGTCCCACAAAAGCACACATAATCTTTAGGCACAAAATCCATCACAATGATAACAATCTGCATGCATGTGAGCTAAGCATAGCACTAGAACAATATAAATACAATGGCAGACAAGCCTCACAAACTAGAAACCTGATAGAGAATGGCACATAAAAAAACTCCCCAATATATAAAGTGTGGGCACAAAACCTAGGTATGGGGCACATAACCTCCATCCCAAAAATATAATAAGGGCACATAAACCCAAAAACCAAGTCTATTACATTACTCAAGGGCTACCGAGTCACATAAAATGCCTAATGTAGAGGTAAGTGAAAAGAATAGTCAGAATAAATAAGATTTCCATCACAAAAATGGAAAATATAAACATCCACCACATAAGTGGAAAAAATAGGGTTCTTCAAGTATTAATCATAAGCTGGAGTCCAAAGAAAGTCCAACAAAATAGGATGATCAATAGATCATTATCAATTAGAGTTCTTCACATGGAATAAATTCTCAAAAATAGATATTGTGTGGGCTATCAAAAGAGCAATAATTTAGGATGATTGCTCAATATAAAATAATTGGGGATGCAAACATACTGTAAGAGAGAGAAACAAGATTAATTGCTCAAGTTGAATAATTGGGGATGCAATCATACATTACTCAAAAACCAAGGCTATTACATTACTCAAGGACTACTGAGTCACATAACATGCTTAATGTAGAGGAAAGTAAAAAGTATAGTCAGAATAAACAAGATTTCCATCACAAAAATGGAAAATATAAACATCCACCACATAAGTGGAAAAAATAGGGTTCTTCAAGTATAAATCATAAGCTGGAGTCAAAAGAAAGTCCAACAAAATAGGATGATCAATAGATCATTATGAATTAGAGTGCTTCACATGGAATAAATTCTCAAAAATAGATATTGTGTGGGCTATCAAAAGAGCAATAATTTAGGATGATTGCACAATATAAAATAATTGGGGATGTAAACATACTATAAGAGAGAGAAATAAGATTAATTACTCTAGTTGAATAATTGGGGATGCAATCATACCTCTCTTTAGAGTCAAAATAGTCCAAAGTCCAATTTAGGTCCAAGCCTAGACTTCCAAGGAACCTATTAAGCATATATGTAGATTTAGCATCAATTTCACATTGATGATCAAAATCCTAGAAATCACCTTTTTCTTATATGTGAATTATGTTATCAAAACCATGCCATATTTTAGGTTATCTTTTTTTTCTTAGCTCAAAGCATATTTTATTATATTTTTCTAACTTTTAAATATTTACTTATGAATTTTTCAAGTTATTATCTATTTAGGTAAATCCATTAAAATTCATATATTTATTAGTTTGGAATTAGATGATAAAACCAACATCATTAGATAGGAAATATTTTACTGAATCCATCGACTATTTATTTATAATTTTTTGATCAGTGGATAATTGTTATGGATCTTTGAAAGTCAATCAATAATAAATTTCCATGTTAACAAATCAATCACAAGAAAGAAAGAGAGAGAGAGGGACTGGGCCACACAGTCTGAGTTGTCCCAATCAGGACTGGCCAACTCATCAGGCCACTCAAACACATCAGCAAGTAGTAGGCACACAACGAAGAAACAAAACTATGTGAAGTTATGAAAATGTCCCTCTATGGAAAACAAAAAGCAAGGGAAAAATAGGGGGGTAGAGAAGAGAAAATACGACAGAGATTCATCCCTCACTAGTTCCCATGCCATGGCCATGAGGCCAAGTAGCAAGAGGAAAAGTTAAATCCCAACTCTACAACCCGACTCACCCTGGGGTCAAACCAAGTAATGAGAGAGGAAAAAAAACACGAGAATTGTGGAGGAAACCCGAAGAATGATGAACAGATGAGTAGATCAACCTAAAAGTCAAAAAAATCATGAATCACCTCTTACCAGAGCACTGCATTCGACCTATAGCTTTATAGCATCACCCCGAACTCCCCAATGCCTTTTTCAAGAGTTTTAGTGGCCCGAGTCATGCTGCCAAGTGAGCGTTATACCTCCATGAAAATGAGATCATGGGACGACTCAAGGGAAGATCACAAAGACAAAAGAAGAAGCCATTGGGTTTATAGGAGTACGGAGATGGCACAAATGAGTTTAATTGACCCACATTGCCATGGATACGAAGAACCTATTTAAGGGGTTCAAGGTCAAAAGTGAGGTACGATGAGATGTTAGGATGGGCTTCGAGAAAAATTGTAGAAGGAAAAAGGATCTTTGAGACTAGAGGATTATAGGGAGTCAACTTATATATATATATATATATATATATATATATATATGTATGTATATAAGCTTAGTTCCTAACTTCTGCAAAAATTTTAGGTAAGAAAGCTTTTGGTGGTTTTTGGGAGGAGTGATAGAAGATATGGAAAGTGGGGAAGGAAAGGCTTGGAACCTGCTCCTGGTCATGATGGGAGAAAAATCATTTAAAATGGTCAAGCATAGAGGAAGATCGATGGCAGAGAAGGAAGGTGCTACTATATGCAGAGGACACAGTCTCCTACTCAAGGTAGGAGACAATCCATGGACCGTCAGATACAAATCTTATGGTAGAAACCTGATATAGCTCCCAGCCTTTCAAAAAAAAGTGACAAGTTTCTCAACAACCATAAGATCAAGATGCAACGACCGCTAGAGACCACACATAAAGAAAAAAATGGAAAATCCCATGTGAAAAGCAAAATAAAGGAAACTTTATACAAATCAGATTTCAAATAAAGTGACACATGTATTTTATTTCCTTTTTCTCATTCTTCAATTAAGGGTCCAAACATTATCCAAATTACATGAAATTTTGCACATAGGTCAATTAAGGCATGTAGATTCTGATTATGCAATTGAATTTCATATTGGGAAACTTTTGATGCATTAATTAAGTCATGTTTTCTCTTTCCTAATGAATTAATGATACTAGGATTATCCAAATTTGGTGAAAGTTCATCCACAAGTAATATTTAGTGTGTTAAATATGAATTTGCCTTTATTTCCATCTTTTGAAGTAATTTAACACATTATTAACCTTATATGGCTTTTACACATTTTCTCTCTCCTAAACTTACCCTTATTATTCAGGGTTATCCAAATTAGATGAAATTTGACATATAGACTATTTTTAATATGTAGATTAGAAATTTGAAGTTTGTTTCCACTTTTGATATTTCAATTTATGAGATATGTGACATTTATTATTTATGGCCCATTTTTATATTATTTCATCATTATCTCAATTATTCATCCAATTATGTTTCATATCTTCTGTTATCTCTAAAGGAGTCATGTGAGATTATTATGCATGCATCTCCATTATTTATCATGTGGCATATTTTATGTGTCTCTTATTGGCCTAAGTGTAAGGTGAAAACATTATGTTATATTCGGATGATTTATACATGCATTAGCTAATTAGGGTTATACTAAACACCTTTTAGGTCTAACCTCAGTCTTGTTTGGGTAAGTGCTAAATGTCAAAGATCTAGTTTCATCCACTGAGCTACAACATCTCTAATAGACACTTGTATTCTTTTTTCTATTATTTATACAAAACTAAATCTACTTAGAAAAAAACATAAATAGTCTATTGTGAAAAGAAACATAATGAATGTGTCTTGAACCCAAACATCTAAACATAACTCACATTTCAACCACTTAGATACAAAAACTCTTAAACACTTTATATATATAGTTCAATCTACTTAACTAAGAACATAGGTCGTCCTCTCGGACAAAAAAACATAATCAATGGGTCTTGTACCGAAGATATCCTAATAACCCACTGAGTGACAACGTCTCGTGTGTATACTTCAATTCTTTTTCTACTACTTTTATATAATTAAATAAAATATGATTCAGCTATAAAAAAATGTGCAGAATGGGTCTCGATCCTGAGACATCTACACAAACACACACATTGAAGTGACTACGCTAGCGCATCCTTGCATGTGTTAACAAGTGAATTCTATACTTGTATTCTTTTTCTATTACACACACACACACACACACACATAGATATATATATATATATATATATATATATATATATATATATATATGCTGGTAAGAGAAAAGCCCAGTTGGCGAATTTTGTTGGTTCCCAATGAAGGGACCCGGGTTCGAAACCACACGGACAAGCATCTCTTTATTTATCCCCCTCCCGAGCGTCTGACCTCCCCCACAGGTTATGGGAGGGGGGATAAATCTTTTTCTTTTAATCCCATATATATATATATTAATATATATAAATAAATAAATAAATATATATATGATGGCAAGGGAAAAGCCCAGTTGGCTAATTCTGTTGGTTCCCAATGAAGGGACCCAGATTCGAAACCACATGGAGAAGCATCTCTTGATTTATCACCCTCCTGAGCGTCCGACCTCCGCCACAGGTTATGGGAGGGGGATAAATCTTTTTCTTTTAATCCCATATATATATATATATATATATATATATATATATATATAGTCAGGCTAGAATACACTCGAGTGTATTCGGAGCAGAATACACTCAAGTAGTTTTTCATGATGCAATATTTTTTTCAAAAATCTAATCCGTTGATCTTCTAAAACATCTTGTGAATAGCTCATACGAGCACATTTGGACATTTATAGGTCATGTTATAAAGACCCCAAAAATTATGCATTTCAAATTAGTTTCACGTGTCATTTTGTTTACCTTGGATGAGTGCCTTACACTCATCCAAATGGGCTCAATATTTGTATATAGCCTAGTTATAGTATGACGGTGAAGATTAATGGTTTACATTTTGTAAAAAATAGTCTTGATATGCAAACACACTTGAGTGTATTCATGTGATCTGTACACTCGAGTGTATTCTAGCCTAACTCTCTCTCTCTCTCTCTCTCTCTCTCTCTATATATATATATATATATATATATATATATATATATATATATATATATATATATATATATATACACACACACACAAAGTTCATTCATTACCAGCATCGGTATCTAGGATTTCTTATCCCGTACCTTCAAAAAAGTAACTAACTAGACAAATAAATAACTATGTTGTCAAACAAATAACTATTTGACTAAAAAGGTAAAAACAGGCAAAATACATAGTAGAAATTCTGGAATAAATATGTAGTTGTGCATCCCTTACAACTATAACAACTATATATGTAATATACCTATTTGGAAGATAATGTAACCCTGTATATGTCTATAGTAAAAACTACACAAAATAACTATTTCTGGAGCATATATATATATATATATATATATAATCAGGCTAGAATACGCTCGAGTGTATTCGGAGCAGAATACATTCAAGTAGTTTTTCATGATGCAATATTTTTTTCAAAAATCTAATCCGTTGATCTTCTTAAACATCTTTTGAGTAGCTCATACGAGCACATTTGGACATTTATAGGTCATGTTATAAAGACCCCAAAAATTATGCATTTTAAATTAGTTTCGTGTGTCATTTTGTTTACCTTGGATGAGTGACTTACACTCATCCAAATGGGCTCAAAATTTGTATATAGCCTAGTTATAGTATGACGGTGAAGATCAATGGTTTACATTTTGTAAAAAATAGTCTTGATATGCAAACACACTTGAGTGTATTCATGCGATCTGTACACTTGAGTGTATTCTAGCCTAACTATCTCTCTCTCTCTCTATATATATATATATAAATATATATATGTATATATATATATATAAATATATATATACACACACACACACACACAAAGTTCATTCTTTTCCAGCATCGGTATCTAGGGTTTCTTAAGTTATATAATCACATTATTCATTACTTATGCCTTTTACTCATTTTCTCTCTCCTAAACTTATCCTAATATTTCAAGGTTGTCCAAACTAGATGAAATTTGACATGTAGGCTAATTTTGATATGTAGATTTCTAATTTGAAGCTTGTTTCCACTTTTGAGACTTCTTTTTATGAGATATGCCATATGGCCCATTAACGACCCATTATCTAAATTATTCATCCAATTAAGTTCCTTATCTTCATATTACCACCACTAGCCATGCATTCTGACTACAAAAACTGAGTTTGTTAATGAAATCAATACAATAGCTCCTCTTCTGTGGCACTATGTTCCTTCTATGGTGCAACACACCCTTTGTGGCATAAATGCCTTCTAGTGACATAAAGGTGTCTTGTATTCGGTGGCACCAAGTGCCTTTTGTGGTGCAATGCACCTTCTATGGCATAAAATCCTTCTATTTTATGTACCATAATACTTTTGTTATGTGAGGAATTATTATATAATATAAATTATGTTCTGGTGTCATTTTCTATTCTATCTTGCTTTAGTTTTCATTCTGATTCTATTCTGATTATGTTTCTATTCTAGTTTTGTATCTCAACTTTTTGAGATGAATTCTAAAGAATGTAATCTATTATAGCATTTGAAGTTATAAATTCTATTCATACTTCTATAAAATATCTAAATTATGATATAACAATAAGGAACTAAAAGCTGGAGATAACTTTTAATATTTCCATTATGTATTCTAATTATTCTATACTAAATTCTGAAACTTAATTAGTAAAGAACTATGATTGTTTTAAATCTATATTATATATCTAAATCTAATATTCTGAAAGAGATTCAAAATTGTAGATGATTGTAAGGAATTAACATTTTGAAATAGATTCTAATCATAATTCTGAGTTTTAATAACCCACATGTTGATTTCGAATAATTATGTATGAATAATAACTTAAAGCTGATGATTTAGAAAATCTAGAAATGAGCCATCTGAGGAAGTAATTCTATTGGACTAGAAAGTAATACTCAAAATATAAAAATTAGACCATGTGTCTAATGGATTGTTCTCGGAAGGATAATTATATAACATGAATTCAAAGGGCATGACCCACTTACCTGTGGTAAGCCAAGTCTTATATGAAAACACTGCTTCAAGTCTTACTTCTAACCTTCTCCTGAAAACCAAAGGATCTATCAGTCTTCATGTCTTTTATTAAAGTCTAGTCTTCTAGGGTTATTAATGTTCTCAATTAGGGTTTCTAGGCACATGTGTCTTACTATTTGGTTAATTCTAGGAGCATGTGAGTGATCTTATGTTTTGGTGAATACTAGGATGTATTATTTTGCACTTTATAGTGGATTTGTTGTTAGAATTAGAGTTTTGGTCACATCCACTTCTTCTCATCTTACTTCATTAACCCCACCTATCGACTTTGAATTAGGGTTGTCATACTAACCCTTATATGTAGCCATAATGATTTTAGGATTCATGTTTAAGCTATCATAAGAAATCAAAGGGTCCTGATTCAAATATCGTTAATTCACATTTGTATACACATTATCTCTAGGTTCTTGTTACATAAATTCTACTTATTTAAAATCATACATAAAATAACATAATAATATCTTGTTCATCATTATTAGTACTTCCTCATCTTCATCTAAGTGATTGGGATTATTGATATAGATATTAATTTGGATCATTATCTTCTAAATCGTAAGACATGACTAGTTATTATTAGTCTGTTAATTTATTATTATTGTGTAGCTAGTATGCATTTACTTGAATAGTTGATTACATTACCATCATTAGGGTGAGATCAAGGTTTTATCAAGGCCAACATACCTTTTCTCAGTGTTTGGCTAAAATTTGGTATTTTTCTGATTAGAGAAATAATTACTAGGCTTCTCAAGGGTTCTAGTCATTTCTAGCCAATCACTAGTGAGATAAAAATGAATTGCAAAACTAGAAAAATAAGAAAGGATCACGAGAAAGCAACACATACTAAGCACTATCTTCCTACTTTGAGCAGTAATGCCAACGAAAGGGATCTCCATGATCAATATTGGAGTAGCAAGATGCTTTGGAAATCATGGACTTGCACACTATCATCGTTGTGCCAGGTTGACTCTAATGAGCTCTTTCCGAGGTCAGGAGATGGCCCGAGTGGCAAATACGGTTCATTGTAACACAACATAAAACAAGGGAAATCTAAGATCAAGCTAGGTCAAGGGGAAGCAAGGCGAACAGGAAAAGAGGGGAACTCAGGCCCTCAAAGACAAACAATGTGAACATCATTATTAGGAGATAGAGAAGGTCTCATATGATCAAAGAAAGCATGGAAAGTAAGAGAAAATGCAAAGTTGGTTCATAGGAATTACCTTGATTGAGGACCTAAAATGTGCCAGAGAAGATCCAATGACTCATGACACACCTTCCTGACCCCTTGCCATGATCTGAGCACAAGCTGAGGCTCTCAATGGTGAGCTTCCATGATGGTTGCCTAGTGGTTTCATTGGGAGACTAGAAGGGTGCATCGGGCCAAAAACTACAGCTGGGGTTGGGTTTCTTTCAATATGTAGATGGTTTCTTTATAGGTAATTGGACTGAGGTTGAGTAGTTGAGGAGAATAGGCTATACTTGCTGGAGATGATGGTGGTGTGGCACAAAGAGATTAGGGCTAAGGGATTCAAAATTGGAGATGTGAAGGGTGTTCAAGGACCTCCTCAGATATCTCCCAATCCTCATACAACAAAGGGTGGTGCTTGATGGTCATTTACATGTGATGGCACCGAAGGGTATGAGTGGTGTTTTGGTTGTTTCGTGTATGGTACTTTATAGGGTTCAAATAAGAGTTTAATAGGTTCCATCCAATCTTAGGAAACTAGTGAAATCTGTTGCAAAAGAAATTGAATATATCGCGAGATATCAGTGTTTGATCGGGAGTAGGGACCTAGTGGCTGGCGTGCAGGAGACTAGAGATTGAAGGATATCCTTCAACAACAGTGATCTAGAGTTCCATCATGGGCTCCAATCAAACGACCCAAACAGAGTCCACTGGAACACAATTTCCAAAAAAGACATTTCTCTCATTTCAGTTGCCATAATCTTGTACAAATTAGTTATCTAGTCAAACAAACTTTGATTAACACCAAATTTTGGATGGTCGTTCCTCTCTATCTCTAGAATATTCTAGTGAAGTCTCTTTTTTTATTCTATGTCAGAGTAATTAATACAATTAAAACAATATTGAGCTTAAATATCTAATAACTAAGTATCTAACAACAATTAAATCCTAAAATTTTTGTGTAGTATTGTATTACTACATTTTGTCTTAATAGAAAAACTGTAAATACATTTTGATAATCCATATTGAAATAGACCATGAATAAAATTTACTTAGGAAATTCTAATAGTTCTAAAAATTGAGGATGTCACAATTCTACTCACCTTGGCTAAATTTCGTCCTCAAAATCTCAGATAACTACCCACCTTATGGTTTTAATAATTACATCATTGGTTGTACATGATCAACCCAAAGAATCCTGATTTTGAGCTGAAGAGGTACAAACTATGCATGTCATAATAATACTTTCATCTAATTAATACTACTAGGGTTAGGTCACACCTTCTACTATTTGGTCCTCATCTACCTCTTATGTGTCCATGGAAAATACTCCTTCCTGACACTTCTCTCTCTAATTTTTTAGGTCTTTAAGTGGCCTTCATCACCACATAGGTAGCTACTAGATGTCCAACCTTACCCTCCCCCCATGGGCACCTGACACTTAACATGTACTCTAAGATTCTAACTAATATTAAATTAGGTTTAGGTGACTATATGTATCAAATTTTTAATGTCAACTCTTATTTTCTTTGTGGCCTTTGGATACATGCCGGTCGTTCATATATTCATAGGTGACATGTCTTATCATACTTATCTTATCACCTCTCTCATGCACATGTCACATACAACATGCACTTGGAAAGACAAGACAAGTATGACTATGTACATAACACTCTCTCTACAAAACCCCATAAGCTTGTGTCCCATACCACAAACTTGTGGGAAAAAGAGAGAGAATTCTATATACAACTATAGTGTTAACATAAAAGTCTAAGACATCTTGACACATAACCCTAATCCCTATCTAAACTTACGTCTCCTGTCTAGACCTCTTCTTTAATTCATAGTATCTTTAACTTATTTCTTCTACACCTAAGACTACTAGTTATCTTTCTAAATCTTTACTCTACTCTCACTTAGCTTCTTATTGGATGATATTAAGTAAGAACATGAGAATTCATATGGTGGCCAACTATACTATCACTGTGATACCATATTGTAACACCCTCCCTAAGTACACAGATGTGCATAGCAGAAGCAACCCTGAGTTATCCATAACTCGTGCACTCAAGCGGGAATTACATAAAACTGGCATACATAAAAACAATATAATCAATCACACAAACTTTAAGCGATAAACATTCTCATCAATGCTCTTACAAAAGTAAACATTAAGGTTGTAACATGGAAGCTAATCTTGAGACAAAGTATGTAATCTAAGTTCTAAACATTGTAAACATATAACTGAATCTATAAAACTAAGGATCATCTTATAGTTGGCACCCCACCAGATTTTATCCTACTCTATCTGTGCACTCCAAGTTTCTGGGTGCTACTTCTGTTGTCGCTAGCTTCTCACCTACGGACATCCTGTCCCAGTCATGTACAAAGGAAAAACTAGGTTAGAGTAAGTGGCATTGAATTCTAATAACATACAGGAAATGAATGCATTATAACAACTTGAAATCTACAAACAATGCAAAAGTCTGACAATGTAAAACTAATTTTAGATGGAAAAAATTGTAATATTGGCAAATAACTAGATTTTGGTGATTTAATAGATCATGTAATGGTGTAGACCCTGCATAGTTTCTGGATGGCACATTCCTCTTACATTTTTTTTATCATGAATTATATAAGAGGAAACATCACATTTATAAAGATAAGAAAACATATATGTAAATGTTATTTGTTCTCGCACAATCGAAACACTAGTACACTTGTTGCAATTTATGTGTATGTGTGTGTGTGTTTGTGTATGTAGGACATTATGAACGTTCCTTTTACTTACTAGTAGAAGTAGTGTGTCATACATCACAATAGATATATCAATATTTTTATAAAAAATACAGTTTTTGATACATGAAAATGGGAAAAAGAGATCCCAAGGTTGATGTTAATTGTATTTATAGCATAATCTCTAAAGTCTAGAGAGAGAAAAGATCCCTTCCATTAACACTAGTGTTTTCCCTAGCATTACATCTATATGAATAGATAAAAAAATATTATATTGAGTTAGAGAAACACACACGCACACATAAACACACTCTCTCTCCCCCACATGCACACACATATATATATGTATGTATGTGTATATGTATATATATGTATCTCTAAATATATGTATATATATAAGTATATATAACATATTCATGCAAGTTCCTTTTTACTTTTTAGTAGTAGTAAGTAATACTTCATCATAAATGTATCCATCCTTTTATCAAACATCTTCTTTCTAATACATAAAAATAGAAAAAGAGATTCAAGTTTGACTCATTTATATTTATTGAATAAAATCTAACGACTAGAGAGGGGAAAAAAATCTCCTACATTAAGTATAATCATTGGCCAAACGTTACCTTTATACTAAGATGCTTCATTGAATAACTAGTACTCTAGTGTTAGAATAGTAACCTTTCAAGGTACATAAGTCTCTATCAGTCACCAAATCATATTTGATTATCGAGTGTTTCAATTTATTTTGGTATATGATTGGTCATTATAATTCCAATGACTACAACATTTGAACAATATTTTTCAAAAGGACATCATCGGATCACTAATTGCTTAGTGACTGAATTCTTCTTACTTATGCTTTTTGGTAAGTCATAATTTATGTGTGACTCATTTTATAAAAATTGTAATTCAATTTTGGAAACTAAAGTTTCATTCACTTCCAAGCGATTGGTTTGTTGTAAATGTAAATATGAAAGTTGTGAAAAAATATTTTAGATTTTTATTGTATAATGTATAATAAATAAGGACCTCAAAGATGTGAAGAAGAAATCATATCTGTAGATAACTATGATTTTTTTCAACAATAGTAACTTGAAGAAGTGACTAGTGTGGATGTTGCTCCTTCAAAAAATATTTTCATATGCCAAATCATAGTTCAATGAAAATATTGTCATTAAAAATAACATCACAATCACTTCATATGTACACATTTTTGGAATAATATCCACACTTTAGGTGCTTTTCAATATGGTTACTAGTTCATTATTGTTTAAAGTAATATATAATGTTATTTTTTGTGTATTTTTCATGAACCGTATACGGATTTTTTTTTACATCATACTACTTAAACATGAAGTCTAAAAATAATTATATAAATCACATTCTTTTGTCACTAGTATAGTGAGATTGTTCTTTTAGGGTGCTCATAAATCTTAATTTTAAAAATCACACTCATAATGGCGGTTATAGCTTAATTTTTTTACATAGTGTGATATATTGTATAATATTTAATCATATAAAGTTATAGATTCGACAATAAATCATGTTCACACTGCTAACATCCTTAGCCATAAATATTTTATATGAGTCATTTAAGAAGAATGAAGAACATAATTGTAAAGGTAATATTGTTATTTTCTACAAAAGTCATTTTCCGTTCTTTTTAAGAAGAAACTCAGGAACTATTTTTTTGTGTAAGTCGATAGCTCCTACAAAGAAAGAAGTCAAACCATCTAACCAGCCCTTCCACAACAAAATCTTCCTCAAGCCCCTCGAGCCCAGATAAAGATGATGATGACAAAGGAGGGAGGGACAGTTGCAGGCACAACTTCGAAGGTCGAGACTGTCAATGCAAAGACCACCCCAAGGGTGGAACCTCCTACAAAAGAAACACTACAACAGTCAGAATCTCATCATGATGCCAAGATAAAGAAAACAAATGCCCTATCAAGAATGTTTGACTTGAACAACAGCCCAGAAGAGGACAAGGTTGCATCTAAGGAACCTAAACCAACCGTTGTCAGGGATGAAAGCATTACCATAGAAGATCTCACATCATGAGAAAAAAGAGATCTCAACAAGCTCTCGGATGACATGACATTCAAAATCAGTATCTGCAACAATTTTCTGAAAGTCCCGATGCAGTATGAGCATAATGATTCAGTCTATGATGGAAAGATGGTTGTGACATTAGCCATGTTAAGTTGGCTATGCTATCAACGACACTACTATTTGACACAGTCTATAGGCATGCGGTTGTTGCACTATCCATGGAAATGTGGGCATTAAGAATTGGACTCTATTAGGTTGTTACATCTCCACCATTTGTGGATCGCTGCTATTTTGGATCTTTACCAAACGTGTACAATGAACTCATGTAAATCTTTTGTTATAAATACTAATACAGAAGCGTAGAGTAATAGTGTGTTGAATTACAAAATAGCTTTCTCAACTTGGTATCAAGCTAGTTCTATCCTCCTCCATGACCCCTTCCACCACCAACACAGACTCTAGTCCTACTGCTCCATCGACTTTCCCCTCCCTTAATCATGTCAGAAGACTTCTCTCCCTCAAGCTGAGATCGCCTTGCCCATGCCTCTGTTTCAAAATAGTTTTGTCACTTTGCATTTGATACTGCTACCTACCTAATAAACTATTGTACTACACCCTTTCTTAGTGATCGCTCTCCATATGAAGTTTTGTTTAATACCCCACTCGATTACCAGTTCTTACGAGTGTTTGGTTGTGTTGCCTATCCACTAACTTGTCCATACTCCAAGCATAAATTTGAATATTGTACAACACCTTGTGTTTTTCTGGGTTACTGGCCCACTGATGTAGGTTACTCACCGACACAGCTTGGGTATCATTGCTTCCATCTTCCCACTCACCGCTTATATGTCACACGCCATGTCACATTTGATGAAACTATGATTCCCTTTCGCACCTCTATCCTTGGACAACCACCGCCTGCCTCTCCAACACCATGTCTATCTATTCCCCTATCAGAACCACCACCGCCAAGACTAGTGCCTACACTTCCTCACCGGTCAATACCTCCAAGCCAACCGTCACCACCCAGCAACACCTCCATTCCCAATTCCCATGCACCTACTGCTTCTTTGCAATGCAGCGACACTTTGCCCCCACCTCCAACAACTCCTATTAATAACTCGTCCCTTTCACAACCCCACGCCCCCCTAGACTATCCACCCAACAAATACCTCCTCCTACTAATTATGCAATCAACCAAAAATTAACTACCACAAACTTGTCGGAATCCGTCACTCTAGAGCCTTACTTTCTATACAGCACCCTCTCATTTATGTCATTTCTACGTCTCCCACTCTGCCAGAACTCACCTATTTCATAGAATCCAATAAAATCCAACTTTGGCGTGTGGCTATGGCAGATGAAATGCATGCCCTCATCTCAAATGGCACCTTGTCTCTTGTTCTCCTACCGCCGAATATGTACGTTGTAGGTTGTAAATGGGTTTTCCGTAACAAATATCATGTCGATGGGTCCCTTGAGCGTCACAAAACTCGACTTGTAGCTAAAGGGTATCATCAACAAGAAGGTGTGGATTACATAGAAACTTTTAGCCCTATCATTAAACCTACCACCATATGTTTTGTTCTCTCCGTTGTCGTTACACAACATTGGCAAATTCATCAACTCAACATCCGTCATGCCTTCCTTCATGGAGACCTTCAAGAATAAGTTTTCATGTTTCAGCCCCCAGGATTCATCAACCCTAATTATCCTAATCATGTTTTTCGTCTCCACAAGTCAATTTATGGGCTCAAACAATCACCTCATGCATGGTTTCACAAACTTCATGACTTATTTTCGTCGTATGGTTTTGTTGCCTCTAAAACATATGCCTCATGGTTTTTTTATCATAAAATTAATATCCATGTTTATGCTTTGGTCTATGTGGATGATATTATACTCACCGGCAGCCATCCAACATTTATTACCACCTATTTCAATAACCTACAAAAATCCTTTTCTTTAAAAGATCTTGGGCCCCTCCATTACTTTCTCAGCATTGAGGTTATTCCCACTGCTAACGGTATGCTTCATTCTCAATGGAGATACATCATCACTCTACACCTTCATTCTCACATGGATGGTGCAAAACCAATTTCCACACCCTTATCTCCCTCCACTTTACTCTCCCCACCTAATGCAGATCCTTTTTCTGACCCTCATATCTATCGTCAAACAGTTGGAGCCTTACAATATGACACCTTAACAAGGCCCACCATTGCATTTTCTATAAATAAAGTTTGTCAATTCATGAGTGCTCCTACCACTGCACATTGGCAAGCCGTAAAACGAATACTCCACTACCTCAAACACACAATTCACCTTTCATTGCCAATCAATCACACTACATCCACCTCTCTGGTCCTTCATTCCTTTTTAGATGCAGATTGGGAAGGCTGCACCGTTGACTGTAAATCTACATGTGGATATTTAATTTTTCTAGGCAATAATTTGGTCTCATGGGATGCACGTAAATAACACATAGTATCCCAATCCTCAACAGAGTCTGAATATAAGGCATTAGCTAATACAAGAGCAGAACTTATTTGGTTAAGATCTCTACTAACTAAATTGGGCTTTCCCTATCCTCAGCCACCCATACTTTGGTGTGATAATCTTGGAGCTACGTATCTTGATGCCAATCCAATTTCACACGCAAGAATGAAACACATTGAAGTAAATTTTCACTTCGTGCGAGAACAAGTTGCCTCCAAACTCTTACAAGTACGATACATGTCTAGCAAGGACCAACCAGCAAATATAATGATGAAGGCATTACCATCTCCTAGATTTTATATGCTAAAGAGCAAGTTATGTCTTTCCAAACGGGAATGATGAACTTGAGGGGGTGTGTTAAGTTGGCTACGCTATCAACGGCACTACTGTTTTACATAGTCCACAGGCACGTAGTTGTTGCACTATCCACGACTACGTGGGAATCAAGACTTGGACTCTATTGGATTGTTACAGCTCCACCTTTTGTGGATCGCTGCTATTTCGGATCTTTATCAAACGTGCACAGTGTACTCATGTAAATCTTTTGTTTTAA
This sequence comes from Alisma plantago-aquatica, assembly GCA_963693085.1. Classification (NCBI taxonomy): domain Eukaryota; kingdom Viridiplantae; phylum Streptophyta; class Magnoliopsida; order Alismatales; family Alismataceae; genus Alisma; species Alisma plantago-aquatica. Next base: position 1,819,768,537 of record OY856409.1, on the reverse strand, counting down.
ATACTAATAGAGTAATAGTGTGTTGGATTACAAAATAGCTTTCTCAACTAACCACACTCAATTCTATAGAATTAGAGCAGCCATCAGAAGAGAACCATCCCATAGAAGACTTAATTGCCGAGAAGGGTTCAAAAACCCAGTTGGTCATGAATCCACATTCAATTTCCAACTATTGTAGTTTATTTTGATAAATATTCAAAATCATTATAATTCAATCTACACAGTGTTAGAAAAATATTTATGTATATTGGTCATCAAAGCACTACCTAGTCTAGTGCTAGAATGGTGACATGTATAGGTTAAAAAATCTACGCAAGAAACAACTCGAATTTATGCTTGACTAGTGCGAGTTTTTTTATATGTATTGCACCACTTCTAGTCGCACTCAAACCATACTAGAAGCTTAATTTTAATTTAGGCATCATTGAATAACATGTAGTGTAGTGGTAATTTGTTTTCTTTTTGTATTTATTAATACCTACTTCTTACCAGTTTAGGTTCAATTTGTGAAATTTAATTTGTTCTTAAATATTTTTGTTCTTGATACCAACGTAAATTTACAAAATTAAACAAATAATTTTAGATAAAAACATTATACATTAGGCAAGTTACTAGTTGTTGAGTGGTAAAATAGTATCATGTCATGGTTTAGATCCTACTTCATTTTCAAATTGATGCATTTATTTATATTTTTCGATATTTTTATTATCATAATTAATATAATGAGGAAAAGAACATTTGATTTATTATTGAGATAGAAAAATGTAACTATTGTTACCCACATCATCAAAAGTAGTGGTACAATAATTCATAATAGTAACCTGCCAAGGTTCATAAACCTCTCCTGGTCTCGTATTTGATTCACAATTATTGCAATATTTTTTAGCAGACGTGAAATGATAACCACTCTATTCTACATAGTATAACAATAATAGTTTTCTATGCAAATAAACAAAGCCCTAGTATTCTAGTGGTAGGGTGGTGATCCTATGAGGTTGTAACAAGTCTCTGAGGCACATAACCCAGGTTCAAATCCTGGCTGGTGCTATTTTTTTACAAAATCATTATCCATTTAATTGAATCTCTAGCAATCTTGTGGTAGACTTCATTGTTCTTGAATTAATAAAAATTATTTATTGTGTAGCATGGTTGAACTCATCTTTTATCTTTTTGTGGCCACTATGATACAATAAGTCCTCTTCTGTGGCAATATGTGCCTTCTATGGTGCAGCACACCTTCTGTGGCCTAAATGGCTTCTAGTGACACAAAGGTGTCTTCCATTCTGTGGCACCAAGTGCCTTCTATGGTGCAATGCACCTTCTATGGTATAAAAGCCTTCTGATTTGTGTACTGCAATACTTCTATTTTGTGAGGACTTATTATATAATATAAATTATGTTCTGGTGTCATTTTCTATTCTATTCTATTATATTCTATCTCTATTTTTATTTTGATTATGATTCTATTCTGATTTTGTTTCTATTGTGGTTATGTATCTCAATTATCTAGGAATTCTAAAGTATGTAATCTATTCAGGCATTCTAAGTTCTAAATTCTATTCATGCTTCAATGAAAAATCTAAATTTTGATATAGCAATAAGGAACTAAAAGTTGGAGATAACTTCTAATATATCCATTTTGTGTTCTAATAATTCTATACTGAATTTTGAAACTCAATTAGTAAAGAAATATGGTAGTTTGAAACCTAGATTCTATATCTAAATTTGATATTCTGAATAAGATTGTAAATTATAGTTGATTGTAAGGAATTAACATGCGGAAATAGATTCTAATCCTAATTCTGAGTTCTAATAACCCACATTCTGATTTCTAACAATTATGCATGAATAATAACTTGAAATTGATAATTCAGAAGATCTACAAATGAGCTATCTAAGGAAGTAATTCTATTGTACGGGAAAGTAGTACTCTACAGATAAAAATTAGACAATGTGTCTACTGGATTGTTCTCGAAAGGATAATTATATAACATGTATCCAAAGGACATGACCCACTTACCTGTGGTAAGCCTGGTCTTATCTGAAAACACTGCTTCAAGTCTTGCTTCTAACCTTCTCTTGAAAACCAAAGGATCTATCAGTCTTCATGTCTTTTCTTAAAGTCTAGTCTTCTAGAGTTATTAATGTTCTCAATTGGGGTTGCTAGGCACACATGTCTTACTCTTTGGTGAATTCTAGGAGAGTGTGAGTGATCTTATATTATGGTAAATACTAGGATGTATTATTTTGCACTTTATAGTGTATTAGTTATTAGAATTAGTGCTTTGGTCACATCCACTTCTTCTCATCTTACTTCATTAACCCCTCCTATTGACTTTAAATTAGGGTTCAGTCATACTAGCCCTTATATGTAGTCATAATGATTTTAGGATTCATGTTTAAGCTATCATAAAAATGAAAGGGTCCTGATTCAAATCTCATTAATTCACATTTGTATACACATTATCTCTAGGTTCTTGTTACATAAACTATACCTATTTAGGATCATACATAAGATAGAATAATAATATATTGCCCATCATTATTAGTACTTCATCATCTTCATCTGAGTGATTGGGATTAGTGATATAGCCATTAATTCTGATCATTATCTTCTAAATTGTAAGACATGACTAGTTATTATTAGTTTGTTAATCACTTTAATATTGTGTAGATAGTATGCATTTACTTGAATAGTTGATTATTATACCATCATTAGGGTGAGATCTGGGTTTTATCAAGATCAACATACTTTTTGTCAGTGTTTGGCTAAAATTTGGTATTTTTTTTATTAGAGAAATAATTACTAGGCTTTTCAAGGGTTCTAATCATTTTTGGCCAATTACTGGTGAGATAAAAATGAATTGAATAACTAGAAAAATAAGAAAGGATCACTAGAAAGCAACACATAGTAAGCACTATCTTCCTAGTTTGAGCAGTAACGCCAAATAAAGGAATCTCCACAATCCGTATTGGAGTAGCAAGATGCTTGGGAAATCAAGGACATGTACACTGGCTTCATTGTTCCAGGTTGAGTCAACCAACCTTTTTCTGAGGTCAGGAGATGGCCTGAGTGGCGACTTTGGTTCACTGTAACACAATATAAAATAAGGGAAATCCAAGATCAATCTAGGTCGACGGGAAGCAAGGCGAGGAGGAAAAGAGGGGAACTCAAGCCCTCAAAGCCAACCAATGTGAACATCATTATCAGGAAGAGACAGAGTAGGTCTCAAATGATCAAACAAAGCATAAACAAATCGTCACAGAGTAGAAAGTAAGAGAAAATGTGAAGTTGGTTCTCAGGAATTAACTCGATTGAGGATTTGAAATGAGCCAGAGAAGATCCGGAAACTCATGACGCACCTTCCCAACTCCTTCTCACAATTCAGGAACAAGATGAGGTTCTCAATGGCGAGCTTCCACGATGGTCTCCTAGTGGTTTTGTCGAGAAACTAAAAGGGTGCATCGAGCCAAAAACTACAGCTGGGATTGGGTTGCTTTCATTATGTAGATGGTTTCTTTACATGTGATTGGATGGAGTTTGAGCAGTTTAGGAGAACATGCTATACTTTTTGGAGATGACGATAGTGTGGCGCAGAGAGATCAGGGGTAAGGGAGTCAAAATTGAAGTGTGAAGGGCAAACAAGGACCTCCTCGGATCTCTCACAATGCTTATACAACAGAGGTGGTTGCTTGATGGCCGTTTGCTGGTGATGGCAGCGAAGGGTATGAGTGGTGTTTTGAGTGTGTTGTGTAGGGTAGTCTTGAAGGTTTAAATAAGAGTTTAATAGGTTCCATCCCATATTAGGAAACTAGTGGTGAAATCCATTGCAAAAATAATTGAATACATCACGAGATATCAGTGTTTGATGGGGAGTAGGGACCTGGTGGCTGGCGCGGAGAAGACCAGAGGTTGAAGGAGATCCTCATCAGTGGGCTCCAATCAAACGTCCCAAATAGAGTCTAGTGTGATTGTTTTTTCCAAAAAAGACATTTCTCTCATTTAAGTGGCTATATCTTGTATAAATTAGTTATATAGTCAAAGAAACTTTGATTAACATCAATTTTTGTCTGGTTGCTCCTCTCTTTCTCTAGAATATTCTTGTGAAGTCACTACTCTGAATCTATGACCTGAGTAATTAATATGATTAAAATCATATTCAGCTTATATAACTAATAACTAAGTATCTAACAACAATTAATTCCTAATTTTTTTTTGTAGTATTATATTACTACATTTTCTCTTAATAGAAAAAATTTGAATACATTTTGATAATACATATTAAAATAATAGCTATCTAATGACCATGAACAAAATGTACTTAGGAAATAATAATAGTTCTAAAAATTAGGATGTCACAATAGTTAATCGGGTAAACAAGTCCAAAGAAACCCCGTTCAAGTATCGACTAATGGTGGAAGCTATTTGTAGTAAATGGATGATGGAATCTCATGTAAAGGAGTGCATGTTGGTATGTATGCCCATAGAGCAAGTCATGTGATGATTGTAATGGGATTCTTTGTAAATGATTTGAATAATAATAAAGGCAATTTCCAATCTATATGTTTAAACTATTTCTGAGATGATGGTGTAACATGAAAGATGTCTAAAGAATTATTTTATTCAATGATGTATGCTTTTGGGTTGAGGAACTAAACGATGAGATCATACGGATGTTAAGAGTATACCTTCTTGTTTAGTCCCTAGTCGGTTTTTATTGTGGAAATAACCATAGACATCAATAACACTAAAGGCTGGATTGTGTGTTGGTTGATGACAGAATCTCATTATTCATGATATAGTGATATCAAACCAAGCACATAGGTACTTGTTAGAGAACAAGGTACCGGACAGACCCACCATGAGAGTGACACATGGAACCATGACTTGGTAGTCACAGTCAGCTCTCACAGTGATGGTGGTGAGTGTGATTCTTAGACCTAAAATCACTACACTCAACACATGTCGTTGGGTACACTTTGACATCATCAAACGCAGTCTTGAAACATGGGTTGTTATAAAGGTGATGATTGGGTGGCTTTGACACATGGGGCTTTTGAGGGGTGAGTGATAGATATGGGATTTGTCCCTCCTGAGGGATTTTGATATCCTTGGCCACTTGATGAGTAGGATTGAGAAAGGCATGTGCATGCACGTGTGAATCAATATGTGATATTGATGTCATACACATCTCACTCGGTCTGCTCTGAGATCAAGGAAATGAATGACCGTTGACAGGATGACTGATCCATGCCTCGAGTTCATTCAGGATATCAGTGACAAAGGAATTATACATTCAATGTAACACCATTCACAGATTGTAGGATTGAAAGTTTTTCTCCAACTTTCTATTTCACTTGGGTAGCACTGATGTGTGACTAGGCACCACTCTTTGCTTGTGAAGTCATAAGTGTTATGGACTTTCACTGCCAACGTGAAATGGACCTGTAGGGTCACAGACATAGGATTCAACCTGGAAGAGGAGTTTTGTCCACAAGAAATGTTTAGATTGATTACTAATGGAGTTTAGTAGTTCAATTAAACACTCAATTAATAGATAGCTCAATATCATAATGTTCAAGGTGTTGGATGCATTGATTGGAGTATCAGATTGATTGAAATCGCAATTGACTGATTCTGCACAATCTGCACTCCCAACCGATCGGCTCATGTGATGAACCGATCGGCTGAGCTTGGTGAACCGGTCGGCTCAAGTGTTGAGTCGATCGGCTCATGGACAGGGTGAATGATTGCTTCAAGTATTGAAATGATCGGTTCAACTATTGCAACCGAGCAAGTTGGGAAAGTAAGATTGGTGAGAATTTTTCTTGCGTTTCACTTGCCCAATTTGATTGGAACAAGGATTGGTATTCGATACCAATTAGAAACAAAAGAAGGAAAGTCAATCGGGAACCGACTAGGACCACCAACCGACCGGTTCACTTGTGAACCGACCGGTTGAGGTGTCCCAACTGACCGGTTCACCTGTGAACCGACCGGTTCAGGTTGTGAGTTGGTTACTTTTGTGGAAAATCTCGAACCCTTCTACTCCTGCTTTTAGTCCCATATTGTCAGGCATAGAGAACCATGTACCATGACCGGCCTATATATATAGGGGTATTGGGGGCTTCTCAGAGTACAACTCAGTGCAACCAGTTGCTCTACAAAGTTTTCATTCTCTGGTTTTGGTAACCGAGAGAGCCCGAGCAAGTGCTACCCGAAAAGGGAGGCACAACAAGGGAAAGACAACTGCAGTTGCAACTGGCAGCAGGAGAGTGTGTTGGCGACTAGTACGCCAACAGGAGGGTGCGACTCCTTCCAGTTCCTTGTGTGACAAGGAGATCGGAGTTCCAGGCATTCCGTGTGGACGAATGTAGAGGCGGGAGACCTCTGCCGCTCGGAGGACAACTGCCAATCCCGACAGTCCCGGTGAGACCAAGAGTCTTCAGTCTCAGTGCGACCAGGAGCTGAACAGACACCGTCCAAGATCGAAGGTGAAGACCGCATAAGGCACGAGGTACTGTCGCCGAGCAAGCCTCGGGACAAGGTATGCATTCACAAACCATCTTTCCTATTCTATAGACGTTGACGCGATTCCTTTTGTTCTGGGTTTTGACACGATTCCTTTTGTTCTGGGTTTTGGGGAGAAAATTTTGTTTCCACTGCTTCTCTGCCTCCGCTAAAACCCAACAGTGGTATCAGAGCCACGTCAACTGTTCTATATTTTAGGATTATCGATATGAGCGATTTTGGTTTGTCGCCTTTATTTATTGCATGCGATGCGAATAAAATTGGCTTTATGCATGTCCAATTCACAAATCCCAAATATACATATATGATATGTAATATTAATGCACTCGATACGCGTCGCCCTTAAACGAGTTTTGTGGTGGAAGTGTAGCATGATTATGGCCTATAAACCCCTATATTTGTGTGTGGTTGTATGTGGTTGCTTGCATCTTGGTCTGCGCACCGATTCCCCTTCTCTTATTCCTGATGTAACTCAAAATAATTCGAGAATTCTTTTCCTACCTTTGCTCCCCCCGAATGTAACTCAGGTTTTCACAATTCAATTGTAAATAGGATAGATTTTATTTCCTGTTATGTCAAAGAAAACGGACGACCTGACGACGCTTGAGACGATCGGTTCAAGGCGTGAACCGATCGGTTGGTGATCCAGACGGCCGGTTCGAGGAGCGAGATGAGTGGGTGGCGACCTGATGAGATGCACGATGACCGGTGAACCGATCGGCTGGAGGTGCCAGTCGATCGGCTGGTAGCACCCGAACAACCAACATGATGGTGAGCTGATCGGTCATGGAGATTAGCTGATCAAACCCAAAAAGGCAGGCACAGATTACATCTTGTACAAGTTTCATGTGATGTAGACCTAGATGACAGTGATTCCTCTTATCTTGAGGAATCATAATAGGATGGCCATAATCATTGCTTTTTATCATTTTGCATGTTTTCTGTGGGATATAGCATGTATATGATACGTACTATATATTGTGGTGATTGGATATGTATATGTATATAAAAACCAAATCCATCATTTAATATTAAGTTTTAGATGCCTTCCAAATGCGACACACGTGAAAAGCTTGATCGACCAAGTGTGGGCACGCCCTAGCGTGGTGCACCGTCTATCTCGTGGAACCGTGAAGGATGAATGTGTGGGTCTGCCCTAGTAGGGTGCATATTCATCGTGTTGGCTTTGGGTCGGACTTAACAAGGTGATCTAGATGGGATCTAGTACCTTGAGGCATGGATATGATCATGGAAAAGAGTTGCATATGACATCTTTCAAGAGTTGCATATGATGCAATTGGTAAGAGTTGCCTACCTGAGAGATCTAAGTTGTGGGTGACAGCCCTAGCTGGTCCATGGCTCAGAGGATTTTAGGGTCTTGACCCACTAGAAGATTGTACGCTGCAATCTTCTGAATTGATGGTGAGGGCTATTAATTTGACTCAAAATAATGGGAGCGATAATTAATTAAAGGCCCAATTAACTATCGTCAAATTTATTCAAATCAAATCAAAAGGAGTTTTGACACATGCAAATTTTCTCTTGTAGAATGGCAAAAGAATCATCTTTTAAAATGGGAAAATTAATTGAGAATAAATTCCATAACCAGTTGAGGACTGTGAGAAGTGTTCTGCACAATCCAGATATACCAGGAGCCTTAGAATCCACTCTATGTACGCTTAATGCGTTAGTGAAGAAGAAAGAAGGTAAGGGAGAGAAGTGTTCTCTCGCCAAACCAATTTCTTCTACATGGAGAGGATGGAAGGAACAATGGAAGAAGAAGTCAGAGATAGAGATCTCTACTTCTGGTGTATACATGATAGAGATTAACGTTACTACTTCTTCATCATGGGTACTTGATATCGGATGTGGATCTCACATTTGTTCAAATGTGAAGGATCTTAAGAGAAGTAGGCCTTTAGGGAAAGGCGAGGTTTAACTACGTGTTGACAATGGGGCAAGAGTTGCTGCCAGTGTCGTAGGAACCTATGAGTTAACTCTACCAAGTGGGCTAATAATAGAGTTGAAGAACTGCTATTATGTACCTGCCATAAATAGGAATATCATTTCCGTCTCTTATTTGGACAAAGATGGATTTGAATTTCTTATTAAGAATGGAAAATGTTCCATTTCTAAAGATGGGATCTTTTATGGCAGTGCCCCTATGTCTTATGGTCTATACTTGATAGACTTGGAGACAAGTGTATACAATGTAAACACCAAAAAGCAAAAACTCAACGACTCAAACAAAACATATCTTTGGCATTGTCGTCTAGGGTACATAAATGAGAAGCGCATTTCTAGACTCCATAAAGATGGTTATCTAGACTCTTTTGATTATGAATCAATAGAGACATGTGAATCTTGTTTGTTGGGCAAGATGACCAAGACTCCCTTTTCAGGTAAAGCTGAGAGAGCTAGTGATCTATTAGGACTCATACATACGATGTATGTGGGCCTTTTAGAACTAATGCCAGAGGTGGGTATCAATACTTTATTACCTTTACTGATGACTTCAGTAGGTATGGCTATGTGTACCTGATGAAACATAAGTCAGAAACCCTTGAAAGGCTCAAGAATTTCATGAATGAAGTACATAACCAACTTGGTAAAAGTATTAAGGCACTTCGATCCGATCGACGTGGAGAATACTTAAGCCAGGAGTTTGAGGACCTTCTACGAGCCTGTGGTATTGTATCACAGTGGACTCTGCCTGGAACACCACAGCATAATGGTGTGTCTGAAAGAAGGAATTGCACATTGTTGGATATGGTGCGATCAATGATGAGTGTTGTTGATCTTCCAATTTCTTTCTGGGGTTATTCTCTTGAAACCGCCACATTTACACTTAACCGCGTGCCATCTAAATCGGTTCAAAAGACACCATATGAGATATGGTATGGGAAGTGTCCCGTTTTGTCTTTTATGAAGATTTGGGGTTGTGAAGCTTACGTCAAGAAAATGTTTCCTGATAAGCTTGGACCCAAATCCGATAAATGTTATTTTGTTGGATATCCCAAGGAAACGAGGGGATATTACTTATACCACCCTACTGACAACAAAGTGTTTGTTGCCAGGGATGTTGTGTTCCTAGAGAGGGAATTTATTTCCAAAGGAAGCAGTGGGAGGAATATAGAGCTTGAAGAGGTTCAAGCCCAACAAGAAAACATTGAACCGGTAGATGTACCAAAGGAAAATGCAGATTCACAAGGTGTTGTGGAATCACAATCTCCTCAGGTAACACAAGGACCTCGTAGATCTAGTAGGACCCGCCTTGAACCTGAGAGGTTTGGATACCTTATAACTCAGGAAGGTGGTGAGTTGATCATAGATGATGATCCAACTACTACGTAGAGGATATGGAGGGACCAGACTCTGAGAAATCACTTGAAGCCATGAGATTCGAGATGGAATCCATGTACTCCAACAAAGTATGGACTTTGGTGGAACCACCCGAAGGGGTAAAACCCATAGGGTGCAAGTGGGTCTTTAAGAAAAAGACCGACATGGATGGCAATGTGCAAACTTATAAAGGCAGATTGGTTGCAAAGGGATTTCCACAAGTTCAAGGTGTTGACTATGATGAAACCTTTTCTCCAGTTGCCATGATTAAGTCCATCAGGATCATGCTTGCTATTGCAGCTTATTATGACTATGAGATTTAGCAGATGGATGTTAAAACCGCATTCCTTAACGGGAATATAAATGAGGATGTGTACATGACACAACCTGAAGGTTTTGTAGATCCAAAGAATGCCAATAAAGTCTGTAAGCTGCAAAGGTCAATCTATGGATTGAAGCAAGCATTTCGGAGTTGGAATCTTCGATTTGATGAGGAAGTCAAAGTGTTTGGCTTTATTCAAAATGAAGATGAACCTTGTGTGTACAAGAAGGTTAGTGGGAGCTCAACCACATTCCTCATATTGTATGTGGATGACATACTTTTGATGGGGAATGATGTCTTAGCCTTAGAGAAGGTAAAGACTTGGCTTGGGAATACTTTCTCAATGAAGGACTTAGGAGAAGCATCCTACATTCTAGGAATTAAGATCTATAGAGATAGATCTAGAAGGCTTCTCATACTAAGTCAGAGCATGTACATCGACAAAGTACTGAAGTGGTTCAACATGGAGAACTCAAAGAGAGGCAACATCCCCATGCTACATGGAGTCACCGTCTCTAGAGCTCAATGTCCCCAATCTTGTGAAGAGAGGGAGCGTATGAATGAGATCCCATATGCATCAGCCATCGGATCCATCATGTACGCTATGTTGTGTACACGCCCAGATGTCTCGTATGCTCTCAGCATGACGAGCAGGTACCAGTCAGATCCCGGGGATGCTCACTGGACAGCCGTGAAGAGCATCCTCAAGTACTTGCGAAGGAATAAGGATCAGTTTCTTGTGTACGGCAGCGAGGAAGAGCTGGTTGTAAAGGGTTACACCGATGCAAGCTTCCAAACCGATAAAGATGATTATAGATCGCAGTCAGGATTTGTGTTTTGCCTTAATAATGGAGTTGTGAGCTAGAAGAGTTCCAAGCAAGAAACAGTTGCCGATTCTACTACAGAGGCCGAGTATATTGCAGCTTCACATGCAACAAAGGAGGTTGTGTGGATCAGGAAGTTCATTTATGAACTTGGTGCAGTTCCCAGTAGCTGTGATGCAATTGAGCTTTATTGTGACAATAATGGAGCTATTACACAAGCTAAGGATCCCATATCACATTCAGCGCTTCCATCTCATATGAGAGATCGTACAGCGAGGAGATGTGAAGATTTGTAGAGTACTAACTGAAGACAACATAGCTGATCCACTGACTAAGGCCCTTTCTCAGCAGAAGCATGATGGTCGTGCTAGGTCACAAGGATTGAGGTTTCTTGGTGACTGGCTCTAAGTGTAAGTGGGAGTCTGTTGGTATGTATGCCCATAGAGCAAGTCATGTGATGATTGTAATGGGATACTTTGTAAATGATTTGAATAATAATAAAGGCAATTTCCAATCTATATGTTTAAACTGTTTCTGAGATGATGGTGTAACATGATAGATGTCTAAAGAATTGTTTTACTCAATGAGGTATGCTTTTGGGTTGAGGACCTAAATGATGAGATCATACATATGTTAAGAGTATACATTCTTGTTTAGTCCCTAGTCGGTTGTTATTGTGGAAATAACCATAGACATCAATAACACTAAAGACTAGATTGTGTGTTGGTTGATGACAGAATCTCATTAGTCATGATATAGTGATATCAAACCAAGCACATAGGTACTTGATAGAGAACAAGGTATCAGACAGACCCACCGTGAGAGTGACACATGGAACCATGACTTGGTCGTCACGGTCAGCTCTCACAGTGATGGTGGTGAGTGTGATTCTTAGACTTGAAATCACTACACTCAACACATGTCGTTGGGTACACTTTGACATCATCAAACACAGTCCTAAAACATGGGTTGTTATAAAGGTGATGATTGGGTGTCTTTGACACATGGGTCTTTTGAGGGGTGAGTGATAGATATGGGATTTGTCCCTCCTGAGGGAGTTTGATATCCTTGGCCACTTGATGAGTAGGATTGAGAAAGGCATGTGCATGCACGTGTGAATCAATATGTGATATTGATGTCATACACATCTCACTCAGTCTGCTCTGAGATCAAGGAAATGAATGAACGTTGACAGGATGACTGATCCATGCCTCGAGTTCATTCAGTATATCAGTGATAAAGGAATTATACATTCACTGTAACACCATTCACGGATTGTAGGATTCAAATTTGTTCTCCAACTTTCTATTTCACTTGGGTAGCACTGATGTGTGACTAGGCACCGCTCTTTGTTTGTGAAGTTATAAGTGTTATGGGCTTCACTGCCAACGTGAAATGGACCTGCAGGGTCACACACATAGGATTTAACCTGGAAGAGGAGTTTTGTCGACAAGCAATGTTTAGATTGATTACTAATGGAGTTTAGTAGTTCAATTAAACACTCAATTAATCGATAGCTCAATATCATAAATTTCAAGGTGTTGGACGCATTGATTGGAGTATCAGATTGATTGAAATCGCAATTGACTAATTCTGCACAATCTGCACTCCCAACCGATCGGCTCATGTGATGAACCGATGGCTGAGCTTGGTGAACCGGTCGGCTCAAGTGTTGAGTCGATCGGCTCATGGACAGGGTGAACGATTGCTTCAAGTGTTGAAATGATCGGTTCAACTGTTGCAACCGGGAAAGTTGGGAAAGTAAGATTGGTGAGAATTTTCCTTGCGTTTCACTTGCCCAATTTGATTGGAACAAGGATTGGTATCCGATACCAATTAGAAACATAAGAAGGAAAGTCAATCGGGAACTGACCAGGACCACCAACCGACCGGTTCACTTGTGAACCGACCGGTTGAGGTGTCCCAACCGACCGGTTCACTTGTGAACCGACCGGTTCAGGTCCCCAACCGACCGTTTCAGTTGTGAAACGATCGGTTCAGGTTGTGAGTTGGTTGCTTTTGTGGTAAATGTCGAACCCTTCTACTCCTGCTTTTAGTCCCATATTGCCGGGCAAAGAGAACCCTGTCCCATGACCCGCCTATATATATATAGGGGTATTGGGGGCTTCTCAGAGTACAACTCAGTGCAACCAGTTGCTCTACAAAGTTGTCGTTCTCTGGTTTTGGTAACCGAGAGAGCCCGAGCAAGTGCTACCCGAAAAGGGAGGCACAGTAAGGGAAAGACAAATACAGTTGCAACTGGAAGCAGGAGAGTGTGTTGGCGACTAGTACGCCAATAGGAGGGTGCGACTCCTTCCGGTTCCTTGTGCGACAAGGAGATCGGAGTTCCAGGCAGTCCGTGTGGACGACTGCAGAGGCGGGAGACCTCTGCCACTCGGAGGACAATTGTCAATCCCGATAGTCCCGGTGAGATCAGGAGTCTTCAGTCCCGGTGCGACCAGGAGCTGCACAGACACCGTCTAAGACCAGAGGTGAAGACCGCGCAAGGCGTGAGGTACTATCGCCGAGAAAGACTCGAGACAAGGTATGCATTCACAAACCATCTTTCCTATTCTATAGACGTTGACACGATTCCTTTTGTTCTGGGTTTTGGGGAGAAAATTTTGTTTCTGCTGCTTCTCTGCCTCCTCTAAAACCCATCAGTGCCACCTCAAGTGAAGCCAGAGCCACCTTGCAGACCAACTCGCCAAGCACTGCCTATGTAACCGAACCGACCCTACCACTGGAATGAATGTCTGCCTTCTAAACTCAAAAGTTATCAAGATGATCGACTTGTCTTCCCAGACCTATTTTCCTTAATTCCCAATCCCAGTAGGAATAGTAGGAACTTTGTGTAATCAGCAAGACTGATATTAACAATATATGATTTTATTTAAAAGCACAATAACTTGACATCAAAATTGATCAAATTATTTGAACTATTTTTTATTGATCTTGAAAAAAATGAGTCGTCAAGGAGACTTCTTCTCCCTGACCCCTCATTGACTTGTGGAGGCCCGACACAAGACGAGTATGATAAACCAAGTGTGCAACCCATTAGTTTCGGTGCAAACCATGCCAGATATAAATCTCAGTTTATTCATCACCGTGAGGATTCGAACCTAAGACACCTGCCTGCATTCACTGTTCGATCACCAATTTTTATTGATCTTCATTTAACTTTGCCGCTAGTAAATTCTAGGCAGTAGTAGTTTTATATCGAACTTAACTAAATTTTACCACATTTTAATTTTCAGGTTAAATTTAGTCCACACCTTTTAGCAGTCAGGTTTGGTCTGAAAATTTTTCAGACCACTCTATGAGGTCGATGATTTTAGTGTCAGATCATATTTTGACTACATCATGCCCATCCTTATTTTTGAAATGTATTTTGAATTCCATGTTAATAGTTCACACTGGCCAACAAATCTTAAAGCCAATATAAGTGGCTGATCCTTGCATGCAATCCAATCCTACCGTGCTATAAGAACACTGTCGAGAGTCAGTCATCGTGTGGTCCCACCAACCACATGAAGATAAAAACCATCATCACCATCAACATCGCCATCCTTGACCCACGACCATAAATGATCCATACGGCAGGGGATGCTTCCCCACTACCTCTGAAACCCAAGTCCAAGTCCACTTCCTTACTCCTAGATACACAACCCCTTTACTTGCTTTCCAAACATCTTCGTTGCTGCCTACCACCCACTATAAATTTGCTGGTGCACTCCATTCCTTTTCCTCACAATTAGATGCTAGAGAAGAAGGGAATAAGTGAGCCAATGGACAGATCGAGTCAGGAGTGTCAATCATCCATAGAAGAAAGAGCAAGGCACACTACCAGTATCTTGTAGAAAATATTCAAACACACATCTCCTAGAAAAATTGGCTTCTTTCTCTGGCAGGACGTGTCACCCTAGCCAAATCTATTCTTCTATCACAGACTTGCTATTCAATGGAAATGACCCATCTCTCGCTCTCTTACTATGATAAAATAGACCAACTGATCCACAACTTTCTCTGGAATGACTCCTTTTCTATGATGTAACTAAATCTGGTCTCTTGGAAGCACATTACCAAACCTTTATCTTATGGCGGTATAGGCATGAAAAAAGCAAGACAATTTAATGTATCTCTTATCCTGAATATGGCTTGGTCCTTTATTCAAAATCTCCCCATTCCATGGGTTCACCTAATGCTTGCTAAGTATATGAATCAGGGACCTATGAACTTGTTGGGCTCCCATATTTGGAGAAGCATCAATAGACTTGTTTCCCTTATTCTGAATAACTCAAGAAAGGCTATCATATCCAGTTCTGACATGGTAGTATGGTCTGAGGCATGGGTAGGAGAATGTCACCAACCTATTCTCAGACCAAGCTGTCTAGTCCCAAAGGAATTAAAAGATCTCAGTGTCGCATTCCTTGTCAATGACGGGAGCTGGTATGTAGGCTTCATCCATCACTAGTTCGATGATACCAAAACCAGAACAATCCTTCGAATGCCTACCCTACAAAGCTCTTATGGAACCGACAGTCTTGTGTGGCTCCATTCCACTGATGGGACCTTCAATTTGAGCTCAACATACAAACTCCTAAGTGACACCCTGAGTAGAAACAACAATGTTTGCTATGATGAAATTTGGGGGCTTCAATGACGCACCACATAAAGATACATACCTGGCTTCTATACTGGGGAAGGCTTCTAATGAACGGCCTAAGGTTCAAGTGGAAGATGTCTCCATACAACATTTTCTCGAGGTGCAAGATGATGGAGGAAACCTCTCTACATGCAATCTGTGACTGCACCTTGGCAAAATAGACATGGTTTCTACTGATTCCTAGGGAAGCAGGAGAATTTTTTGTTTTTGAGTCAACTTCCACATGGATAGGATGTAATTTGAAATCCCTATAGAGAGTGCCTAGTTGGAACGCTCTATTCCCTATTACGTGCTGGTTAAGCTGGAAATTTTGGAACTCCTACATATTTGAAGGAACGTCTCCATCTCTACAAGCTCTTGCAACCACATGTATGGCCAACCAAGCCTCAACCCCTCTAGCATTCCAGAACCTTACCGCTAAAGGTCCAAGCCTTACTTTTGTATTCTCCAACTTGATAGACCTTCCCTCAAACATGCTTATAATGCATGTCAACATGGCCATAGATAGACAATACAACTGGAAGTCGACCGCCTAGGTTCTGAGAGATCTACAAGGCCAGTGGCAAGGTGGTGCAACCTCATTGATGGTTTGATCTGATCCTGTTGATGACGAGCTCATGGCCATTCTCGATGGCCTAAGTTTTGCTTTAGCACATGCCATACCATTTAGAGCCATTGTTAGCGATTCCAACAATGTAGTTGTAACACCCTCCCTAAGTACAAACATCACATAGAGGAAGCAACACTGAGTTATCCATAACTCATGCACTCAAGGGGACATTACATAAAACTGGCATACATACCAACAATATAATCAATCACTCAAACTTTAAGCAATAAACATTCTCATCATTGTTCTTACAAAGGTAAATATTAAGGCTATAACACGGAAACTCATCTTGAGACAAACTCTATAATCTAAGTTCTGAACATTGTACACATATTAACACACCTACTTCTACTAAAATACTATCTCACAAGCACATGGGGTCCTGTCATAGTATAGGTAAGGCGGCAAGTATAGGGTCGATCTACAGGGAGAAAAGGGGCACTAGAGCTAGGTTAGTTTGTTTAGGTTCCTACTCTAGAGACTATGGTTAAGGGTTTAAAGGTGCTTTGATTGTTAAAATAATTTAAGCAAGAAAGAAAGGAAAGCAAGAACAAAACATAAGTTAACCCTAGACAAGGAAAAATACACAGTAGAAATTCTGGAATAAATATGTAGTTGTGCATCCCTTACAACTATAAAAACTATATATGTAATATAACTATTTGGAAGATAATGTAACCCTGTATATGTCTATCGTAAAAACTACACAAAATAACTATTTTTGGAGCATATATATATATATATATATATATATATATATATAAGCTCACACCAACACGTTCATTTTGGATCCAATTCGAAATTTTTCTTGGGAGGTATCGGGACGGAATTTGAATGTAATAATATTGATTCTCCATATATATATATATATATATATATATATATATATATATATATATGGAGAGAGAGAGAGTCAAGTTGGACACTCAAGTGTAGTGGAGACTAAATATAGTGAAGTCATTTTCCATCATGCAACTTTTTTTTTGAAAATCTAAACCATTGATCTTATTAGTACCTCATGAACATACTCGAAAAACCAAATTTGATATCATTTGGACACTTATAAGTCAGGCATAGAAAAGTGAAAAAATGACACAATTTGAATTTGTTTTGTGCATCTATTTTGTTGATTATAAATAGTGACTTAAAAGAATGCAAATAAGCTCAACTTTTGCACGCATGTATTTGTTATAATAATAAATATCAATCGTTTGGATTTGTTAAAAAAATAGTCCACATATGTAATCACCACTTGAGTGTAGAGTGTGATCTGTACAACTCATTTGTATTCTATCCTAACTCTCTCTCTCTCTCTATATATATATATATATATATAGGCTAAAAGAATTGTGTACCCGAGTACATGTAGCTTGCATGTACCTTCCTTCATTTATGATGATTGTAAAATTAAATTGCACTATCCAACCTTATGGATGTGGTGTATACCACTTAGATAAGATGTGTATAAAAAATCACCAACATCTTATATTCATAGGTCATCCAATGAAAGAATTTGTGTGTTACCTAATCAACGGTAATCTGTAGAAATTGCAGAAGTCGTTGGATGATATATTGTTATATCTCATGATCTATACAAGATATTGGTATGATTTTTTAAACACATCTAATCTATATAATTTTGAATCAATCCATATGGTTGAATTTTATTAACATGCTCTACATATGTCATTTTAATGGCCGGTACACATAACTTACATGTACCGGCCGGTACACACTTCCTAACCTCATATATATATATATATATATATATATATATATATATATATATATATATATATATATATATATATATATAATTATTTTTAGGTGGGCCACGTTCCCTGCTTGCTTCCCAGTGGCTCGATCCCTGAGTCCTAATTTGAGTGGGATTATCTTACATGAAAATAAACTACAAAAGTTGGCAATTGAATATAGGTTGGTGATTAGAATGGATTCATGAACCTCGAAAGGTTATTATTCTAAAACTAGAGTACTAGTGCTTCAATGATGAGGGAACCAATAACATTTATATATTACAGTTCCTTATCTCAATTTGTAAATACAATGTTAAATTATATATACATATATACTTTTGATAATAGGTATTGATAACATTAAAGTGTTTTAACCAACCAAAAATTATATAACCATTATAAGGTATTATTCGAACACTAAAGATCATATACATTTCTAACAAGATTTTTTTTCACTATCATAATTCTACATCGATTTCAAATATCAGATTAATTTCTACAATGAAGGATTTTCTAAACAAGTAGGGACTTATTAATATTAGAATGAAGGATTTTCTAAATAGATTATTATTGATTTGATGATGTCTTATATAATTTTAATTTTCTAATATTGTGTACAATGGAATTATGATAATTTCAACCATATATACAAATAAATTGCAATGGTGGGAATCAGCTATGGGTTGGTTAGCAACATTGGTGTATGAACCTTGACATGTTATTATTCTAAGACTGCAACACCAGTTTGTCTACAGAGAGGGAACGAATACCATTTATATTCACATTTTACAATCCTAATTTATATATCTAACGATTCCTTATATATATAATTTATGATAAAACAAAAATATGTATAGTTATAAAATAGTGCACCAGCCTAAAATAGGAGTTGGGCCTATACAATGACATGGTACTATTTTACCACTTGGAAAAAAAATCGATGGCGTAAAATTTTATACCAAAAGTTAGGACTGGACAAGAAATCAATCCTGACCATCAGACCAAATCAAACTTGACCATATCACCCAGTTAAGTCTGGTTATTATAGTCAAGTTTGGTTTGAATTTTTTTTTATAGACCATCCATAAGTGGTCTAGTCTAGGCAGCAGGTTAACCGATCAAAACTTGACCAATTCAATATATGTATGTATCCACACCTCCTCGCCCCCTTCCATATATATATATATATATATATATATATATATATATATATATATATATATATATATATACTAGTGAACGCACACGTGCACATGCACGTGTCAAATAAAATATATATTTTGAATTTAGTTGTTTTAAAAAGAGAGAAGATATATACTATATTTTTTTATAATTTTCTTTAAATCAAGATTTTATAAAAGAATTCGAAAGTCCATATAATAATGTTTGTGTTATCTTCACTTTTTTCTGTTAAATTTAGTGAATATTTTGATAGTGAAGTAATAATTCAATACTTTTAATTCATGTATAAAAACCATATATTAATCTTAAACAAGTAATGTAACATTGTAAAATAAATATATAGCTCTTATTAACAAATATCAATAAGTGTGTTCAAAGGACATCATAGATGCAAGAAAACACAAAGTACAATGAAAATAGAAAACTTCTACAAATGTTAGTAGAAATTATTGTTCTTGTATAAATGTTGGAGTGTTGAAGGATATGTGTGATGTAGTCACGGTACTATAGGAACCTTGCTAATATAAATGGAGCTAGTAGCATCACGTTGTTGACAATGAAAAAACAATAAACATCAAATGGGTGGAACCATAAATTGTGTTACTTTGTTTTTCTTTTAGGGTTTACAAATTTGTATATTTCTCTGGATTGTCAAAATATCCATTTCTTAGAAATGGTAAGTAACACAACTTATTCATTAGCCTTTGTGATTAAAATCTAGATTGTAACTCAAATCCTTGCAAAGGTAGTTGTGGCAAGATGGTTTCCTTCACCGAAGTTGCTTTGTGTGTGGCTATGGTTCTTATCCTCAGTTATTTCTATTGATTGACACCTATTTAATTAAAGAACTATTAGATCATTAGAATTTACTTTTTACCATTGGGGTTTGCTTGTATAATTTTTCATTTATACCAATAGTGGTATTAGTACAAAAACATAGTACTTTTTGTGAGAAAGACATTTATCTATAAATAATTGTTTGATAAATCACACTAAATGCATACAATAAAAATCACAAAATGAGAAATTGATAAATGAAATTATTATATAAAAAAAACTGACTAAACCAGTGTGGTAGTAGTATATGCTACATTTCAAGGTATTTATAAAAAATACAGGTCAGAAATTTTACCATAAGAAGATATATACTCATAATTGATGTGCACACAAATCTACAAAGATTTAATAAAATGAAGCGAATGGATTTGTTTGGTTATGTTTTGAAATATGAAGATCATGATTTACATTCCTAGAAAATAAGCTTTACTTTAACTGGAAGGAACCATCACCAGTTAAATGTTTTAAGTAAATGAATCATTAAACCATAAATGCCCAAGTTATATTAGGAATTCTTTCACTAACTCCTCATTCTCTTTTGTACCTAAGATTGTGAAAATATAGTATTACATATGTCATTATTGTGGCAACAGGGGGTCACGTCCAACTGTTGAAACAACGGAAAAAATTACTCATACCAGTTTTGTTTGTAATTATCTTTGTGCTAACACCAATTATGACTTGTAAAACTCCATAAATCATATCAACTCATACATAAACATGGTGAGATACAAGCATGTATAGGACAAAGAAATGAGATGCCCAGAAATAAAATGATTTGCTTGAAATATAATAAAAAAATTCGATTCTTGACTGGACACAACTATAAAGACTTTATGAAAGAACACAATGTTTAGGAAACGTAGAGACTTTCATTAAAGTGCACAACATTTATGCAACATAGAAAGAATGTTATTATTAATTTATCATGTATAATGATGTTTAAAGTTGGTGTACAAGGATGTAATTTATTATGAAATTATCATGCATAATGTTGTTTAAAGTTGGTGTATATCTAAAAGTGTGATATTACAAGAAGGGATAATACATCGGAAATACACACCAATGCGGTCAAAATACTGAAGATGAGTATGATAGAACTGATATTCCAATTGGCATTACCAGACAACAACATGAGTTTTTCTTGCCGGTTCCACTATTGGGGAATCCTTGTCTTCTACTCTGTCTATCTGGTGACCAATTGCACAAGGGGGAACAACTTGCTGGTAGCCGAATTCAGCTACTCACACTTACAGCTCCGGAGGTCGGCGATGTGACTGTTGATGACTGATGTTGCTCACGCCCGACCTATTCCATGCCAACAGCAAACTACTTCTTTATATCATTTCCGACGAAAGCCTATACAAAATACTAATAACATGATGTATATACTACTTGCATGGCTTTTCATCCTTGTTGCATGAAGGTATTGAAGTTCTCATGACTTACTTTAGTCAATGGCCTTGCACCCGACAGACGTATGGCAAATTTAGTCAATGTACCTGTATGACTCATCTGCATCAGAAGTTCTCTGTTTCATCTAAGAGACCTATAAAATAATATAGAATTGCAGCTGAGAATAGAAGTAGAGCATCGGATAAAGGACATGCTACTTTTCTCCAAAATAATTCTTTAGGATTTAATATGTGCAAGTAATTATATATATATATATATATATATATATATATATATATATATATATATATATATATATATATATATATATATATATATATCCTTCTGGTATTGAATACCACATAGTTGAACATTTAGAAACGTGAACATTTAAAAGAGGCGAGGTGTCTCACCTAGAGGATTTGTATAGCTATTATGAATGTGCGTCGCCGTAACGGGTAATACTAACCTTTATCGTTGAAGATTTGAGAGCATGCAAAAACAATTGAGAAGACAATAACTACCTGAAGATTCGAGTGAATCTAGTTAGCACTTTAGTTGCTATATGTTATTCTATTCGTTAAATAGTCAACAACGGATAACGTATAAGTAATAAATGCCAACTATGGATCAAAATTTACCTATTTTTTTCAAACCCAAATTCCAGAAACATTTCAATAGAACTTTTTCCTCCTCGATGCTCACCCATCAGTCTCTTGTCTAAACCACATCACGTTATTGTGCCAAGAACTGCCAAGGATGTTGATGTCGTTACATGAAATATCAGGCCACTGGACAACCGGGATCATGTCCTCCTCCGGCCATTCATTCGTCACTGTACTTGTACAGAAGCCTAGCGACGCATCTCAATTCTTTCTTTATGTGCATGTTGCTAGCAATTACCATTGGACAACCGAGAACGATCATGTCCTCCTTCGGCCAATCTTTGGCTTGACTTCATCATCAGGAAGGACCGCAACAATGGTCAAATGACCTTTGTTATTTTACAGGACCAAATTAAACTATGTTAGAAGAAAAATTACAACAAGAACTCTGACATATAACCCTCCAAAACTAAAACCCAAACCTCCCACTGATTCTGTTTCTATTTCCTCTCCACGATACCACCCCCATGCGGCGACCGAGCAAAGCACCACCAGTTTGTTTGTTACTGACACATCCACACTATCTCACTTGATACACCACTCATCAACAGACCTCTAAAACGATGGTTTAGAATCAGAGCTCAGAATCTGATCCTGATGACGAGGGGAATGTCGAGCAGCGCGGTGCACAGGATGAGGCCGAAGTTGAGCCTGTTGAGTTTGAGTCGGTTCTCCAATGAACCCATGGAGTATATGAAGAAGTAAAAGAAGCCGCCAGGAGACGACATAGAGGGTATCGAGCCACGAGGTGATCCGTGGTTGCTGGAGGTTGCCCAGAAGGAGGCTGGAGAAGAGGAGCAGTAACATAGCTAGTGAGTTTCGGTGGATGCCACAAACCGTACGCAGTTGAAGAGCTTGGCTTCCTTGTTCTCAGAGTCGAGAGCATAGAGGGTTGGTCCTGACCTTGATCATTATCCGGAAGTTAAGGAAGCAGTCGGCCACCAGCACCAGCGCCATGAAGTCATACTCTACCGGGAGGAGGGTAGCCGCCCATCACCGTCATACTTTTTGGTTTGTTGGGGCTCTCAAACCGACCTTGGCGACCTGGGAGGTTGTGGGGGGGAGGAGGGCAACAGAAGTGGGGAGAACATGGGATTCCAATCGTCCATATATAACCTATTCTACAATGTTTTTTTCTCTTTGAACTTGTTTCTGCGGGGGGTTGATAATGCTGCAAATATTGTTGAGAGTTGGGAAATATTCTTTCTTCCTCGCAATCTCAGTAACTGAAAGATCCTAACACTTCATTTCCCCCCCCCGATCTCCGCGTTGACGGATTATGTGGAATAAATCCAACCGCATGTAGTGGGGAAGTAAAAAAGGAGTGAGGTGTTGTGGCATTCGTGATTAGTGGCCGGAAAGAATCTAGTAACCGCAATCAATAGGAACGCACAAAAGGCACGAGAGGGTGTTATTGACGATTGAGAAACTGATTAGAAAAACGCCAAAAATTTTGAGAAGAGAGAGACTCAAGGATGTTTCTCCATTTTGAAAATGGTATAACGTGATTGGTCAGAATTTTTTGACACAAAAGAAAATGGCATAATTGTCATTGTGGAAACTATTCGATCTTTTTATAGTAGTATAGATATATATTCATTCGCTACCCAGGCAGGAAGATAAGGTTAGTTACCCGTGTATCAACTTTGTAATATGAAGACACATATTTATAACCAGACAATCAAAATTTTAATGGGATGATCAAAATTGTAATATAAAATGAGTATTTGTATTACAAATTTGATCATGTCATTACAAACAATATGTCTCATTACAGATAGGTACCTTTCTATTATAAAATAGATTCACGATAACTAAAATTAGTTACCCGCGTGGGTAGTGAATATATATATATATATATATATATAGAGAGAGAGAGAGAGAGAGACAGAGAGAGAGAGAGAGAAAGAGAGAGAGAGAGTCAGGCTAGAATACACTCGATTGTACAGATCGCACGGATACACTCAAGTGTGTTTGCATATCAAGTCTATTTTTTACAAGATGTAAACCATTGATCTTCATTGTCATACTATAATTAGGCTACATACAAATTTGGAGCTCATTTGGATGAGTGTAAGTCACTCATCCGAGGGTAGCAAAATCGATGCACGAAAGTAATTTGAAATGCATAATTTTTGTGTTTTTTATAACATGACCTATAAAAATCCAAATGTGCTCAAGTTTTTTATATGAGTTATTCACAAGATGATTAAAAAGATCAACGTTAGATTTTTGAAAAAAAATATTACATCATGAAAACTACTTGAGTGTATTCTAGCCTCTCTCTCTCTCTCTCTCTCTATATATATATATATATATATATATATATATATATATATATATATATCTATACTACTATAAAAAAAGCGAATGTTTGAAAACCCAAACAACACTAGCAGTTTTACACTACACGAAACTGTCCAACCAATCACATGGCAGACTTTTCAAAATGCTCTTCTCTCATTCATCCTCTCTTCTCTCACGTTTTTTCTCTATTTTTTAGAATTTTTTAAACACAAAAATCATCCAGCACGTTCTTTATCCCACTGAGAGTGGTAGTATTCAGTTATTGCTTATCCCAGGTCGCTCCACTATTCATGGTCACATTCAATTTTGAAATCCGCTTGTGTCCCGCTTTTTCTATTATCACGTTGCTTTTTCTATCACACGTTTTACTTGGTCAAAACGCAAACTGCCAAGTCCCACGACAACTCTGCGAAAGACTCATTTATCTCTGAAAATTTATCCTGCTTTTTCTTTTATCACGTTGCTTTTTCTATTATCATGTTCTGTATAAGATCACACATTTTACTTGGTCAAAACACAAACTGCCAAGTCCCACGACAACTCCAAAATTATCTCAATATTTTGTTCACTTGCGAAAGACTCATTTATCTCTGAAAATTTATATTTAAAATAACATTCTGTTACAACAACATTCACGTTGTTACAACCGCATGGACCATTATCTCAACGTTAAACATAGTTATGCAAAACAGAATTTTGTTGCACCACCCACGTCCACCACCCACGTCCAACATTACAACCCACCTCTTGGACGCCAACCGAAAATCACACCCACCTCTCCAACGCCAACCTAAAACCACTAGAAGTTGCTATTGCTGCGACCCCTAAAGGACTTTCCTCTGGTTTTTCTTTACTGTTCTTTGAAGAGCACACCTGCAGGTGAACCACTAGAAGTTGCTTCTGCTGCGACCCGTATAGGATGTTTCTCTGGTTTTTCTTTACCGTTCTTTGAAGAGCATACCTGCAAGTGAACCACTAGAAGTTGCTTCTGCTGCGACCCGTGAAGGATGTTTCTCTGGTTTTTCTTTACTGTTCTTCGAAGAGCATACCTACAGGTGAGATATTCAACCATTGTGTATAGTTTTTTGGCTTTACATTACAAGTTTTTCACCTTTCAAAACCTCACGCAGAAAGATAATACACAGATCTGTCAATATCATTACCTTTGGTCTCAAGATGATTGCCAGATTATTGCTTCTGCTTTTCAAAAAACCTATTGTCAGAGGACTGTTCGACCAACTTTTCGTCACTCCTTGAAGAAAACAACTACAGGTTAGATATATACACGTTTTTTCACCTCTAAGAACCTCATGCAGAAAGATAATACACATATCTGTCAATTCCAATACCTTTGGTCTCAAGCTCCTGCCTTTTATTTCTTCTGCAATTCAGAAAACCTGCTATCTGAGAAGAAAGTTCCCAGCTTTTCTCACTGCTCCACGAAGAAAACTACATGTTAGATATTTAGTCATAACATACATATCTTTGACTTTAAATTACAAGTCTTTTCACCTCTTGTATCCTATCACAAAATCCTAATCAACAGATCCACAAACCCCATTATCTGTGGCCTGAAGCTGATTGAGTTAGACGAGGAGCACCACAATCAAAACACAACGTTGAACGTCAACTTCTTGTTGCTGCTATTCAGGAATCACATACCTAAGGTTTTGCTTCACTCCCACAGGAAACAGCCCATCCAGGTAAATAATCTATCAAAACATAAATTTCCAACATCAACTTTAATATTAAACTATATCTATAATTTCTCTTACAAAATATTTTGCAGTTATGTATGTCTGAAATATATGTTGTTATGCATGGATGTACGTGTATATGACACCAGAAATTTAAAATTGTTTGCAATAATATGACAAAAAACACAAATATTAGGATTTTTAAGCTTAGCACAAACACAAATACTACATCTTTCTATGACTAGATAAATTAGTAAACCCATCTCTAAGCATTTGTAATAATACATGGTTCATAGTATAATGGGGAGGGATTGATCTGGTTCACTAAATGTGACCGCCTACTTTAAGCATTGGTTGATAAACCACCTATAACAGAAGAAATTTTTTTTAGCAACGTGGAAGTGAGGAAGATGGGAGCTTTAGCAACTCACTGTTATTCCTACATCCTGAAGCTCCAACCATCAAAGAAAAACATTTATATATATATATAAAAATAAAATAATATACAATAGTTATGTCAAGAACCAATATAGACCTATATTTTAGATAAAATTTACAATACGAGCTAACAAGCTTCAAATTTTGGACAGTTCAACATAAGAGATTCTTGACAGAACCCAATGAACTCCATACAACCATGAGTACCAAGTCTCTAAGAATATAACTTATCTTTAGCAGAAAACATAAATTTTAAGGAACAAATTAATGAAAACAACACAATACTAGAAAAGAAACCTCGGAACAATACCAAGTCTCTAAGAATATAACTATCTTTAATAGAAAACATAAATTTTGAGGAACAAATTTTAATAAAAACAACACAATACTAGAAAAGAAACCTCAGAACAAATAAGCCATTACAAGTAAAAGTGCTAAAATTTATTGGTTATTGAGTAAAGTTGTCATAGTAGTACAAAAGCTTAAAAGACTAGATAAGCTATATGACATCCAACTATATCTGAATATTTCTGATTATTAAATGAACAATATTGCATTTTTATGATCAAAGACGACCAAAGATCCTAGGAGAAAATTAAATCTTTCTTCCATGCTCATCTCATTAACAATAATAGTGGTGCAACTGCTACAGATAAAAAAATAGAAAGATTATCAATATGGATTCATTGTAATGAGTGATTCACACTGCCAATGTTGAACAAGGAGACGAGGCGTCTAACATATAATGAGTATATAATGTGACTGCTTGGAACATTGTTGAATGTGACTTTCAACTAAACCAATTAATCAATAGAGCGCATAAAAGGAGACTTATCTTCAAACAAGATGACCAATAGGAAGATGGAGCCATGACAAAACCCATTGCTCTTCTTGCAACCAGAAAGACCAACCGTTAAAGAATATATTTAGCTATTAAGATAAGAAACTAAGAGAACATAAAAAAATAATGACATCAGGAATTTATTATATGGCATCAAAAAAATAATGACGCCACACATCACAATTAAGTTCAAAACAAGGGGGGATTGGTTATAGTAGTATAGATCTCATATGTAATTTTTTTTAGAACTTGTTGAGATTTCCATGCATGACATGTCATTTGTTATTACAACGCCAATAGTTTTGGGTACTAATGTGGATATGAAGGCATTGTTGCCCTTGTCTTTGTATGTTGATCTGGTTTTCACTTTGCTAAAAATGTTGTAACCTCAACGATAATATCTAATTTGGCATATTGAAAATTGAGTAAATGAATGATTCAAATATATTTTGTTAATTTAATAAATGTTGGAACTTCTTTGACGATAAAGTTGTATCCTTAAAATAAATATAGGAACATTATATGGGTCGTGATTTGGGATTTTCAAGGAAACTTTCAATTCATATGCTCCTAAAAATCCAAAACATAAATGTTGTACACCAACTCTAGGAATTACTTTGAATGCTTGTGGTTTTGCTTCCACGTGGTTCTGCATGTTGCAAATCTTAATATACTTGACAAAAAGATCATAGGTTTTATCACTACATTACATTTGAATATTTAATTTAGAAATATATTTGAGCAGTATTAAAAATCAAATTTAAGTACTGTTGCAAAAAAATAAATAAACTTAAAATATTAGATACTTAAACGAGTTTCAATAATATTGCAAATAATCCACGCCATTCCTAATAAATGCACACATACATCAATACAAATGCAGTCATAATCAGAATTTACTATCCAAAAATATACTTTTAATCTGAGAGTAAATGATTTTGTTGGCAGTCAACATTTAATAGTAGAAAGAAAAACCATGGAAACAAATGAAACTGTTACGATCCAGTTCACAATAGGGTAGTAAATGAATCTTGATGTGTCAACTTGACCACTTTTGTTCCTGCTCTCAGGGGAGATGGATGAACTCAAAGAAGAACAGGTAAAAGCATTGGCGCCATTTCAAACAAGCATCCTATCGTTAACTTTTAGAATACAAAAAAAGTATAGAGTTTCCAACACTTATCTGATTCGTACCACCTGCTATGTACATGCTTTCCCAAATCCTTGAACTTTATCCTCTGGATACTAGCATTACTCCGGACACGTGACCATGAAAATCCACAAAACTGTTAGATTCGTACTGCAGAATAAATAGAAAAGGTGAATGCAAAAGAAAACGATACTGGCTGACAGAACCTATTACCATGTCAAAACCAACGCCATGATACAAATTGGTTGTCCTTTTCATGCATGCCTTTCTGATGCTGGGACAAATCAGTATTTGTAATCCGGTTAGGATATGAGAGGGCAGGAGATGGGTTATTAGACAGATTTTAGAATTATTTAGTAGTAAAAGAGAATAATCTCACCGATTGAAGATGTGTTGTCTCCTTCAACAAACTCTCTAGCTACGATGTGGTTTCTGCTTCAGAACATTTGAACCATCTTGGTAGATGTGTTGTTGTCAGCGTTGGAGGACTCGGCGTTGTTGGCATCAACGTCGTTGTCGGCGTTCGGCATCGTTGGCGTTGGAGGCTGCAACAACAGGCCGACCATGTTGTCGGAAGGGAAGAGGCGCATGTGTGGTGTCGGGACTCGAAAGGGAAGAGTCGCTTTGTGGTTAGGGTGTGGAGCAGTCGAGAGAAGAATGCGGTTAACAATGTGGGAATGAGAGAAGTGTCGGTGGCCTAATGTGTATATATAGTTAGGTTTTATATCCAACGGTCGAGAAGAACCAAGTCACGCACGAATCGGACGAGCACAAATAAACAGGCCGTTACAACTGATGGTAGGAAAATTATTATAAATCCAATTCATTACTCCATTAACCGGGTAAGTTACGTTTTCTAAATCTGCCGTTTGACTTGCTATTCCGATCATGTATTAATAAAATATTTTTCATACACTTACCTAAAAACTCACATTAGAAAAATTAATGAGAAGTGTGCAGGACACATATTAAATTATATAACACGTTGATACAATAAGTCTGAATAGTAGATTGTGAACACGTAAGTGCAGATATATCTGGAATTTGTGTCCCCATTTTGAATGTCTATTTAATCTCTGTCGTTTGTCTACTTAATTATTTTCTAAGAATAGATTTTTCGTATTTAATATATGACTAGAATTCAGTGGGACATAGTTTGAATTATAAAACTTAGACACAAATTTTACATTAAAATAAATGGGTTAAATATGGAATGCTCATACGAGATTTGTATTTAGCCTAAGGCGAGATAGAAATGATATCCGGCGGTACTTCACACACTATAATTCTTAAATACTCCATCCAAGTACCTCATCTCTACAAATATATTATATTTTTATTCTTAATCAAACAATAATAAATGATTTCCTAATTATCCCAATAGTCTTCTAAATTTTCAAGCCATAGCTCTTTTTTTGATAATTCAACAAATAGATTTTCATGTACATAAAGAAAAAACAATTAATAGAAAGAAATGAAAAAAGTTAATATTTACCTTTTATAAACATTGATTGAAAGAAAATAAGTCATTTTGTAATAAACATACAAACCATAAAGCAAAAAAATTATATAGACATGTATTTTTCTATAACGATGACGTGTTTATATGTTATATATATATACTATTGCATCGACTGGAATTATAATAATTTCAATCATATATCAAAATAATCTACAATAGCCGACAATCGAATATGGATTGTTGACCAACAAAATTTATGAACTTTGATTGGTTATTATTCTAAAAATAGACTACTAGTGTTGCAATAATGTGGGGACCAATAACATTTGTGTATTACATTTTTTATCTCAATCTAAAGTTGTAACATTTCCTTATATATATTACTTATGACAAAAAAGTATTGTGTATACTATAAAATGAATGCGTTCCATTTTGAAATTGATGTAGGATTTGTACCATGACATGGTACTATTATACCACCACACAACTAGAAATTTTCAATAATATATTGTTCTTACCTCTTTTTTCATTTTTGTAATTTCTCATTTATTTCAAATCTGCATTTCTAAATACCAAAATAAATTTCAACAATCAAGAATTGAAGCCATGTAGATAACAACTAGAACTGGATGGTGCAGGTAGTTGGGGGGGTTATGCCGTTAGTGAGGGTAACATTCGTGACGCTCATTCGGGGGTGGTCCAACGTCATAAAAAAAAGAAACTTATTAATATAAGAAGGAGGAATTTTGCGACCAGAATACTAGTAATTACATGATGTGTATAGAAAAATAGAGTTCTACAATTGCGTTGAGTGGAGTTGTAATGCTTTTATGTAAAATGAATTTCAATATTTCAAGATCAACCACCAGTTAGTGACGGGCACATATTTATGAACCTAGGCAAGTTACTGCTTTTTTTAAGTACTACTTCTATGATGCTAAAACACATAAAATTTAGATATCATATTTTCTTATCGCAATATATAAATGTAATGATTTCTTAATTGTATTTCCATAATAACATAAAATTATTGAAAATTACAAAATGAATTCATAATTCATAAAAAAAACATGGCCTATTCCATAGTATGGTATTATCTACCACTAGACAACTAGTTGGTTTATCGATAGTAAAATGTTTGATACATAATATTATTTTATCATTTTAATAATTTTGAGTAAAAAATCAAATATGTTAATCAATTTTGACAACCATGAATTAAACTTGAGCTTGTATGAAGCAAGAATTTATTAATACAAGAAGTAAGAATTCTACTAGTAAACTACTAGTGATTTGGTAAGATGTGAAAAAAATTCTTTCTAAATTTGTGTTCATTATAATTAAGTAGATGGTCAAAAAACATGCATCGTCCAGTTGTCAAATCTAGGTGTGGGTCCCATATATAGTCTTGAACCTATCAAGGTCATCGTTGTAACACTAGAGAACTGGTGTTTGATATCCATCGTAGGAAAAAAATCTTCTAATATTACATATTATGTAATAGTAACTATTCCAATCATACATTAAATATATTGTAACAATCAATAGTCGAATACCATTTGGCAACCAATAGGGATTTATGAACATCAGTAGATTACTATTATGATCTAGATTACAACAACCTCGATGATGTGGGAACTAACACAATTTAGATATTACATTTTTCTATCTCAATGTATAAATTTATGACTTCCTAGTTATATTACTTATGGTGATAAAAATATTGAAAATTATAACAAATGCATGACTCAAAAATTTATAGAGTAAAAAATGAATGTGGCATCCAAAAATTATGTAAGGTCTATACCCATAAATGGTCTATTGTATCACTAAAAATCTAGTTATTTGTCGATAATATAATATTTTTGAATTAAAAATCAATTGTACATCGTTGTACTTTTGCATTGATTGCAAACGTAATTATTTTGAGTATCAAATAAATTTTAACAATTAAGAATTGAACCAAGCTACACAACAAGTACCCATTTATTAATTTAGGAACGATGAAGTCTACCACTAGAATACTAGTGACTCAATTAAATATGTTACGATTTTGTCAAAAAATTACACCAGCAAGGACTCAAACCTGAGTTTTGTGGCTAATAAATTCTTGACAACGTAGCATGCTCACTACCCTACTACTAGACTGCTAGTGCATCGAGGAATCAAACCTAGATTTTGTGCCTTAGAGATTCGTGATAGCCTACCAAGCTCACTACCCTACTACTCATTACCCTACTACTAGACTACTAGTGCCTCGATGATTCATGTAGAAAACAATTATTACTACATAGAGTGGAATGGTAATGACCGTATACTAAAAAAATTATTGTAATAATTGCAAATCGAATATTGATTGTTGACCAGAAAAGGCTTATGAACCTCGACAGGTTACTATTATGGACTAGAGTACAATTGGTTTTGATGATGCGCGTAACACTATTCAGATTTTTCTATCTCAATTTTAAACTAATTGTTCGATTCATGTTTATATTAATTTTGATAATAAAAGTTTTAATAAATGTAAATAGATGCATCAATTTGAAACAAATGTGGGATCTATACCATGACGTGATACCATACCGCTCGACAACTGCTTGTTCAATTTTGTAAATTTGCATTGATGGCAGTCATAACAATATTTAATATCAAATTAAATTTCAAAATATATGAATTGAACCCAAATTTGTTAGAAGCAGGTATTAATAACTATAAAAATAAATAATTTTGCCATTACACTACATGTGATTTGATGATGCCTAGAACAAAATTAAATTTTCATTTCAGTTTGAGTACAACTAAAAGTGTTGCAATACTTACGAAAAACTTGCACCAATCGAGGATAAAATCTGAGTTGTTTCTTGCATGGATTTTTTAATGTATAGAGGTCAGCATTCTACCACTAGACTGGGTAGCGCTTTGATGATCAATATTCAAAAATATCTTTATAACATCATGTAGGTTGGAATTACAATAATTTTAATCATGAATCAAATAAACTAGAATAGTTGGGAGTCAGATGTGTATTTATGACCAGACCAAATTTATGAACCTCAACATGTTACTATTCCAAAAATAGCTTACTAGTGTTTCAATAATGTAGGAACCAATAATATATTGATATTATATCTACATATATCAATTCAAATATGTAATGTTTCTTTATATATTATTTATATTAAAAAAATTATAGCTGTGAATGAATGCACAGATCTAAAATGTTTATGTAGGATCTACACCATGTTATCATACTATTACACCCCCAAATTAACTAGTAATTTGCGGATAATATGATTTTAGGTAAAATTATTTTTGTCCTTGTCGTAGTTCTACATTGTTGAAAGCATAACGACTTTCAATATCAAAATAATTTGAACAATAGAGAATTGAGTCCACGTTTATAACAAGAGTGAATTTATTGGGCTCGAATTAATTTGTCATAACTTCTTCGAAA
Source organism: Alisma plantago-aquatica (assembly GCA_963693085.1). Classification (NCBI taxonomy): domain Eukaryota; kingdom Viridiplantae; phylum Streptophyta; class Magnoliopsida; order Alismatales; family Alismataceae; genus Alisma; species Alisma plantago-aquatica. The sequence goes on along the minus strand of OY856409.1, from coordinate 1,819,735,059 downwards.
AACTTATCAGATGGAGTTTTTTAGGTAGCTTTTCAGGACTAATTTTATGTAAGTATATACAATTCTATTTTAAAGTCTTTATCAAATAATACATACAAAATATTTAAAATCAAGGATGTTAGTAGTGTGAATATGATTTATTACCGAAACTGTAACATTTGATTTACTAATATACAATATAATTTCACGATATCTAACATTTTAAATTCTAACCACCATTATCAGTGCAATTTATAAAATTAAATTTTATGAGTACTATGAGAAATTATCTCACCATGTTAGTGATAAAATAATCGATTTATCTAACTTTTTTTATCTTCATGTTTAAGAAATGTGATGTTAAAAAAGTAATTATAATTGTTTGTGAGTAATATACTAAAGACAACATTATAAATTATGTTCAATAATGATCTTCCCATATTTTTACAAACACCTAAAATGTCGATATTTTTACAACACATTGTACATATGAAGTGATTGTAACGTGATTTTTAATGAAAATATTTTTCTTAAAATTATGATATACCATAGTAAAATATTTTTTGAAGGAGAAACATATGCAACATGGCCACCTGTTCAAGTTACTATGGTTGAAAAACATTATGGTTATCAGCATATATGGTTCCTTCTTCATGTCTTTGTGGTCCTTGTTTATATATTTTACACAATAAAAATCAACAATATTTTTAGCGACTTTCACATATACACTTACAAAAAACAAATCACTTGGGCTTCTTTCACCTTTATGTGCATATATTACTAGTTTTGAGACTTTATGATGTATCATGCCCTATTGCTAATCTTACATCTCAATGTTTACTAATGCTTAATTATCCTTGAAATCGGTAAAATATATCCCTTAGTGACTTTAATATCATCCCTAAACCCTCTATTTGTTTTGTTTGTCTATATGGATAAAGATGCATGAATGTGACCCCCTTATGGTGATGCATTTTATACCTTAAACTAAAGGTGGGATATGTGTCTTCCTATACATCAAGTCAAATTTTATGGTTGAAATCAGTGACACCATGATGAATGGAGACTCTTAGGCCTAAGTTCACACTATGTTGATGTATGTAGACCTTTTCACCCTCAATTGCCTAATGGGACCTATGTTACTTGAGTGGTGGTTCTTATGACTTAATGCTTATGTGGATAATTTCTCTTATCTACCTCTCTCAATCAGGGATGTTTTGACCCTTATGATCCCCTTTGATATGGATGTCCCACATAGTTCATAAGATGGACCGTAATGATATAAGAATACATTGGATATTGAATTTATGCTGAAATGTAGATATCCAATGTTGCTTGTTTGATGCCTAGATTCTAGGGGACATCCATATAAAATTTGAATAATCTTCTTATGTCACTTCTCTACTGATCTAAACCATTTTGAATGTTTAGACCTCATGTCTTGACTAATCATGACCTTGGTTCCTCTATTGTGAGTCTTTGACCCTAAAATACAATTAAATGACTCAAATCTTGGAATAATCATATAAATAGATGGAATATAAAATGACATGAAGCTTAAACTACACCTCATTGATGACCTATAAATTATTATAAGATCATAAAGAATGTAATTAACCAAATTCTCACCTACCTTGTTCAAAATCCTAGAAATGAAGCTAATTAGGGTTAATGATGAGAATCTAATACATGTAATTCTGGTTAAGTAGGTGTCACTTGAGATCTAGACGGTCAAGTATAGGCTATAAATCTTTGAATTGTTACATGCTTTAATTATTATATGGTCATGGCTTTCTTACTTGAACAGTGATACATATGTATCCTTGTTTACTTGCTCAAATATTACCATTAACTTGTAATCATAATATAGAACTCCATTATATAAACTTTATGCACTTTCTTGTATTCTTGGGGTGAAGACACAAGTCTAGGTGTCCTACTTGAGTTGTCAAGATAGGTCAGATCATATCCATAAAAGGATTAGATCTTAGTGATGGACTTGAGGTCCATCACATAGAGAATGGTTAGTTATTCTTGAGCACCCTTACATACTCTTCTAGTGGGAAGTTAGTTAACTGTCCTATAATTCATGATATTTTTGTATAATTGGAGTAAAATGGCATAATACATGGGCTCTAATTGTTTGAAGCACTTAACTTGTTTATTATTGTATGTCTTCTGCAATTCTTTTCAACTTATGCAAAGCTTATAAATATGTATATTTCTACCCTGTACTCAATATATCGCATGTTGACTTGCTCATTTCATGTATTTTATAGGTTTAGAGATGGATAGAGATTTGATGGCCTGGTGAGCAATGTCTAGTTTACTTCTTGTAAGATCCCCAATGTACATGAGCAGACTTGTTAAATTATACTCTTGAGTAAGTAATGGAAATCTTGTAACAAGACAATGTTGCTTAATAAGACTTGTTGAATGTTGAGATAATTTTGGTTCTTTTATCTTATTATATGTTCTTGTACACTAAGCTTTTACGCTTCCACATTTGTGCTTTGTTGATACCATGCTAGGGATGGATTTCTAGTTCCTAAGTTCATTGACTTTCTAGTCATTTGGAGTTAGGAATTGGGTAATAGACGATTCAATGATAGATGGTATCAAAACATGAATATTAACTACACCAAATATATCTCATATGAAACACAAACTAAACTCAAATTTACATCTCAATCTAGAAACTTTGTAAGTTCATCTTTGTGGATTAAGTTGACTTAGCCTCTAGGTTAGAACCAAGATGTTCAAGAACTAGGTGCAGACTAGTGTATTCTCTAGAACTTTTCTTTTCTCCTCCTTTTGTCTTGTAGTATCAATTGTAGGTTCATGAGGGTGAGAAAGGGAAGATATTAATACAACCCTAGACATATGTTCATGGCATGTTTTTTTTTTTTAGTTTAAGCCAGGTGGTACTTTTATTCATCCTACCCTCCTCGTGTAGGCAGAATCACCGAAAAACCATTTACAACTCCTGCTTATAAAATGCAGATATCCTCCCCAGGCAAAGAAAAAACACACCTCTATACACCCTTGAAGGCCCCCCCTAAAACAACCGTTCTCCTGAACTTCAACAAAAAAAAACCACGCCCAACTAATTACAACTCCAACCCTTATCCACATGAACGTATGGAATATTGCACCTCTCCATGATCAACATACCCTTGATCTTTTGTGGTAGGTTTTCTGGGATAGAACTAATGTATATATCCTCCATATAAGAGCCCCATGAACCCAGTTCTTTGGGGATGGAGTTTATCACTTTGTGAACCATAGATCCATTAATCACATCTGTAAAGATCTTTCTTCTCAGTTCTCTGAAGATCGGCATTGCTTTCCATGGTGCATCAGTAGTCCCGCACAAGATGTCGAAGGTGCGTTGGTCATCTATCTCAATGGTAGAAACCTTCAAACATTTATCTTCAAGAATTTTAAGGCCAACAATACACGGATGAATGTATGTTATAATATAATCGTCTGCCTGGAACCATGTTCTGAAGGCCATCGAAACTTGACCTCTTCTATTTCTCACGATACCCGCCGTCCATCTACGGAGATTTCCTTCCAGATCGACTGCTCTTCCAATGGTAATGTTCATCTTGAGATTATGTATATCCAGCGGATTCCATCTCAGGATCTTAATATGTCTGACTCTCCATGAAGGTTCATTCAGTCTATTATCAGCTAATGCCTGAAAAAAATTGGACCCTTCTTCGATCACGAAACACTTCTTCTTCATCATAATATTCATCCTCATAATCAGATACTCCCATTCTAGGTCCAGGTTTTTTCTGCAATTCTCAAACCTGCTTAGACAGCGATTCCTCCATATGCTCTCCACGATGATGGCGGCCAACCTGCTCCCTATCCATGTTCTTGCCGAGCGGGTGTGTATAGCTACTAGAGATGATAAACTCTGTGGGGCAGGTTCCTGAACCAAAGCCGTGTATTTATCCCAGAAATATCTCGCTATCTGGCCCTCAAACACTAGATGAACAACGTCCTCCGACGAAGGGTCTTCACAACACGAACACCTGGATGCAAGTTGAATGTTGCATCTTCTAACATTTTCATCCGTTGGAATGGAACGGTGCATCATCTTCCATATGATAGCACTCGGTCTAGGGTAGTCCAGTTTCCACACCTTTTCTAGATCTATACTATGTGTCAAAGGTGGGGTAAACAAAAGCTTCTTTGCAGATTTAATGTCAAACTTTCCATTATCTGTTAACGTCCAGCTGAGATAATCTTTATCGGCGGAGATGAAACAACCTGCTCGTTTGATTATCGCCAATCCTTCTTCATCGATGATCATACTCAGGGCCTGCCAGTCCCATCTGTGGTCCTCGGACTAGAAATCTTTGACAAAAAACCTCAAACTTCTGTCTGATCTATGTAAGGCATGATCGACCAACCTGCTTTCACACCAATATGTGTCCCAGAAAGGAATGTCACCAGACCCTATAATCCATCTACATTTAGGATAAATGGACGGAAACATCTCCCAAATTTTCTTCCAACAAGGGGACGCCCTGGCACCTTTCTTCAGATGTGGTGGGTATAGACCAGAATTGTTCCTTGTTTGTGAACCGTACTTCTTTCTACAGAAAGTATCCCATAACGAGTCTCCTGTAAGCATCTCCCAGCAAGCCTTGGTGATGAAAGCTTGATTAGTAATCCGAAGGGAGTGAAAACCCAGACCTCCAACATTCGTGGGGGTGGATAGCCTGTTCCAAGCTACCCACCCTCTTCTGTCATGATTGTCTCTGTCGGCCCATAAGAATCGAGACATCATCATCTCTAGCTTATTACAAGTGGATATTGGGATACCTGCAGCCGATGCAGTATGGATAGCAGTACTAGCCAGTACATGTTTAATCAGCAATCTTCTACCAGCAAACGATAGAATTCTCGCCTTCCAAGATGCCACCCTTTGTTGGATTCTCACATTCAGGTATTCAAAGTCTCTCTTCAAGACCCTCCCCATAGAAATTGGAACACCAAGGTATGTCAATGAGTCATCAATATGCTCAATCCCAATCTCTTCTTTGATGTGGTCCCTAATCAATGTATCCGAACTTCCTAGGACACAAACATATTTTGCTCTATTAATCCTCTGACTGGTCGCCCTTTCATAATCATATATCACATGTCTGATGATCTCAACTGATTCATTCGACGTAGCTAATGACATCACCAGATCGTCAGCATACATCAGGATCGGGGGTGAGATGTCGGGGCCCCTCATGAAGTAAGTATCAATGACTGCTTCTTCCTGCAAATGGACAGGTCTTCTAGCCAGCATGTCTTCAAAGATGATGAACAGTGAGGGGGACATTGCTTGCTTGAGAACTTTCTTCAAGGAGAAAAAACCTTCAGTGAAGTCCCCAATAGAAACCGTCGTCCAGGCTTCTTTAAAGAACCTGATACAAAGGTCTATAGTGTCTTTGATAAAGCCAAATCTCTCCATGATTTTCTCCAACACAACCCAAGATACCCTGTCATATGCTTTCGACATATCTAATTTGATTATCATATTCTACTGTAGAGGACCCTGTCTAATATCGTGGGCGAGTTCTTGAAGAAGACGTATATGATGGGAGATGTCCCTGTGCTTTACAAACGCCCCCTGGAAAGGCGAAATGATCTTTGGAAGGAGCTCAGCCATCCTATTATTAACAATTCTGGCTATAATTCTCAGTGCCAAATTCTCAATGGAAATCGAACGGAAGTCTTTCTGTAGATCCACAGGAGAGTCATTCTTCGGTATCAAAACCGTGCGGCAGCAAAAGAAACTTTGATGACACTGCTGACCTCGAAAAAAATCTCTGACCAAGGAGGTGAAATCATCCTGGATGCAATCCCACATGTGAGTGTAGAAAGGGAGAGTAAATCCATCCGGTCCAGGAGCTGTATAAGGGTCCATCCCTTTCATACACTCCCAAATCTCCTACGCCAATGGAATAGCAGAGATAAGAAAATTGTCTTCTATGGATATCATCTCAAGAATCAATTGCGTGAACTATTCCAACCTGGATAGATCAATATCCACATCTTCTTCCTGTAACGATTTCATCTGATAAGCAGCTTCTTTGGCGATCTCTAAGGGATCATCAATGGTAGACCCGTCTGGTTTGATAATATTTAGAATTCTTCTTCTCTTTCTTCTATGCTTGACCGTGGAGTGGTAGAATCTAGTGTTCCTCTCACCGTCTTCCAACCACAAAATTCTCGCCTTATCCTTCCAAAGCATCTCCTCCTGATCTAAGATAGATTGGAGATCCTTTTCTGCCTACAGAAGATTATTCTCATTGATACTATTAGGATTTTCATCGAACGCCTGTTGAGTAATATGTACCACGTCCTCCATGTCCTGTTTCTTCTGGTGAATGTCCCCGAAAACCTCCTTGTTCCACCTCTTCAAAGCTATTCGTGTCATCTTAATCTTCTCATAAAACACATAGGAGGAGTGCCCCACCACCTCCGTAGCCCATGCTTCCTCAATAATAGGTCGACACCTCTGGTCCAACAGCCATGCAGATTGGAAAGAAAAAGGAGAGGGTTGTTTTGGTGTCACCATCGATCTAGCCCATGAAAGGATCGGCCAGTGATCAGAAACCCTAAACCGCGTGAGATGGGATGAGATGGAAGCAGGATGATCCTCACACCAAGCTGCATTGAGCAGGACTCTATCCAAACGCTCCCATGTCGTCGGTGTAAGATATTGTTTATTTACCCATGTAAACTTGTTGCCATCAAAAGGAGCCTCTGTCAGGTTCGCATCGGCAATGAAATTGTTGAAGTCCGACATGTCCACCTTGCCAGGAGGTGTGTCACCCCTCTTCTCCTCTATCTTCCGCACCACATTGAAGTCTCCCCCAATCTGCCATCTGGCGTCACCAATGTCGGTCGATAAATTCCTGAGAGACTCCCACAGCTCCCTCCTTCTGTAGGTGTCGCAACTAGCGTACACACCTGTGAAGAAAGCGTGTGTGACTGCCGGATCAGTTATGCGGATGGTGATGTGTTGACGATGAGAACAGACCACCTGTGGATCAAACCTACGTTCCACAAACAACCATATCTTGCCTCTTTCCGAAGCGTTATCAGTAAACCAGTCCAAATAGACTATATCAAGAAGCTCCTCTGCCCTTTCAGCTTGAATAAAAGGCTCCATCAAGCAAATAAACTCCAGTTTATGTCTCCAGCAGATGTTACCAAGGACTCTTCGAGTTGGATTATTCGCAGCCCCTCTAATGTTCCAAAACAAAGCCTTCAATTCCATAAAAATATGAAAAAACCTTGTTGTCAGGAAAAACTCCTTCAGAATGTATGACGTCCCCCATCACTGTAATCAGCATCTGAGAGCCAACGCTCGTCATCTACAGACCTCCTTCTAGTAGGTCGACGCAGTTTCTGTCTGTCCATATGGTCATGCCCCAGGTTATGTCTCTATGTATGATCTGATCTGGATCTCCCCCTTCTTCGATTTGGAACATCCCTTGGTTCAAAGCATAGATAATCCTCCAAACTATGATGTCTGAGTGTCAATCTATGTCCTTCCTGGTTCATAACCAATCTTCTATCCTCAGTGGCGGTCGACCTGTGATCATCTGTCCGGCTCTCCTCTTCAGGCTCCTCGCTTCTATGTGTTGTTCGACCTTCTACAGTATGTGTGTCCCTGCTGATATCCTGCCTGTCAGTGTGTGGTATGTTTTCTGAAACTATCTTCATCGGTATGCCAAACTCCTTTCCTTCTTCTGTCAAAACAACTTCCGGGGATAAAAGGTACCCTCGAGCCACCATCTGTAACTTGATCAAGGATCTTCTATGACCATAATTCAGGTGTATGAACTGTGGAACATCTTCCGCGAAGGCTTCCATCTCAACCAGCACTCCAATAACATCATTCTCCTGCTTCTTCCAAGTAGAAACACTCCTCATATTCCTGAAGGCTGACATCATCTTCTCAATCGAGTCTCTGTCCCTACATATAATAGGTATCCCAGAAACCCAGAACTAAAAATGTTCACGAAGCTGACAATCTTGTCCACCTTCCATCGTGTTCAAGACTAAAGGCACTCCCCAAGGGTCCAGGAGACCTTCAGAGACAACATATCTCACCTCTTCTACCGAGTTAAAGAAAACGATCACCTTCGTCGGTGCATATCTATAGAAGTCTAGGGCTTGAGGCCACCTCCTCTTGACTGGAATCACCAAGTCGTCCCATCGAACCCTCAGGTGCCAAGTTATCTCCACCACCTTAGATAGTGATGACTCTCTCATCCTCCTCATCTCATCATCCGGACTAAGATCGACCTCGATCCTTCTGGCCACATGTTGAGGACCTCCTCGAGCTGGTATACCGACCGGTAATGGAGGGAACGCCTGATGGGATGATATATCTGGCGGTTTGGTATAAACGATCGCTCGACATCTTCTAGCTTCGTGACCAGGTTTATGACATCGGTAGCAGACCCGACGGCGTGTGCACCGAGATTGCCAATGTCCTTTGGACATGCAGTTATAGCATGTGTCCTTAGGTATACCAAAAATAGATCCTTTCTTCTTCGTGCTTTCCTGCTCTCCGGTGGCGGTGATCCGCGGTGGATATAACCTAGGTTCCCCGACCTCCTGATCATCCCCGCTCGGCACCAGTTGGGTCCCATTACCGGTCTGTGTGTCTTGAGGAGCATCAGTGGGAGGGGCTGGTCTGATAGGTGGATTCGTTGGGTGAGCATTCTCTCCTTCTATGTTCTCCATCATCGATCTCACATCTGGAATGATCTCGTCTTGGTGCTGCAAATCCACGGTGTATACTCCTTGTGACTGCTCGATCCTTAGAGGCATCAGTTGCATGGTGTACACTCCTTGTGACTGCTCGATCCTTAGAGGCGTCGGTTGCACTTGCTTCGTGTGATCTGTGTTCACCAGCGGAGGGGGGAAAGGATTCATCATAGTATTAGGAGTCAGCGTCAGAGTGTTGTTCATGGGTTGTGCATCCTCGTTCGATGTCAACTGCGTGGGATATCTAAGTAGATTTCTGATATCAGGAATCACAGAGTCAGGTGTTGTGGATGTAGAAGCGAAGTTGTTACGACGCATGGCTACTGCACTCTGTGCCCGCCGATATTTAACGCTCTGCCATGTTACCCTCCATAGGAGCAGTGAAGGCAACATCTCTACCCTGCGCACAGACCGGTGTGGTTAGGGACGCCGGCTAGGACGGAAAAGATAGAAAGAGGATGGTATGGGTGGACTCCGGTGGACGGGGTGTCCAACCGGAGGGATGTAGGCGGCGGCCTCCACCGTCGGCGGGTCAGATCTCCCTAGGGTTGTGATCGTTTGCTTCCCAGAAACACATGTTCTTGGCATGTGTATAAGATATCTACACAAGTGTGCACCATGTTCTTCCTAGTTCTCTAGGTGTCATGGTATTAGACTCTGTAATGAGTGTCATAACTCACTTTTGGTTTTGGTTATATTTGGATGGAGTATGGTGATTTCCATTTCCCATTTCAACGTTGCGGAAAACCTACTTCACGTTTAAGTATATGTACATATGAACAATTTTACCACACATAGAATGGCATTGAGTTTCCATGCAGCCTAAGAGAAAGAGATGTAACATGAATCTAGTTGAGAGTGTTTAGATTCTAGTTGTATTCAAGATCCATAATAAAGGTTAGGCTAGTAAGTAGCCTGGATGAACTATGATGATGATGATGATGATGATGATGATGATGATGATGATGATGATGATGATGATGATGATGATGACGACGACGATGATGATGATGATGACAATGATGATGATGAGGATGTTGATAATGATGAAAATGTTGATGATATGTGATTGCTCCAAGATGAACCAAGTTTGTTTTTGAAATGGTCAATTATGCTTTGATGACATGATACTATTTTGTCCATGCAACCCTAGATATGTCTAGAACCAGGCATGGCACATATGGTAGATTGTGAAGTTAAACATAGCCAATGGATTGGCATGATTGCATGTTCTTCATATTATACACATTGAAATTTGGATAATGAGATATGGTTCAGGACCACCCTAGATCTCAATGTCTTTATGCAGATAGACATCTATCTTGGAACATACAATGAGGTTGAACTATTTATATGAGTTAACCCAACATGGGAAAGTAAAAGGTATCTAACCTCCAATATAATTATGAAATATTGAAAAATATGAATGATGAAATACATGATGATGAGTCCCTAGCTAGACTATTTCTAAGTATATGAGTTGTGTCACATGGAATGTGATTCCTTTGATAATATTGAACCCCAAACTTCTATGAAAATATCTAACTCAAAAGAGGAAATTGAATATATATGATGTTTGCTATATAGGTGAGGGAGATCTCTGAAGACCCTAAAAATGGTGCACATAATGTCAGATATCCATGATGAGCCTCATCTTGGATAACTATTTTTATGTAAAGGAATCTAGGGGTTTCTCTCATTTTTTATGTCAGGTAAAACTTTAGTATGGGTAGATGTTGGTGGTTAGCAAGTTTTGCCTTAGCATGGATAGGTGTTAGCATGAGTGGCTCGAGCTTGTGAAGAACTTTCTAGATATAAGTGGAAAAACTTTGAAACCTCAATGTTGATGATAATATTGTTCCTCAAACGATGTTTGGTATATGAAATATCACACTTAGTTTAAAATTTGACATATTAAAATTTGACATATTTATTATAAGTCACTCTCATGTGCTAGACCTAATATGAAACAACCCCATACATGAAATATGTATGTTTAAAATCATGAGTTTGATATGATGATGTCTTGGAATCTTAACTTGAAAAATAATGAATATAATTTTGAATTTCAGACCCAAAATGGAAATTGATGAAAATAGTTGGGGATTTTTGGTAGAATCATTGGGTAAAACTAATCCATGCATGTATTTTGTATTTGTACAACAATATAGGTGTGATGATAATCTTATATAAAATTCATGATAATTAACTTGTTTTTTGAGAGATTGATAACCCATATCTTGATAAGACACCTTGAGCTCGTCTAAATGCATGAACAAAACCCTGATGTAGTAGGATAAGGGATGTGAAAACCCCGAAGTCAAAATGATGTCATGAGATGATAAAACATCATGAAGTATGTGTATAATTGGGATGGGTACACCATTGTTGATGGAAACCTAATAATGCACCCCATAGTGGTGGATTACTTGAAACTTCAATTTGGTTGCCTAAACATGATGAATTTTGACTTTGGCCTTTGACTATGATCTTGGACGAATACTGAGGATGACATTTCTCTTAAGGAGGGAAGGATGTAAAAACCTGACTTTCTCACTCCTCTTACATAATATTTATCTCTCTATTTGTGAACTCATATCACCCATTGGATATCAATTCCATATACAAAGTATGGTGATGCTCCAATTTGGTCACAACAATGATCAATTTCATGTGTGACAATAATTTGTAGTTTTTATCTAAGTCACATAAGTTAATGAATCACTATATTGCAAGATATATTGAACCTCATCAATATAATAACCTCACTTCCAAATGAATATCATGTTGTAGGTGATTCCATTTTGAGTCCAATGGTCCAAAATTTGCCTAAATCAGATCCTCAAAGCTCAAGATATGACCATTCATTTTTAGCTCAATTTACATTCGATTTAGTTAATTTGTTTGGAATTTTTCCTTGATGGGCCTTTGGGACACGATACCCAATTAGAGGTGTGATTCTTCCCTCTCTCTTTTTGAGTGTGATCCATCACATTCATAGGATTGTGTCCCATGGATTGCCTTCCCTCGATCAAACGATGCACGGATCTTCCATTACCGTGCTTCGTACATTGTAGTGATGCTACAGTGTACATCCTCTACCTCCATCTTGAATCACTCTAGAACCCTCCTCCTCACTTATTTATCCAAAATTAATAGCATCCATTTCCTTTGTGTCATCTATATATCTAGTTTCCACAACCTTTCCCTCTCTTGTAACCACCCTAAACACCACTTGGCTCTCTTCTTCTTCCTATTTTCCCTAGGTGGCGCCCTCACCCATGATCTTTGGGCATCTGTTGTGTAGTGTTTTTTGGCCTCAAGTGTGACCACCCTTGGCCCTAGAAGCACATGGCAGGGGTTGGTTCCCCTCTAGCGAGCATCCAACCTCATGACAATTGTGAGGACCACGGGCCTCATGTGAAGAGATAGGTAGTAGCAAGAAGTCAGTGACGTCTGATCCAGGCTAGGACCTAGGGTGGACCCAAATTGGAGGGTGACAGCATGAGGCATACACCTATGGGCCACCATCCCTTCATAGGTAAGAGCCAACCGCTAACTGTAGCAGCGGATGAGGCTAGCAGTAATAGGCGGGGCATAGGATGGGAGGTTGCAAGTAGGTTGCTAAAGCAATCAGTGAGTGACTCGTGGTTGTTGGGATGTGTGGTGTGGGCCTATCAAAGAAGGAGGTGTGTCTGGAGCCCCCTCCATCAGGTCCAGTACAATGGGCGAGGGACGAGACTGTTGGATCTCGAACCAATGGCCCATATCCTTTACATGATATAAAAGGTAATTGTCCCCCCTTTTTATAGTTCTCATGCCAATCTTGTAAAACACATATCTCCCTCACCCTTTGTCCAAATATATCAAACCAATATACCATTTTCATGATGTTGAATGAATCTACCCTTTGGAAACATTTGCAAACTCTAATTCTACCTTGTACATCCTTGATTTCCTAAAATATAATATTTGACTATATTGACCATGTTCAATGCAATATTATGATGAATCTCGAAACCAGAGTGCACCTTTATATCCATAATCACAAAATCAGCACCTCTTATGTATGTTTGAGCTAAATGATGAACCAAATCACCAATCTAGTAATTGTTTCACCATTATGTGCATATATGACTAGTTTTGAGACTTTAATGATGTACCATGTGCTATTGTGTAAATTTTGCATCTATGCTGACTAATTCTTAGCTATCCTTAAAATTAGGAAAAGATATCTCTTCATGACTCTAATATCATCTCTAAACCCCCTATTTTCTTTGTTTGTCTATATGGCTTAAGTGCATGAATGTGACCCCTTTATGGCGATGCATGCTTATACCTTAAACTGGAGGTGGAATCTTGGTCTTGTTATACATCAAACCCCATTTTATTATTGACAACAATGACACCATGATGAATAGAAACCCTAAGCCTAAGTTCAATCTATGTTGATGTACGTGAATGTGACATCCCCAAATTTCTATATACTTTCCATAGTGGCATTCATAGATATGCATGCACTCATATCTATAGATGTCAAAAGGGAAAATATAAGAAATTAAGGTAGTCAACTAAAAACATAGATTGAGCCAAGATCAAATCCACATCATCATATAATGCCACATGAACATTCATTCATAAGGATAAATAAAGTCATTACATATGGAGAGATAATATTGTTCTAGAGAAAAATAACTTTATTACATAGGATCTCAGTCATCCTCAATATCAACTAGGAAAAGAAATAAACTAACATCTAGCAAGAAATGAGATAAGAGGAATAGATCTATCTAATATATCCTCCATGCTTATTATTTGTGCCTTCAGGTACTTTGAGCATACATTTCACTTTGTTGTCAATTATTCCTTGCACCTAGAAAATATGAGAAACAAAAACATCAACAAAGTTGGTACGTGGTAAAGGTTACACTAGTAAGGTTGCATAAAGGAAAATATTTGAAAAAGAAGGAAAGAGAGATAAAACCATTTCTTAAGGAAAAAATCAAGTAAACACCCTTTTATTATGTTCATTTTGATGCGGTTGTACTACACCTATAGCACTTGGCTTACATCTAGTGTGGGCAATGGAATATCATCATACATCTAACATGGGACAAGAAATCATACATCCATGTTAGGCAACATACATCCACACCAGGCTCTGTGCTCTAGTAGCTACAACCCATCATAATCATTTATGTTTCTCTTAAATTTGGCGAAGTATAACTCATACTAGTTCACCCAAGCAATCATATCCAAATACGAGCATTCAAGATATTACATAGCATAGGAAACCAGAAATCTAGTGTTATACTTATAAGACCACGTACCTATTTGATTAAATCTGGGATCCAAGAGTCTAGAAGAACAACAAATAGATCACCCTGAAAGGAAAAATGAATACCTTATGTAATTTTGTATTGTCAACACCTCATATTGACTCATTAGAGTTGTTCTTTAATGTAGTTTGGTCGGATAAGAGTATTTTTAAGGGTTAAGAGTGGGATTTGGAAATTGGTCATTCCATAAATCACAATATGAAGAGAGAGAATAAGGGTCATCCATGTGTCATTAATGTGAGCCCATTATTGATCATTATCCTAGGGTTTCGATTTAGGGGGAAACAAGATTAGATCTAATGCTAAAGAGCTTACTACAAGTATTGTCCTTTATTTTCATATTTATATTCCACTATTAAAGTCAAAAGAAATGACATAAAACAAGGTCATATAGAAGATGTTTCGATATAGGGTTGGATTTTGGCACAGATGATAATTTATACAAGTGCTTCTCATTTTTCTGAGAACATGGATATTTTGTGGGTATTTTTCGGACACTGGAGCTATTTATAAAGGTTTTTACAATACTAACCAATCAGGTAAAACTTAAAGGAATAAAACAAAAAAAAGGTGGATGGCCTTGCGGATCAGAGGAGGGATCCAGCTCTGCAGATCCTCTCCTTAACCCGTGAGGCAGCCTCGATCAACAGGGTCAAGGTTGGGAGTAAAGGACGTCAGTTCCCTCGGGGTTGAAGCATTTGCGCGTGACCACACATGGTCAGAGTGGGGTTCTCATCCAGTTCGATTCGTCTGTTGCTCACGCCATGGCTGCAGCTAGCTGAGGCGAGGAATGGTGAAGGGGTGGGGTAGCTAGGTGGGTGTTGAGTGTGTGAGCATGATCAGGTTTCGTTCACAGGATCTCCTTGTGTTCAACGAGCCCAAGAAGCTTTCCGGAGGTGAACTACAACTCCGATTACGATGGCAGGAGGCTCTATGAACTGAAATTGGGTTTTAAGGTTTTACCTACCCTCCTGCTAGATTGAGGGGTCACAAAGCTCTGCGTGAGGTTCGTGAGACTCTATGTCCACTCCCTTCTACTCAACGTGCCCTGGACCTCACCGGCGATGGCACTTCTGAGCTCAGCTACGACGGCTAGTCGACCCGAGGTTCTAGACCTTCACGGCTCCAACCGGGGGTGCTGCTCAACTCGTCGGGATCCCAGGAATGTGTAGCCCCAGCTGATTGAGAAATAAAGGCTCTGGAGGGAAGGAGAAGGGTCAGGACCAGGCAAGGTGAAGGTGCTCAAGGTCAGGAAGGAAGGGGAACTCTCTGCACAATCAGTGATGGGAGACAAATAAAGGAGGGTCAGAGAAGCTAGTGGAGGGGTTAAAAAGGTGTTTGGGAGGCTAGGCGATGAAGCCCTAAAACCAGCTGCCACCGCCTGGAATGGGGCGAGAAGTTGGGAGTTCATTCTCCCTATTCTGTGAACGAGGGGAGGTGAGTAGTGGGTTGTTAGGTTCGCTTTTGAGAGTAGAAAGCTTCCTCCAAATATCTCATGGAGAGGGAACAAGATTTGAGTGCTAGATCTTTTGCATGGGTTGTTGTTCTGTTGGAGGTGAAGACCTGGTCTTGCGGGAGGTTGGGGATGACCCGGGGTCCGTTAGATCTCCTGTGCTCCCTGATCAGCCGATCAGGCAGTCATGGTTGATTCCTGATTTGTAAATCAGCCTCCAACCAAAAAAATGGGTGCGTGACATATATATATCAAATGGGAATCTGAAACTTAGGCCCTAAGGTCCAAAATGAAATGGAATATGCACCAAATAAAGTTGGTCATATCTCCCAATTGGTTGATCCAATTGCAACCAAATTTTAGGGGTAAATTTATAAGGTCGTCATGAAGCTATGGTATAAGTTTGAGATCCAAATTCCAATATTTGATATGTTCATTTACTAAATGCACTAACACATGTATTTATCATCATAGCATACACTACTACAGAAACATCATTCAATGTCGCTTTTCTGGGCGTCGGTTATTTAGTAAAACCGACACCTATAATATTAGACGTCGGCTATTTATGCAAACCGACGTCTATATTTGAAGACCATCCAGACACGGGTACCACTTTGTATTCAGCGTCGGTTGGTTATATCAGACCAACGCCTAAAATCGCCCGCGAAATCCAATTTTCGAGCAAAAACATTTTAGGTCACCTACAGCGTCGGTTTTTTTACTATTCACCGACGCCTATTTAAAATGAAAATTTGCACAAAAAGTCCCACTTTCAGTGTCGGTTATCCTTCGATAACCGACGCTGATAATGGTTCCCGCCAAATAATTTAGGGTAAAGGTTGTCTAGTTGGGTGTCGGTGTTTTACTATCAACCGACGTTAAATCATAATAGGAGTCGGTTTTGTAGATAACCGACGTCGTTGACCAACTTAATAAACCTAATCACTCGGCTCTTCCCCCTTTCTTCCTATTTCATCGTGATATTGTTGTGCTGCTGCTCACCGCCGCTCTCCTGAAATCACCCGACGACCCCGCTGCTGCTTGCCGCCGCTACTGCTGGTGCTTCTTTGCTCGCCGCCGCCACTGTTGCTGGTGCGCCGCTGCTGCTGGTGCACCTCTACTCGCCGTCGCTGCTGCTGCTGGTGTGCCACACGCTACTCTGCTCATTCCTGGTGCCACTGCTATTCACCGCCCGCCGCTTTGCTCTCTCTTCTTTCGCCACCACTGCTGCCGCCGCTTGCCGCCGCACTTTCCATGCTAGCTCCAGGTAGCCCTACCTCTTTGCTTCCTTCTCCCTAGCTATTTACCAACAGCAAGCATGGCCATGGCTGTGTTGGCCTACCACGACCATGCTGGACAGCATGGCCGTGGTAACGACCGTGGCTGTGTTTCCCTACCACGGTCGTGCTGGACAACACAGCACGACCGTGGTAGGGCAACACAGCCACAGCCGTTACCACGACCATGCTGTCCAGCACGGACGTGGTAGGCCAACACAGCCACGGCCGTGTTTGCTGTTGGTAAGGATATGAACAAATTTTTATGTAATGCTTTATGTAAATCCTAGGATATGAACAAATTTTTTGCTTGCATATATTTGTGCTTCTAATCCTAATGTTTGACTTAATTCAGTAAATTTTGATGCATGTTGAAATAATATTTAAACTTGTCAATTCTAGCATCCTAATTTGATTTGATTAAACCTAACATTGATGAAACCCTAACATCAATTGTGATGAAACCCTAACATTAATTGTGATGAAACCCTAACATGTACATATCTATTATTGTGTTTGTTGGCCTAGAAACCCAACCAAGATTTACTCATTAGGAGTAAATCTTGGATAGTCCCCGGTTTGGGACTGTTCTTGAACACCTAATCTCACTTAGGATGTAAGTGTATAATGTGTATTGGGTTTTCGAGAAAATATATAAGAATGACATTACATGTGTGTTGGCCTAGAAAGTGAACAATCATTATTCTTTATATTACTTGTACATTGGTATAAATTAGAATGAACAATCACTAAATTATATATTGTTTGTATGGAGTTCGGCTTCATTGTAGATAATAGGAGTAAATCTTGGATAGGATGTAAGTGTATAACCTAATCTTGTCCTAATATATACTTGTTTTCTCTTTGATCATAGAATGGATAGATCATGGATGTACATTCACAATCACTGCACCCCAGAGTTTATATCTGGTCTTGATCAGTTTATTAGATTTGCCGAGGAACATAGGAAAAAACCTACAGATAGGTTCTACTGTCCATGTAGGCATTGCGGTAACAACTTGAAAGTCAACACTGGTGAGGAAATCAATAGTCATGTCATGTGCAACAGGATTGTACAAGGCTATACAGAATGGCACTGGCATGGAGAGATTTCAAACTCGAAACCAGTAGATGTCGATAGCAGTGCTTTGGTGGAAGAAGAAATTGCCTCCGATGACGTAAATGTGAACAAACCAGTTCTAATAGACATCGTTGATGCGATGTTGGATAGTTGTAGGGTAGAGCACACCGATCCACCTCCTATCTTTAGAAACATTGTGCATGATGCTGAGATACCGTTATACACAGGCTGTGCTAAGTTTACGAAGCTTAGCGTTTTGTTGAGATTGTATAAGTTGAAAGCTAACAATAGATGGAGCGACAAAAGCTTCACTTCATTGTTGACTTTGTTGAAAGAAATACTTCCTGAAGGAAATGAGCTGCCAATCTCAACATACCAGGTAAAGAAAATGTTGTGCCCAATGGGAATGGAGGCCAAGAAGGGAGTATCCCTTTGAACGATACATGAGCATTTTTAAAGGTGAAGTTCGAAACTGTTATCGGCCTGAAGGGAGTATTATTGAAGGTTATGTGGCGAGAGAGGTTATGGATTTTTGCAATGACTTTCTGAGTGGTAATAACACTTTTATTAATGATAAGAATATTGAGTAGGGCAAAGGATTTTTGGGATCACGGGTGAAAGTAATCAGTCATGAGCAGTTGGAACAAGCTCACTAGTATATTTTACACAACATGGACGAAGTGAGTGTTTATATCGAGGAACATACCAATTTCATCAAGAGACAACATCTTCGAGCAAGTTCAATGTGGCTTGCTAGAGAGAATAATAAGACTTTTACTAAGTGGTTTGAAGATAAAGTCTTACATCAACTATCTCAAACACCAAATGATATTACAGAAACTATCAAATGCCTCACCTTTATACCAAAACCGAATGTTATGTCTTATGAAGGGTTTGACATTAATGGGTTCACATATTACACAAAGTGCTAAGATGATAAGAGTGTCGTCCAAAACAGTGGGGTCACCCTTCAAGCGTCGACTATGTATTTTGCAAGTGCAAATGATAAGATTCCACGTGAAGCTAAAATGTCATATTACGATGTCATTGAAGACATATGGGAGTTTGACTACATAGATTTCAGAATTCCACTCTTTAAATGTAATTGGGTTGATAACACCAAAGGAGTTATAGTGGATGAATTGGGTTTCACTTTGGTGAACTTTGAAAAGATTGGCGAGAAGGGTGAACCATTCATATTGACATCACAGGCGAAACAAATATTCTATATTGATGATCCTGCAAATGATAAATGGTCGGTTGTTCTTCATGGTAAAAGACAGTTCATTGAAGATCCTATAGATGAAGAAGAGTACTATGATAAGTATGATGACTCCAGTCCATTCTCAGTTGGGTTGCCAACTCCACAAAATATTGAAGCTAATGATGACTTATATGTGCACGGAGATCACAATGAAGGATTGTTAATTGATAAAAGATCACAATTTTAGAGGCATGTATGTTTATAAAAGATCACATTATCTTCTAGTTAATACAAATGCTAAATGTTTGCCTTTTTCTAGTTAATACAAATGCTAAATGTTTGCCTTTTTCTAGTTAATACAAATGCTAAATGTTTGCCTTTTTCTAGTTAATACAAATGCTAAATGTTTGCCTTTTTAATGACATTTTCAGATGGCTGACCATGATGAGCATGATGTCAGTGATGAGCATGAAGTCCATGATGAGCATGTTGTCCATGACGAGCATGGCGAGGATACCAATGTAAGTTCTAAAAACATATCCTATATTTCTATAAAATTCATTATCTTCTAGTTATGTCATATATCCCATATTTCTATATTGCGCTAATTCAATGGGTTTATTTTTGTCAAATTTTAGGTTGATGATGCACATGTACCCACTAAAGCACTGGAGCAACTTGATGTGTAGCACCAAACACTTAATAAGAAAAGGGGCATCACTCTGTTGAAGAAGTTAATAGCGCTAAGTGGTAGTGGATCCCAATTGGTTGTGGAGTTTGATAATGGAGGAAATGCAATTGGAGTGAACCGCAATAATTTTGTAAACTATCTTGGGTGTGTCACTCGAAGCCATTGTGGTGTTAAGTATGATAATTGGCATAAAGTTCCTCAAGGGAAGAAAGACTTGATATGGAAGGATTTATGTGTGAGTTATTATTATTTGCAATTCTATTTTGTAGATTACAAATTATATTATTTGCTATTCTATTTTTGGATACTAGTTAATAAGAATTCTATTTTACATAATCTATTTGCATTGGATGAGAAGCTGCATCGTAAAAGTGTGATGCAACGTGCTGGAAAGATGCTTAGGAACTATAGGACAAATATCAACAGAGAATACATAAAAGATGGTGATAAGAAGAAGAAGTCAGCCCTTGAACAGTGGAACTTCTTGGACAAAGAAGATTGGGACAATTTTGTTGCTTCAAGAAAATATGAAGAATTCAAGGTATTAGGCGTCACTCCCAATTTAATTAATATACATTGTATTCACCTATTCAAGATTAACATTTAGTGCTACTAACCAAATCATTAATGTGCATACTAACTAGGCCCTCAGTGACGCACAAAAAGCAAGGCGTGCACTGAATGTGCATGACCACACTATGGGCCCAAAGGGCTATGCAAGCATTCACCAAAGACTACAGGCAGAGTCTGCGGCTACTCAGGAGTCTGCCACACCCATGCCTCGCCATGATATTTGGATAGCTGGGAGGAAAAACAAGAAGGGTGAAATAAAGAAGCCCGTAACTGCTGAGGCGGCTGCGAAAATGGTAAAATACAACTCTTAGAGCAATCGTTTGAATATTGATTATTTGTGGTGTTAACTTACCAATTTCTGTTGATGGTGATTAGCGGGAGTTGCACGAGCAGAGGAAATAAGGCACGTTCATCCCTCAGGGCACAAGGGATGAATTGACAATTGCTCTGGGTAACCCAGAGCATCCTAGACGTGTTAGGGGTGCATGCGCTAGTGTGGGAATCAAAGCATTCTTTGGGCCATCCCAGCGCAAATCCAGAGTGGGACTTTCACAAGAAGAGGTAACCTATTCTTTTTTTAGAATGTTACTGCAAAAGGGAATTCAATAATAAGAAGCTAATGTTTCTTTTATCCATGTATAGGAGAATAAGAGAGTCGAGGATATAGTTGCTAAGAAGGTCAATGATATAGTTGTTGAGAAGGTCAAGGAAGAAATAGTGCGGTGGCAGGCATCTCAGGCTTCCAATCAGCCTATGGCGACCCACTCTTCTCCTGATGCATAGACTGTGAGTAATCCTAGAGACCCATCGCCTAACACGTCTACTGTAAGTATTGTTTATGACATTGTAGCTAGTCTTTTCAAGATGATATGTTTTCAAGATGATATGTATATATGTATAACATTCTTTACGTAAATTTGTAGGCATTGAAGCCATGCCGCTTAAGAATGCAAGACTATGTTGTTACAGAGGTGCAGGCTTACCAGTCCCTTCCTAGGGCAACGTTTCATGGGACTCCAATTCCGTAGGGCTACGTTCGTGTGAGCCCAGTATGTGTATTACCCGATTGGAGGGAAGTTGCATTGCCATATGCCCACCCATATATTGATACACTTGGTGAGGCAGAAGGCGGGGTGATATTGTGGCCCAAAGCAGATGTCGTCTACACTACTGAAATTGTAAGATAAATTTACATTACTTTAGATTGTTAATGTGTATATATGAGGTCAACTAATCTGAAATTATATATACATGTTAAAAAGAAGACACCCGAAGCACCTAGGCCTCCACCTCCACTTCCTGCATTACCAAGTTGGGTTCTAATTGACCTAAAATACCCGTTAGGTCCTGCTTGTAGGGGAATGTCATGTTGGCTACGGGCACATAATATACATTGCCCTATAATTGTTTCTTTAGAAGCAGATTATACAGGTCAATCATACGATAGCTCTTTATTTATACAAGATATTATTGAGTTGTTTATGTATGATTGGCTGAATACATAAATGATAGAGACATGGATAAGGTGATATCTTGTTTATACATCCATATACCTTGTGTAAGATCTGGTGATCTAGTTTCTTATATATTAATGCATACATAATACATGTTTTGCAGCTACTTAGTCGAAGATCAATGCAAACAATTTGCATTTGATCATGTGGGTTTTTTTTATTCCATCATTGATTAGTATGGTAGCTAAAGACCCTGATAGTGTTCGACAATATTGTATAGATGCTTTTACAATTTTTAGTCAGCAAAAGAAGACGATAATAATATCTCCATTCAATGTCAAGTAAGTTTACTTTATATATAATTTGGACTTAAGAAAATTCCATTTTTATTGTGCATTTTGAGTTATTAATTTTTAAATTTTTTACCTCTAGCGGTAGACATTGGGAGTTACTAGTTATTGTCCCCAGGACGTTCACTGTTTATTATCTAGATCCTGCAGGAAGTACATTGAACACTAAAATTGGACACATATTGACAATGCCATTATTCTGGTGAGAAATATTTCATTTTTATATTCGTTAACATCTGTTATTACATTACTATTTAATTATGCAATTTACTGTGTTACATTAACATGTAGGGGTTTAGATGCATTCAAAAATGCTGGAGGAAATGTCCCAAGGAGAAAGAACCAACCAATAATTTGGGAGAACATAAAAGTAAGTTCCCGACTCCAATGTATATATTATTTATGTGAACTGTGCATAGTTGTATTTTTTAATATTTTGTATGTTTCCATTTATAGTGCGCTACACAAGACAACGGCTGGGCATGCACATACTATGTGATGCGATTTATGCAGATGATTATCCGACATGCCGCATTGGATATTAATATATACCATACATGAGCTATTATATATAGTCTCATTAGTTAGTATGAAATATATCAATCTTATTTTTATATTATTACTTATATATACATCATTCTCTTTGCAGGTGTTTGAAACTGACCACACTATAGGTAAATGCTTAAAAAATGTACATGCTCCATATACGATTAAAGCATTAAATGAAGTAAGAGAAGAATGGGCAAAAGCCATACAAGCAGTGGCGATTGTAAGATATAATTGGGATGTTGATAGCGATGTTGAATGATATTTTGTAAATGAATATTTCTGAATGTTTATACATGTCTGAATGTTTCTACATGTATTTGAATGTTTCTACATGTGTGAATGTGAGAATTGAATTGATGTCTGAATGTATCTACTTGTGTGAAAAAATATTTGTTGATTTTGCAGGTTTGTGGGTTGTTTGTAGGCTGATATCAATGGATGTCGTAAACCTACAGTTCAGAAAACTGAACTGCAGGTTCTCATCCTACTGACCAGCGACAGCAGGCCTACAAACTGATAAGAAAAAAAAAATTAAAGTATAGGCGTCGGTTATTTATAGAACACTGTCATCAAAGGCCTATATCATCGGTTATTAGATAAAAACCGACACCTAATATGACAAACAACCCGACTGTGCAGGAAAGCACGACCGTGGTGGATAAGGCGTCGCTTATTCATATAAAACCGATGCCTATAGTACTAAACACGGCCGTGCAGTGAAGCACGGCCGTGTCGTCTGTGAGTATGGCGTCGGTTGTTCAGTTGTTAACCGATGCAGAAAGTGTCCTAGGTGGCGCCCTTTTTTGTGGCATGAACCCTATAGACGTCGGCCAACTATATATAATCGATGCCTATAGATCATATAGGCGTCGGTTAGAAAACTGACGCCGAAGAGTTCGACCTTTAGCGGCGCCCACATAGGCGTCGCTTGAAAACCGTCGCCAAAGGGGGTTAAACAACCGACGCCAAAGGCGTATTCTGTAGAAGTGATAGTAGGGTTTGCATTTTGTGACACATATTTGTTCAATTGAGTGAGGAAAGCATAAGAGGGCATATTGGTAAACAAAATTGATAATAATACTTTTAAGAGAGAGAAAAAATTATAAAAACTCACTTTGTCACATTCTCTCCTCCTTTTAAGAATTTTGCCCTAAAAATTCAAGCAGCCTGAAAGAGATGTGGATATTTCTGCTCGACTTCAGACTTGAGATCCCACGTAGCATCGGTTTGATCATGGTGGCTCCAGAGAACTTTCACCATATCTATACATCGATTATTGCGAAGCTCCTTTGTCTTTAAATTGAGGATTTTGACTGGTGACAACATATGACAGATCATCTTTCAGCTCAAGAGGCTCATGATTTAGAATGTGACTGGGGTCATTGACATAAGGCTTCAGATTAGATACAGGAAAGACATTATGCATGGCACTATATTGAGGTGGCAAAGCAAGATGATAAGCAAATTCTCCAACCCTTTCAAGGATCTCGAAGGGTCCCACATAACGAGGACTGAGCTTTCCCTTATTCTTGGCCAAAGCTCAAATAGGTCGGATCTTCAGAAAGACATGATCACCTTCCTTGAACTGACGTTCCTGTCAATGAGCATTTGCATATGATTTCTGCCTATCCTGTGCTCGCTTCATTCTCTTCCTGATCAGTGCAACTTTATCTGCATATAGCTGCATCTCCTCGGATTTCATCAAGGTGTGTTCTCCGACATCGTCCCAATGTAATGGAGATCTGCACGGTCGGCCATAGAGAGCTTTGTATGGTGGCATCCCAATACTTTCCTGATAGCTATTATTATAGGCGAACTCAGCTAAAGGTAGGTAATGGTCCCACGAGACTTTCCAGTCAAGCACACAAGCTCGTAGAAGATCCTCCAGAATCTGCACTGTTCGTTCTGACTGTCCATCTGTCTACGGATGATAAGCTGTACTGAAGTTCAACTTGGTCCTCAATTCTTCTCGAACCTATTTCCATAGCTTTGAGGTGAACTTCGGGTCCCGGTCTGAGACAATGGATGCCGGAACTCCATGCAGACGTACAATCTCCCTTATATAAAGGTCGGCCAATTCAGAAACTTTCGCAGTAGTCTTCACAGGTAGAAAATGAGCTGACTTGGTGAGACAATCTACAACGACCCATGCAGCATCGTATCCCTTCCTGGTTCTGGGTAGCCCTACCACGAAATCCATGGTGACGTGCTCCCATTTCCATTCCGGAATTTCAAGGGGTTGTAGTAGACCGCCAAGTCTCTGGTGTTCGGCGTTGATCATCTGACATGTCAGGCATCTGGACATGAATTCATCAATATCATGCTTCATTCCTTTCCTCCAAAACTGACATTGCAGGTCTTTGTACATCTTCGTCGTGCCAGGATGGACTATGTACTTTGACCCATGTGCCTCACTGAGAATCTTCATCTTTTTAGCTGACTGCTCTGGAACCCACATACGGTTCTTGTATCGAAGACCACCATTAAGACCTACTGACAGATGTGATTGAGGCTTAGTCAGGAGAGAGGAGAGTTTTGCAAGCTCGGGACTAGCTTTCTGTGCCTCTAGAAGTTCAGAATGCATGTTGGATGTGATAGAGATGTTATTGACATGCATACGATCAACTAGGAATTATGGTCTCCACCTTGCTAGATCTTCCATGTTCCTCCATTCGGGTATGGACAGGGATGCACAAATGGCTCCTTTCCTACTAAGAGCATATGCAACTACATTGGCCTTACATGGATGGTAGCCAATGGTGAAGTCATAGTCCTTCAAGTAGTCGATCCATCGTCGTTGCTGCAGATTCAAGTCCTTTTGTGTTAGAATGTACTTGAGGCTTTTATGGTCGGTGAAGATATCAAGTGTTGCCCCGTACAAGTAGTGCCTCCATATTTTGAGAGCATGGATGATAGCAGCTAACTCCAAATCATGCGTAGAGTAATTCAACTCATTGGGTTTCAGCTGTCTGGAAGTGAAGGCCACTACTTTCCTGTTTTGTTGTAGAACACACCCTAGACCATGTCGGGAAGCATCGGTGAATATTACAAATCCTTCATTGCCAGAGGGTAGAACAAGGACAGGTGCTGACATCAACTTTTGTTTAAGCTCTTGGAAGCTAGACTCACAAGCAGCTGACCAGATGAAATGCTCGTCCTTCTGAGTAAGCTTAGTGAGAGGAAGTGCCACTTTGGAGAAATTCGGAATAAAATGACGATAATATCTGGCCAGACCTAAGAAACTCCAGATTTCAGAAGGATTACGAGGAGGTTGCCAATCAATTACAGCAGATACTTTAGCGAGATCAACAGATAGGTTACCCCCAGAAATGACATGTCCAAGAAACATGACTTTGTCAATCAGAATTCACATTTAGAAAGCTTTCCATAGAATATCTGGGCTCGAAGAATCTCAAGGACAAACTTCATATGTTCTTGATGTTTCTCCATAGAGTCAGAATAGATCATAATATCATCACTGAAGACGACCACAAACTCATCAAGATAAAGTTGGAAGACTTTGTTCATCAAGTTAATGAATACGCCAGGTGCGTTGGTCAACCCGAACGACATCACCAGAAATTCGTAGTGCCCATAACAAGTTCAAAAAGTAGTCTTGGATATATCTGAATCCTTGACCTTAATTTGATGGTAGCCAGAACGAAGATCAATTTTTGAGAAAACTTTAGCAGTATGAAGTTGATCAAAGTGGTCATCAATACAAGGGAGACGATACTTGTTTTTAGTGGTAGCTTCGTTCAACATGCGATAGTCAATACACATTCGCATTGAACCATCTTTCTTTTTAACAAAAAGGATAGGTGCACCCCAAGGGGAAATGCTAGGGCGGATAAAACCCTTATCAATAAGCTCTTGTAATTGTTTTTCAACTCCATAAGCTTAGCAGGTGCCATCCTATACGGTGCCCTAGAAATCGGAGTGGTTCCAGGAAGAAGATCTATGGAGAACTCAATGTCTCTGTTTGGAGGCAGCCCATGAAGCTCCTCCGGAAATACGTCAAGGAAATCACGTACCACCTCCAGTCTTTCTATAGGCTCGTTGTTAGGACTGGTCTCAGAGACGAATGTGAGGAAGACTTTACATCCTTTAGATATGAGCTTTTTAGCTTTAAGAGAGGAAAGTATTACATTATTACAGAATTCGCTTCCCTGAGGGATCACTATAGGAGAGGAATGAGGTTGAGAGAGAACTACCATCTTGTTTCTACAGTCAATATGGGCATGGTATGTGTATAGCCAATCCATACCAAGAATAATATCAAAGTCTTCCATGGTTAAGAGAATGAATTCAAAGGGCATATCATGATTTTTGAATTTTAGACGGAGAACATCAGTTTTCTATAATGTAGTAAATATTTTTCCACTAGGAGTTGACACATCCAGAATATATCCCAAGTCCCATATATGTAAGTGCAACATTGAGGCCAGATTTTGAGAGATAAAAGTATTTGTGGATCCAGAGTCAAATAATGCTTTAACAGGATGTCCATTCAATAAAATAATGCCTACACAGGATAATTACATTTTAAATAATTGAAGGCATTGAACAAGATATTAGATATATGAAAAAGATTTAAGGTTACCTTCGATAAGCTGGTTCATATTTTCCCTAGGCTCTTCTGCTGTTACTGCGAACACCCTAGCATTGCGGTGTCCCTGAGGGGGTGGAGCACCCACTGGAGGTTTGCCAAGGATAGACACATTAGGAAACTTGGCAAGAAAATGTCCCTCCTTCTTGCAGTTGTAGCAGACCGGCTTGGTGTAGCGACAAGGCCCATCATGTCCTCATCTACACATCTTGCATTTGTTGCGGTAATCCATCAGCTTACTATTCTTCAGTCCTTTCTTCCCTGAACCTCCTCCTTTTCCTGATCCTTTATTATGACCGGGGTGGAACTTCTTGAACTTCTCTTCCTCAGTGGTGGTCAACCCTAAATATCCCATGCTAGAAGGCTTCTGCAATCCTTGCTCCATTTCCTGCTTAAGGGCCATGTCTAGGGCTTCATCAATGCTTCGGGGACGAGAGGCTATAACTAGGGTTTTTAGGTGTGCAGAAAGACAGTCTACATAATGCTCAGTGAGGCAGTCCTCAGTATGGATAGGGGCATAGCATTCCAGTAGCCTAAACTTCTGGGTATAATCGGCCACTGAGAGACTGCCCTACCTAAGCTCCATGTACATCTTCTCTTTCCTCTTCCTCTCAGTTATGGGCATGAAACGGTCGGTGAAGACGGTCTTGAAGGCTTCCCACCCCAAGTTGTGTACTTCCTCTCCCTAATTCCCACCGTAATTCTCCCACCAGATCTTCACCCCTCCCTTAAGCAAATGGGTGGCAAATTTTAACATTCTTTTCTTCGGGTACTTCTAGGGTACAGAAGGCCTTCTCTATGGAAAGGACCCAGGCCTCAGCCTTGTCCATGACTTCGGGTTGGTCTTCCCCCAAAAAGTTGTTAGGGTTGAGCTTAATGAAGTTCATCATTGTCACTTCCTTTTTCCTAGAGGAGCTAGGTTTAGGGGTTCCTTTTGTGGCGAGGGTTTCCATAAAATCTAGGAGGATTTTCTTCTATTCCTCCCACCTTTCCTTGGTCGCGGCATCAGGATCAGGTACTTCAGAGGTTTCAGGCTCTTTTCTCTTCTTAGAGGACGATTCCTCTGAGGCCTTTAAGTTGCGAGTTTTAGGAGGCATCCTGTAATTAATTTGAACATATTAGATTTATTATTTCAATAATTATTCTCGTCATTTTCATTATCATTACATGATATTTCATTATTCTCCTTTATCAATTATTGATGTTCTTAGTGTTTATGATTTAGGGAGGATATCCTAGAATCCTTATCAGTCAATCCTTAGGACTTTCTAAATAGAGAGACTCCTTCCTAACCTTATAACAGAGGTAAGAGGGAAAATTTTCCTATAGAAGGGATGAGAGGGAACATCTATAGATGAGAAGGTTCCTAAATTAAGGTAAGCCCAAGAATAGGGGACACTTAGGATATTGTCCAGGTAGACTTATACTGCCATAAAGGTAGCCTCGTGATTGCCAAGCTAGTGGCTTAGAGACTTTAGTCAGACCCATGGCAAATGCTATCCTAGACACCTCAACCCTTCACATCCCTAACTCAAGGACTACCCTAGACTCAAAATAGGGTGAATGAATTTCATGTTACTTGATGTGTGAACATTGACTCTGATACCAACTGTGATGTCCCCAAATTTCTATATACTTTCCATAGTGACATTCATAGATATGTGTGCACTCATATCTATAGATGTCAAAAGGGAAAATATAAGAAATTAAGGTAGTCAACTAAAAATAGAGATTGAGACAAGATCAAATCCACATCATCATATAATGCCACATGAACATTCATTCATATGGATAAATAAAGTCATTACATATGGATAGATAATATTGTTCTAGAGAAAAATAAATTTATTACATAGGATCTCAATCATCCTCAACATCAACTAGGAAAAGAAATAAACTAACATCTAGCAAGAAATGAGATAAGAGGAATAGATCTATCTAATATATCCTCCATGCTTATTATTTGTGCCTTCAGGTACTTTGAGCATACATTTCACTTTGTTGTCAATTATTCCTTGCACCTAGAAAACATGAGAAACAAAAACATCAACAAAGTTGGTACGTGGTAAAGGTTACACTAGTAAGGTTGCATAAAGGAAAATATTTGAAAAAGAAGGAAAGAGAGATAAAACCATTTCTTAAGACGAAAATCAAGTAAACACCCTTTTATTACGTTCATTTTGATGTGGTTGTACTACACCTATAGCACTTGGCGTACATCTAGTATGGGCAATGCAGTATCATCATACATCTAACATGGTACAAGAATTCATACATCCATGTTAGGCAACATACATCCACACCAGTGTATGTTCTCTAGTAGCTACAACCCATCATAATCATTTATGTTTCTCTTAAATTTGGCAAAGTATAACTCATACTAGTTCACCCAAGCAATCATATCATATACGAGCATTCAAGATATTACATAGCATAGGCATAAGACTAGATTTCTGGTTGCCTATGCTATGTAATATCTTGAATGCTCGTATTTGGATATGATTGCTTGGGTGAACTAGTATGAGTTATAATTTGCCAAATTTAATAGAAACATAAATGATTATGATGGGTTGTAGCTACTAGAGCACATAGACTGGTGTGGATGTATGTTGCCTAACATGGATGTATGATTTCTTGGCCCATGATAGATGTATGATGATATTCCATTGCCCACACTAGATGTAAGCCAAGTGCTATAGGTGTAGTACAACCACATCAAAATGAATGTAGTAAAAGGGTGTTTACTTGATTTTCGCCTTAAGAAATGGTTTTATCTCTCTTTCCTTCTTTTTCAAATATTTTCCTTTATGCAACCTTACTAGTGTAACCTTTACCATGTACCAACTTTGTTGATGTTTTTGTTTCTCGTATTTTCTAGGTGCAAGGAATAATTGACAACAAAGTGAAATGTATGCTCAAAGTACCTGAAGGAACAAATAATAAGCATGGAGGATATATTAGATAGATCTATTCCTCTTATCTCATTTCTTGCTAGATGTTAGTTTATTTATTTTCCTAGTTGATGTTGAGGATGATTGAGATCCTATGTAATAAAGTTATTTTTTCTCTAGAACAATATTATCTCTGCATATGTAATGACTTTGTTTATCCTTATGAATGAATGTTTGTGTGGCAATATATGATGATGTGGATTTGATCTTGGCTCAATCTCTATTTTTAGTTGACTACCTTAATTTCTTATATTTTCCCTTTTGACATCTATAGACATGAGTGCACACATATCTATGAATGTTACTAAGGAAAGTATATAGAAATTTGGGGACGACATTGTGAACCTTTTCACCCTGAATTGCCTAATGAGACATAAATGACTTGACTGGTGATTCTTGTACCTTAATGCTTAGGTTCTTTTCTCTTTTCTCCTTCTCTGAAATTAGAGATGTTTTCATCCTTATGATCTCCTTTGATGTGGATGTCCCACTCAGTTCATATGATGGGCCCTAATGATATAAGTCATATATGTTGGATATTGAATATTTGTTGAAATGTAGATATCTAATGTTGGTTGTTTGATGCCTCGACTCTAGGGGAGACCCACCTAAACTTTGAATAAGCTTCTTCTGTCACTTCTTTGCTGACCTACATTATTCTGAATGTTTGATCTTCATGTCTTGATGAATCATGACCTTGATTGTTCTAGTGTGAGTCTTTGACCCTAAATGCAAGTATGTGACTCAAAATTTTGAATAATCATATAAATAGATGGAATATCAACATGAGATGAAGATTGCACTACTCATCCTTGATGACCTATAAATTAGTAAAAGATCATCAAACATGTAATTAACCAACTTTGAACATATCTTGTCAAAAACCCTAAAAATGAAGCTAATTAGGGTGAATGATGAGAATCTAATACATGTAAGTAATCTTGTGGTTGACCAGGTGTCTCTTGCGATCTATATGGTCGAGGATAGGCTATGAAATCTTGGAATTAGGTATGTGATTTAATAAGTATATTTATATGAATTTCTTGCTTCAATAATGATACATATGTATGCTTTGTTACTTGCTCAAATATTGCCAAGTAGTATTCTAGTATTGTACTTGATGTTTGTCTACAAACATTATGCACTTGCATGTATTCTTGAGGTAAGGACACAAGGTTGGCTTCCCTACTTGAGTTGTCAAGATAGCACATACCATCTTGATAAAAGGGTTAGATCTTGGTGATGACCTTGAGGTCCATTAGTAGAAAAGGGTTAGATAATCTTGAGCACCCTTACATAATCCTCCAATGGGAAGTTGGTTAAGCACTCTATGATTCATGATATTATTGGTATAATTAGAGCTAAATGACATAAAACACAGACTCTCATTTTGTAAATCACTTAAGTTGTGTATTCTTATTTACTTCTGCAACTCTTTTCAAATTCTACAAAGTTTATATATGTATCTTTCGACTCTTTACTTAACACCTCATGTAATGAACTAAAATCTAGGATATTTTTGTATTCCATGATTAGGAGGTTAGTAAGCTTGGTTCCTTAGATTTGTCCAAATAAGTATAAAAATTATGCCTCAATGAACATTGTTAATCATATCACATATTATGTAGCAATAGGTTCTATAATCAACATCATATATAATTATACACTCTTATTAGCATAATAACTTAATTATGTGCTAACATGTAAGTAAATCCAAATATTTTTCTTTATTAACTGAAATGCAAATTATGGCTAAATATTGAAAAATAAAAGGTATAATGTTCTTTGGAATAACATTTGTTATTCCCTAAATATTGATAATGTTCTGTTATTAAACAAAATATTAAATCAATGGACCAAATAAGTTTAAAAAGGTAAAATATGGAAATTCATGTAGAATAATATAGAGAAACTCTTTTGGCAACAATGTGAAGAAAATTAGAATCTGAAAAATAAACTATGATGGTAACAATTTTATGTTATAATAATATAATGGCAATGCCATAAAAAAACTAGTTTTATTAGAATTCATTAAAGGAAATCTCAAAACTCAAATAATTGTAGAATTCTATTCCTTGAGTACTAATTAGGTTGCCTGCCAAGTTTCATCTTATTTGAACAATAATAACTATCCTAATTTAAAATATGAGTTTTGCTCCAAAATATTAAATAATATGTTCAATGACTTCAAAAGTGAAATAAATCTAAAATTTGAATTTTAGATACCAAAAGTAGTCTACATGTGAATTTCATATTAGTTGAATAATCTTATCTAACCTCGTTTTACTCAGGAGAGAGAATGTAACTTTAAGTCAAAAATATTGAACTAATTATTAAAAAAATCTAACATATTAAATAAATATTACATACCAAGTTGTATGGTTTATACGTATATAATTTAGGTGAAGTTGTAATAATAAAACAATAGTATAATTTAAAGGGAAACAATGTGTACATGCATGCTAATCTATGGAAAATGTATCATAGTGGAAAATCTAAAAATATATTTACTTTCCAAATACAATGTTACCAAGGTAATTGCAACAATGTGGAATATGTGAGACATTTTAATATATTAAAACAAACATTAGAAAACTAATTCTATCTACTTAATGTTTGAAAGAAAGAAATAAATCAAAACAATCATGTTGGGATTAAGAGAGGCATTCTCTCCCCTTTCCCATGCTCGTGACAAAGGACAAACATCTGGGAGGGTGGTAAACTAAGGAGGAAGTTGGGATTCGAATTGGGTCTCTTTATTAGGAGACATCGTGCTTGAAAACTTTAGCCACTCCTTGTCGGAGAAAACAATCATTTTAACATATCATAAAGGAAATAATTATTTTAACTCAAATGTTTATTTGTTTGGAAACAAATAAACATCCCAAATTTATATAATCGAATATTAATACAGATGAGAAATAATAATAACATTGAGTAAAAGATTTCCTTACTAAACCCCCCTAATACCTACTAAAATTGTTGACAACAAGCGAAAAAAGGAAAATAGTTTGATAGATAATGTTTACACCCTTTTGATTTTTAAAATTATGTGTCCATAATAATTAGTGTTTGATACATAAATTTACTATCACATATATCCTTTGCAAATAATTAATGTAAAATATATTAGCAAAATATATGATTGTCTCAAATTTGGAATTTTGAATCTAACTTAATATTGATTAGCCTTATATTAAATAAAGTTGTTATACATGTTTTTAACGATTCTAACGTGAGAAGAGAAACATTGTGAGAAAGTCAATTCATAATGGAATAAATAAGTGTACATAAGAGGTTCCTAAATGGAAAAATAGAAAAGGAATTCAATAAGTATATCCTATACAATTGTACATTAAATTATTATACACATTTACATTGAGTAAATATTTACACAATGAGATATTTAGACGTTTGTTTTTTGTAAATGTAGTATTCAATATATTTTTGACTAAGTGGTTAAAAAAAGGGGGAAGTATACATTATAAAATGTATACATAAAGAAATGGAAGGTAAATGACCTTTTCTACATTTATTTTTTTCCTATTATGTGTTACTGAATGCTTAACTTTTCTCCTTTCACAATATACGTTAAATATTTTTCCTAGTAAACAAAAATAGATAACTTTCTTGTTACTCAAGAGAAATAATTATATATAGACCCCTCCCCATGGCCTTTGTGGACATATAAATCACTTAACCAACAAAACATGCCTCCTAACCTTCTCCCTTACCCCCCTATTCAAGTTTCTTGAAGAATCTATTAAATTCATGTAATCTCATAACCAATTCATTTTGCGATCTTTACTCAACCATCAATGTTCCAAGCCTTTGAACCCAGACATGGATCAAAGGTTTGGACTTTGACAAGTTGAAAAACATTTTTGAGGAATGTTGTTGTAAAGAAGTGAAACCACCACTCTACTAAAAATTTGAATAACAAAACCTCAAGTCTAAACACACCCAAAAAGATATGATGGAGTGGGTGCAAAATTTTCAAATCTTATTAACGTATTCAAAATAACTAAAGTATAGCAGCGGAAGAAAATAATGACTATATTTAATTTCTCTTAAGGGTACAAAAGAACATCTTAAACTTAGATGTAAGGGTACATCACAAGGATCTATGTAGAGGGAAATCTAATCTACCTCAAGATTGTCTCGAAGCTTTAACTTCTCAATCAAAGTCCACATATTTATGCCATGTCCATCATATCCTTGACCTAGGTTTGGAAGAATACCCTAGAAAGAAGAGAAAAATAGAAGATATCAGCAAAGGCTGGTATGTGCATACTAAATAGAAAAACTTTGAGCAATATATGAACCAAAGGACATCAAAGTAAATAGAAGTTTCCCATAGAAAAGAAAAGTAGCACCCAAGTGGGTATCAAAACAAAAGGAATTTCAATTATATGATAACAAAAGAATACTTTCCATGAATAAAACAATAAACTTGTGTCACATAAATACATATCAAGAATTTGGGCACATAACCCATCATCAACATTATCATCTTGCATGTATGTGAGATAAGCATAGCCCTAAAACAATATAAACACAAATATTGCCAAGCCTCATAAACTTGAAACCTAATAAAGAAAGGAATACTGCCAATCTCTCAAATATATAAAATTGAGAATGGAATATTGCCAAACTTGGGTATAGAGAATGGGATACTGTCAATCTCCTCAATAAATAATAGGGGAATACTACCCCAAAAACCAATGTAATTTACACTACTCTAGTTCTATTGAATCACATAGCATGTTTAGTGTAGAGGCAAGTAAAAAGTATACTTAGATTACATAAAGTAGTCACCACAAAAGTGACCAACATATACATCCACCTCATAAGTAGGCAAAAGACAACACATGTCATCATATACAGTTCCATCATATAATAAGAGTCCAAAAGAATATCTGTGATCATAAGATCAACATCAAATAAGGTAGTTTACATGAACCATGATTTCAAAAGAAAAGACATTGTGTATAGGCTAATGTCCATAGGACCAAGAAAAAGAAGAAAATAGGATAATTGCACAATAAGAATAATAGGGGATGTAAACATACCTCACAAGAGATCTACATATGTCCATGTTCAGTCCTAGGCCCAAGCCTAGGTCTTCAAAGCACCTATTTGGCATATATGAAGAATTAGGGTTAGGTTTACATTGATTTCATAAACCATAAAAACCCTTTTTTCTCATTATGTGAATTAGGTTCTGAAAACTATGCCATAGTTTAGTTTATATTATTAGGAGTCTAAAATATATTTTATTATATTTTTTGACTTAGAAATCTTTAGTTATGAATTTTACATGTTATTACATATTTAGGTAATTTCTTTAAAATCACCTATTTTTAAGGTTGTATTTAGGAAACAAAACCATCACCAAAAGAAATCTTACAATTTTCTGAATTCAATGACTATTTATTTGTAATTTTTGGATAAGTAAATAATTAGTTATGAATTTTTAAAGCTTGGCCAATCATAAAAAGTCACATAATTAAATAATCGAGAAAAAGTAAAAGAGAGAAAGGAGCTGGGCCAGCCTAGCAGACATGGCCCAATCAGAGGCGACCATGTTGCTCGAGCAAAGGCCCACTTGACTCGCAACCAAACCAAAGAAAAATGGTGGCGAAAATATGAAAGTACCCTCGATCGAGGAATAAAAATTGAAGAAGACGGGAGGACGATTAGGTAAAACAACCCTGGCCCATCATCTTCCCAAGATAGTTGCACCATGGTAGCAGCTTCTTGAGGGTGAGAATAGGGTAAAACTAGAGCCAAGCCCAAGGCACCCAATTGGAGGGGAAGTCACCTTTGGTAAACTCCAAGAGAGATTCCTAGCACCAAAAAGCTGGTGCTCGGCGCCACCGCGAGCACAAAAAAATCTCGAAAGCCGTCGCCAAAGCTTGAAGGAGGGGAATCTGAACTCGGATGAACGAAGACCAAAGAAAGCAAAAAAAACACTTCACCTAGATCTCCCGAAGGTGAACATAGGCTTATAAATAGGAGAGGAGGCCCAAAGAAGCAAGGAAACCCGAAGGAGATTGGAAATAGGGAAAGGGGAAACTCCTTGGTCGATCTGGGAGATATAGCAAAGGAAAACCTAACAAAGTTGGGATCACTCTGAGTGAAATTGAAAGAGGAAAATATCAAAGAAAAAATATCAAGAAACCATAAAGCAAGAGCGAGAAAGCTCAAAAATTTTGAGTTACAAAATTGCAGCTCTAAACCCAGTCCGACTCTGGGTAGAAGACGATGTCTAAGCTGTCTGATCAGATGTTGGATGGTCATGATTATCCTGTACATTTGAAATACAAGAAGTTGGTGTGTGACAAGAACTTTAGCCAAATCTGGAAAAATATAAATCGTGACATTTAAACCAAAGTCAATACCGATTAAACCAAAGTGGGGCCACATTAATGCACCTTTTTCTCTCATTTCGATTTAGGGTTTATCATTATCCAAATGAAACCAAAATTTGCACATAGGTTAAATTAGGCATGTAGATTCTGATTATGCACTTAGTTTTGCCTTTTGGAAACTTTTAATGTGTTAAATAAATCAAATCCTTATTTCTCTTTCCTCATGTGTTAATGACTTTAAGATTCTCCAAATTTTATGAAACTTCACACAGAAGTCATATTTAATGTGTTCGATATGAATTTGTCATCAATTTTACATGTTGGAGTTGTTTGTACATTTATTTAATATTTTGAAGGTTCTACACACTTTCTCTCTCCTAGTTTCATCTTTTAAGTAAATTTTCTCCAAATTGGATGAAAATTCACCCAAAGGCTATATTTCTTATGTAAAATACGAATCCAAGATTATTTTCCTATTTTGTAGTCATTTATTATTTTATTTGATATTTTGGGGAAACTTAGATCTTTTCTTTCCTAATTGAATTAAATTAATTATTATTACGTGAATAGTGTGAAACTTGACTCCCAAAGCAATTGAGACCCAAAGAACATGTTTTTTTATCTTAGATTTCACTTTTGAGATTTCTTTTTATGGGATATGTCATATGGCCCATTAGTGGCCCATTATCTTTATTATGCATCCAATTAGGTTCCTTATCTACTTATTACCTCCAATCGAATTATGTGACATATTAGATTATACTTAGGTGATACATTCATGCATTATATCATTAGGATTTTACTAAACATCTTTTCAGGTCTAACCCCCAACCTTGTTTGGCCAAACCCAAAAGAACAAAGTTCTAGAGTATGGTCCACAATCTAGTATATTACAACACTCCACCCCTTAAAAGGATTTCATCCTCGAAATCTATAGATCCAAACATCAACAACCAACTACTCTCCACCCCTTAAAAAAGTTTAACCTAACAAGTCAAACTAATCAACATTTAGGGTTACCCACATATCTTTTAGTTGTGAATTTTTTAGAGATTATGTTATCCATGTATCCAACTGAAAGTCATACCATATAGGGTTGAGTTTTAGGTCCTTGTGTCTCTAACCTAAAAACCCTACATAAACATCCAAAAGTCATAGGGTAGGTCAACTACACCTTTATATCAATCCTAGTCACAACTACAAAGTCAAAACTAGGGTTAGAACTAGGTTTAGGTTATTTTTTGTTTATTCTTTATGAACCATATACTGATTTTTTTTCACATCATACTACTTTTTTTTGATAAATCACATCATACTACTTAAACATGAAGAACAAAAAATATTAATTAAATCACATTCTTTTGTCACATGTATAGTGAGATTGTTCTTTTATGGTGCTCATAAATTTTAATTTTAGAAATCACACTCATAATGGTAGTTATAGCTTAAAAAATTGACATAGTGTGATGGATTGTATAATATTTAATCATGTAATGTTATAGAAATAGTGTGATGGATTGTATAATATTTAATCATGTAATGTTATAGACATAGTGTGATGGATTGTATAATATTTAATCATGTAATGTTATAGTTTTGACAATAAATCCAATATACACTGATAACATCCTTAGCCATAAATATTTTATATGAATCATTTATGAAGGATGAAGAATATAATTGTATATGTAATATTATTATTTGCAACGAAAGTCATTTTCTGTCCTTTTTAAGAGGAAACACAAGAACTATTTTTATATGTATTTCAATAGCTCCTACAACTTCAAAAAACTCAAGCTCTAATACTTACATAAAATTTATCATGAAAAACTACCTAAAAACTCCAGTTCATAAGTGTTTGGGACCAGTTATGACAAACTAATCAGAGCCTAATAAATCTACTATTCTTATCAATGAAGATTTAATTCTTTGTTGTTCATGTTTTGATCTTGAAAATCAATGCAGAATTACGACAATGAAGAATAATTTTAAGTAAAATATCATAAAATCAGAAAGTTACTAGTTTTTTTGGGGTTTTATTAGTAGATAACATTGTCTAGATCCTGCATAATTTTTATATATGTGCATTCATTTACAATTATCAATATTTGTTAATATAAATAATTTAGAAAGGAAATATTAATCCTTTCAATTTATAGAAGGAAATGTAATATCAATATATGATAAGTTGCTATGTTAAAACACACTTGTACTTTATTTTGGGAATAGTAACATGTTAGGGGTTCAAAATTCCCATTTGGTCATGAATCCACATCCAATTTCCAACTATTGTAGTTTATTTTGATAAATATTCAAAATCATTATAATTTCGATCTACATGATGTTAGAATGACATTTATGTATATTGGTCATCAAAGCACTACCTAGTTTAGTCCTAGAATGGTGACCTGTATAGGTTAAAGAATCTATGCAAGAAACAACTCATATTTATGCTCTGTTAGTTTATGTTTTCTATATGTATTGCAACACTTCTAGTTGCACTCAATCTAGCTTATAAGTTTAATTTTAATTTAGGCATCATCAAATAACATGTAGTGTAGAGGTAATTTGTTTTCTATTTATATTTATTAATACCTACTTCTTACGAATTTGGGCTCAATTTGTGAAATTTAATTTGTTATTAAATATTGATATACCTGCTACAAATGTAAATTTACAAAATTGAACAAATAATTTTAGATAAAAACATTATACAATAGGCAACTTACTAGTTGTTGAGTGGTAAAATAGTATCATGGCATGGTTTAGATCCTGCTTCAGTTTCAATTTTATGAATTTATTTATATTTGTCGATATTTTTAGTATAATAATAAATATATTAAGGAATTGAACATTTAATTTATAATTGAGATAGAAAAATGTAACTATTGTTACCCACAACATCAAAAGTAGTGGTACCATAATTCATAATAGTAACCTTCCAAGGCTCATAAACGTCTCCTGGTCTGGTATTCGATTAAGAATTATTGTAATATTATTAGTAGATATGAAATGGTAACCACTCCATTTTAAATAGTATAACAATAATAGTTTTCTATAAAAATCAACAAAGCACTAGTTGTCTAGTGGTAGGGCAGTGAGGTTGTGAGGTTGTAACAAGTCTTTCAGGCACACAACCTAAGTTCATTTCCTGGCCGGTGTAATTTTTTTACAAAATCATAATCCATTTAATTGAATCTCTAGTGTTCTAGTGGTACACTTCATTGTTCTTTAATTCATAAAAAAAAATTGTTGTGCAGCATGGTTCAACTTTTGGTTGCTGAAATTTGTTTTGATATTCAAAATAATTAAAATTGCAATCAATGCAAAAGTACGACAATGCAAAACTAATTTTAGATGGAAAAACATTGTAATATTGGCAAATAACTAGATTTTGGTGATTTAATAGACCATGTAATGGTGTAGATCCTGCATAGTTTTTGGATGGCACATTCCTCTTGCATTCATTATAATTTTTTTATCATGAATTATATAAGAGGAAACATCAAATTTATAAAGACAAGAAAACATACAACTAAATATTATTTGTTCTCGCACAATCGAAACACTAGTACACTTGTTGCAATTTATGTGTCTGTGTATGTGTTTGTGTATGTAGGACATTGTGAACACTCCTTTTATTTACTAGTAGTAGTGTGTATCACAATAAATATATCAATATTTTTATAAGAAGTATACCGTTTGACACATGAAAATGGGAAAAAGAGATCCCAAGGTTGATGTTAATTGTATTTATAGCATAATCTCTAAAGTCTAGTGAGAGAAAAAATCACCTACAATAACACTGGTGTTTTCCTAACCATTACATCTATACAAATAGATAAAAAAAATATTATATTGAGTTAGAGAAACACGTACACACACATATACACTCTCTCTCGCTCCCACACGTGGACACACACACACACACACAAATATATATGCAAACAAATAGTATGACAATGAAGATCAATGGTTTACATTTTGCAAAAAAATAGTCTTGATATGAAAACACACTTGAGTGTATTCATGCGATCCGTACACTCGAGTGTATTCTATCCTGACTATATATATATATATATATATATATATATATATATATCTGTGTGTGTGTGTGTGTGTGCGTGTGTGTGTGTGTGTGTGTGTGTGTGTGTGTATGTATCTCTAAATATATGTATATATAAGTATATATAACATCTTCAGGCAAGTTTCTTTTAACTTTTTAGTAGTAGTAAGTTATATTAAATCATAAATGTACTCTATCCTTTTATAAAACATCTTCTTTCTAATACATAAAAATAGAAAAAGAGATTTCAAATTTGACTCATTTCTATTTATTGAATAAAATCTAAGGACTAGACAGGGAAAAAAATTCTCCTATATTAAGCATAATCATTTGCCAAACGTTACCTCTATACTAAGATGCTTCGTTGAATAAATAGTACTTTATTGTTAGAATAGTAACCTTTCATGGTACATAAGTCTCTATTAGTCACCAAATAATATTTGAATCTTGAGTGTTTCAATTTATTTTTATATATGATTGGTCATTATAATTCCAACAACTGCAACATTAGAACAATATATTTCAAAAGGACATAATCGGATCACTAATTGTTTAGTGACTCAATTCTTCTTACTTATGCTTTTTGGTAAGTCATAATTTATGTGTGACTCATTTTATGAAAACTATAATTCAATACTTGAAACAAAAGTTCCACTCACTTCCAAGCGAATGGTTTGTTGTAAGTGTAAATATGAAAGTTGTGAAAACATAATTTTGATTTTTATTGTAAAATGTATAATAAATAAGGACCTCAAATATGTGAAGAAGAAATACTATTCATGGATAACTATGATTTTTTCAACCATAGTAACTTGAAGAAGTGACTAGTGCAGATGTTGCTCCTTCAAAAAAAAATCATATGGCAAATCATAATTCGAATGAAAATATTGTTATTAAAAATAACATCAGAATCACTTCATATGTACATTGTTTTGGAATAATGTCAACATTTTAGGTGCTTGTCAATATGGTTACTAGTTCATTATTTTTTAACGTAATATGTAATGTTATTTTTAGTGTATTATTCATGAACCATATACTGAATTTTTGTCACATTATACTACTTAAACATGAAGACTAAAAAAAGTATATAAATCATATTCTTTTATCACTAGTATAGTGAGATTGTTCTCTTAGGGTTCTCATAAATCTTAATTTTAAAAATCACACTCATAATTGTGGTTATAGCTTAAAAAAAATTACATAGTGTGATATATTGTATAATATTTAATCATATAAAGTTATAGATTCGACAATAAATCATGTTCACACTGCAAACATCCTTAGCCATAAATATTTTATATGAATCATTTAAGAAGAATGAAGAATATAATTGTATAGATAATATTGTTATTTTCTATCAAAGTCATTTTCCATTCTTTTTAAGAAGAAAATCAAGAACTATTTTTATGTGTAACTTGATAGCTCCTACAGTATCACAAAATTCGAGTTTTAAAACATACATAAAATTTATCATGAAAAACTACATAAAAAACTCCACTTCATAAGTCTTTGGGACCAGTTATGACAAACTAATTGGGGCCTAATAATCTGTTGTTCTTATCAAAGAAGATTCAATTCTTTTTTTTATGTTTCGATCATGAAAATCAATGTAGAATTATGACAAGGAAGAATAATTTTAGGTAAAATATCATAAAATCATAAAGTTACTAGTTGTTTTGGGGTTTTAATAGTAGATGACATGGTCTAGATCCTGTATAATTATTAGATGTGTTCATTCATATACAATTATGAATATTTGTTAATATAAATAATTTATAAAAGGAAATATTACATTTTTTAATTGATAGAAGGAAATGTAATATCAGTATATCATTAGTTCCTATGTTAAAACACAATTGTACTTTATTTGGGGAATAGTAACCTGTTGGGGTTCAAAAATCCCAATTTGTCATGAATTCACGTCCAATTCCCAACTATTGTAGTTTATTTTGATAAAACATCAGAAACAATATAATTTCAATCTATTCGAGGTTAGAAAGATATTTATGTATATTGGTCATCAAAGCACTCCTAGTCTAGTGCTAGAATGGTGACCTGTATAGGTTAAAAAAATCTCTGCAAGAAACAACTCTGATTTATGCTCAACTAGTGCAAGTTTTTGCATATGTATTGCAACACTTCTAGTTGCACTCAAACCAAATTTGAAGTTTAATTTTAATTTAGGCATCATCGAATAACATGTAGTGTAGTAGTAATTTTTTTCTTTTTATATTTACTAATACCTACTTCTTATTAATTTGGGTTCAATTTGTGAAATTTAATTTGTTATTAAATATTGTTATACCTACTACCAACGTAAATTTATAAAATTGAACAAATAATTTTAGATAAAAACATTATACATAGGCAACTTACTAGTTGTTGAGTGGTAAAATAGTATCATATCATGGTTTAGATCATGCTTCAGTTTCAAATTGATGTATTTATTAATATTTGTCGATATTATTATTATTATTTAAATGAGGAATTGAAAATTTAAATTATAATTGAGAGAGAAAAATGTAACTATTGTTACCCACATCATCAAAAGTAGTGGTACTATAATTGATAATAGTAACCTGCTTAGGCTCATAAACCTAACCTGGTCTAGTAATCGATTCACAATTATTGTGATATTTTTTAGTAGACGTGAAATGGTAACCACTCTGTTCTACATAGTATAAGAAAACAGTTTTCTATAAAAATCAACAAAGCACTAGTAATCTAGTCGTAGGGAAGTGAGCCTGTGAGGTTGTAACAAGTCTCTCAGGCACAAAACCCAGGCTTGAATTCTGGATTGTGCAATTTTTTTACAAAATCATAATCCATTTAATTGAATCTCTAGTGATCTAGTGGTAGACTTCATCATTCTTTAATTAATAACAATTTTTTATTGTGAAGTATGGTTCAAATCTTTGTTGTTGAAATTTGTTTTGATTTGCAAAATAATTAAAATTGCAATCAATGCAAAAGTACAACAATGTAAAACTAATTTTAGATGGAAAAACATTGTAATATTTGCAAATGACTAAATTTTGTAGATTTAACAGACCATATCATTGTATAGACCATGCATAGTTTCTGGATGGCACATTCCTATTTCATTAATTATAGTTTAGTTTAACATGAATTATATAATAGGAAACATCACATTTATAAAGATAAGAAAACATATATCTAAATGTTATTCGTTCCCGCACAGTCGAAGCCCTAGTATACTTGTTGCAATTTATGTGTCTGTGTGTGTTTGTGTATGTAGGACATTGTGAATGCTTTTTTTACTTACTAGTAGAAGTTGTTTGTC
The DNA here is from genome assembly GCA_963693085.1 of Alisma plantago-aquatica. Taxonomy (NCBI): domain Eukaryota; kingdom Viridiplantae; phylum Streptophyta; class Magnoliopsida; order Alismatales; family Alismataceae; genus Alisma; species Alisma plantago-aquatica. The sequence goes on along the minus strand of OY856409.1, from coordinate 1,819,691,000 downwards.
ATATATCACAATAAATATACCAATGTTTTATAATTATTGTACTTTTTGATAAATGCAAATGGTAAAAGAGATCCCAAGGTTGATGTTAATTATATTTATAGCATAAACTCTAAAGTCTAGTGAGAGAAAAAAATCCCCTCCATTAATACTAGTCTTTTCTCAAGCATTACATCTATACCAATAGATAAAAGAAATTTATACTGAGTTAGAAAAACACGCACACACAAACACTCTCTCTCTCTCACACACATACACCCATATATATATATATATATATATATATATCTCTGTGTGTGTGTGTGTGTGCATATATATATATATGTATATCTAAATATATGTATATATACGTATATATAACATCTTTAGGCAAGTTTCTTTTAACTTTTTAGTAGTAGTAAGTTATATATCATAATAAATATATTTATCCTTTTATAAAACATCTTCTTTCTTATATATAAAATAGCAAAGAGATTTCAAGTTTGATTGATTACAATTTATTGAATAAAATCTAAAGACTAGAGAGAGAAAAAAATCTCCTTCATTAACCATCATCATTAGCCAAGCGTTTCCTCTACACTAACCTGCTTCTTTGAATAACTAGTACCCTTGTGTTAGAATAATAACCTTTGAAGGTACATAATCAATGACCAAACCATATTTGATTCTCGAGTGTTGCAATTTATTTTGATATATGATTGGCCATTATAATTCTAAGGAATACAACATTGGAACAATATTTTTCAAAAAGACAACATCACATCACTAGTTCTTTAGTGGTTGAATTCTTCCTACTTATGCTTTTTGGTAAGTCATAATTTATGTGTGACTGATCATTTTTTGAAAACTCTGATTCAATTTTTGAAACTAAAGTTTCATTCACTTCCAAGTGATTAGTCTGTTGTAAGTGTAAATATGAAAGATGTGAAATAATATTTTTGGTTTTTATTGTATAATGTATAATAAATAAGGACCTCAAAGATGTGAAGAAGAAATCATATCTGTAGATAATTATGATTTTTCTTCAACCATAGTAACTTGAAGAAGTGACTAGTGTGAATGTTGCTCCTTTAAAAAATATTTTCATATGGAAAATCATAATTCAAATGAAAATATTTTCATTAAAAATAACTTCACAATCACATCATATGTACACAGTTTTGTAATAATATCTACATTTCAGGTGCTTGTCAATACGATTACTAGTTCATTACTGTATAACGTAATATATAATGTTATTTTTTGTGTATTCTTCGTGAACCATATATTGGTTTTTTTTCACATCATACTACTTAAACATGTAGACAATATCAATATAAGATAAATCACATTCTTTTGTCACTGGTATAGTGAGATTGTTCTTTTAGGGTTATCATAAATTTTAATTTTAGAAATCACACTCATAATGCTGGTTATAACTTAAAAATTTTACGTAGTGTGTTATATTTTATAATATTTAATCATAAATTATTATAGTTTCGAAAATAAATCATATTCACACTACTAACATCCTTAGACATAAATATTTCATATTTATCATTTATGAAGAATGAATAAAATAATTGTATATGTAATATTTTTATTTGCTACAAAAGTCATTTTCCATTCTTTTTTAGAGGAAACTCATGAACTATTTTTATATGTATTTGGATAGATCATACAACTTCACAAAACTAGTGTTATAATACTTACATAATATTTATCATGAAAAACTACCTAAAAAAATCCAGTCTGTGAGTGTTTGGGACCAATTATGACAAACAAATCAGAGCCTAATAAATCTGTTATTCTTATCAATGAAGATTAAATTCTTTGTTGTTCATGTTTTGATCTTGAAAATCAATGTAGAATTACGACAAGGAAGAATAAATTTAGGTAAAATCTCTTAAAATCAGAAAGGTACTAGTTGTGTTGGGGTTTTAATAGTGGATAACACGGTCTAGATTCTACATAATTTCTAGATGTGTTCTTTCATTTACAATTATCAATATTTGTTATATAAATAATTTAAAGAAATCGCACGGTAGATATTTTTATTATTGTAATTAATATAATGAGGAATTGAAGATTTAATTTGTTATTGAGATAGAAAAATGTAACTTTTGTTACCCACATCATCAAAAGTAGTGGTACTTTAATTCATAATAGTAACCGACCAAAGCTCATAAACTTCTCCTTGTCTGGTATTCAATTCACAATTACTAAAATATTTTTCAGCAGACGTGAAATGGTAACCACTCCATTCTACATAGTATAAAAATAATAGTTCTCAATAAAATTCAACAAAGCACTAGTAGTCTAGTGGTAGAGCGGTCAGCTTGTGAGGTTGTAATGAGTCTCTCAAGCAATCAACCCACATTTGATTCTTGGCTTGTCCAAGTTTTTTACAAATTCATTATCCATTTAATTGAATCTCTAGTTATCTAGTGGTAGACTTCATTGTTCTTTAATTAATAAAAAATATTTATTGTGCAACATGTTTCAACTCTTGGTTGTTGAAATTTGTTTTGATATTCAAAATAATTAAAATTGCAATCAATGCAAATGTACGACAATGTAAAACTAATTTTAGATGGAAAACATTGTAATATTGGCAAATAACGAGATTTATGTGATTTAATAGACCATGTCATGGTATAGACCTTGTCATAGTTTCTGGATGGCACATTCCTCTAGCATTGATTATAATTTGTTTTTACCAAGAATTATATAAGAGAAAACGTCACATTTATAAAGATAAGAAAATATATTTCTAAAAGTTATTCATTCTCTCATAGTCGAAGTACTAGTACAACTGTTTCAATTTATGTGTCTGTGTTTGTGTGTGTGTTTGTGTATATTGGTCATATGAATGCTTCTTTTACTTAACAGTAGAAATAGTGTGTCATATATCACAAAAAATATATCAATGCTTTTATAAAAATTCTACTTTTTGATACATGAAAATGGGAAAAAGAGATCCCAAGGTTGATATTAATTATATTTATAGCATAATCTCTAAAGTCTAGTGAGAGAAAAAATCCCATCCATTAACATTGGTCTTTTCCTAAGCATTACATCTATACAAACACATAAAAATATTATACTAAGTAAGAGATACACGAACACAAACACAAACACACATACACACTCTCTCTCTTAGACATGCGCACACACATATATATGTATGTATGTGTATATATATATGTATCTCTAAATACATGTATACATATATAAGTATATATAACATCTTCAGGAAAGTTTTGTTTTACTTTTCAGTATTAGTAAGTTATATATCATAATCAATGTATCCATCCTTTTATAAAACATCTTCTTTCTGATACATAAAAATAGAAAAAGAGATTTCAAATTTGACTGATTTCTATATATTGAATAAAATCTAAAGACTAGAGAGAGAAAAAAATCTCCTTCATTAACCATAATCATTGACCAAACGTTACTGCTACACTAAGCTACTTCTTTGAATAACTACTACTCTTGTGTTATAATAGTAGCATTTCAAGTTACATAAGTCTCTATCAATGCCTAAACTGTATTTGATTCTTGAGTGTTGCAATTTATTTTGATATATGATTGGTTGTTATAATTCCAATGACTGCAACATTAGAACAATATTTTTTCAAAAAGACATCATCACATCACTAGTTGTTTAGTGATTGAATTCTTCCTAATGTTTTTTGGTAAGTCATATTTTGTGTGACTCATTTTTTGCGAACTCTGATTTAACTTTTGAAGCTAAAGTTTTATTCAATTCCAAGTGATTGGTTTGTTGTAAGTGTAAATATGAAAGTTGTAAAAAAATATTTTTTTATTTTTATTGTATAATGTATAATAAATTACGACCTCAAAGATGTGAAGAAGAAATCATATTCGTAGATAACTATGATTTTTTTTCATCCATAGTAACTTGAGGAAGTGACTAGTGTGGATTTTGGTCCTTCAAAAAATATTTTCATACAGAAAATCATAATTCAAATGAAAATATTGAAATTAAAAATAACATCACAATCACTTCATATGTACATAGTTTCGTAATAATATCTACATTTTAGGTGATTGTCAATATGATTACTAGTTCATTATTTTTTAACGTAATATATAATGTTATTTTTAGAGTATTATTCATCAACCATATACTGAATTTTTTTCACATCATATGACTTAAATATGAAGACTAAAAAAATATTAGATAAATCACATTCTTTTGTCAAAACATGTACTTTTAGGGTTCTCATAAATTTTAATTTTAGAAATCACACTCATAATGATGGTTATAGCTTTAAAAAATTTACATAGTCTGATATATTGTATAATATGTAATCATATAAAGTTATAGTTTTGACATGAATCATATTCACACTGCTAACATCCTTAGCCATAAATATTTAATATGAATCATTTATGAAGAATGAAGAATATAATTGTATAGGTAATATTTTTATTTGCTACAAAAGTCTTTATGTTCTTTTTAAGAGGAAACTCAGGAACTATTTTTATATGTATGTCGATAGCTCCTACAACTTCACAAAACTCAAGTTCTCATACTTACATAAAATATATCATGAAAAACTACCTAAAAAACTGCAGTTTGTAAGCGATTGGTACCAGTTATGACAAACTAATCAGAGCCTAATAAATCTGCTATTCTTATCAAGGAAGATTCAATTATTTATTGTTCATGTTTTGACCTTGAAAATCACTGCAGAATTACGAGAAGGAAGAATAATTTTAGATAAAATATCATAAAATTAGAAAGTTACTAGTTGTTTTGGGGTTTTGATAGTAGATAACATGGTCTAGATCCTACATAATTATTAGATGTGAGCATTCATTTACAATTATCAACATTTGTCAATATAAATAATTTATAAAAGGAAATATTACATCTTTCAATTGATAGAAGGAAATGTAATATCAATATATAATCAATTCCTACGTTAAAACACAGTTGTACTTTATTTTGGGAATTGTAACCTATTGGGGTTCAAAAATCCTAGTTGGTCATGGATTCACATGTATGATCTCTAATCTCAAGAGATTACATCTCAGTAGTGATGGGCCCAATACTGTATTGTGGGATGCCATTTAGAATGATCATGATCTACTCCTGGCAGTGGAGGAGACTCTGAGGGTCCTTATCAGTGGATTTGCGATAGATAGATGAAAATACAAGTAGTGAGTCATGCATGTCATCATGACAATGGTGTTATTCAAGTTACTGTTGATAACAGAGGAACACATAACCGGATAGTTGGCATCTCAAAGCCCCTTCTAAGGGGCATTGATATATCTAATATCATAGATGGGCTGACCTTATACTCTGTGCTTCTTAGTCGTGTATTTAAGAAACCCATCACCACTGTGAACAACATCCCACATAGTTGTCATGTTGCTTTCTCTCAAGCGTTGAAGACAACTCTCTACAAAGTGGTTGCTGAACTGTGATCCATAGTTTCTTGGGTGATATTGATATGTCTTCCTCATTGTAGGTGTTTAGACCTAAGAATAGACAGGTCAACAGATCTGGGAGCAGAAAGTCTCTACAATGACATATTCTTAATTCAGTCACAACTTGGGGCAGTACAGAGGGTATCGCCAAGTTAGTGAATAACATGATGGATGTAGGTGAACAAGAGGCTATGGGTAACAGAAAGGATGACTCTATTGAAGAGGATATAATGGAGAACACCAATATCTCACAATGTCTTCGTAAAGTTGCAGACGGTCACTTTACAGTAGCGGTGTAAGGCTTGTGCTCTTCAGGCGTGGCCCCTTATGATGAAGATACCATGAATGTTTTGGAGGCTAAAAATAGATACAAATTGTCTCCTTCCATGCCAGATATTTCAATTTCAGAAGCTCCTTTCGCAGCTGATGTTGATACTATTCTTCATTGCATCAAATGATATCATAAAGGGACTTTGTGTGGAAGAGATTGCTTGAGAGCACAACACATCTTAGATGCTCTATGTGGGGAGAGGTCTGTAGTTATGACAGATCTCCTACATGCTATCACCTCAGTGGTTAATTTATTGCTGGGGGGGGAGATGTCCATTGAATTTAGTGGAATTTGTAGCTTCTTCACCTCTTACTCCATTACTTAAGGCTGACAATGGCATACGTCCTATTGCAGTGGGTACTATTTGGAGGCATCTAGTGTCCAAAGTTGGGATGATAGGAGTTGGAAAAAATATGTCTAAGTATCTCAATGACTATTAATTCGAAGTGGGTGTCTCTAGCGGGGCTGAAGCAATTCTACACAGTGTCAACAGCTTCGGAACAAGCATCATGAATATGGGTCTCTCTCCATGCTTACAATAGATTTTCTAATGCTTTCAACCTGGTGGGTAGGTATGTGTTTCTTCGTGAGGTGAGGAAGAGGTGCCCATCTATCTCTTTACGGGTGGAGTTTCTTTACGCTCAAGTAGCTAGTTTGTACATTGGAGACAAACATATATGGTCAGCCACTGGAATGCAACAAGGTGATCCTCTGGGTCCACTTCTTTTTTCTCTTGTTCTGCACCCACTTATTCATGAAATCAGAGACAATAGTAAGCTTCTTCTCCATGCCTAGTATCTAGATGATGGGACCATAATTGGAGTCACAATGGAGGTGTCCAAGGTGCTTGACATTATTCAACGAAGGGGTCCAAAGTTGGGGCTGATTTTGAATATATGTAAAATAGAGCTTTTCTGGCCTACCTGTGATGGTAGGAAGCTTCATAAGGAGTTGTTCCCTGTGGATATTGGGAGGCCTATGTTAGGAGTAAATCTACTTGGAGGAGATGTTAGTAGGGATAAAGCTTTTATTGAGAAGTTAGCCATGAGGAGGGCTGCCAAAGTTGTTGACTTGATGCATCTTCTCCCTCAATTGCATGATCCAAAAATCGAGCTCCTTTTTCTATGGTTTTGCATGGGTACGTCCAAGCTTATGTTCAGTATAAGGACATGCCAACCCACACACATGGATCAGACTGCAACTTTTTTTGACAAAGAGTTACATGGGTCTATTGAGGATATTGTGGTATGTCAAGGTCCTTTCTTTGGGGACTTTCAGTGGCGAGTGGCATCCCTACCCATTAGACTCGATGGCTTGGGTCAATATTCAACTACAAAGGCTTCTTCATATTCCTTTGTGGCCTCTAGAGCCCTGTCTTGGGTGCTCCAAGATCATATTTTTTGAGACAGTGGGATACACAGTATGGACTTTGATTTTAACAACACTTTAGATTGTCTACGTGCTACAATTCCGTATTTCGATCTTAATTATTTTGCTAACAAGGACATTGTCCCCCCTAAAGCCCAAACTGCTTTGGTGATTTCTCTTTTTAGCAAAATTATTAAGGACATGGATGTTGAATTTGACACGACTGATAACATCTCATTTTGTGCACTTTTTGCATATGATTTATGCTTCCCCTAGCATAATTCTTATGGATTTCTCTACTTATTTTAGTTCCTTATGTCAAAAATCTAAATTTCACACATCTTCTACTTTTACAGGATCATGTCAAGATATGGTTGCGGTCAACATCATGACCGCGGTTGTCTAGTCCACTAAGGACCCTATAGCGGTTGATGCCTACATCAATGTCTCTTCACACCGCGGTCACGACCCTCCACCAGGGAAATGCCTCACGGTCGAGGCCATACCGCGATCGAGGCTCCCCCTTGACCGTGACATATAGCCAGCACACTACGACCGTGATGGAGGTCGTGACCAAAGCCATGCCGCAACCGAGGCCATATCATGACCACGACCCAGATGATTAAGTCAATGGGCAACACCTATAAGTAGACCCCCACCTTGACTTGTCAATTCATCATATCATCAAGGATCAAGAAGTGCTGCTAAACTCCAGAGTCACTCAAATCCATACCATCAGTCTTGGATCTTTGAAGACAAAAGTCAGAGGAGAGAGAAGATTGACAACCCTCTTCTTTGAAGGAAGAAGTCGCCACATCACCCACTCCATATCTAGATTTGAAGAAGTACAATGGTGTATCACCATCTTCTCTCTCTATCTAAATCTATCATCTTCATCATATTGTACTCTTCCTCTTCATGGTTATTGATGTATCTATAATTTTGTGACACCGTTATGATGCTCGTCAACATGTGTGGCTAAACATCTAACTTGCGTTGGGAGTAGCCACTAAGATCTCCCAACATGTATATTCTTTCTCCCCTTTGAATATATATATATATATATATGCTCTTATCAAGATTATCTCCATACTCTTGTTTTTAATGCTTGTGATGTTTGATTGTTGGTACCTCAAAAGAATAGTACCAACCTTATCTAGTGTTATGGAGTAGTATGAATGCATGAAAGTGTTGGAAGGCTAAAGCTAACAGTCATATGGTTTCCTTTGCGGATGTGGGGTCGTTTCGAGAGAGAGACTACCTTAGAACCTAGATCTATCCTAAACTAAAGAGAGGAGGGAATGGACATTTTTATGATTGCTTGTAATTTTAAAAGGAGCATATGAAGGGGTGTGAGTTTTGTATGTTGATAAGAGACCTTAGTAGGTGAACTCGATCCAAGTTTTCTTCCATATATTTGTTTCTTACCGCTTGTTAACATTTTTCTCTTGATTTTGTTTTCTTTCTTTTATCTTTCTCTATCCTGGCTAGAGCATCACCATTCCTTAGGGAACACCCTTTTTAACCCACTTGTTTGTTTGGAGTGTAAGAGTGTGACACTCTGCGTACTTAACACTTGCCGACCTTGTCTATGTGGTTCAACCTCGAATACTATATTGGACCCCGTATAATAGTTGCGGGGGTTTGAGTGTCGGGTTATAATCTTAAAAGTATAACTACTCTAGATCCACTCCATTTTGGACGTGCGATTTAGGCTGGTCAACTTTTTGGCACTATTACCGGGGACAAGGAAAGACGACACTGTTAAGAACACAAGTCCACTCACTATACTCCCATGCCTCAAGCTTAGCGATAAGCTTTACTGCACAAAAACTCCAAATCTGCTGCCCTACGATTATATAGAATAGTTTTTTTTAATTCATTCAATTTTCTAACTCGACTGTGTGGTCTATTCAAAGAACCTGGAGGGAAGTAGATTTGTTCCATTCTTCACCTTAACTTCAACTCACCATGTCGCCTTGTGTGGATGACAGTCTTACTGGGATGATCCAAATGTAAGAGTTCAACACAACCCATCGCCGCATGAGACAAATGAAGAAAGAGACGACAATCACTTAGATGGTCGCTGTCGTGAGGAAGAACAACATCACAATCTCCGTAGAAGGCATCATAGAAATCACCATGAGAATGAATGCGAGAATGAACTTGAACGTGATGACCAAAATAGTGACAGTGAAGACGATGAGGAAGGAAAAATTCTTAGAGAGATGGTCGCAACTAGAACCAATGAGTCAAGATGCCCAATTATCATCCCTCACTTCAATGCAGCTAATTTTGAGTTGAAACCTGTTGTAATCTTGATGATCTAGAACAAGCCTTTTCGTGGAAACTCAAGGAGAAAAAATTTGTACTATCATCTTGATGCCTCCAAAAACATCTGCGATGACATCAAGATGAGGGGAGTGCCCCAAGAAGTCATATATTGTAAAGGATTCAATTTCACTCTCAAAGATAAAGCTCTATCTTGGTACCTTAACTTGCCCCACCAGTCCATAGATGGATGGAGACCCTTTGAAGATGCTTTTTTCATGAAATGTGTTACATGCGGAGAAGGAGGGCACGGAGTTGAAAACTATATTTATACACGGCCAGAAGAGAGTGAAGAAAGTGAAAGCGAAGAAGAAACTGAAAATGTTTCTCATACCAATTTCAAATGACCAAATCATCCTGGGTTTAATTACAACAACAAAGAAGCTGCTAAAATGTTCATCAACTGAATAATTCATCTAAACCACCTCCAAGATTTGAGAAGAAAGGAGGACTGAATCAATATACTATAACCACTAATTATCAAACTAACAAAAATAGCTACCAGAGTCAAAATAAAAAAATGAGTCGACAAGGTCAAGGACAAAACCAAGGATCAAACCAGGCCAAAGATAGCAACCAAACAGACATGATTGCTCAATTGTTTGACTTTGCAAAGAGGCAAGCTTCAGTAAATGACCAATTCTCTTAAAAGCGATCACTAATTTAGGAGTGTTAACTACAATGCAAACTCAGATGGCAGACATGCAAACCCATTAAAGGCATATTGATCAACAGCCTGCACAACTAGAAGAACTTATGAAAAACCCTTCAGGGAAGATCCTGTCAAATACAGAGACTGCAAAGATGGCCACACTCAAGTCAGGGAGGATTTCGGAAGACCCCAGTACTAACAACACTAAAGGTGATTGTAATGGAAGAGTCTAAGGGACAAGGATTAGCTGAAGACTGTTGAGAAGTAGGAAATGGTGAAAAGAAGAAGGATGAAGAGGTCAAGAACTTAGATCCTATAGGAGAAGTTCTTACAAAGAGAAACCCTTATTCCCTAAGAGTTCACTTTCCCTACAAACTGATCAAGGCACATTTAAAGAAGAGATATGATAAATTTATGGAAGTCGTAAAGAAGCTACATTTGGATGTCCCATTTCTCAATGTGATTGAAGAGATGTTGATATATGCAAAATTCTTTAAGGACCTAATTACAAAGAGAAGGAGAGGAGACCACGTTGAGACCATGGAATTGACAAAAATATCAAGCGCCTTTGTTCAAGCCGAGTTACCAACCAAAAAAAGAGATCTAGGGGCATTCAACATACCATTATGAGTCAGAGACAATGTGGAAAGGAAGGGATTAGCCGATTTGGGAGCAAGCATGAGTATTGTGCCCTTGACTCTACTGCAAAGGCTCAAGTTAATGTACATGGTAAAGATAGGCTTGTGAATCAAATTAGCTGATCATACCTTTACAAGACCCGTGGGAATAGTAGAAGATGTTTCGATACAGGTTGGGAAATTTTTCATACCATGCAACTTAGTATTGATCGACACAGTCGAGGACTCTAAGTGTCTAGTGATATTTGGAAGACCTCTCCTTGCATCTCGAAGGGTTCTAATAGATGCATCAGAAGGAATCATTACTTTGAGCGTAGGGGATGATCACATCAACTTTCGAGTATAAGATGCTATCAGAGAACCGTCTCTCTTTGATTCTATTTAATTTATGGATAGCTACAATCAATATTGTGAATTGGTGATACCCACCCCTTAAAGGGTGCATGTTTCATGGGTATCTAGTACCAGATGGTGTGGTACGTGTGAGCCCGATACATGTACTCCCCGAATGGATGAATCTTGCACTACCTCATGCACACCCAGATGCTGAAACACTTGGTGAGGAAGTAGGTTGATTGATATTGTGGCCCGAAGTAGATGTCCGCTATACTGATATTATATGATAAATTTCCATTACTTTAATTTGTTAGTGTGTATATATGAGTCAATTGATCTGAAATTATATATACATGTCAAAAAGACGAGACCCACTACATCTCAGCCTCCACCTCCTCGACTACCAAGTTGGCTTCCAAGGGACCTACACGCCTCGATAGGTCCTAATTGTAGGGGTGTGGTAGTATGGATCGGCGAATATGATACAAATTGCCCTATAATTGTTACTATTTCAAAGGATGATGTAGGTAAATCATACAGTAACAATCTATTTATATAAGTTTAGCATACATATTAATGCATACATAATACAAGTTCTACATACGTATGTATTAATGCATAGGTATTAATCCAGGTCAATCATACGAAAACAAGATATTTATACAAGATATTTTGGAGTTGTTTAGTTATGAATGGCTGAACACATCTATGATAGAGCTGTGGATATGGTGAGATCTTGTTTATACATCCATATACTTTGTTTTATATATGGTGATCTGGTTTCTTATATATTAATGCATACATAATATATGTTTTGCATCCACTTACACAAGATATGTACAGATTTTGGGTTTTTCCATGTGGGATTTTTGGTTCCATCTTTGATTAGTCTTGTAGATGTAGACCCATATTCAGTTACTTCATACTGTTGTGATGCTTTTCAATATTTTGGTAAAAATAATAAGACGGTGATAATATCTCCATTCAATGTCGTGGAATTTTACTTTGCTTATAATTTGGACTTAAGCAAATTAGATTTTTATTGTGGATTTTGAGTTATTAATTATCTACTTTCTTACCTGTAGTGGTAAGCATTGGGAGTTACTAGTTATTGTCCCCAAGACGTTCACTGTCTATTATTTAGATCCTGCGGGGAATGAGTTGGATACATTATATGGACATGCAATTAAAAGGCCATTATTCTCATGAGAAATATTTCATGTTTTTTATCTATTAACCTCGGTTACTACATTACTATTTAATTATGCAATTTAATGGGTTACATTAACATATGTAGGGATTTATAAGAGTACAAAAAGGCTGGAGGAAAGGTCGCCGAGAAAAAGGATCTGTCACTAATTTGGGAGAATGTGAAAGTAATTTCCTGACTCCAATGTATATTTTATTTATGTGCACTGTGCTTATTTGTATTTTTGAATATTTTGTATGTTTCAATTTATAGTGTGCTACACAAGACAACGGTTGGGCATGTGCCTACTATGTGATGCTATTTATGAACCTAATCATCAAACATGCCGTAATGGAAATCGATAAGATACAGTAGGTATTATACATAGTCTCATTAGATAATATGAAATATATCAATCTTATTATATATTATTAATTATTTATATACGTCAGTCTCTTTGCAGGTCTTTAAAGCTGCTAACTTCATCACAGGTGGAAAGCGTTTCGATGTACATGCTCCCTATACGAGAGATGAATTAGATGATGTAAGAGAAGAATGGGTAAAAGCCCTACAAAGTGTGGGAATTTTTAGATATAATTTTATTGACAATGATGACAATGATGAATAAAGAATAACTTTGTTACCATAATTATTTTTGTGTGAATGTGAATGAATTTTTATGAATTGTCATGTGTGTGAAGATGATCAATACATAAATGTTTCTACATGTATCCAGATGTGAAAAGAGATGAAATGAATGGAACTGTAGGGTACTACTGGTTTTTACATGTGTGTGATGAAAAAATAATATCAATTAAATGTGCTTATACATGAGTGTGAATCACATATATATAATATTGTCCATCTTGTTTATTTTGTAGGTTTGCGACATGTTGTTGGTTGATATCAATGGATGTCATAAACCTGTAGTTTAGAACTGAACTGCAGGTTCTCATCCTACTGACCAGCCATACAGTAGGCCTGTAAACTGATAAGAAAAAAAAATCATAACATAGGTGTCAGTTATTTGAACAAAACCAACACCAAAGACATACGACGATGGTTTTTGATAAAAAAAACTGACGTCTATGTCGCCAGGAACCACGTTCGTGCTGGGAAGCATGGTCGTGGTGGCAGGCAGGGGATATGGCGTCGGTTATTAGCACAAAATCAACGTCGGTTAAACTGATATGACGTCAGTTATCGTTCAAAACCGACGCCTATAGGCACTTTGCTGGCGCGTTTTTCGGTGGCGAGAAGCATTTTGACGTCGATTCTTTTAATAACCGATGTCTGTAACAATTCTATAGTGTCAGTTTTCTTAAAAAAATGACGCCTATAGTCCCTTTGCTGGTGCATTTTCAGTGGTGGGAAGTGTTTTGGCGTCGGTTGGGAATGACACCGAAGGGGTCCACCTTTAGCGGCGCCCATTTGGGTGTCGCTTGGTAACTGACACTAAAGCCCTTAATTAACCGACGCTAAAGGCATGTTTTGTAGTAGTGTGTAAGAGGACAAAGTGATTTTTGATCCCCTCATGTGAGCCTTGAATAGTCCAGACCCTATAATGGAAGACCCAGAAGTCGTAGAGATCTTAGATTACCTAAATCGACCTAAAGAAGAACTCAGTGATGATGAAGAGACTGTCGAGACCGCAAAGTACGCCTCACTAGAGCAAACACCTGAAGAAAAGAGAGCACCAAAACCAAAGCCAGAATTGAAACCTCTTCTGGAAGGGCTGAAATATGAGTTCCTGGACAATGAAGAGAGGAATACTATAATCATTAATGCCCACTTAATAGTTGGTCAGCTAGAAAGGTTGCTAAAAGAGCTCAAATTTCATAGAAAGGCTATAGGGTATTCGGTAGAAGACATGAGAGGTCTCAACCCTACCTTATGCATGCACAAAATACATCTCAAAGAAACAACTAAACCTTTAGCTCAACTGCAGAGGAAGTTGAATCAAATGTGAAAGAAAGTCATGAAGAAGGAAGTTATTAAGTTGTGGGATGCCGGGATCATTTACCCAATAAGTGACAGTAATTGGGTAAGTCCTATCCATGTGGTGCCTAAGAAAGGTGGAATGACAGTGATAAGAGGAGAGGACGGAGTTGAAGTGGCAACAAGAACGGTAACAGGTTGGTGTATATGCATTGACTACGGAAAGATAAATGTTGCTACCAGAAAGGACCATTTCCCTCCGCCATTTATAGATCAAGTTTTAGAAAGATTATCTCAACATGATTACTTCTATTTTTTGGATGGGTATTTAGGATTTATCAAGTACCGATTCATCCCGATGATCAGGAAAAGACAACCTTCACCTGCATCTATGCCATGTACATTTTTAGAAGGATGTCATTTAGGTTGTGTAATGCACTAGAAACTTTCCAACGTTGCATTTATCTATGTTTTTAGACTTTATAGAAGACATAGTGTAGGTCTTCATGGATGACTTCTCCATCTATTGAATTGATTTTGAGGCATGTCTAAGAAACCTATCTTTAGTATTGCAGCGCTTGAGGAAAAACATCTTGTCCTAAACTGGGAAAAATACCATTTTATGGTCCAAGACGGTATCGTCTTTGGGAATAAAGTTTCTAAGAAAGGAATCAAAGTGGACCAAAGCAAGATCGAAGCCATATCCAATCTTCCGCCACCTAAATCCATTACATGAGTAAGGAGTTTCTTAGAACATGTGGGATATTATAGAAGATTTATAAAGGACTTCTCAAAGATCGCTAAACCCCTTTCAGATCTCTAGATTAAAGATGTTGAATTGAAATTCACTAGAGAATGTTTAGACGCCTTTCGGGCCCTTAAAAGAGTACAAACAAGCATCAGATTGGGAGTTATCTTTTGAAATTATGTGCAATGCCAGTGATTTCGCCATCAGTGTAGTCCTAGAATAGAAGAAGGATAAGAGACACCATGTGATTTGCTATGCAATCCAAACATTGGACAAAGCCCAATTAAATTACACCACAACTGAAAAAGAAATGTTGTCTATCATATTTTCCTTTGATAATTTCATATCATATTTGGTAGGGTCAAAAGTAAAAGTGTACACTGATCATAGAGCTATAAAATATCTCACGCAGAAAAAGGACACAAAGCCGAGACTTCTGTGATGGGTC
This sequence comes from Alisma plantago-aquatica, assembly GCA_963693085.1. Lineage (NCBI taxonomy): Eukaryota > Viridiplantae > Streptophyta > Magnoliopsida > Alismatales > Alismataceae > Alisma > Alisma plantago-aquatica. Next base: position 1,819,675,576 of record OY856409.1, on the reverse strand, counting down.
TTATTACTATAAGAGTTTGACCATGAGATCAATGATAAAAAAGGAAAAGAAAATGCGGTTGCATACTACATGTCAAAGATAGTTTATGATGAAGAAAATAAGTTGCCCGTAAATGAAAACTATGTTGATGAAGCTCTCTTGATGGCCCAGTCGGAAGAGCGGAGCCTGCATTGGTTTGCTGACATTTGCAATTATCTAGCCTGTGGGCAACTTTCACTGGAGATCACTTATAACCAGAAGAAGAAATTGTTCTCCAGTCTAAAAAATACTATTGGGACAATCCACTATTGTTCAAAAGATGCTATGACAACTTATATTGCCGTTGCATACCGGAAGAAGAATTGCCACTAATCCTCAAAGAATGCAATTCCTCACCTTATGGGGGCCATCACAGAGCGGAAAGAACAGCCGCAAAAGTTCTACAATCAGGATTTTATTGGTCGACTCTTTTTAAAGATCTTGTGGCATTTGTAAATACATGCAAAGAGTATCAACTTACAAGAAACATCAACCAAAGGAATGAGACGTCGAAAGTTGATTGGGTGGAAGTTGAAATTTTCGATGTATGTGGAATTGACTATATGGGACCTTTCCCATCATCAAGAGGAAACCAATATATACTTTTTATTGTCGACTACGTCTCGAAATGGGTAGAGTTGTTGCCACCCAAACCAGTGACTCCAAGGCAGTAATCAATCTGTTCAAGAAAGCTATCTTTCCATAGTTTGGAGTACCACACACTTTTATAAGCGATGTAGGGTCTCACTTTGGGGAAAAGCAATTCAAAGCTCTATTGAGGAAGTATGGAGTAAAACATGAAGTTGCGACACCATACCATCCCCAAACATCAGGACAAGTCGAGGTGCGTAACAGGTAGATCAAACAGATCCTAGAGAAGATTGTAATTTGTACAAGGAAGGATTGATCTATGAAACCCGACGATGTGCTATGGGCTTACCGCACAACATATAAAACACCCATAGGCATGAAACCCTACATGTTTATTTATGGGAAGTCCTGTCATCTTCCTGTCGAGTTAGAGCACAAAGCCCTATGGGATATCAAATTTCTGAACATGGATCTTCATAAGGTGGGGCAGAAAAGATTTCTCCAACTCTAGGAACTCAAAGAGTTGAGACTATACGCTTATGAGAATGTGAGGATCTATATGCAAAAAAACTAAGGTATGGTATGACGCCCACCTGAAGAGCAAGGATGTTCATGAAGGAGATAAATTTCTTTTATTTAACTCAAGTATTATGTTGTTCCCCGGAAAGCTAAGAACAAGATCGTCTGGCCCCTTTTCCATCATAAAAATATACCCATCAGGGATGATGGAAATAACGGAGGACAAGACATGCACTTTCAAGGTGAATGGGCATAGGTTAAAAGGGTATTATGAAGATGAAGCTTTTGTGAGAAGGACTGAGCTGAGTTTGGGGGAACCCAAACCTCTAGAAGATGAAACGAATGAGAAATTATCTACACCAACTGAAGGGAGATGAAGCTAGAATGAGAGAGACTCAAGATAAAAAAAATTAAACTAGCATTTCTTGGGAGGCAACCCAAGTTTTTTTTGCTTTATTTTACAATTCATATTTTTCTTTATTTCATGTTTTAGTCTTTGAGCTATGTACCACTCCCCTTCTAAGTATTTTTTATTTTCCCATCTAGAAAAAGTATAAATGTAGTGTAAATTACTTTCTTTTCACAAAAGTTTTAAAGAGGTTAGGTGTTTTAGTTTCTATCCACTTGGTTGTGTGCACCACGGTCACGGCACCGACTGTGGTCGCGACATCTGTAGCGGTCATGGTACCTATTTAGGCACCTTAGGATCGCGGTCACTGCATGTTCAAGAGCACATTTGACCTCAGTCGAGGTGGTCTACCCGGCTACAGTCGCAGCTATTCCCAAGTATAAAAGCAAAACCCCCTCGACAACATGGTTTTCTTTCTTTGCTTGCTCTCTGACTGCCGAACATTTGAAGAAGCTTAACTGAAGAATTTCCAGACGAGAGAAAACAAGACGGTGATTGAATAGCAAAGAACTTTTGTTGCGGACCCGCTTCCGCTGACGTCGTACCCTTGCCGCAATAGCAACATCTCCGCCATACTTCCCTAGCCGTTGTTTCGGATTCCTAACGACGGCGACGTACTGATTGCACATTCCTTTTGATCACTGATGTGCCTATTTCTTATTTCTTTGAGGTTTCATCGCCTTTCTTGAGGTTACAACCCTCAAATACAATTTTCTATACAACGCGACACTGTAGGAATCACTGAGTTTATTGTTGCTCCTTCACTGGAGTTTCGCCGACACTTTCCCCTTGTTGATGGCTATCCTTGTTGCTACAACCTTTGATTGAACTTATTGCGGTGTTTTTCTCATGCGCTTCCAGCGGTCCCGGCGTTGGTTGATTCGGATTCATGTGGGAATACCCACCGCGGCCGTCCTGGTCACAGTCCAATAGGTACTTCCCTGACCATAGTCACGGCACCATGTGAAGTTTTGGCTGCGATTGCAGTCCTTGCTTGTATGAATTTCACTTGATCCGGACCAGTCTCGGTTGCGGTATTAAATATTGTTACTCCGGATACCAATGTAAATTTACAAAAATAAACAAATAATTTTAGATAAAAACATTATACAGTAGGCAACTTACTAGTTGTTGAGTGGCAAAATAGTATCATGTCATGGTTTAGATGTTGCTTTAGTTTCAAATTGATGCATTTATTTATATTTGTAGATATTTTATTATCATTATTAATATAATGAGGAATTGAACATCTAATTATTATTGAGATAGAAAAATGTAACTATTGTTATCCATATCATCAAAAGTAGTGATACTATAATTTATAATAATAACCTGCCAAGGTTGATCAACCTCTCCTGGTCTGGTATTCGATTCACAATTATTGCAATATGTTTTAGTAGACATGAAATGGTAACCGGTCCATTCTACATAGTATACCAATTATAGTTTTCTATCAAAATCGACAAAACACTAGTAGTCTAGTGGTAGGGTGGTGAAATTGTGAGGTTGTAATGAGTCTCTCAGGCACACAACCAAGGTTCAATTTTTGGTTGGTGCAAGTTTTTTACAAAGTTATTATCTATTTAATTGAATCTCTAGCAATCTAGTTGTAGACTTCATTGTTATTTAATTAATAAAAATTATTTATTATGCAGTATGGTTCAACTCTAGGTTGTAGAAATTCATTTTGATATTCAAAAAAATTCAAATTGCAACCAATGCAAAAGTACGACAATGTAAAACTAATTTTAGTTGGAAAAACATTGTAATATTGGCAAATAACTAGATTTTTGTGATTTAATAGACCATGTCATGGTATAGAGCTTGCATAGTTCCTAGATGGCACATTCCTCTTGCATTGATTATAATTTTTTTACCATGAATTATATAAGAGGCAACATCACATTTATAAAGATAAGAAAATATATATCTAAATGTTATTCGTTCTCTCACAGTGGAAGCACTAGTGCACTTATTGCAATTTATGTTTCTATATGTGTCTGTGTGTTTATATATATTGGACATTGTGAATGATTCTTTTACTTACTAGTAGAAATAGTGTGTCATATATCACAATAAATATAATAATGTTTTAATAAAAATTCTACTTTTTGATACATGAAAATGGGAAAAAGCGATCCCAAGATTGATGTTAATTGTATCTATAGCATAATCTCTAAATTCTAGTGAGAGAGAAAATCTCCTAAATTACACTGGTCTTTTCCCAAGCATTAGATATATACAAATAGAAAAAAAAATATTATACTGAGTAAGAGAAGCACACACACAAACACACATAAACACACTCTCTCTCAGACACGCGCACACACACATATATATGTATATATATGTATCTCTAAATATATGTATACATATATAAGTATATATAACATCTTCAAGAAAGTTTCTTTTTACTTTTTAGTAGTAGTAAATTATATATAATAATAAATATATCCACCCCTTTATTAAACATCTTCTTTATGATATATAAAAATAGAAAAAGCCATTTCAATTTTGACACATTTTTATTTATTGAATAAAATCTAAATACTAGAGAGAGAAAAAAATCTCCTTCATTAACCATAATCATTGGGTAAACGTTACCGCTATACTAAGTTGCTTCTTTGAATAACTAGTACTCTAGTGTTAGAATAGTAACCTTAGAAGGTACATAAGTCTATGTCAATGAATAAACCGTATTTGATTCTTGAGTGTTACAATTTATTTTGATATATTAATGGTCATTATAATTCCAACGACTGCAACATTAGAATAATATTTTTCAAAAAGACATCATCACATTACTAGTTGTTTAGTGATTGAATTCTTCCTACTTATGCTTTCTGGTAAATCATAATTTATGTGTGATTCATTTTTTGATAACTCTTATTCAAATTTTGAAACTAAAGTCTCATTCACTTTCAAGTGATGGGTTTGTCATAAGTGTAAATATGAAAGTTGTGAAAATATATTTTTGATTTTTATTGTATAATGTATAATAAATAAAAACCTCAAAGATGTTAAGAAGAAATCACATCCATAGATAACTATGATCTTTTCAACCATAGTAACTTGAAGAATTGACTAGTGTGGATTTTGCTCCTTCGAAAAATATTTTCATATGGAAAATCATAATTTAAATGAAAATATTGTCATTAAAAATAACATCACAATCACTTCATATGTACATAGTTTTGTAATAATACCTACATTTTAGGTGCTTGTAAATATGATTACCAGTTCATTAGTGTTTAACATAATATATATTGTTATTTTTAGTGTATTCTTCATGAACCATATACTGAATTTTTTTCACATCATACTACTTAAACATGAAGAATAAAAAAATATTAGATAAATCACATTCTTTTGTCACTGGTACAGTGACATTTTTGTTTAAGGGTGCTCGTAAATTTTAATTTTAGAATTTACACTCATTATGGTGGTTATAACATAAAATATTTATATAATGTGATATATTGTATAATATTTAATCATATAATGTTATAGTTTCGACAATAAATCATATTCACACTGCTAACATCCTTAGCCATAAATATTTTATATGAATCATTTATGATGAATGAAGAATATAATTGTATAGGTAATATTGGTATATGCCACGAAAGTCATTTTCTGTTCTTTTTAAGAGGAAACTCAAGAACTATTTTTATATGTATGTCGATAGATCCTACAACTTCACAAAACTTGAGTTCTAATACTTACATAAAATTTATCATGAAAAACTACCTAAAAACTCTAGTTTGTAAGTGTTTGGGACCAGTGATGAAAAACAAATTGGAGCCTGATAAATCTTCTATTCTTATGAATGAAGATTCAATTCTTTGTTGTTCATGTTTTGATCTTGAAAATCAATGTAGAATTATGACAAGGAAGAATAATTTTAGGTAAAATATAATTAAATTAGAAAGTTACTAGTTGTTTTCGGGTTTAAATATTGGATAACGTGGTCTAGATCCTGCATAATTTTTAGATGTATGCATTCATTTACATTTATCAATATTTTGTAATACATAATTTATAAAAGAAAATATTACATCTTTCAATTGGCAGAAGGAAATGTAATATCAATATATCATCAGTTCCTACGTCAAAAAATAGTCACACTCTATTTTATGAATAGTAACCTATTGGGGGTTCAAAAAATCATTTGGTCATAAATCCACATCCAATTTCCAACTAGTGTAGTTTATTTTGATAAATAATCAAAATCATTATAATATCAACCTAAACAATGTTAGAAAAAAATTTATGTATATTGGTCATCAAAGCTTTACCTAGTCTAGTTCTAGAATGGTGATGTGTATTGGTTAAAAAATCTATGCAAGAAACAACTCGGATTTATGCTCGACTAGTGTGAGTTTTTCTTATATGTATTGCAACACTTCTAGTTGCACTCAAACCATATTAGAAATTTAATTTTAATTTAGGCATCATCAAATAACATGTAGTGTAGCGGTAATTTGTTTTTTTTTATATTTATTAATACCTACTTCTTATTAATGTGGGTTCAATTTGTGAAATTTAATTTGTTATTAAATATAGTTGTTCATGCTACCAACGTAAATTTACAAAATCAAACAAATAATCTTAGATAAAAATGTTATACAATAGGCAAATTAGTGTAGCGGTAATTTGTTTTCTTTTCATATTTATTAATACCTACTTCTTACTAATTTGGGTTCAATTTGTGAAATTTAATTTATTATTAAATATTTTTATTCCTATTACTAACGTAAATTTATAGAATTAACAATACTACAGAAATAGCTTATAACGTCATATTTAGAGGCGTCAGATGTTTCCCCAAAACTGACACCTAAACCCTATAATGTCGGCTGAAGGCACAAACCAACATCTATATGTGAAGACTGGCCAGACACGAGTATCGCTTTTTATTTAGCGTCGGTTGCTCAGTGAGAAACCGGCGACTAAAATCGCCCGCCAAATCTAATTTTTTTAGTGCAAAAATATTCATCTAAAATTTCACATACGATGTCGATTGTTTACAAAAGAATCGATGAATAAAGGTTTTTCGTGAGACAGAAACCGGGCACATTTTTGTCGTCCGTTTTCTTGCAACAACCGACGCTAATGTGTTTTCACACGCTGTCCCGGTGAAATTTTTTACCCCCTTTGGTGTCGGTTTTTTTGTGGTGACCGACACCTATTATTTTAAGTGTCAGTTGTTGTTAATAACAGACATCTATTATTAACTTAATAGCACCCGCGCGAACCAGACTCTTCCTCTTTCTCTATTTTATTACTGACAAAGTTTAGGTCTGGCGATTCTGCTGCTCGCCGCCGCCACACCTGCCGCTACTCGTCACCGCCACGCCTGTCGTGCTCCGCCATCGCTGCTCACCACCGCCACGCCTTCCGCCACCGCCGCTCGCCTACCACCTACTGCTCCGGCCGCCTGCTCGCTTGCCATGTGCCTACTACTCCGACCGTCGCTCACCTGCCGCCTACTGCTCGAGTTGCTTGCTCACCTACCGCACTGCCACAGCCACGCCTGCCGCCACTCGACAGGTACCCTTCTTCCTGCTCTACTTCGTCCTTTATTTGCATTGTGCAACTGGTGAGCAAGTTTTGTGCCCTTCTCCTCCACTGGCCGCCCTTCTACTACTCCTATTACTCAAAATCCACGCCAACACCAACTCCTCATCAGTGCGGGGTTATGATAAATCCCTTTTTCAGTGATGTACCTTATTTTGGTGATTGGTATTATCATTTTAAGTATTTTCTTGTTTAGTTGGATCCATAGTCATTGTTCCCTATTCATTGATGTGCTTTTTCCATCTATTTCCACTACCCAATTTCTTGAATTATGTTTGATAAGAACTGTTGAATAATATTTTAAAACAATATTATGATGCATGAATGTATTGATTGTATAAAATTGTTATATTGCATGATTGTTTGGTAAAATTCCATTTTGTTGGTTCCATATTAACCACAAACTAAATGCATAGGTACAAATATACATGTCTTGATAATTCAATATGAATCTGGAATAATCAAAAGAAAACTAATATATGGGGGAAAGAATAGTTATATATATAAGAAGGTTGTTCTTATTAATATACATATGTGTGAGTTTTAGTAACATAAATTTAGATTATAAACCATGGAGTAGAACAACTGATTAAATACCCTATTATAGTTCATCTATATCGTACCTGTATTTGGAACATAATAAAGATATAAGTCAATCACTAGTATATATTAAGGTATGTTATATTAAACCATAGATATCCCTAGTAAGGATATATTGGGAAATAAACATATTTGATCCTAGTAAATAAACACAACATATATAAGAGGGTATGGTTATGAGTTACTGTAAATCAACTCATACATTGTTTCTAATCTTGCTGGCCTAGAAACCCATCCAAGATTTATTCATTAGGAGTAAATCTTGGATAGTCCCTGGTTTGGGACTGTTCTTGAACACTTAATCTCACTTAGGATGTAAGTGTATAATGTGTATTGGGTTTTCAAGAAAATCTCGATAGCATTTCCCCATTTGTTCTCTAAGTACATATGTACTTGGAGAACAGCGGGGAAATGCTGTCGAAATTTTCTTGAAAACCCAATACACATTATACACTTACTAGTGAGATTAGGTGTTCAAGAATGGGATAGGTGGTACACATTTATTATATATAAGACCTTAAACCCTAAACTTTTAACCCTAAACCCTAATCTTTTAACCCTAGACCCTAATCTTGTTCTAATATATACTTGTTTTCTCTTTGATCATAGAATGGATAAATCATGGATGTCCATTCCAAATCGCTGCACCCCAGAGTTTATTTTTGGTCTTGATCAGTTTATTAGATTTGTCATGGAACATAGGAAACAACCTGGAGATAGGTTCTACTATCCATGTAGGCTTTGTGGTAACAACTTGACAGTCAGCACTGGTGACAAAATCAAAAGTCATGTCATGTGAATCGGGATTGTACAAGGCTATACAGAATGACACTAGCATGGAGAGATTTCAAACCTGAAATCAGTGGATGTTGATAGCAGTGCTTGTGTGGAAGAAGAAATTGCCTCTGATGACGTAGATGTGAACGAACCAATTCTAATAGACATCGTTGATGCGATGTTGGATAGTTTTGGGGTAGAGAAAATTGATCCACCTCCCAAGTTTAGAAACTTTGTGCATGATGCTGAGATACCGTTATACACAGGTTGTACTAAGTTTATGAAGATTAGCGATGTGTTGAGATTGTATATGCTAAAAGATAACAATAGATGGAGCGACAAAATCTTCACGTCATTGTTGTTGTTGTTGAAAGAAATTCTTCCTAAAGGAAACGAGCTGCCAATCTCAACATACCAGTTAAAGAAATTGTTGTGCCCAATGGGAATGAAGGCCAAGAAGATACACACATGCCCAAATGATTGTGTATTATTTCAATAATACTATGTAGATTTGAAAGATTGTCCAAAATGTGGTGTGTCAAGGTATAAATTGATAACTTTGGGGGAGTCCAAAACTGGTTCTCCTGCCAAGGTGATGTGGTATCTACCAATAATATCACAGTTTCAATTCTTGTTTGCCAATCCGATAAATGCGAAGAATTTGAGGTGGCATGCATATGCTAAGAAAAATAAGGATGGGATCTTACGACATGCGTCTGATTCCCCACAGTAGAAGAAGATTAATTTATTGTACCCTAAATTTGGTGAAGTCAGGAATCTAAGACTTGGGCTTTGTACAGATGGGATGAAACCATATGGGACATTGAGCAGCCAACATAGCACTTGGCCAGTTATGCTTGTTATATATAATCTTCCTCCGTGGTTATGTATGAAAAATAAGTATGTTATGCTGTCGTTGTTGATATCGGGCCCTAAACAACCTGGAAATGATATCGACGTTTATCTTAAACCTCTGATTGATGACTTAAAGAAACTCTGGGGTGAAGGTTTGATGAGCTATGATGCTTCATGAAGAGAGACATTTCGTTTGCATGCTATGTTGTATTGCACTGTTAATGACTTTCCAGCATATGGGAATTTGTCTGGATATAGTGTCAAAGGATCTAAAGCGTGTCCTATATGTGAAGAGAACACTGATTCAATACGACTAAAACATTGCGGCAAGACTGTATATCTTGGTCATCAAAGGTTTCTTCCAAAATTCCATCTGTATCGTAGGTTGCACAAAGCATTCAATGGACGAAATGAGGAATAGAGTGCACCTAAACCTATACCAGGGGAGGTTGTTTATGAAAGAGTAAAAGACTTTGCCAATGAATTTGATAAGAGATCACAATGTACCATGGCCACACAGAGTGACAAATCTTTATTCAAGAAGAAGTCAATATTTTGGGATCTTCCTTATTGGAATTCTTTGGCAGTCAGGCATTGTATCGATGTCATGCACGTTGAGAAAAAATGTTTATGATAGTGTCATTGGTACTCTGTTGAATATACTAGGTAAGAGTAAAGATGGGATAAAATCCAGAATGGACCTACGTGAAATGGGAATAAGGACAGAATTAACATAAGTAGTTAGTAGAGATCGGAGAATATACTTACCTCCCACTTGTTATAGGTTGTCTAGAAAGGAGAAGAAAGCTTTTTGTGAATGCTTGGTAAATGTTAAAGTGCCACAGGGTTACTCATCCAACATCCGTAGATTGGTATTAATGAAAGATTTGAAGTTGATAGGTCTTAACTCTCATGATTGTCACACTCTAATGCAACAAATATTGTCTATGGCAATTTGATCTATATTTCCAAAGCATGTAAGGTTTGCAATCACCAGACTTTGTTTCTTTTTCAATAGTCTGTGCAGCAAAGTTATTGACCCTGATACTCTCGATAAATTACAAAGAGAAGTGGTTGTTATACCCTGTGTCAGCTTGAGATGTATTTTCCTCCTTCGTTCTTTGATATCATGGTACATCTTGTTGTCCACTTGACTAGGGAAGTGAAAATGTTGGGACTAGTTTTCTTGCATTGGATGTATCCCTTTGAACGATACATTAGCATTTTTAAAGGTGATGTTCAAAACCGTTATCGGCCTGAAGGGAGTATTATTGAGGGTTATGTGGCGAGAGAGGTTATGGATTTTTTCAATGACTTTCTGAGTGCTAATGACACTCCTTTTAATGACAGGAATATTGAGGAACATTTTGGCAATGGAATTTTGGGATCACAGATGAAAGTAATCAGCCGTGAGCAGTTGGAACAAGGTCACATGTATATTTTACACAACATCGATGAAATGAGTGTTTATATTGAGGAACATACCAATTTCATCAAGAGACAATATCCTCAAGCCAATTCAATGTGGCTTGCTAGAGAGCATAACAAGACATTTATTAAGTGGTTTGAAGATAAAGTCTTACATCAACTATCTCAAACACCAGATAATCTTACTAAAACTATCAAATGCCTCGCCTTTAAACCAAAATTGAATGTTATGTCTTATGAAGGGTTTGACATAAATGGATTCTCATATTGCACGAAGCATCAAAATGATAAGAGTGTTGTCCAAAATAGTAGGGTCACCCTTCAAGCGTTTTCATTGTTTTTTGCAAGTGCAAAGGATAAGAGTCCACGTGAAGCTAAAATGTCATATTACAGTGTAATTGAAGATATATGGGAGTTTGACTATGTAGATTTCAGAATTCTACTCTTTAAATGTAATTGGGTTGATAACACCAAAAGAGTTATAGTGGATGAATTGGGTTTCACATTAGTGAACTTTGAAAAGATTAGCAAGAAGGGTGAACCATTCATATTGGCATCACATGTGAAATAAGTATTTTATATCGATGATCCTGCAAATGATAAATGATTGGTTGTTCTTCATGGTAAAAGACATTTCATTGAAGATCCTATAGATGAAGAAGAGTACTATGATAAGTATGATGACACCAGTCCATTCTTAGTTGGGTTGCCAACACCACCAAATATTGAAGATGATGATGACTTGTATGTGCGTGGAGATCACAATGAAGGATTGTTAATTGATAGAAGATCACAATATTAGAGGCATGCATGTTTATATTTATTTATATGTTTTATTTTTCTGAATGTGAACTTTACAATGTTTTATTATCCTCTAGTTATGTCAAATGCTAAATGTTTTATTTTTTAATGACACTTTCAGATGGTTGAGCATGAGCATGATGACCATGATGATGATTACTGTGAGGGTGAGGATATCAATATGCCACCTCACAATGTAAATTTTAAAAATATATTCTCTATTTCTATCTATATGTTCATTTATAGTTATATCATGTAGGTATGTTTTTTTATCAAATTTTAGGTTGGTGATGTACCCCCTGAAGAAATTGGAGCACTTAATGAGCAACAAAAAAAATGGAGAAAGTGAGGGGCATCACAATGATGAACAAAGTACTACATCAAAGGGGCAATGGACCCAAACTGGCTGTGGATTTTGATCATGTAGGAAATCTAGTTGGAGTGAACGAGAACTCATTTGTTTTATATCTCGAGGTTCTTACTCGCAACCATTGTAGTCCTAACTTATAATCCTGGCATGAAGTTCCTAAGGGGAAGAAAGACTTAGTATATGTTACTAAAAGCCATTATTTTCTCTTATCTCTCTCCTCATTCAATACTACTTACTTTTTGCTACTTATCCTATAAATTACTAATTTTTAGGATACTAGTTAATAGCAATTCTATTTTGCAGAGTATATTTGATCTGGATGAAAAGTTGTATCGTAAATGCCTGATGCAATGCTGTGGGAGGGTCCTAAGGAACTATAGGACAAATCTCACCCGAGATTACATACGTGATACTGAGAAGAGATTCTTGATTGATTTCTAATTCTAGATATTGATCACTTTTTTACTAACTCTAAACTAATAATTTTTATTTGTATTCTTTTTAAAAAATAAATTTAGGAAGAAGGCAGTCACTGAGCAATGGAACTACCTGGACTCCAAAGCCTGGGATGAGTTTGTTACCCAAAGAAAAATGGATGAATTCAAGGTATTAAGCGCTACTCCCAATTTAATTAATATATGTTCTTATGTATTCACTTATTCAAGATTAACCTTTAGTGTTACTAACCAAATCAATGTGCTTACTAGCAAGGCTATTAGTGATGCTCAAAGAGTAAGGCATGCAGTGAATGTGCATGACCACACAATGGGTCCAAGAGCCTATGCAGGCGTTCACCAAAGACTACAGGCTGAGTCTACTGCTCAGTCTGTTTTTTTTTTGTATCTGAAGTGCGTCTCCCTTTTTTTGCATTTTTAAGAAAGGTAATTACAATGCATAAAAGAAAAGAGAAGCACGAAAGAGAAGGGGAACTAGATAGACGAACAGACAGTTATCTATCTATACATTTTGAACTGTGATGTCTTTGTCTCTCTTTAGGTATCTCCACACAGTAATAGTGGATTTATCAACACCTTCAAAAATTCTCTGGTTCCTCTCCTTCCAAATACCAAGGATAGTCACCAGAAAGCAAGTGTTCTCCTTCTCAGAACATGTATCAAGAAAAGCATAAATAGAAGTAGGCATAATGCCAATGTGACTATCAATAGCCGCCAAGCTACAGACCTGCTGGCTGTAATCACAATCAATGAGAAGATGATCAAGATCTTCAATGTTGCATCTGCATAGCTCACATCTAGATGGGAAACAAAATCCTTTTCGTTGGAGACAAGTTTGAGTCAGGACCCTACGAAGAAGAACTTTCCAGCAGAAAATTTTATATCTATTTGGAGACTTAGATTTCCAGACCCAATTGTACCAGGGAACTTTGCTTCCTTCCTCATGAAAGGCCAACCAGAAGTCCTTCATCTTCTTAGGAACTACATCATTAAATAAGATGACATCCACATAATTCGAACCAGGAGAAAACAAAGGTTTCACAGTAGAAATAATTCTAGTAACGTGACGAGATCTGCTAACAATCCAATCATCCTTATCTATAAGCTCCGCAAGTCTAACCATCTTGCCTTTGCCCAACAACATAATATCTTTGGCTTCAAGGAACTCAGAAAGGAATCTATTATTTATAATCCACAGATCTCTCCAAAGAAGGGTAGATTCTCCATTACCTGCTCTCCACTGAATATAAGGTATCATACAATCCCTCATAGTTAACAGTTGTCTCCACATCTAGGAAGAATGCGATTTAGATTTGATGCTCCAAATCGAGTCCCCTTTAAAATATTTAGCATGGATCCATCTAACCCACAAATTGTCTTTTTTAGAAGCAATATTCCATATGTTCAAAGCCATGAAAGCTTCCACAGTTTCTTTGGTTCTCTTGATATTAAAACCCCCTTCCAATTTAGGCTTACATATATCCTCCCAAGAAATCGTGTGGATGGTATTCTTAAGCTCTGCACCACCCCAAAGGATGTCCCTGTAGTACTTGTCAATTTCATTTGAAATACAAATAGGAATAGGAAAAGAGGATGCCCAGTAAAGATGGAAAGATGCGAGAGTAGAAGCTATCAGCTCTAGATGCCCAGCAAAGGACAGACTACGTTCCTTCCACCCCTCCATCCTTTTACAGATTTTCTCAATCAAAGGGCCACACAGCCTTCTCGTAAGTTTACCTTTAAAGAGTGGCAGCCCAAGATACTTCATGGGTAGCTTCCCGTTCTTAACACCCAAGATGCTTTCAACCATATCAGCATCAACGGGAGAATTGCAGAAGACAAAACTTTTATCGCAGCTGACTTGAAGACCCGAGGCATGATTGAAATAGTCCAGAAGATTCCTGAGCCCAAGAATAGATTTTTCAGTTGCTTCAGAGAAAACAACAACCTCATCAGCAAACAGAACATGAGATACATGCGCCTCATTAGAGATTCGAACAACATTAAAGCAGTGGTTCTCAATACCAAATCTCAGAATGCTTGATAAGCCTTCCATGGCAAGAACAAAAAGGTATGGGGCTAAGCGATCACCCTGCCGAATCCCTCTACTAAGTTTAAACATATCCCCAGGGCTGCCATTAAACAAAATTTGTAAACTAGTAGTGCATAAAATCTCTTGAATCCAGTGGATAAAACAGGAAGGGAAATTCATTTTTTCAAGCATTTTGAACAAGAAGCTCCAATTGACTGAGTCATAGGCTTTGATAAGGTCCATTTTCAGACATAGCATAGGCTTAAAGCTTTTTGTAATATGATCCAGGAGCTCATTAACAAGAAGAGTGGAATCTTTGATATATCTTCCTTTAATGAAGGCACTTTGAGCAGGATCAATGATACTAGGGAGAATACCTTGAAGCCTATTAGCAATGACCTTAGAAGAAATCTTGTAAAGAACATTACAGAGAGGAATAGGTCTCCAGTCCTGGACTTTAGAAGCATCCTTCGTCTTAGGAATAAGAGTAATGAAGGTCCTATTAACCTCTTTGAGCATCCGTCTACTAGAGAAAAAATTATGGACAGCTCTAACAACACCATCCCCAACAATATGCCAACATTTTTTATAAAAAAGGAAGTTGAATCCATCTGGTCCCGGAGATCTATCACCATCAACTTCATGAATAACACTTTCAATCTCATCCCTTGTGACAATCTCACAAAGCAAGTTGAATTGAATAGGAGATAAAGAAGGGAGCTTACATCTATCATCCCATTGAATGATGTCTTGCTTATTTTCAATAAAGAGATGAGAATAGAAATCCATAACATGGCCCTGAATGATAGTAGCATCAGTAACCATAGACTGATCAATATTCATGCATCTAATGGTGTTGTTCTGCCTTCTAGAACGAAGAGAATTGTAGAAGAATTTAGAATTCTAATCTCCAAGTTTGAGACACTGAACCCGCGACTTCTGCCTAATAAACGACTCATCTGCCTCATAAGCAAGGATAGCTTCTCTTCTAGTTTCTTTACCAGCTTGCATCAAAGAAGGATCATAAGGGTTGTTATCAGCAATTTCTTGGGCTTGACAGGCCTGAGCTTCTTTGATTTTCCTATACTCCATAAAATTTCCCACCTTCTCCCTATTCCATGTACAAAGATCATATTTAACTCTCTTCAATTTCTGAACAACTTTAAAAGTAGGATTACCTTCAATATTAGATTGCCAAGCTTCTTCAACAGTATCATAAAAACCTTCCATTTCAGTCCATGCATTAATGAATCTGAAGGGGGTCTTCTTACAATAAACTTTGTCACCAATATGGATGATTAGTAATCTATGATCACTATGAATAGTTTGAATAATGGATCCCCAACTCTGTGGAAAGTCAGAACCAAAAGAGTTGTTATAAAAACTCTGTCAATCTTAGACATGACAAGCTTACTACCTTACTTCCTATTGTCCCAGGTGTACAAAGAGCCCCGAAGAAGCATATCCAGTAAACTAGTATTATTGACGAACTCATTGAAAAAATTCATGGAGTTGTAAGATGGTTCAGAACTTCCAAGCCTATCAGAGGCAAACCGTACAACATTGAAGTCTCTAAATATTAACCAAGGACTATCACCCATACTGGCATAAATCCCTTTCAGCTGATCCCACAAGATAGCTCTCTTACCCTCCGAATTATGAGCATAAATTGCAGTAAGATAGAAGGTATCTTCAGTAGTCCTAACAAGACAATGGAGGAACTGATCCCCTTCAGCAACAACATGGACGGTGATGTCATCTCTATTCCAAGCGACTATGATTCTGCCTAGAGGATGGGAATTGTGGTTAGAGACCCAATGTTGTGTGATTTGTATATCATCTTTTCACATGTTATCACACACAAATTTGGTTCTTTCTAGTATAATTCAGTCTCTTTCATATTAGTTTTGCCATCTTTTTGTTGTTCTATGTGTCCCATAACTTGTAGTGCAAATTTGCCACAAAAAGGACTAAATTTAGATGTTATTTCTACAGAAACAGAAGAATGCACGGCGTGCACCATTCCAGAAAAAAGACTGGTTCGCTGAAGCAGTAAAGTGCACGGCGTGCAACATTCCATAGAAAATTCGGTCTGTTCAGACAATAGAATGCACGGCGTGCACGATGAGAACGCACGACGTGCGAGATTCTAGAAATTTACAGAAGACGAAGACACGATGTGCATTTCCAAAATGCACGACGTGCACCTGGAGCGCAGACTGTTGAAGGAAGTTCTGGAAAATCGCACGGCGTGCAATTCCTCAGTGCACGCCATGCACTGATCAGCCGGATGTCAACTGCACTGGAGGTGCACAACGTGCACCCAAAATGCACGTCGTGCACCTGGCAGTTTCAGAAATCCAAAATTTCAGAATACGATTTTAAAAGAAAGAGGGAAGCCAAGGGACAGTTACGTTCGGCCATTTGGAGAGTTTCTCTTGTCCCAAAGCCAGAGGAGAGCAGAGGAAGACGATTTGGGAGGAATCTAAGGTGGTTTCTTACATAACGAGACTTCTTCTTCTTCTCCACTATCTTCTTCAAGGTGCAACCAAGCGTCCCCAACTCCGAGCAACTTCTTGAGAGAGGAGTTAGCCCAACTTGGAGCAGCTAAAGGAGGGGAATTTTGTCCTAAAGCCGGAATTCTTTCTTCTTGTGGTTACATCTTCAATTCTCCTTGTCTTTTCTTCTCTAAGCCATGTATAGCACTAAAAATTCTGTAGTAAATATGCTGTACATTGTTATGGACGAGTAGACCTCTTTTTCTTGGGCATGGGAGAGTAACTCCCATGTCATAGCATGTAATGAATAAGTGATTTCGTACTAAATGCATTTGTTTCTTGTTTCTTCACCTTGAGAGTGCCGGTTTACTCTTTCCTTGCATGTTTTGTTGGCCACCTTATATGCATATTTTCTGCTTTCTTGCTTAGTTTGAGAAGACAAGTAGGAATGTATGGAGGCACTTTTCTTGGCAACTCTTCTTCTTCTACGAGAGTAGAGAGGAATGAGTTGAGGGAATGTTTGTGATTATAACGCAATTCAAGCACTAGAGTGTTGTTTTGAGTTGTGATCGTTACATTTACACCGGGAGGTGAAATGTAACACAACTTTTCCTTGAAATGTGATCTTATGTATGTTTAAATTATCTTGTTCTCTTGATTGCTATGGTATGTGAGTGAAATCCTAATGTCCAAGATTCATTAACTTTCTGAAATTGAACTTTCTTTGTAATCCTTGCTTGTTAACTAAAATCTGGAATTCCTGTAGTTAAAACCAAATTCTTATGATTTTAGAACAAATCTCTTCTACTCTTTAAAATCGGTCTAGATTGTTGAACTTTAGTACTGTTGCGTTCAATTAAATTAGCTCAGCTCCTTGTGTTCGACCTTGACTATACTACCTTCGTATACTTGCAGAGTTTGGTTAAGTTGAGTAAACTATCCATTACTTGGATTGAAACTCATTTGTGTGAACAACCAACAAGTTTTTGGCACCATTGTCGGGGAGCTTCGGTAATTTAATTGGAGTAATAAGTACTATTTAGTATTCGAGACTAGACCATCATTCATCATTTTCAAATTTCCATACACCTCTTAGTGTGTTCTTAATTTCTCTTGTTATTTTTCAGGTTGTATGCGTCGTTCACAACGAGGTCTCCAAACATCCGCTTTGCTAGACCTTGAAATAGAACGAACTCTTTCAAGTTTGAGGAGAACAAGAAGAGTAGAACAACCACTATTTGGAGGTACTTCACCGTCACCACCGCCATCATCACCACCACCATCTTCTTCATCTTATGCAGTAGCTACTCCAAGTATTTCAGCCATGGAGGACGATCGCCCTCTAAAAGATTTCTCTATGCCGGTTGCCACAAATATTTGTGGAGCCATCGACCTACCTACTGTGGAAGCAAATAACTTTTCAATTGCCCCTTCCAAGATGCAAATGATTCAGCAAAATCGTTTCGGGGGTATAGCCAATGATGACCCAAGTCTTCATATTGTAGAATTTCTAGAATATCTGAATACTTTTAAGATTAATGGAGTGTCCGCTGATGGAATCAAACTTATGCTATTTCCCTTCACTCTAAGAGATAGAGCCAAGGAGTGGCTTTTGTCTCTTCCCAAGAAGTCTATTAGAATTTGGGACCAACTACTTAATGCTTTCCTTGCAAAGTACTTTCCGCCAAGCAAGACAGCTCACTTGAGGAACCAGCTTACAAATTTCTCCCAAAGTGAAGGAGAAACCTTATATGATACATGGGAACGGTTCAAGGATCTCCAACTCCTTTGCCCACACCATGGTTTGACAAACTGGCTCATGCTACAAACCTTCTACAATGGACTATTTTACAATACTCGGTTGACACTAGATGTCACAGCTGGCGGTGCCCTAATGACCAAGTCCTATAGAGTGGCCTATGATATCATTGAAGATATATCACTCAATCACTGCCAATGGGGAGGAGATAGAGGAGCTAAATCCACCTCTACAGCAAGCTCTTCTTTCGGGAAGCAAAGAGAAAAACATACTATTGATGTCGTTGATCTAATTGCCGCAAAGCTAGATGTGCTCACACAGAAATTTTAGAAGATGACCACTCTGCCAATCCAATCTGCTGAATCCACGTGTGAAGCTTGTGGTAATATAGGGCATACTTCTTCTTCTTGTTTTGCCCCTAATGCTATGGAAGGAAATTTTGAACAGGTTAATGCAGTTGGGATGCAAGGAAACAAACAATACAATCCTTATTCCAACCAATATAATCCGGGATGGAGAGATCATCCTAATTTCTCTTACCGGAATGCAAGCAACACCCAAAATTTCCAGCAAGGGCAGCAACAACAGCAACATGTAAACTGTCAAGGAAATCCGCCGGGTTTCAATAACAGGGGTTTTCAACAGCAACAAAAACCCCAAGGCTCTTCTTTGGAAGCTATGATGGAGAAGTTCATATCAACATAGATGCAACAAAATGAGGAACTCTGAGGAAATGATAAGCTTGTAAAATATGCTATTGCACAACTCTCTGCAAAATTGGATGGAATTTCCACCCACACCAAGATGTTGGAAAACTAGATAGCACAACAAGATTTGAATCAACAAAGGACTCCACAATCCGGTTCTCTTCCAAGTCAGCCGGAAGTAAACCCAAGGCATCAAGCCCATGCTATTATCTTAAGAAGCGGAGCTGAAATTGAAAGACCTTCTCCATCTGAGGAGAAGAACATGAAGCAAACTGTTGAAGAAGAAGCCAACACTCCAAATCGCAGCGAGGAGAAAGGTAAAGCTGAAATACCACATTCTTTCAAAGCTAGTGCACCTTTTCCTCAAAGATTAACCAATAGGAAGGAAGACCAGAAATTCAGGAAATTTGTGGACATAATCAACAAATTGCATGTAAACCTTCCTTTTGCTGAAGTTATTGCCGAAATGTCTTCTTATGCAAAATTATTAAAAGACATTCTGACCAAAAGAAGAAAGGTTGATCAAGTAGAAACAGTAATGCTTTCTGAATGAGTAAGTTCTATCATTCAAAATCATCTCCCTCAAAAGCTTGATGATTTGGGAGCATTCACACTGCCTTGCAAGATTAATGACACCACTTTTGACAAAGATTTAGTAGATCTCGGTGCGAGTATCAGCATCATTCCATTTACCTTATGGCAAGAATTAGATCTTGGGGATTTGAAGCCCACAAGGATGGCTATTGAATTAGCTGATCACTCTATTAAATATCCAAAAGGTATGGTGGAAGATGTACTTGTACAAATCGGGAAATTCTATATACCTTGTGATTTTATTGTTCTTGACATGGCGGAAGTTCCTACCAACCCTATTCTTTTTGGGAGGCCATTCTTGAGAACTGCCAGATGTCTTGTTGATTTTCGGGAAGGGAAGCTCACTTTACGTGTTGGGGGAGAGGCTATGGAATTCTCTATTTATGAAGCTATGAAAGCACCCGCACATGTTGAAGAAATATGTTTGCTTGATATTGTTGATCCTGTTGAGAATGTTAGTGAAGATGATGTTGACTTGATGGTTGATCTTTATGATGATGACACAACTGAATTCAATAATTCTGAAATTCCTGGAGCACTTTCTATTTCTAAGGCAACAACTATTGATGAAGATGCTCCACTTGTTGAAAATAAAATTGATGAAAGTACGACAGGCAAAAAGGTAGAATTAAAAGCCCTTCCACCTGGGCTAAGGTATGCATTTCTTGACCCAAATTCTACATCTCCTATCATAATAAATAGTGAATTAACCAATGATCAAGAAAATAAATTGCTTGCCGAATTGCGTTTGTACAAAGATGTCATTGGTTATTCCATAGAGGATTTAAAAGACAATCATCCTTCCATTTGTATGCACAAAATAAATATGGAAGATGATGCTAAACCAATTGTTGAACCACCTAGACATTTAAATCAAAATATGCTTGAGGTGGTAAAGAAAGAAATTTTCAAGTTAATTGATGCTGGAATCATATATCCAATAAGTGACAGCCCTTGGGTTAGTGCCATTCACGTGGTACCTAAGAAGGGGGGTGCAACTGTCATTAAAGGAGATAATGATGAGTTAATACAAAAACGCATGGTTACCGGCTGGTGTATGTGTATTGACTATAGGCGTTTGAATAAAGCAACCCGCAAAGATCATTTCCCTTTGCCTTTTATTGATTTGATGCTTGAACGTCTTGCCAAACATTCGTATTTCTGTTACTTGGATGGGTATTCAGGTTTTTTTTCAGATTCCCATATATCCCCCCCCACCAAGAAAAGACCACTTTCACATGCACTTATGGAACATATGCTTATCGCCGAATGTCGTTTGGTATTTGTAATGCTCCCGCTACTTTTCAGCGGTGCATGATGGATATATTCTCCGATTTTATTGAAAATATAATGGAGATTTTTATGGACGATTTCAGCGTGTACGGCGATTCTTTTGATCAATGCTTATTAAATCTGTCTCTTGTCTTAGCCCGCTATAAAAAGGTCCACCTAGTACTAAACTGGGAGAAGTGCCATTCTATGGTATAATCCGGTATAGTACTAGGACATGTGGTATCTAACAAGGGTATTGAAGTGAACAGGGCAAAGGTCGAAGCAATTAAGAAGATGTCTACTCCATCTTCGTTAAAAGACATTTGTAGCTTTTTAGGACATGCAGGTTTTTACATAAGATTCATTAAAGACTTTTCGAAAATTACAAAGCCGCTATGTTCTCTTCTTGTAAAAGACACAAAATTTGTATTTGATGACAATTGCCAAGCAGCCTTTTCAAAACTCAAAGAGGCTCTCATTTCAGCCCCAATTATCCAGCCTCCGGATTGGGATTCTCCCTTTGAACTCATGTGTGATGCAAGTGATTATGCAGTGGGAGCTGTTTTGGGACAGTGGAGAGACAAGAAGATTCATGCCATCTATTATGCCAGCAAAACTCTCGATGAAGCACAAATCAATTATACGACCACGGAGAAAGAAATGCTTGCGATCGTATATGCTTTTGATAAGTTCCGACAGTACTTAGTAGGATCAAAAGTGATTGTGTACACTGATTATGCTGCCATCAAGTATTTGCTGAATAAGAAAGATGCCAAACCATGCCTCATTCGCTGGATACTTCTCCTGCAAGAATTTGATCTTGAAATCCGAGACAAAAAGGGTACCGAGAATAGTGTTGCTGATCACCTCTCTAGATTGACCACGGAAGCTGGAGATTTATTGCCAATTCAAGATCATTTGCCTATTGAGAAACTTTACGCATTATCCTCTATCCAAGCACCATGGTTTGCAGACATTGCTAATTTTCTTGCTACTGGACAGCTACCTCCGGGTTTGACATATCAACAAAAGAAGAAATTCTTTCATGACATAAAGTTCTATTACTGGGATGACCCGTTGCTATTCAAGCATGGAAGCGATGGGCTAATCCGGAGATGTGTTGTTGAAGAGGAAGTCCCAAGTATCATTGCTGATTGCCATGCCTCTCCTTATGGAGGTCATTTTGGAGGAGAAAAGACCGCTGCAAAAATACTTCAAGTCGGTTTTTATTGGCCCACTTTATTTAAAGATGTCAATCTATTCATCAAATCTTGTGATAGGTGCCAAAGAACATGAGGCATATCCCGCTGAGATGACATGCCACTCAACTCTATTCTAGAAGTTGAGGTGTTCGATGTATGGGGAGTGGACTACATGGGACCATTTCCATCTTCCTATGGATATCAATATATTCTTATTGCCTATGAATACGTTTCTAAATGGGTTGAAGCCATTCCAACCCAAGCACCGGACGCCAAATCTGTAGTTAAGATTTTCCAAAAGATTATATTCCCTCGGTTTGGAGTTCCACGTGCAGTTATTTCTGATGGAGGCACACACTTTGCTGAAAAACCATTCAACAATCTTCTCTTAAAGTATGGTGTAACCCATAAAATCTCTATGCCCTATCACCCCCAAACATCCGGGCAAGTAGAGATTCAAATAGGCAACTGAAGACTATTCTTGAAAAGACTGTCTCTAGTTCAAGGAAAGACTGGGCACTAAAGATAGACGATGCATTATGGGCATATCGCACAGCCGACAAAACCATCATTGGGACTACTCCATTCAAGCTAATCTATGGCAAATCATGTCACCTTCTGCTCGAATTGGTGCATCGCACTTTATGGGCAATAAAGTTCTTGAACTTCGACATGAAAAGAGTAGGAGAAAAGTGTCTGTTGCAGCTGCAGGAGCTTGAAGAACTTCGTCTTGATGCATATGAGAATGCAAAGTTGTATAAAGAAAGAACAAAAGCTTGGCATGACAAATGAATTCACAAGAAGGACTTCCAAGAAGGAGATAAAGTATTGTTATTCAATTCCAGATTGAAGCTTTTTCAAGGAAAATTGAAATCCAAGTGGTCCGGCCCGTTCCTAGTACTCAAGATTTTTCCATATGGAGGTGTAGAACTCCAAGGAAAAGATGGAACTTTCAAAGTCAATGGACAACATTGCAAATGCTACTCAAGCGGAGAAGAAGTGGAGAAAGGAGCTTCTTGCTCCCTACAAGATTCCTAAAGTTATAGAAGAAGTCTTACTCCGGACTCTAAATGGAGGACCTCGTGGGAGTTGACCCCACATTAGGATAGATTTCTTTTAAGTTTTTTGAATTAGAAACACTCTTTCATTTCATTAAGAAGCTTGTCATGGATGAATGTAATAATTTAGACTTCATTTCTACTCAATTCGTTGTAGTTTACTACTGACTGATTGCAATTTTCTGCAGAAATCGCAAAGTGCACGGCGTGTCTTTTGAAGACACGGCGTGCACTTCAATACAAATTACAGCAGGAAAAGTTCTAGAAACTGACACGGCGTGCATATCCAATCTGCACGCCATGCATCTGGTATGTGGGATCTGCAGGAAACTTTTTGGAAACTAACACGCCGTGCATATTCAACATGCACGGCGTGCACCTGGGAAGTAAAAAGTTCGGCAACTTTCTGGAAATGTGCACGGCGTGCACTTAATAACTGCACGACATGTACCTGATCTTCGAGTTTGTTTCTAAGTTTCTGGAAATTCACGCGGCGTGCATTGTCCAAACGCACGCCGTACACCTGGGCGC
This sequence comes from Alisma plantago-aquatica, assembly GCA_963693085.1. Classification (NCBI taxonomy): domain Eukaryota; kingdom Viridiplantae; phylum Streptophyta; class Magnoliopsida; order Alismatales; family Alismataceae; genus Alisma; species Alisma plantago-aquatica. Next base: position 1,819,651,520 of record OY856409.1, on the reverse strand, counting down.
AAAGGATTAGTTTGAATCTGGGCTTTACAGAAGTGCACGCCGTGCATTCACAATGCACGCCGTGAACTTTTTAGTAAAGTCTAGACAAAAAGGGTCGGAGTGCATGACCTAATCACTCTAACCTAGAGCCGTGCACCCCGACCCTAGCAACCAAACCCTAGCAGCCGCTTCGCAGCCGTGCACCTCTAACGCCAGCCGTGCACAACACTCCGCAGCCGTGCACAACTCGGCCCTCCCCCTTCTCCATTCGAGTCGCGTTGATCTTCTCCGCGCCACCAGCAGCTCCGCACATCACCGTATCTTTTCAGTCGTGCTCATCTCCAACGAGGTTCAGTCAAGCTAGCAACAGATCTTGGCAACCGCCGACCTGCTATTGCCGCCCCGTTCTTCTTTTTGCAGCTCCAGCATCACCGTCACCTTCAGCCGCCGCAGCAAGCTTCTCAGTCGACCAAGCAAGCCAAAATCCTTCAACAACCACTCCGCCGAGCGCACCAGCACCCACGTTGGGCGTCCTAGCTGCCGTCTGTGCAAATCCTGAATTTCACCCCAAATCTGCAGGTGCACGCCGTACACTGAAACTGCACGCCATGCGCCTACCTGTTTGAAGCAGACGACCAATCCATCTGCACATCGTGCATCCTAAAGACACAGCGTGCACCCCTACAGACTGATGGCACCAATCAAGCGGGAGTCCGGTAGCCGCCCAGGATATTACGTTACAGCTGAAGCAGGATCCTCCACACCAACACCACAATCTTTTGTACCATCCACATAGTTCAGAGTCAAGCCTGAGGAAGACGCCGACTACCAATTTCTCATTAAAGGCATGTTCTTCCTTCACGATACATGTGTGAAGAAGCCGTTACCAAGCTGGGTTTCAAGGACGAGGTAGTAAATCACTTAACTTTTTTGGGTTTACACTATCTCTACACCCGGGTTGCTAAGACCTACCCTCGCCTTATGTACGAGTTTCTCACTACTTCTAAAGCTGAGAGTGACCCACAACGCCGCCAAATCCCTTATCAGAACATCAGTTTCTGCCTATTGGACAAACTGTTTTCTATGAATCTTGAGCGGTTTTGCACTTTGCTTAAATGCAATCTTGGTGGTTATACTGATTATCCTCCAGCTTTCAACAGTGATCTGTTTTGGTCTGAAATTACTTCTAATACAGTGCATAGACCAAGGAATGATCGGGCTTCTAGCATCCACAATCCTGTTTTCCGAGTTATTCCTCACCTTCTTAGCACAGGACCTTTTGCAAAGAACGAAACTCAGGGTGTTGTAGGAAAAACTGATCTTTTCTTCTTATGGTGTTTGGTGAAAAATGAGCAAATAAGTTCTAGATATTACATTGTACACAAGCTGCTTGATACTAAGAAGAAAAAGAAAAGGGAGGCAGGCGACATCATGTGTGGCGGGTTAATTAGCATCCTCACTATGCAGCTGGGTTTGGATGTAGGTTCCCTTGAACATGCACCGGGGAAGAACCTTGTGGACATAAACTATCTCATCTCTTGCGGTATGATCTCCAGACATGGCAACATCACGTCAAAGTTCAAGGTTTTTATCACAAAGAAATAGTTCATCACAATCCCCGATGCAAGTCGAAATGACATAAAAAACAAGGCTACTTGGAAAGTAGAGCTACAGCCAAAAACTGATGAGGAGACACCCACCAGGGGTGCCAGTAGCTCTACTCCAGGGCCTACACCAGGAGCCCCTACCCCTCTGCCACCGTCCACTGGTACTCAGACTGAGTACGGCTGGACAATGCCGGATGTTTAGCACCTTTACGGCTACGTGCAGCGGTGATTTGATCATTTGGACACCTGCCTAGACCAGATGGGCGCGTAGTATGACACCAGGTTTGACCATCTGAGTGCACAGTCCTCAACAATGTATGACATGGTCAACCAGATGGATGCGTAGCACATCTCGCAAGGCCACTACCCAGCACCACAGTCATTCCAGTCCCCCTCCCGCCAGGAGACCACAGCTCCAGACATTCCACAGCAGTCCCAGGACCAGTAGCAGCAGCAGCCAGACTCATCCGCAATGCCAATGGACATTCCTGACATCATTAGTCAGTTCTTCCCTGAGCAGGGAAGCAGCGGATCATTTTTCTGATCTATTCATGACAGGTATCCAGTTGTGAACTCCTAAAGTTTGATTAAAGCAGTGAGGACACGACTGATTTCAAGCTTAGGGGGGGAGCAATCGGACGGTATTGGTATCCTAGTTCATTTAGTTTTTGTTTTTCATGTTATTTGCTTCTTGTCATTTGCTTTTGTTTTGTTTTTTTTTCAGTTGTTGTTTTCAGTTCTTCTTTTCAGATGGCAAGTCTAGTATGTTATGAGATTCATCCTTTATATGTGGAAAGAATTCCTATGCCTAATTGTTTGTCCTCTTTTGATGAGAAATATCATTTGAAAAAGTTGTAAAAAGCATGCCATAATCAAATGAAACCTTTTGACCATCAACTTTTGCTTAACTTTGGTTTATGCTTCTAGCCTGAACATTCATTCTTTCACATCCTTGATTGCTTAAAACATGTAATGGTTTCAATTTTTGTGAGTAAATCAACTTACAACATCATTTAGAATACGGGATGACCTTGCCAAGCTCTTAATGCATTTGCAAACACTCTTTCAATGAAAAAAAAATTCAAAACAGAAGAATGAAATCTAGTTAATGTTGCATTTTAGTTTACTCTCCCATGTTTTGGAAAAATTTAAATAACTCTTATACCCAATAAATATGGCTAATCTTCCCACATATCATGCTAGCCTAGTGTAAGTCCGATCTGGCCACGATGGTTAGGTGGTATGTTTTAAAAGAGGGTAAAATACCCCAACCGACACTCCATGTGTGCATAAGCCTACATTAGCAGCCGAGTGTCGGAACCCATAATCCTTTGTCATATCATTTCTGGGAAAAGGAGAGTACAGCAAAAATTTGTCAATTTTTAACTAAGATTTCATCTTTTGTAATCCTTAATAGTTGAGAGTTTGAGTTGCACATCCACTGATTGTTTGGCTTGGTCATCCAAATTCTACCTAGTGTTGTTTAATTGATTGATTCATTAAATTGATGCCACCCCTGCTAACTAAAAATCTCTTTCTTGGGTGTTTGAGTTGAATTGATGGCTATGAGAATAAACATGTTGATCATGGTTGGTTTGGTTTTATACACATCTTTCATTTCATTTGAAATATTCATGTTCTTAACAATTCTTCATTTATATTTCCATGCTCTTTTTGCTTGAGGACAAGCAATGGTTTAAGCTTAGGGGGATTTGTTGTGTGATTTGTATATCATCTTTTCACATGTTATCACACATAAATTTGGTTCTTTCTAGTATAATTCAGTCTCTTTCATATTAGTTTTGCCATCTTTTTGTTGTTCTATGTGTCCCATAACTTGTAGTGCAAATTTGCCACAAAAAGGACTAAATTTAGATGTTATATATTTCTACAGAAACAGAAGAATGAACGGCGTGCAATTCAGACACACGGCGTGCACCATTCCAGAAAAAAGACTAGTTCGCTGAAGCAGTAAAGTGCACGGCGTGCAACATTCCAGAGAAAATTCGGTCTGTTCAGACAACAGAATGCACGGCGTGCACGATGAGAACACACGGCGTGCGAGATTCCAGAAATGTACAGAAGACGAGGACATGACGTGCATTTCCAAAATGCATGGCGTGCACCTAGAGCGCAGACTGCTGAAGGAAGTTCTGGAAAATCGCACGGTGTGCAATTCCTCAGCGCACGCCGTGCACGGATCAGTCGGATGTCAACTGCACTGGAGGTGCATGGCGTGCACCCAAAATGCATGGCGTGCACCTGGCAGTTTCAGAAATCCGAAATTTCAGAATACGATTTTAAAAGAAAGAGGGAAGCCAAGGGACAGTTACGTTCGGCCATTTGGAGAGTTTCTCTTGTCCCAAAGCCAGAGGAGAGCAGAGGAAGATGATTTGGGAGGAATCTAAGGTGGTTTCTTGCATAAAGAGACTTCTTCTTCTTCTCCACTTCTCCATTGTCTTCTTCAAGGTGCAGCCAAGCGTCCCCAACTCCGAGCAACTTCTTGAGAGAGGAGTTAGCCCGACTTGGAGCAGCTAAAGGAGGGGAATTTCGTCCTAAAGCTGGAATTCTTGCTTCTTGTGGTTATATCTTCAGTTCTCCTTGTCTTTTCTTCTCTAAACCATGTCTAGCACTAAAAATTATGTAGCAAATCTGCTGTACATTGTTATGGACGAGTAGACCTCTTTTTCTTGGACATGGGAGAGTAACTCCCATGTCATAGCATGTAATGAATAAGTGATTTTGTACTAAATGCATTTGTTTCTTGTTTCTTTACCTTGAGAGTGCCGGTTTACTCTTTCCTTGCATGTTTTGTTGGCCACCTTATATGCATATTTTCTGCTTTCTTACTTAGTTTGAGAAGACAAGTAGGAATGTATGGAGGCGCTTTTCTTGGAAACTCTTCTTCTTCTACAAGAGTAGAGAGGAATGAGTTGAGGGATTGTTTGTGATTATTACGCAATTCAAGCACGAGAGTGTTGTTTTGAGTTCTGATTGTTACATTTACACCAGGAGGTGAAATGTAACACAACTTTTCCTTGAAACGTGATCTTATGTATGTTTAAATTATCTTGTTCTCTTGATTTCTATGGTATGTGAGTGAAATCCTAATGTCCAAGATTCATTAACTTTCTGAAATCGAACTTTCTTTGTAATCCTTGCTTGTTAACTAAAATCTGGAATTCCTGTAGTTAAAACCAAATTCTTATGCTTTTAGAACAAATCTCTTCTACTCTTTAAAATCGGTCTAGATTGTTGAACTTTAATACTATTGCGTTCAATTAAATTAGCTCAGCTCCTTGTGTTCGACCTTGACTATACTACCTCCGTATACTTGCGGAGTTTGGTTAAGTTGAGTAAACTATCCATTACTTGGATTGAAACTCATTTGAGTGAACAACCAACACCCAACTAACAGAATTCCACACATTGTTCATGACTTTGGTCATCTTTTTCCTCCTTATTTTACTTTCAAGAATGCAAATGACAGAACAATTATTGTTTGAAATGGCTTCCTTTACTGCCCCCTGTTGTCCGGGTTTATTAAGACCCCAGACATTCCAAGAGATAATAGAGAGCTCACCCATTAGGAACGGGGGGGGGGGGGATAGGCGAAGGATTAGAACTGGTAGCTTCACTACCTCCACTACCATTGACAGCATCATTAATTTCAGAATCAATGAACTCCAGAGCTTTGAAGCTATTAGGTGACACCAAAGTACCACTCACTCTTTGCTGTGGGATTTTCTGGAGATACCTGGGAGGAGACTTCATTTTCCTGCCCTGAACCCTCCACTGACTAGGAGTACTAGCTGGACTCTGTGCCTGCATTTCCTTCCCTTTTGCTGCAGGGGAATAACTTTGTATGACTTGCCCGACTGGAATAACAGGTTCAGCAGGTGGACAATCATAGAACGTATGTGCTTCACTACCAGCACCAACTTCAATACTCTGCAGGGCTTTCTTACTAGGTGATGTACCTTTCATACACTCACCTTGACTGTGGCCAAACGTACCACACTTCTTGAAAACATCCGGGACCCATTCATACTCCTACTCCAGACGAATAGAGTCCTTAACTCCATCATTGCGAACCAGCTGCATATCTTTCGGAAAACTCAAGGAAGCAGGAACTAGGACCTGAATCCACGTGTAGTCCAAACGACGTTGATGCTTAGTAAGGAAATTAGGCCTCAAAGGAGTCCCGAGAAAGCTATCGACTAAACTGAAGACTTCATCATCCCACAGCTCAAGGGGCAGATCGTAGATCCGAATCCGCACTGGTATTTTAGCGAGCTTCAACTTTTCAAACAGTTCCCCCCTTTGCCATTTCTTCAGGACCAACAGTTTGCCTCCCACAAACTAGGGGCCTTGCTCCACAACAGTCCTCAGATCCTCCGAGTTAGAGAATCTGATAACGAAGAAATCGTTTCCTCGAGACAGAATTTCAAAGTCACCCTTTGTCTTCCAAATCATCTTCAGGTGTCGATGCAGCGTAGGCTAGTGAGGTTTCAGGCCAATAATGTAGCTTGCTGCCGTATTAGCCCATTTCAATAGATTCCTATCAGTAATAGATCTTGAGTACTTCACAACACCTTCGACCATTTCAAGTTCGCATCTCTTTAGGTTCTGGTCTACATCAGCCTTTTGGGCGAACAGATCAGCCCAATTGCTAGTCGCCGACGCAACAGGAATCTCCTCCGTCGCTTTCTTTAGGCTTCTAGCTTGATTAAGAGGTTGTCGAGGACCTACATTTTGGTTCTATGTGGCATTAGCATGATGAACAACATGAAGGTCACGTGAGCTCGAAGACGGAGGCGGTGGCTTCCCAGTGTCGCCTGCATCACCCACCATATCGCTCCCTCCGTCCTTCGCCATGCTCAGAAGGCCACTCAACTGCTGCTCAGTCTGTTGCTACTCAAGAGACTCCAAAGTCCTCTACTATTGGTCCCAAACCTCTTCCTCGCCATGCTATGTGGATAGCTGAGAGGTAAAATAAGAAAGGAGATATAACCAAGCCCGCAACTACTGAGACAGTTGCAAAAATGGTAAAATTCAACTCTTAGAGCAATCGATATTGATCATTGTTATGTTTACTTACCAATTTCTATTAATGGCGATTAGCGGGAGCTTCACGAGCAGAGGAAGGAAGGCAAGTTCATCCCTGATGGAAGAAAGGATGAATTGACAGTTGCTCTTGGTAACACAGAGCATCCTGGATTGTTAGGGGTGCAGGCGCTAGTGTGGGAATAAAAGTGTTCTTTGGGCCATCACAACACAAATCTATCCCAAAAGCGGGACTACCAAATGTTGAGATAACCTGTTCTTTTTTTAGAATGTTATTGTGAAAGGGAATTCAATAATCAAAAGCTAGCATTCTTTTGCCGATGTATAAGTAGATGAGTTAATTAATAAGAAAGTCAAAGAAGCAATGGTGAAGTGGCAAACATCTCAGGCTGCCACTCAGATAGTACCTATGGCGTGCCTCACCTTTCCTACTGTAGAGGTTGGGAGTAATCCTATAGACCCACCTAGCACGTCCGCTGTAAGTATTTTTATGACATAGTATCTAGTCTTTTCAAGATGATATGTTTATGTATATATGTATATAACATTATTTACGTAAATTTGTAGGGGATGAAGCCATGCCATCTAAAAAGTCAAGAATATATTGTTCCAGAGGCACAGGATTACCCAGCCTATCTAAGGGACATGTTTCATGGGACTCCAGTACCAGCTGGTGCGGTTCGTGTGAGCCTGATACATGTACTCCCCAATTGGAGGGATCTTGCATTGGCATATGTCCACCCAGATTCTGAAATGCTTGGTGAGGCAGAAGGCGGAGTGATAATGTGGCCCAAAGAGGATGTCATCTATACTAATATTGTATGGTAAATTTATATTATGTTAATTTGTTAGTATGTACACATGAGTCACTTGATCTGAAATTATATATACAAGTCAAAAGGAAGACACCCGCTACATCTCAGCCTCCACCTCCACCTCCTGAAGTACCAAGTTGGCTTCCAAGAGACCTACACGCCTCGTTAGGTCCTAATTGTAGGGGTATGGCAGTATGGATAGGCGAACATGATCCAAATTGTCCTATAAATGTTTCTATTCTAGAGGATGTTGCAGGTCAATCATACGATAACAAGCTATTTATACAAGATATTTTGGAATTGTTTCATTATGATTGGCTGACTACATCTATGATAGAGCTTTGGATATGATGAGATCTTGTTTATACATCCATATACCTTGCTTTTATATATGGTGATCTGGTTTCTTATATATTAATGCATACATAATACATGTTTTGCAGCCACTTACACATGATATGTACATATTTTTCATTTTCCCATGTGAGATTTTTAGTTCCATCTTTGATTAGTCTTGTAGATAAAGACCCTTCTTCAGCTGCTTCATATTGTTGTGCTGCTTTTAAATATTTTGGCAAAAAAATAAAACGGCGATAATAGCTTCATTCAATGTCGAGTAAGTTTACTTTACTTAAAATTTGGACTTAAGAAAATTACATTTCTATTGTGGATTTTGAGTTATTATTTTTTAACTTTCTTACATGTAGTGGTAGGCATTGGGAGTTACAGTAGGCAACTTACTAGTTGTTGAGTGGTAAAATAGTATCATGTCATGGTTTAGATGTTGCTTAGTTTCAAATTGATGCATTTATTTATATTTGTCAATATTTTTATTATAATTATTAAATATAATGAGGAATGGAACATTTAATTTATTATTGAGATAGAAAAATGTAACTCTTGTTACCCACATTATCAAAATTAGTGGTACTATAATTCATAATAGTAACCTAGATAGGATCATTAACATCTCCTGGTTTGGTATTTGATTCACAATTATTGCAATATTTTTTAGTAGATGTGAAATTGTAACCACTCCATTCTACATAGTATTAAAATAATAGTTTTGTATAAAAAATAACATAGCACTAGTAGTCTAGTGGTAGGACAGTGCTCCTATGAGGTTGTAATGAGTCTCTCGGGCACACAACCTAGGTTCGATTCCTAGCTAGTGCAATTGTTTTATAAAATTGTTATCCAATTGAATCTCTAGTGATCTAGTGGTGGACTTCATTGTTCTTCAACTAATAAAAATTATTTATTGTGCATCATGGTTCAACTCTAGGTTGTTGAAATTCATTTTGATATTCAAAATAATTAAAATGGCAATCAATGCAAAAGTACGACAATGTAAAAGTAATTTTAGATGGAAAAACATTGTAACATTGGCAAATAACTAGATTTTTGTGATTTAATTGACCATGTCATGGTATAGACCTTGCATTGTTCCTACATGGCACATTCCTCTTGCATTGATTATAATTTTTTTTCCATGAATTCTATAAGAGGAAACATCACATTTATAAAGATAAGAAAACATATATCTAAATGTTATTCGTTCTCTCACAGTCGAAACACTAGTACTCTTATTGCAATTTATGTGTCTGTGTGTGTCTGAGTGTTTGTATATATTGGACATTGTGAACGCTTCTTTTACTTACTAGTAGAAGTAGTGTGTCATATATCACAATAAATATATCAATGTTAATTAAATGGATAATAATTTTGTAAAAAACTTGCACTAGCCAGTAATAAAACCTGGGGTGTGTGCCTGAGACACTCATTACAACATTACAGTCTCACCGCCCTACCACTAGACTACTAGTGCTTTGTTGATTTTTATTAAAAACTATTATTGTTATACTATGTAGAATGGACTGGTTACCATTTCACGTCTACTAAAAAATATTACAATAATTGTGAATCAAATAACAGACCAAGAGAGGCTTATGAACCTTGGTAGGTTACTATTATAAATTATAGTACCACTCCTTTTGATGATGCACGTAACAATAGTTGCATTTTTCTATCTCAATAATAAATTAAATGTTCAATTCCTCATTATATTAATTTTGATAATAAAAATATCGACCAATAAAAATAAATGCATCAATTTGAAAATAAAGCATGATCTAAACCATGACATTATACTATTTTACCACTCAACAACTAGTAAGTTGACTACTGTATAATGTTTTTATCTAAAATTATTTGTTTAATTTTGTAAATTTACGTTGGTAGCAAAAATAACAATATTTAATAATAAATTAAATTTCAAAAACTGAACCCAATTTAGTAAGAAGTAGGTATTAAAAAATATAAAAAGAAATCAAATTACCTCTACATTACATGTTATTCGATGATGCCTAAATTAAAATTAAACTTCTAATATGGTTTGAGTGCAACTAGAAGTGTTTCAATACATATAAAAAAACTCACACTAGTCGAGCATAAATCTGAGTTGTTTCTTGCATAGATTTTTTAACCTATATAGGTCACCATTCTAGAACTAGACTAGGTAGTGCTTTGATGACCAATATCCATAAATATTTTTCTAACACCGTGTAGATTGAATTATAATGATTTTTATAATTTATCAAAATAAACTACAATAGTTGGAAATTGAATGTGGATTCATGACCAACTAGGTTTTTGAACACTTCTCAGCAATTAAGTCTTCTATGGGATGGTCCTTTTCTGATGGCTGCTCTAATTCTACTGAATTGATTGCAGCTAACATTGTAGCCATCTTTTGGTCATAGACTGAATCATTATGCTCGTATGCAGAATATTATTGTAGATATCCATTCTGAATGTCATGTCATCCAAGAATTTGTTGAGATCTCTTATTTCTCGTGATGTGAGATCTTCTATGGTAGTGCTTTAAACCCTGACAAATACTCATTTAGGTTCCTTAGATGTAACCTTATCCTCTTTTGGGTTGTTTCTCAAGTCAAACATTTTGGATGAGGCGTTTATTTTATTTGTCTCAACGTCATGATGAGATTCTAACTGTTGCGATGTTTCATTTGTAGGAGGTTCCACCCCTTGGGGTGGTCTTTACGTTGGAACTCTCATCCTTTGAAGTTGTGACTGCAACTGTCCATCATATGTCATCATCATCTTTATCTGGGTTCGAGGGGCTTGAGGAAGCTTGTGATGTGAAAGGGTTGGTTAGACTGTTTGACTTCTTTCTTTGCCGCCAACCATCTATCTCTTGGCGTTCTACATCAAGCTATCGATGTTCCTCATCTAAGTGTTGGTTCTCCTTCTTTAGGTCATCTAACTTTTATTCATACCCCTTCTATATCAGTTCTTTATCTGCTCTCATGGCATCTCGTTTCAATCTGAGGTCGGCCATTTCTTGAGTCAGTGTCTTCAATGCCCCCCTCATTGCATTTCTGGGTGTTGATGACCCTTTTCTTGAACTGAGGGAGAGTGTCAATCCTCACATTTAAACTTTGTACCTACATAGTTAATGTGCACAGGCTAGAAGAAATATTGAAATTAACTTAAGAAGCATGTTGTATGTGTAACCACATGGCATCAAATTTGTGCCCTAATACATCACCAAATGTTTGTGGGCATTATTGTTGCTGCTCTGTAGACGTTGTTGATGATGTCGTTGACATTACATGATCCTTAGGTTGTGGAGCCAGCTTGTTTTGTGTTGGATCAGCATGGGTTGCTTGGCAAGAAGTGTTGGCCTTCGGTTCTTAGGTACTTGTAGTACCACTTCTGGGATCACTGAGTTGGGTGCAACCTTGGGGTCTTTGCACTCTTGACAGGGTTCTTGCTCAACCTCTAAGTGTTGTTCTCCCTCGGTGGCTTCAACATGTGCCTGGGCACCTTCTTCATTTTCTACCACCTCAGGTTGGTCTTCAATCTCTGTAGGCATGTGGGGTGAGGGTAAATTTGGAGCGACAAATTTGTCTGACATTTTCTTCTTTGTCTTCCTTATCACCAGCTTCTTTCTTTCCTCTGGCTTTTGTATCTCCCTTTATGGACTCTTATCCTTCATAAACTTCTCGTCAGTGGGCGATGATGGGCCTTCAGTTGCACTGGTAGCACCTGAGTACATCTTGTCCACATCCTCCTATGTGGGTTGCAGCTTGGGGGCATCATAATATGCCATCTCCAGTAGGGGTAGAAGTACTTTAGAGCAGCTTTGTTTGTAGAAATGTTTGCTACCTTTCTGTGCCAGAATGTCTATGTTGATGAGGGACTTGATGTCAATCTTTGTATGTCCCTTGGTCATTATGTATTTCATTAACAGGTCGACATCCATAGAATGATAAGCTATTCTAGTTATCTGGCTTCCCATGTAGAATTCTTTCGTCTGCTTTGCTCCCCTACTACTGTAGCTGACAGCCTCTCGATTAGCAGCCTTCCGATGTTCACCGATTTCTTGTTGAGCATGGACCATATTAAAAATTGGTCTCCTATAGTCACTCCTCTGATTTCTGATCTTGTAAAGACTATGTTGGCAGTTATTTTCTATATCACTCGGATAAAGTAGGAGGTGATGAGAGTCAACTTTGAATTCTTTGAGTTATGCTCGTGTTCTCCTGTAAGCTTCTCCCACATTTTGTGACTTATGTATCCCATGAATTCTTTTTCGCCTCGTGCAGTTGAGCAGAATTGTGCCTCTACAGTTGTCTGGGTTAATATAGTATTAAGCATGGATTTAGTAATCATACGAGCCGTGCCACTAATTCTCACTTCTAGTTTGAAACTGCCGCCACCCTTTTTTCACTCGCCATCACTTACGGGAAGATTTTCTAATGACGACATGAAATTTACCATCAATTGAGTGAGTGAGGGAGCTTCTGATGTACAACAACGCACAGATTGGCACCTTCCAAAAAGTTGATAATCATGTCATATATTTCCATCTTCTTGAAGTCCTCGATGTCCAGATATCACGTCGGCTTGAATCCTTTGGTCTTTAGTGTCCAGTCAAACTGTGACTGTTGATTTGATCTCTTAGTACGAATGTTGGCACCTGCTGGTTGAGGACCTTCTATTCTTCATCATCGACCTCTTTAGATATGCTTCTTTTTCTTGGCTCTTTGATTTCTCCACAGTCGTCAATTTCCTTTTTTTTCCACTTTTTGCATCCTTGGTTTTAGATTTTCATTTCTCTAACTTCTTTTGCTCAATTTCAGAAGGCTGGTACTCAGAAGTCTATGTTCATGACGTCTCCTGGGACTCCTCAGACTCTTCTGGCATCTTGTGGCCCAGGATGTACTCATATTTCTTCTTCATGAGTTGCAACTATAGCTTATTTGTTGGTGAGAGGTTTGGGTTATCCTTCAGTGCATTGGTTATCTTTTCTAGGTTTTCCTTAGCACCCGAACACCCCTCAATGAAGTTTTTTTCTTTATCAAAGTGTCCTCAATTAAGGTCGACATTCTGAAAGATTCAACATAAAAATTGTTGTTAGTAAGATCGTATTTTATATTTCATTCATGGAATTAGCATTTAATTCATATATTTATTATTTGTGTTTAAAATGTGTGAGATGTCGCGACTACAACATATACTGGAAGAAGTACTGTGGTCAAGGAGGGTGCCTCGACCGCAGCAGATGATTATCAAAGGAAAAGGAACGTCACGACCATAGCAAATAAATACTGAAATCGAGGCTAGTGTCGTGACCACGACAATGCCAACATTCGCAGTCAAAACTTAACATGGTGTCGTGACTGTGGTCTGGGAGGTACCTACTCGACTGTGACCATGACAGTCGCAGTGGGTATTCCCACATGAATCTTGATCGACCAACAGTGAAACCACCAGAAGTGCGCGAGATAAACACTGTAATAAGTTCAATCAAAGGTTGAAGCTACACAGATAGCCGTGAAGAAGGGGAAAGCATCGACAAAACTCCAGTGAAGGAGTGGCAATAAACTCGGTGATTCTGGTAGTGGCCACACCATATAGAAAACCGTATTTGAAGGTTGTATCCCCAAGAAAGGCGATGGAACCTCAAAGAAAAAAGAAATAGGGACATCAGTGATCTAAAGGAATGTGCAATCAGTACTTCAGCGTGGTTATGAATTCAAAACAGTAGCTAGGGAAGCAGCGGTGGAAATGGTGCTATCGTGGCGAGGGTACGACATCAGCGGATGCGGGTTCACAACAAATGTTCATTGCCATTCGACCATCATCTTGTTTTCTCTCATCTTGTAATTATTCAATTAAGCTTGTTCAAACGTTCGGGAGTTAGAGAGCAAGGAAAGAAAGAAAACCATATTGTCGAGGGGGTTTTTCTTTTATACTTGGGAATAGCCGCAACTGCGACTGGGTAAAACACCTCGACCGAGGTGAAATGTGCTCTCGAACATGTTGTGACTGTGATCCTTGGGTGCCTAAACAGGTACCATGACCGTTGCAGATGTCGCGATTGCATTGCACACAAAACCAAGTTGATAGACACTAAAACACCTAACCTCATTAAAACTTTTGTGAAAAGAAAGTAATTTACATACTACATTTACACTTTATCTAGATGCAAAAATAAAAAATACTTAGAAGGGGAGAGGTACATAGCTCATAAACTAAAACCTGAGATAAAGAAAAATATGAATTGTACAAGATAGCAGAAAACGTTTGGATTTCCCCCCAAGAAGCGCTAGTTTAAAATCATTTAGCTTGACTCTCTCTCATTCTAGTTTCATCTCCCTTCAGTTGGTGTTGATACTTTCTCATTCGTTTCATCTGTTAGAGGTTTGGGTTCCCCCAAACTCAACTCGGTCCTTCTCACAAAAGCTTCATCTTCATAATATCTTTTAACCCTATGCCCATTCACCTTGGTAGGTTACTATTATGAATGATAGTACCACTACTTTTGATGATGTGGGTAACAATAGTTACATTTTTCTATCACATAATAAATTAAATGCTCAATTCACCATTATATTAATAATGATAATAAAATATCAACAAATTTAAATAAATGTGTCAATTTGAAACTGAAGCAGGATCTAAACTATGACATGATACTATTTTACCACTCAACAACTAGTAAGTTGCCTATTGTATAACGTTTTTATCTAAGATTATTTGTTTAATTTTGTAAATTTACATTGGTAGCATGAACAACAATATTTAATAACAAATTAAATTTCACAAATTGAACCCAAATTAATAAGAAGTAGGTATTAATAAATATAAAAAGAAAACAAATTACCGCTACACTACATGTCATTTGATGATGCCTAAATTAAAATTAAACTTCTAATATGGTTTGAGTGTAACTAGAAGTGTTGAAATACTTATAAGAAAAACTCTCACTAGTCGAGCATAAATCTGATTTGTTTCTTGCAAAAAAAAATTAACCTATACAGGTCACCATTCTAGCACTAGACTAGGTAGTGCTTTGATGACCAATATACATAAATATTTTTCTGACATCGTGTAGATTGAGATTATAATGATTTTGATTATTTATCAAAATAAACTACAATAGTTGGAAATTGGATGTGGATTCATGACCAAATGGGTTTTTGAACCCCAATAGGTTACTATTCCCAAAATAGAGTACAACTATGTTTTAACGTAGGATCTGATGATATATTGATATTACATTTCCTTCTATCAATTGAAAGATGTAATTTTTCCTTTTGAAAAAATTATATTAAAAAATATTGATCATTGTAAATGAATGCACACATCTAAAAATTATGTAGGATCTAGACCACGTTATCCACTGTTAAAACCCCAATACAACTAGTAACTTTTTGATTTTATGATATTTTACCTAAAATTATTCTGCCTTGCCGTAATTCTACATTGATGTTCAAGATCAAAACATGAACAACAAAGAATTGAATCTTCATTGATAAGAATAGCAGATTTATTAGGCTCCAATTTGTTTGCCATATCTGGTCCCAAACACTTACAAACTAGAGTTTTTAGGTAGTTTTTCATGATAAATTTTATGTAAGTATTAGAACTCAAGTTATGTGAAGTTGTAGGATCTATCCACATACATATAAAAATAGTTATTGAATTTCCCCTTAAAAAGAACGGAAAATGACTTTTGTAGAAAATAACAATATTACCTATATAATAATATTCTTCATTTTTCATAAATGATTCATATAAAATATTTATGGATAAGGATGTTAGCAATGTGAATATGATTTATTTTCGAAACTCTAACATTATATGATTAAATATTATAGAATGTTTCACACTATTTAAAATTTTTAAGCTATAACCACCATTATGAGTGTGATTTCTAAAATTAAATTTTAAGAGCACCCTGAAAAAACAATCTCACTGTACTAGTGACAAAAGAATGTGATTTATCTAATATTTTTTTAGTCTTCATGTTTAAGTAGTATCATGTGAAAAAAATTCATTATACGGTTCATGAAGAATATAATAAAAATAAAATTATATATTATTTAAACAATAATGAACTAGTAATCATATTGACAAGCACCTAAAATGTAGGTATTTTTACAAAACTATGTACATATGAAGTGATTGTGATGTTATTTTTAATGACAATATTTTCATTTGAATGATGATTTGCCATATGAAAATATTTTTTGAAGGAGCAAAATCCGCACTAGTCACTTCTTCAAGTTACCATGGTTGAAAAAAAATCATAGTTATCTACGGATATGATGTCTTCTTCACATATTTGAGGTCCTTATTTATTATACATTATACAATAAAAATCAAAAATAATTTTTCATGACTTTCATATTTACACTTACGACATACAAATCACTTGGAAATGAATCAAACTTTAGTTTCAAAAATTGAACCAGAGTTCTCAAAAAATGAGTCACACATAAATAATGACTTACAAAAAAGCATAGGTAGGAAAAATTCAATCACTAAACAAAAATTAATGTGATGATGTATTTTTGAAAAATATTGTTCTAATGTTGCAGTCGTTGGAATTATAAAGACCAATCATATATCAAAATAAATTGCAGCACTCGAAAATCAAATATGCTTTAGTCATTGACAGTGACTTATGTATCTTGAAAGGTTACTATTCTAACACTAGAGTACTAGTTATTCAAAGAAGCATCTTAGCATAGCAGTAACGTTTGACCAATGATTATGGTTAATGAAGGAGATATTTTTCTCTCTCTAGTCTTTAGATTTTAATCAACAAATAGAAATGAGTCAAACTTGAAATCTCTTTTTCGATTTGTATGTATCAGAAAGAAGATGTTTTATAGAAGGATGGATATATTTATTATGATATATAACTTATTACATTTAAAAGTAAAAGGAAACATGCTTGAAGATGTTATAACAACTTATATATGAATACATATATTTAGAGATACATATATTTACATATACACATACATACAAATATATGTGTGTGCGTTTCTGTGAGAGAGTCTGTGTTTCTCGTACTCAATATAATATTTTTTATCTATATGTATAGATGTAATGCTTGGGAAAAGACCAGTGTTAATTGAGGGGATTTTTTCTCTCACTAGACTTTAGAGATTATGCTACAGATTATGCTTTTTCCAATTTTCATGTATCAAAAAGTAGATTTTTTTATAAAAAAAATTGATATATTTATTGTGATGTATGACACACTACTTCTACTAGTAAGTAAAAGAAGCATTCACAAATTCCAATATATACAAACACACAGACACACATAGACATAGAAATTGAAAAATACCACTACATCACTAGGGATTCAATTAAATCGATAATAATTTTATAAAAATATTGCACCAGCCAGGAATCGAACCTGGGTTGTGTGCTTGAGAGACTCATTACAACCTCACAAGCTCACCACCCTACCACTGGACTACCAGTGCTTTGTTGATTTTTATAGAAAACCATTATTTTTATACTATTTAGAATGGAGTGGTTTCCATTTCACATCTACTAAAAAATATTGCAATAATTGTGAATCAAATATGTTGGTTTATTACACTAATGAGTTTCAATCTTGAGAAAGACCTTTTACTCAACTAACCAATTTCTGCAAGTATACGGAAGTAGTTGCAGTCGAGGTCGAACACAAGGAGCTTTAGGAAACTATTTAAATGAAAAAGTGCTAAGGTTCAACAATCTATACCATTTTAAAGGTGGATTTGGATTATTAAACTAGAAAATTTCAGAATTAAGAAAACAGTAAATGGCTTACTAAAAGAGATTAAAATTTAGATATAGAAGTATCTTGGACTTAGGATTTCATCCACATATCATAGCATAGAATAGGAGCATGGAATTTAAACATACTACGCACTTATTTTAAAGGAGAGTTGAATGTTGCACTTCACCTCTCGGTGCAAGTACAACGATCCTAACTCAATTCAACATTCTCATGTATGAATTTCGTTTTGGATCACAAACCTACTCATCAACTCTATAATTTCCACTCTCGTGGTAAAGAAGGAGTTGCCAAGAGAGTACCTCCTTACTCTCCTACCTATCTTCTCAGATCAAGTAAAAGAGCATAAAACATACACATAAGGTGGCCAGCCATACATGCTGAAAAGAAGAAACCAGTACTCACAAGGTGGAAAAACAAGCAACATAGCATTTAGTATGAAATTATCATGTTCCATATATGCTATGACATGGGAGCTACTCTCCCATGTCCAAGAAAAGGAAACAACTCATCCATAATGGTGTACAACAAAAAATGCACAAAAATTTCAGAGTTCAACATGATTTTAGAGAAGGAAAAGCTCAGAAAAACCAAGGTATAACCCAATGAGAGTAGAATTCTGGCTTGAGGATGAAATCCCACTCTATAGCTGTTCCAAACTGGACAAACCACTCTCCCAAGAAGCTTTATGGAGTAGAGAAGCTCTGCTACACCTTGGAGAATAAAAGAAGAAGAATGGGGTTCTTTTGCAAGAAACCACCCTCTTCCACTTCCAAAATCACCCTCCTAGCTCTAGCCTTGCTCTGGGATGAAAGAGTTTCAAGTTATGACCAAAGATAACTGCTCCATAGAGTGGTTTTGTCATTTAAAATGAATGGAGTCGTATTTGAAAATTGCTGAAACTGACAGGCACAAGGCGTGTCTTTCTCTAGACACGGTGTGTCCTGTCTCTGGGAGTTTTTTTTAGTGTAAAGCACATGACATTTCTGATTTAATGGATGTCGTGTATGTTACCAGAAAGGCTAGGCTTGGTTTTGAATTCCCAGGTACATGTCGTGTCTTTTGTGGACACGCCGTGTACTTTTCTTTAGAGTCTGAAGTAACTGGTTGTCTGGAAATGCACATCCCATGTCTTAAATAAGACACGTTGTGTGCATTGCTATTTCAGAAGAATTGAAGTTATGATCATCTGCAAGGCGTGGAGAAGTCCCGATAATGATGAGATTGAGTTGGGATATCTCTAATTTGATCCTTTTGATGCAAATCTGCAATACACATCATGTGATAAACAAAACAAGAAAAACTTGACAAGATGATATGAATAGTGGCTAAATGAGAATAAAATGAACTAAATTTGTGTGTGAAATCATGTAAAAAGTTGATGTGGAAACCACACAACAAATCCCCCTAAGTTTGAACCATTGCTTGTCCTCAAGCAAAAAGAGCGTAGTCACACAAACGAAGGAAAATTCAAGCTCATGCATCGATTAAATGAAATGAAGATATGCTATAAACTCAACCAACCATGTACATTAGGTTTATATTTATAGCCATCATCTCAATTTAAACATCCAAGATAGAGAAGTTTTAGTTCAGCAATGATGGTCACAAATTAAGCGAAACAATCAACTAAACAACACTAAATAAGATTTGGATAATCAAGCCAAACAACTAGTGGATTCACAGCATAAAACTTTCAGCTATTATGGATGTAAATGATGAAATCTTAGCTAACTTTAACAGTCTCAGTTGAGCTCTCTTCTCAAAAGATATGACAATTGAATTTTTGGGATTCCGGCACTCGACTGCTAATTTAGGCTTACGCACACGTGGAGTGCCGGTTGGGGTGTTGTTTTTACCCTCTTTTGATTTTCATATCACCTAACCATCATTGTCGGATCGGACTCACACTAGGCTAGCATGATATGTGGGATGACTGCCATCGTTTATTGGGTAAAGTGAGAAAAAGATAAAAGAGATTTTAGCACATCATAAGAGAGTCAACGAGAAAGTTAAGTTAGCAAGATTTCATTCATTATTTTACAAATTTTTCATTGAAAAATCTATTGTATATGCACTAAAAGTTTGGTAAGAGTATCTCGTATTCTGAACAGTGTTGTAGAGTTGGTTTATTCACTAAAATTTGAGACTGTTACATGTGTTTAGCAATCAAAGATGTGAAAATTGAGAGTTCAAGCTACAATTATAAACCAGGATCATGTACATGGGGAATTTCATCTTCCATTTGATTCATGCATGCTCTTTACTAATTCTTTCACATAGCCCAAAGAAATACAAAGTACAAGATAGTTCAAGCATACAAGGTGCAAAAGTTCATTCTATCACAATAGCCTATAAAATTTATACTTTTTGATACATGAAAATGGGAAAAAGAGATCCCAAGGTTGATGTTACTTGTATCTATAGCATAAGTTCTAAAGTCTAGTGAGAGAAAAAATCCCCTCAATTAACACTGGTCTTTTCCAAAGCATTACATCTATACATATAGATAAAAAAATGTTATACTGAGTAAGAGAAACACGCACATAAACACACAGTCTCTCTGACACATGCACACACATATATATATGTATGTATGTGTATATGCAAACATATGTATCTCTCAATATATGTATACATATATAAGTACATATAACATCTTCAGGTAAGTTTTTTTTTACTTTTTAATAGTAGTAAGTTATATATCATAATAAATATTTCTATCCTTTTATAAATCATATTATTTCTGATACATAAAAACAGAAAAAGAGATTTCAGGTTTGTCTCATTTCTATTTATTGAATAAAATCTAAAGACTAGAAAGAGAATAAAAAATCTCCTTCATTAACCATAATCACTGGCCAAACATTACCGTTACACTAAGTTTCTTCTTTGAATAACTAGTACTCTTGTGTTACAATAGTAAGCTTTCAAGTATCATAAGTCTCTATCAGTGACCAAACCATATAGGGCTATGAATGGGTAAGGGTAAACGCGTTTACCCTTTACCCATACCCTGTAGGGGAAGGGTAAGGGTAAAGAAATTTCTTACCCTTTATGCGCCTATTTGTTACCCTTTAACCCGCTACTTTAGTGGGTAAGGGTAAGGGTAAGCCATTACCCATATCCTCTAACCCGCTACCTGCTAATATTTATGTATAATATATTACATATATGGTCCTTATGTGGTTAGATTCAACGAATTATTCAACATTATATGGTCATCATTTAATAGAATACATTTTTTTTGCTTCTTATGTAGCTAATTTGATTGTGTATACACCACCATTTTGGAGGCGTAAGACACACATTTAACGAATAACTTGATTTTATAGTTTTTACAATAAAAATCATGTGTGTAATGTAGTAGAAAATTACTTTTGAATTAATAGCCATTTTGGAGCATATTCATATTTCACTTAAATGTATAAATGTATTAGGTATGCCATTATTGTTCCTATTAGTACAGTTTTCAAAAGATATATAAATTCCCCACTTCACCCTTACCCTCCCCATTTACCATGTGGTTAAGAGGGTAAGGGTAAGGGGAGGGTAAGGATAGTGGTGGAGTGGGGAATTACCCATACCCTTACCCACTACACTAGGTGGGTAAGGGTAAGGGTAAGCCCTTACCCTCCCCATTGACAACCCTAAAACCATATTTGATTCTCGAGTGCTGCAATTTATTTTGATATATGATTGGTCACTATAATTCCAATGACTGCAACATTAGAACAATATTTTTCAAAAATACATCATCACATTACTAGTTGTTTAGTGATTGAACTCATCTTGCATATGCTTTTTGGTAAGTCATAATTTATGTGTGACTTCTGATTCATTTTTGAAACTAAAGTTTCATTCACTTCCAAGTGATCGGTTTGTCGTAAGTGTAATTAAGAAAGTCGTGACAATTTTTTTTTGATTTTTTTAATATTGTATAATAAATAAGGACTTCAAATATTTGAAGAAGACATCATATCCGTAGATAACTAATATTTTTTTTCAACCATAGTAACTTGAAGAAGTGACTAGTATGGATTTTGCACCTTCAAAAAATATTTCCATATGGAAAATCATAATTCAAATGAAAATATTGTCATTAAAAATAACATCACAATCACTTGATATGTACACATTTTTGAAATAATACCTACATTTTAGGTTCTTGTCAATATGATTACTAGTTCATTATTGTTTAACATAATATATAATTTTATTTTTAGTGTATTCTTCATGAACCATATACTGAATTTTTTACACATCATACTACTTAAACATGAAGACCAAAAAAATTAGATAAATCATATTCTTTTGTCACTGGTATAGTGAGATTATTCTTTTAGGGTGCTCATAAATTTTAATTTAAGAAATCACACTCATAATGTTGGTTATAGCTTAAAAAATTTACATAGTGTGATAGATTGTATAATTTTGAATCAGATAATGTTATAGTTTATACAATAAATCATATTCTCACTGCTAACATCATGACCCATAAATATTTTATATGAATAATTTATGACGAATGAAGAATATAATATTTTAATCAGATAATTGTATAGGTTATAATTTTATTTGCTACAAAAGTCATTTTCTATTATTTTTAAGAGGAAACTCAAGAACTATTTTATATGTATGTCGATAGATCCTACAACTTCACAACACTCGAGTTCTAATAGTTACATAAAATTTAACATGAAAACTACCTAAAAAACTCCAGTTTGTAAGTGTTTGGGACCAGTTATGACAAACAAATTAGAGCCTAATAATCTGGTTTTCTTATCAATGAAGATTCAATTCTCTGTTGTTCTTTTTTTATCTTGAAAATCCATGCAAAATTATGACAAGGAAGAATAATTTTAAGTAAAATATCATAAAATCATAAAGTTACTAGTTGTTTTGGGGTTTGAATACTGGATAACAAAACATGGTCTAGATCCTGAATAATTTTTAGATGTGTGCATACATTTCCAATGATCAATATTTTTTAATATAAATAATTTATAAACATAGTTTTACTCTATTTTGGGAATAGTAACCTACTGGGGTTCTAAACCCCATTTGTTCATGAATCCACATCCAATTTCTAACTATTATAGTTTATTTTTATAAATAATCAAAATTATTATAATTTCAACCTACATTATGTTAGAAAACTATTAATAAATAGTGGTCCACAAATCACTGCCTAGTCTAGTGCTAGAATGGTGACCTGTATAGGTTGCAAGAAACAACTCGGATTTATGCTTGACTAGTGTGAGTTTTTCTTATATGTATTGCAACACTTCTAGTTGCACTCAAACCATATTAGAAGTTTAATTTTAATTTAGGCATCATCGAACAACTTGTAGTGTAGCAGTAATTTGTTTTCTTTTTATATTTATTAATACCTTCTTCTTACTAATTTGGGTTCAATTTGTGAAATTTAATTTCTTATTAAATATTGTAATTCATGGTACCAATGTAAATTTACAAAATAAAACAAATACTTTTAGATAAAAACATTATACATTAGGCAACATACTAGTAGTTGAGTGGTAAAATAGTATCATGTCATGGTTTAGATCCTGCTTCAGTTTTAAATTGATGCATTTATTTATATTTGTCGATATTTTTATCGTAATTAAGATAATGAGGAATTGACCATTTAATTTATTATGGGATAGAAAAATGTAACTATTGTTACCCACATCATCAAAAGTAGTGGTACTATAATTCATAATAGTAACCTACCAAGGTTCATAAACCTCTCCTGGTATGGTATTCAATTCACAATTATTGCAATATTTTTTAGTAGACGTGAAATGGTAACCACTCTATCCTACATAGTATAACAATAATAGTTTTCTTTAAAAATAAACAAAGCACTAGTAGTCTAGTGGTAGGGCGATGAGCCTTTGAGGCTGTAACTCATCTCTCAGGCACACACCCCAGTAGGGCTGTCAATGGGGAGGGTATTATCCATTTACCCTTACCCATACCCTGGAGGGTAAGGGTAAGGGTAAAGCTTTTTATTACCCTTTATCCATTTACCCGTTCCCCGTTTCCCCGCTATACTATAAGGGGAGGGTAAGGTATAGACATTATCCATAACCTTTTACCCTTTTAC
Organism: Alisma plantago-aquatica; assembly: GCA_963693085.1. Classification (NCBI taxonomy): domain Eukaryota; kingdom Viridiplantae; phylum Streptophyta; class Magnoliopsida; order Alismatales; family Alismataceae; genus Alisma; species Alisma plantago-aquatica. The sequence goes on along the minus strand of OY856409.1, from coordinate 1,819,627,823 downwards.
CCGCACATGATATGAAGGTTACACAAATATAAATATTCTAAAGGGGTTTGTATGTAAATGTTTAACCATAATACTTTATTCTATCATTGGAAAATGACTTGGTGTTGTGCTTGTAATACTTTCTTATTGAGAGAAAAATATATATATCTTGCGGAAAATGAGGTGTTGGTGAAATACTTATTTGTTATGCATACTTATGTAAAGGGAAAAAACAATTTATGCATAAAAAATTGTTATTGTGTGAATTGGCTTAACTTTACACGAAGAAACATATGATTTTGAATTGGATATAATGTTTTATATGTTGTTATCAATAAATTAGTTATAAAAGTATTAAAAATCAACACACAATGTGTATAAAATTCTTTTTTGTCAAAATTACCCGCTTACCCTTTACCCTCCCCGTTTACCCTGTGGAGAAGAGGGTAAGGGTAAGGGGAGGGTAAGAGGATTGCTGAGAAGGATAATTACCCTTACCCTTACCCGCTACCCAAAGAGGGTAAGGGTAAGGGTAAGACCTTACCCTCCCCATACCCTCCCCATTGACAGCCCTACACCCCAGGTTTGATTCTTGGATGGTGCAATTTTTTTACAAAATTATTATCTATTTAATTGAATCTCTAGTTATCTAGTGGTAGGCTTCATTGTTCTTTAATTAATAAAAATTATTTATTTTGCATCATGATTTAACACTAGGTTGTTTAAATTCATTTTGATATTCAAAATAATTGAAATTACAATCAATGCAAGAGTACGACAATGTAAAACTAATTTTAGATGGTAAAACATTGTAATATTGACAAATAACTAGATTTTTATGATTTAATAGACCATGTCATGGTATAGACCCTGCATAGTTTCTGGATGGCACATTCCTCCTGCATCGATTATAATTTTTTTATCATGAATTATATAAGAAGAATCATCACATTTATAAAGATAAGAAAACACATATCTAAGTGTTATTCATTCTTGCACAGTCGAAGCACTAGTACAATTGTTGCAATTTATGTGTCTCTGTGTGTGTGTGTGTTTGTATATGTAGGACATTGTGAATGCTTTTTTTACTTACTAGTAGAAGTAGTGTGTCATTTATCACGATAAATATATCAATCTTTCTATAAATATTCTACTTTTTGATACATGCAAATGGGAAAAAGAGATCCTAGGTTGATGTTAATTGTATTTACAGTATAATCTCTAAAATCTAATGAGAGAAAAGATCCCCTCCTTTAACATTGGTCTTTCCCCAAGCATTACATCTATACAAATGGATAAAAAATATTGTACTGAGTTAGAAAAACATGCACGAACACACATACACACTCTCTTTCACGTGCGCAAACACATATATATGTATGTATGTGTATATGTATATATATTTATATCTAAATATATGTATATATAAAGACATATAACATCTTCATGCAAGTTTCTTTTTACTTTTTAGTAGTAGTAAATTATACATCATAATAAATATATCTGGCCTTTTATAAAAAAATCTTCTTTCAGATACATATAAATAGAAAAAGAGATTTCAAGTTTGACTCATTTCAATTTATTGAATAAATTATAAAGACTAGACATAGAAAAAAAATCTCCTTCATTAAGCATAATCATTGGCCAAATGTTACCACTATACGAAGTTGCTTCATTGAATAACTAGTACTCTAGTGTTAGAATAGTAACCTTTCAAGGTACATAAGTCTCTATCAGTGACCAAATCAAATTTGATTCTCGAGTGTAGCAATTTATTTTGATATATGATTGGTCATTATAATTCCAACGACTGCAACATTAGAACAATATTTTTTTAAAAAGACATCATCGCATTACTAATTGTTTAGTGACTGTATTCTTCCTACTTATGCTTTTTGGTAAGTCATAATTTATGTGTGACTCATATTTTGAGAACTCTAATTCAATTATTGAAACTAAAGTTTCATTCACTTCCAAGTTATTGATTTGTTTTAAGTGTAAATATGAAAGCTACAGAAAAATATTTTTGATTTTTATTGTATAATGTATAACAAATAAGGACCTCAAAGATGTGAAGAAGAAATAATATCCGTAGATAACTATGATTTTTTTTCTACCATAGTAACTTGAAGAAGTGATTGGTGCAGATGTTGCTCCTTCAAAAAATATTTTCATATGACAAATCATAATTCAAATGAAAATATTGTCATTAAAAATAACATCACAATCACTTCATATTTACATAGTTTTGTAATAATATCTACATTTTAGGTGCTTATCAATACTATTACTAGCTCATTATTGTTTAACGTAATATATAATGTTATTTTTTTGTTTATTCTTCATGAACCATATACTGATTTTTTTTTTCACATCGTACTACTTAAACATGAAGAACAAAAAATATTAGATAAATCACATTCTAGTTTCATTTTATACACTTTATATGTTCTTTATATGTATTATAACACTTTTAGTTTCATTCAATCTAGATTAGAAGTTTAATTTTAATTTAGGCATCGTCAAATAAAATGTAATGTAGCGGTAATTTATTTTCTGTTCATATTTATTAATACCTACTTCTTACGAATTTGGATTGAATTTATGAAATTTAATTTGTTATTAAATATTTTTATACCTGCTACCAATGTAAATTTACAAAATTGAAGAAATAATCTTAGATAAAAACATTATACATTAGGCAACTTACTTGTTGTTGAGTGGTAAAATAGTATAATGTAATGGTTTAAATCCTGCTTTAGTTTCAAATTGATGCATTTATTTATATTTTTCTATATTTATAGTATAATAATTAATATTGGGAGGATTTGAACATTTAATTTATAATTGAGAAAAATGTAACTATTGTTACCCACAACATCAAAAGTTGTGGTACCATAATTCATAATAGTAAATTTCCAAGGCTAATAAACCTCTCCTAGTCTGGTATTCCATTCAGAGTTATTTAAATATTTTTAGTAGATTTGAAATGTTAACCACTCCATTTTCTATAGTATAACAATAATAGTTTTCTAAAAAAAATCAACAAAGCACTAGTAGTCTAGTGGTAGGGCAGTAAGGCTGTGAGGTTGTAACAAGTCTTTTAGGCACACAACTTAGGCTCATTTCCTTGCCAGTGCAATTTTATTACATGAACAGTACACTGAATTTTTTTCACATCATACTACTTAAACATGAAGACTAAAAAAATATATAAATCACATTCTTTTGTCACTGGTACAGTGAGATTGTTCTTTTAGGGTACTCATAAATCTTAATTTTAAAAATCGCACTCATAATGGTGGTTATAGCTTTAAAAAATTTAGATAGTGTGATATATTGTATAATATTTAATCATATAAAGTTATAGATTCGACAATAAACATGTTTACACTACTAACATCCTTAGCCATAAATATTTTATATGAATCATTTAAGAAGAATGAAGAACATAATTATATAGGTAACATTGTTATTTTCTACCAAAGTCATTTTCTGTTCTTTTTAAGAAGAAACTCAGGAACTAGTTTTATGTGTAAGTGGATAGATCCTGCAAAGAAAGAAGTCGAACCATCTAACCAGCCCTTCCACACCACAAGATTCCTCAAGCCCCTTGAGCCTAGATAAAGATGATGATGACATAGGAGGGACAGTTGCAGGCACAACTTCAAAGGATGGGAGAGCCAACGTAAAGACCACCCCAAGGGTGGAACCTCATACAAAAAAAAACACCACAACAGTTAGAATCTCATCAAGACGCCAACACAAAGAAAACAAATGCCCTATCAAAAATGTTTGACTTGAACAACAACCCAGAAGAGGACAAGATTGCATCTAAGGAACCTAAATCAGTCATCGTCAGGGATGAAAGAACTTCCATAGAAGATCTCACATCACGAGAAACAAGAGATCGCAACAAGCTCTCAGACGACATGACATTCAGAATGGATATCTGCAACAATTTTCTACAAGACCCGTCGCAGTACGAGCATAATGATTCATTCTATGACAGAAGGATGGTTGTGACGTTAGCCGCACTCAATTTTGTAGAATTAGAGAAGCCATCAATAGAGAACCATCTCATAGAAGACTTAATCGTCGAGAAGTGTTCAAAAACCCAGTTGGTCATGAATCCACATTCAAGTTCCAACTATTGTAGTTTATTTTGATAAATAATCAAAATCATTATAATTCAGTCTACACAGTGTTAGAAAAATATTTATGTATATTGGTCACCAAAGCACTACCTAGTCTAGTGCTAGAATGGTGACATGTATAGGTTAAAAAATATATGTAAGAAACAACTCAGATTTATGCTCGACTAGTGTGAACTTTTTTTATATGTATTGCAACACTTCTAGTTGCACTCAAACCATATTAGAAGCTTAATTTTAATTTAGGCATCATCGAATAACATGTAGTGTAGGGGTAATTTGTTTTCTTTTTATATTTATTAAAACCTACTTCTTACTAGTTTGGGTTCAATTTGTGAAATTTAATTTGTTATTAAATATTGTTGTTCCTACTACCAACGTAAATTTACAAAATTAAACAAATAATTTTAGATAAAAACATTAAACAGTAGGCAAGTTACTAGTTGTTGAGTGGTAAAATAGTATCATGTCATGGTTTAGATCCTGCTTCATTTTCAAATTGATGCATTTATTTATATTTGTCGATATTTTTATTATCATAATTAATATAATGAAGAAAAGAACATTTCATTTATTATTGAGATAGAAAAATATAACTATTATTACCCACATCATCAAAAGTAGTGGTACTATAATTCATAATAGTAACCTGCCAAGGTAACCTCTCCTTGTCTGGTATTCGATTCACAAGTATTGCAATATTTTTTAGTAGACGTGAAATGGTAACCACTCTATACTACATAGTATAAGAATAATATTTTTCTATACAAATTGATAATGCACTAGTAGTCTAGTGGTAGGTCGTTGAGCCTCTGAGGTTGTAACTAGTCTCTTAGGCACACAACCCAAGTTCAATTCCCAGCTGGTACTATTTTTTTACAAAATTATTATCCATTTAATTGAATTTCTAGCAATCTAGTGGTAGACTTTATTGTTCGTTAAATAATAAAATTTATTTATTGTGCAGCATGGTTCAACTCTAGGTTGTTGGAATTTGTTTTGATATTCAAAATAATCAAAATTGCAATCAATACAAAAGTACGATAATGTAAAACTAATTTTAGATGGAAAAATATTGTAATAGACCATGTCATGGTAAAGACCTTGTATAATTCTTGGATGGCACATTCCTCTTTCATTTATTACAATTTTTTTACTATGAATTATATAAAAGGAAACATCACATTTATAAAGATAAGAAAATATATAAATAAATGTAATTTGTTCTCTCACAGGCAAAGCACGAGTGCACTTGTTGCAATTTATGTGTCTATGTGTTTGTATATATTGGACATTGTGAACAATTTTTTTACTTACTAGTAGAAGTAGTGTGTCATACATCACAATAAATATAATAATGTTTTAATAAAAATTCTACTTTTTGATACATGAATATGGGAAAAAGCGATCCCAAGATTGATGTTAATTGTATCTATAGCATAATATCTAAAGTCTAGTGAGAGAAAAAATCCTCTAAATTACACTAGTCTTAGCCCAAGCATTACATATATACAAACAGTTGAAAAAAATATTATACTGAGTAAGAGAAACACGCACACAAACACACATAAACAGACTCTCTTTCTCAGGCACGCGCACACACATATATATATGTATATGGGTATATGTATATATATGTATCTCTAAATATATGTATACATATATAATTATATATAACATCTTCAGGCAAGTTTCTTTTTACTTTTTAGTAGTAGTAAATTATATATCATAATAAATATATCCATCCTTTTATATGGGTGTATGTTTGGGATCAGTGATGACAAACAAATTGGAGCCTAATAAATCTGCTATTCTTATCAATGAAGATTCAATTCTTTGTTGTTCATGTTTTGATCTAGAAAATCAATGCAAAAATATGAAAAGGAAGAATAATTTTAGGTAAAATATCATTAAATTAGAAAGTTACTAGTTGTTTTGGGGTTTAAAAAGTGGATAACGTGGTCTAGATCCTGCATAATTTTTAGATGTATGCATTTATTTACAAATAGCAATATTTGTTAATACATAATTTATAAAAGAAAATATTACATCTTTCAATTGACAGAAGGAAACTTAATATCAATATATCATTAGTTCCTACGTCAAAAAATAGTCACACTCTATTTTGTTAATAGTAACGTGTTGGGGTTAAAAAAACCATTTGGTCATGAATCCACATCCAATTTCCAACTATTGTAGTTTATTTTGATAAATAATCAAAATCATTATAACTTCAACCTAAACAATGTTAGAAAAATATTTATGTATATTGGTCATCAAAGCACTACCTAGTCTAGTGCTAGAATGGTGACGTGTATAGGTTAAAATATCTATGCAAGAAACAACTCGGATTTATGCTCGACTAGTGTGAGTTTTTCTTATATGTATTGCAACACTTCTAGTTGTAGTCAAACAATATTAGAAGTTTAACTTTAATTTAAGTATCATCAAATAACATGTAGTGTAGCAGTAATTTGTTTTCTTTTTATATTTATTAATACCTACTTCTTATTAATTTGGGTTTAATTTGTGAAATTTAATTTATTATTAAATATTGTTATTCTTGTTACCAATGTAAATTTACACAATTTAACAAATAATTTTTGTTGTTGAGTGGTAAAATAGTATCATGTCATGGTTTAGATGTTGCTTCAGTTTCAAATTGATGCATTTATTTATATTTGTCGATATTTTTATTATCATTATTAAAAATAATGAGGAATCGAACATTTAATTTATTATTGAGATACAAAAATGTAACTATTATTACCTACATTATCAAAAGTAGTGGTACTATAATTCATAATAGTAACATGTCAAGGCTCATAAACCTCTCCTGGTCTGGTATTTGATTCACAATTATTGCAATATTTTTTAGTAGACGTGAAATGGTAACCACTCCATTCTACATAGTATAAAAATAATAGTTTTCTGTAAAAATCAACAAAGCACTAGTAGTCTAGTGGTAGGGTGGTGAGCCTATGAGGTTGTAATTATCCTTTCAAGCACGCAACCCAGATTCAATTCTTAGATAGTGCAGTTTTTTTTATAAAATTATTATCCATTTAAATAAATCTCTAGTAATCTAGTGGTGGACTTCATTGTTCTTTAATTAATAAAAATTGTTTATTGTGCAGCATGGTTCAACTCTAGGTTGTTGATATTCATTTCAATATTCAAAATAATTAAAATTGCAAACAATGCAAAAGTATGACAATGTAAAACTAATGTTAGATGGAAAACATTGTAATATTGGAAAATAACTAGATTTTTGTGACTTAATAGACTTAATTCTAGCACTAGACTAGGTAGTGCTTTGATGACCAATATACATAAATATTTTTCTGACATCGTGTATATTGAAATTATAATGATTTTGATTATTTATCAAAATAAACTACAATAGTTGGAAATTGGATGTGGATTCATGACCAAATGGGTTTTTGAACCCCAATAGGTTACTATTCCCAAAATAGAGTACAACTATGTTTTAACGTAGGAACTGATGATATATTGATATAACATTTCCTTCTATCAATTGAAAGATGTAATTTTTCCTTTTGAAAAAATTATATTAAAAAATATTGATCATTGTAAATGAATGCACACATCTAAAAATTATGTAGGATCTAGACCACGTTATCCACTGTTAAAACCCCAATACAACTAGTAACTTTTTGATTTTATGATATTTTACCTAAAATTATTCTTCCTTGCCGTAATTCTACATTGATGTTCAAGATCAAAACATGAACAACAAAGAATTGAATCTTCATTGATAAGAATAGCAGATTTATTAGGCTCCAATTTGTTTGCCATAACTAGTCCCAAACACTTACAAACTAGAGTTTTTAGGTAGTTTTTCATGATAAATTTTATGTAAGTATTAGAACTCAAGTTATGTGAAGTTGTAGGATCTATCCACATACATATAAAAATAGTTATTGAATTTCCCCTTAAAAAGAATGGAAAATGACTTTTGTAGCAAATAACAATATTACCTATATAATAATATTCTTCATTCTTCATAAATGATTCATATAAAATATTTATGGATAAGGACGTTAGCAATGTGAATATGATTTATTGTCGAAAATCTAACATTATATGATTAAATATTATAGAATGTTTCACACTATTTAAAATTTTTAAGCTATAACCACCATTATGAGTGTGATTTCTAAAATTAAATTTTATGAGCACCCTGAAAAAACAATCTCACTATACTAGTGACAAAAGAATGTGATTTATCTAATATTTTTTTAGTCTTCATGTTTAAGTAGTATGATGTGAAAAAAATTCATTATACGGTTCATGAAGAATACAATAAAAATAAAATTATATATGATTTAAACAATAATGAACTAGTAATCATATTGACAAGCACCTAAAATGTAGGTATTTTTACAAAACTATGTACATATGAAGTGATTGTGATGTTATTTTTAATGACAATATTTTCATTTGAATGATGATTTGCCATATGAAAATATTTTTTGAAGGAGCAAAATCCGCACTAGTCACTTCTTCAAGTTACCATGGTTGAAAAAAAATCATAGTTATCTACGGATATGATGTCTTCTTCACATATTTGAGGCCTTATTTATTATACATTATACAATAAAAATCAAAAATAACTTTTCATGACTTTCATATTTACACTTACGACATACAAATCACTTGGAAATGAATCAAACTTTAGTTTCAAAAATTGAACCAGAGTTCTCAAAAAATGAGTCACACATAAATAATGACTTACAAAAAAGCATAGGTAGGAAAAATTCAATCACTAAACAAAAAGTAATGTGATGATGTATTTTTGAAAAATATTGTTCTAATGTTGCAGTCGTTGGAATTATAATGACCAATCATATATCAAAATAAATTGCAGCACTAGAAAATCAAATATGCTTTAGTCACTAACAGTGACTTATGTATCTTGAAAGGTTACTATTCTAACACTAGAGTACTAATTATTCAAAGAAGCATCTTAGCATAGCAGTAACGTTTGACCAATGATTATGGTTAATGAAGGAGATATTTTTCTCTCTCTAGTCTTTAGATTTTAATCAACAAATAGAAATGAGTCAAACTTGAAATCTCTTTTTCGATTTGTATGTATCAGAAAGAAGATGTTTTATAGAAGGATGGATATATTTATTATGATATATAACTTATTACATTTAAAAAGTAAAAGGAAACGTGCCTGAAGATGTTATAACAACTTATATATGAATACATATATTTAGAGATACATATATTTACATATACACATACATACAAATATATGTGTGTGTGTGTCTGTGAGAGAGTCCGTGTTTCTCGTACTCAATATAATATTTTTTATCTATATGTATAGATGTAATGCTTGGGAAAAGACCAGTGTTAACTGAGGGGATTTTTTCTCTCACTAGACTTTAGAGATTATGCTACAGATTATGCTTTTTCCAATTTTCATGTATCAAAAAGTAGATTTTTTTATAAAAAACTTGATATATTTATTGTGATGTATGACACACTACTTCTACTAGTAAGTAAAAGAAGCATTCACAAATTCCAATATATACAAACACACAGACACACATAGACATAGAAATTGAAAAATACCACTAGATCACTAGGGATTCAATTAAATCGATAATAATTTTATAAAAATATTGCACCAGCCAGGAATCGAACATGGGTTGTGTGCTTGAGAGACTCATTACAACCTCACAAGCTCACCACCCTACCACTGGACTACTAGTGCTTTGTTGATTTTTATAGAGAACCATTATTTTTATACTATTTAGAATGGAGTGGTTTCCATTTCACATCTACTAAAAAATATTGCAATAATTGTGAATCAAATATGTTGGTTTATTACGCTAACGAGTTTCAATCTTGAGAAAGATCTTTTACTCAACTAACCAATTTCTGCAAGTATACGGAAGTAGTTGCAGTCGAGGTCGAACACAAGGAGCTTTAGGAAACTATTTAAAGGAAAAAGTGCTAAGGTTCAATAATATATACCATTTTAAAGGTGGATTTGGATTATTAAACTAGAAAATTTCAGAATTAAGAAAACAGTAAATGGCTTACTAAAAGAGATTAAAATTTAGATATAGAAGTATCTTGGACTTAGGATTTCATCCACATATCATAACATAGAATAGGAGCATGGAATTTAAACATAATAAGCACTTATTTTAAAGGAGAGTTGAATGTTGCAATTCACCTCTCGGTGCAAGTACAACGATCCTAACTTAATTCAACATTCTCATGTATGAATTTCGTTTTGGATCACAAACCTACTCATCAACTCTATAATTTCCACTCTCGTGGTAAAGAAGGAGTTGCTAAGAGAGTACCTCCTTACTCTCCTACCTATCTTCTCAGATCAAGTAAAAGAGCATAAAACATACACATAAGGTGGCCAGCCATACATGCTGAAAAGAAGAAACCAGTACTCACAAGGTGGAAAAACAAGCAACATAGCATTTAGTATGAAATTATCATGTTCCATATATGCTATGACATGGGAGATACTCTCCCATGTCCAAGAAAAGGAAACAACTCATCCATAATGGTGTACAACAAAAAATGCACAAAAATTTCAGAGTTCAACATGATTTTAGAGAAGGAAAAGCTCAGAAAAACCAAGGTATAATCCAATGAGAGTAGAATTCTGGCTTGAGGATGAAATCCCACTCCTACAGCTGTTCCAAACTGGACAAACCACTCTCCCAAGAAGCTTTATGGAGTAGAGAAGCTCTGCTACACCTTGGAGAATAAAAGAAGAAGAATGGGGTTCTTTTGCAAGAAACCATCCTCTTCCACTTCCAAAATCGCCCTCCTAGCTCTAGCCTTGCTCTGGGATGAAAGAGTTTCAAGTTATGACCAAAGATAACTGCTCCATAGAGTGGTTTTGTCGTTTAAAATGAATGGAGTCGTTTTGAAAATTGCTGAAACTGACAGGCACAAGGCGTGTCTTTCTCTAGACACGGTGTGTCCTGTCTCTGGGAGTTTTTTTTTAGTGTAAAGCACATGACATTTCTGATTTAATGGATGTCGTGTATGTTACCAGAAAGGCTAGGCTTGGTTCTGAATTCCCAGGTACATGTCATGTCTTTTGTGGACACGCCGTGTACTTTTCTTTAGAGTCTGAAGTAACTGGTTGTCTGGAAATGCACATCCCATGTCTTAAATAAGAGACGTTGTGTGCATTGCTATTTCAGAAGAATTGAAGTTATGATCATCTGCAAGGCGTGGAGAAGTCCCTATAATGATGAGATTGAGTTGGGATATCTCTAATTTGATCCTTTTGATGCAAATCTGCAATACACATCATGTGATAAACAAAACAAGAAAAACTTGACAAGATGATATGAATAGTGGCTAAATGAGAATAAAATGAACTAAATTTGTGTGTGAAATCATGTAAAAAGTTGATGTGGAAACCACACAACAAATCCCCCTAAGTTTGAACCATTGCTTGTCCTCAAGCAAAAAGAGTGTAGTCACACAAACGAAGGAAAATTCAAGCTCATGCATCGATTAAATGAAATGAAGATATGCTATAAACTCAACCAACCATGTACATTAGGTTTATATTTATAGCCATCATCTCAATTTAAACATCCAAGATAGAGAAGTTTTAGTTTAGCAATGGTGGTCACAAATTAAGCGAAACAATCAACTAAACAACACTAAATAAGATTTGGATAATCAAGCCAAACAACTAGTGGATTCACAGCATAAAACTTTCAGCTATTATGGATGTAAATGATGAAATCTTAGCTAACTTTAACAATCTCAGTTGAGCTCTCTTCTCAAAAGATATGACAATTGAATTTTTGGGATTCCGGCACTCGACTACTAATTTAGGCTTACACACACGTAGAGTGCCGGTTGGGGTGTTGTTTTTACCCTCTTTTGATTTTCATATCACCTAACCATCATTGTCGGATCGGACTCACACTAGGCTAGCATGATATGTGGGCTGATTGCCATCTTTTATTGGGTAAAGTGAGAAAAAGATAAAAGAGATTTTAGCACATCACAAGAGAGTCAACGAGAAAGTTAAGTTAGCAAGATTTCATTCATTATTTTACAAATTTTTCATTGAAAAATCTATTGTATATGCACTAAAAGTTTGGTAAGAGTATCTCGTATTCTGAACAGTGTTGTAGAGTTGGTTTATTCACTAAAATTTGAGACTGTTACATGTATTTAGCAATCAAAGATGTGAAAATTGAGAGTTCAAGCTACAATTATAAACCAGGATCATGTACATGGGGAATTTCATCTTCCATTTGATTCATGCATGCTCTTTACTAATTCTTTCATATAGCCCAAAGAAATACAAAGTACAAGATAGTTCAAGCATACAAGGTGCAAAAGTTCATTCTATCACAATAGCCTATAAAATTTATACTTTTTGATACATGAAAATGGGAAAAAGAGATCCCAAGGTTGATGTTACTTGTATCTATAGCATAAGTTCTAAAGTCTAGTGAGAGAAAAAATCCCCTCAATTAACACTGGTCTTTTCCAAAGCATTACATCTATACATATAGATAAAAAAATGTTATACTGAGTAAGAGAAACACGCACATAAACACACAGTCTCTCTGACACACGCACACACATATATATGTATGTATGTGTATATGCAAACATATGTATCTCTAAATATATGTATACATATATAAGTACATGTAACATCTTCAGGTAAGTTTTTTTTTACTTTTTAATAGTAGTAAGTTATATATCATAATAAATATTTCTATCCTTTTATAAATCATATTATTTCTGATACATAAAAATAGAAAAAGAAATTTTAGGTTTGTCTCATTTCTATTTATTGAATAAAATCTAAAGACTAGAAAAGAAAAAAAAAATCTCCTTCATTAACCATAATCATTGGCCAAACATTACCGTTACACTAAGTTTCTTCTTTGAATAACTAGTACTCTTGTGTTACAATAGTAAGCTTTCAAGTATCATAAGTCTCTATCAGTGACCAAACCATATAGGGCTATGAATGGGTAAGGGTAAACGCGTTTACCCTTTACCCATACCCTGTAGGGGAAGGGTAAGGGTAAAGAAATTTCTTACCCTTTACGCGCCTATCTGTTATCGTTTAACCCGCTACTTTAGTGGGTAAGGGTAAGGGTAAGCCATTACCCATATCCTCTAACCCGCTACCTGCTAATATTTATGTATAATATATTACATATATGGTCCTTATGTGGTTAGATTCAACGAATTATTCAACATTATATGGTCATCATTTAATAGAATACATTTTTTTTTGCTTCTTATGTAGCTAATTTGATTGTGTATACACCACTATTTTGGAGGCGTAAGACACACATTTAACGAATAACTTGATTTTATAGTTTTTACAATAAAAATCATGTGTGTAATGTTGTAGAAAATTACTTTTGAATTAATAGCCATTTTGGAGCATATTCATATTTCACTTAAATGTATAAATGTATTAGGTATGCCATTATTGTTCCTATTAGTACAGTTTTCAAAAGATATATAAATTCCCCACTTCACCCTTACCCTCCCCATTTACCATGTGGTTAAGAGGGTAAGGGTAAGGGGAGGGTAAGTATAGTGGTGGAGTGGGGAATTACCCATACCCTTACCCACTACACTAGGTGGGTAAGGGTAAGGGTAAGCCCTTACCCTCCCCATTGACAACCCTAAAACCATATTTGATTCTCGAGTGCTGCAATTTATTTTGATATATGATTGGTCACTATAATTCCAATGACTGCAACATTAGAACAATATTTTTCAAAAATACATCATCACATTACTAGTTGTTTAGTGATTGAACTCATCTTGCATATGCTTTTTGGTAAGTCATAATTTATGTGTGACTTCTGATTCATTTTTGAAACTAAAGTTTCATTCACTTCCAAGTGATCGGTTTGTCGTAAGTGTAATTAAAAAAGTCGTGACAATTTTTTTTTAATTTTTGTTAATATTGTATAATAAATAAGGACTTCAAATATTTGAAGAAGACATCATATCTGTAGATAACTATTATTTTTTTTCAACCATAGTAACTTGAAGAAGTGACTAGTATGGATTTTGCTCCTTCAAAAAATATTTCCATATGGCAAATCATAATTCAAATGAAAATATTGTCATTAAAAATAACATCACAATCACTTGATATGTACACATTTTTGAAATAATACCTACATTTTAGGTTCTTGTCAATATGATTACTAGTTCATTATTGTTTAACATAATATATAATTTTATTTTTAGTGTATTCTTCATGAACCATATACCGAATTTTGTACACATCATACTACTTAAACATGAAGACCAAAAAAAATAGATAAATCATATTCTTTTGTCACTGGTATAGTGAGATTGTTCTTTTAGGGTGCTCATAAATTTTAATTTAAGAAATCACACTCATAATGTTGGTTATAGCTTAAAAAATTTACATAGTGTGATAGATTGTATAATTTTGAATCAGATAATGTTATAGTTTATACAATAAATCATATTCTCACTGCTAACATCATGAGCCATAAATATTTTATATGAATAATTTATGAAGAATGAAGAATATAATATTTTAATTAGATAATTGTATAGGTTATAATTTTATTTGCTACAAAAGTCATTTTCTATTCTTTTTAAGAGGAAACTCAAGAACTATTTTTATATGTATGTCGTTAGATCCTACAACTTCACAACACTCGAGTTCTAATAGTTACATAAAATTTAACATGAAAACTACCTAAAAAACTCCAGTTTGTAAGTGTTTGGGACCAGTTATGACAAACAAATTAGAGCCTAATAATCTGGTTTTCTTATCAATGAAGATTCAATTCTCTGTTGTTCTTTTTTTGATCTGAAAATCAATGCAAAATTATGACAAGGAAGAATAATTTTAAGTAAAATATCATAAAATCATAAAGTTACTAGTTGTTTTGGGGTTTGAATACTGGATAACAAAGCATGGTCTAGATCCTGAATAATTTTTAGATGTGTGCATACATTTCCAATGATCAATGCTTTTTAATATAAATAATTTATAAACATAGTTTTACTCTATTTTGGGAATAGTAACCTACTGGGGTTCTAAACCCCATTTGGTCATGAATCCACATCCAATTTCTAACTATTATAGTTTATTTTGATAAATAATCAAAATTATTATAATTTCAACCTACATTATGTTAGAAAACTATTAATAAATAGTGGTCCGCAAATCACTGCCTAGTCTAGTGCTAGAATGGTGACCTGTATAGGTTGCAAGAAACAACTCGGATTTATGCTTGACTAGTGTGAGTTTTTCTTATATGTATTGCAACACTTCAAGTTGCACTCAAACCATATTACAAGTTTAATTTTAATTTAGGCATCATCGAACAACATGTAGTGTAGCAGTAATTTGTTTTCTTTTTATATTTATTAATACCTTCTTCTTACTAATTTGGGTTCAATTTGTGAAATTTAATTTCTTATTAAATATTGTAATTCATGGTACCAATGTAAATTCACAAAATAAAACAAATAATTTTAGATAAAAAACATTATACATTAGGCAACATACTAGTAGTTGAGTGGTAAAATAGTATCATGTCATGGTTTAGATCCTGCTTTAGTTTTAAATTGATGCATTTATTTATATTTGTCGATATTTTTATCGTAATTAAGATAATGAGGAATTGACCATTTAATTTATTATGGGATAGAAAAATGTAACTATTGTTACCCACATCATCAAAAGTAGTGGTACTATAATTCATAATAGTAACCTACCAAGGTTCATAAACCTCTCCTGGTATGGTATTCAATTCACAATTATTGCAATATTTTTTAGTAGACGTGAAATGGTAACCACTCTATCCTACATAGTATAACAATAATAGTTTTCTTTAAAAATAAACAAAGCACTAGTAGTCTAGTGGTAGGGCGATGAGCCTTTGAGGCTGTAACTCGTCTCTCAGGCACACACCCCAGGTTTGATTCTTAGATGGTGCAATTTTTTTACAAAATTATTATCTATTTAATTGAATCTCTAGTGATCTAGTGGTAGGCTTCATTGTTCTTTAATTAATAAAAATTATTTATTTTGCTTCATGATTTAACACTAGGTTGTTGAAATTCGTTTTGATATTCAAAATAATTGAAATTACAATCAATGCAAGAGTACGACAATGTAAAACTAATTTTAGATGGTAAAACAATGTAATATTGACAAATAACTAGATTTTTATGATTTAATAGACCATGTCATAGTATAGACCCTGCATAGTTTCTGGACGGCACATTCCTCCTGCATCGATTATAATTTTTTTATCACGAATTATATAAGAAGAAACATCACATTTATAAAGATAAGAAAACACATATCGAAGTGTTATTCATTCTTGCACAGTCGAAGCACTAGTACAATTGTTGCAATTTATGTGTCTCTGTGGTTGTGTGTGTTTGTACATGTAGGACGTTGTGAATGCTCTTTTTACTTACTAGTAGAAGTAGTGTGTCATTTATCACGATAAATATATCAA
The DNA here is from genome assembly GCA_963693085.1 of Alisma plantago-aquatica. NCBI lineage: Eukaryota > Viridiplantae > Streptophyta > Magnoliopsida > Alismatales > Alismataceae > Alisma > Alisma plantago-aquatica. The sequence continues at coordinate 1,819,611,151 of OY856409.1, read as the reverse complement.
TCTTTCTATAAATATTCTACTTTTTGATACATGAAAATGGGAAAAAGAGATCCTAGGTTGATGTTAATTGTATTTACAGTATAATATCTAAAATCTAATGAGAGAAAAGATCCCCTCCTTTAACATTGGTCTTTCCCCAAGCATTACATCTATACAAATGGATAAAAAATATTGTACTGAGTTAGAAAAACATGCACGAACACACATACACACTCTCTTTCACGCGCGCAAACACAAATATATGTATGTATGTGTATATGTATATATATTTATATCTAAATATATGTATATATAAAGACATATAACATCTTCATGCAAGTTTCTTTTTACTTTTTAGTAGTAGTAAATTATATATCATAATAAATATATCTGGCCTTTTATAAAAAAAATCTTCTTTCAGATACATATAAATAGAAAAAGAGATTTCAAGTTTGACTCATTTCAATTTATTGAATAAATTATAAAGACTAGACATAGAAAAAAAATCTCCTTCATTAAGCATAATCATTGGCCAAATGTTACCACTATACGAAGTTGCTTCATTGAATAACTAGTACTCTAGTGTTAGAATAGTAACCTTTCAAGGTACATAAGTCTCTATCAGTCACCAAATCAAATTTGATTCTCGAGTGTAGCAATTTATTTTGATATATGATTGGTCATTATAATTCCAACGACTGCAACATTAGAACAATATTTTTTTAAAAAGACATCATCGCATTACTAATTGTTTAGTGACTGTATTCTTCCTACTTATGCTTTTTGGTAAGTCATAATTTATGTGTGACTCATATTTTGAGAACTCTAATTCAATTATTGAAACTAAAGTTTCATTCACTTCCAAGTTATTGATTTGTTTTTAGTGTAAATATGAAAGCTACAGAAAAAGATTTTTGATTTTTATTGTATAATGTATAACAAATAAGGACCTCAAAGATGTGAAGAAGAAATAAGATCCGTAGATAACTATGATTTTTTTTCTACCATAGTAACTTGAAGAAGTGATTAGTGCGGATGTTGCTCCTTCAAAACATATTTTCATATGACAAATCATAATTCAAATGAAAATATTGTCATTAAAAATAACATCACAATCACTTCATATTTACATAGTTTTGTAATAATATCTACATTTTAGGTGCTTATCAATACTATTACTAGCTCATTATTGTTTAACGTAATATATAATGTTATTTTTTTGTTTATTCTTCACGAACCATATACTGATTTTTTTTTCACATCGTTCTACTTAAACATGAAGAACAAAAAATATTAGATAAATCACATTCTTTTGTCACTGGTACAGTGAGATTGTTCTTTATATGTATTATAACACTTTTAGTTTCATTCAATCTAGATTAGAAGTTTAATTTTAATTTAGGCATCGTCAAATAAAATGTAATGTAGCGGTAATTTATTTTCTGTTCATATTTATTAATACCTACTTCTTAGGAATTTGGATTGAATTTATGAAATTTAATTTGTTATTAAATATTGTTATACCTGCTACCAACGTAAATTTACAAAATTGAAGAAATAATCTTAGATAAAAACATTATACATTAGGCAACTTACTTGTTGTTGAGTGGTAAAATAGTATAATGTAATGGTTTAGATCCTGCTTTAGTTTCAAATTGACGCATTTATTTATATTTTTCTATATTTATAGTATAATAATTAATATTGGGAGGATTTGAACATCTAATTTATAATTGAGAAAAATGTAACTATTGTTACCCACAACATCAAAAGTTGTGGTACCATAATTCATAATAGTAAATTTCCAAGGCTAATAAACCTCTCCTAGTCTAGTATTCCATTCAGAGTTATTTTAATATTTTTAGTAGATTTGAAATGTTAACCCTCCATTTTCTATAGTATAACAATAATAGTTTTCTATAAAAATCAACAAAGCACTAGTAGTCTAGTGGTAGGGCAGTAAGTCTGTGAGGTTGTAACAAGTCTTTTAGGCACACAACTTAGGCTCATTTCCTGGCCGGTGCAATTTTATTACATGAACAGTACACTGAATTTTTTTCACATCATACTACTTAAACATGAAGACTAAATATATATTTTTTTCACATCATAAAAGATTGTTCTTTTAGGGTACTCATAAATCTTAATTTTAAAAATCACACTCATAATGGTGGTTATAGCTTTAAAAAATTTAGATAGTGTGATATATTGTATAATATTTAATCATATAAAGTTATAGATTCGACAATAAACATGTTTACACTACTAACATCCTTAGCCATAAATATTTTATATGAATCATTTAAGAAGAATGAAGAACATAATTATATAGGTAACATTGTTATTTTCTACCAAAGTCATTTTCTGTTCTTTTTAAGAAGAAACACAGGAACTAGTTTTATGTGTAAGTGGATAGATCCTACAAAGAAAGAAGTCGAACCATCTAACCAGCCCTTCCACACCACAAGCTTCCTCAAGCCCCTTGAGACTAGATAAAGATGATGATGACATAGGAGGGACAGTTGCAGGCACAACTTCAAAGGATGAGAGAGCCAACGTAAAGACCACCCCAAGGGCGGAACCTCATACAAAAAAAAAACACCACAACAGTTAGAATCTCATCAAGACGCCAACACAAAGAAAACAAATGCCCTATCAAAAATGTTTGACTTGAACAACAGCCCAGAAGAGGACAAGGTTGCATCTAAGGAACCAAAATCAGTCATCGTCAGGGATGAAAGAACTTCCATAGAAGATCTCACATCACGAGAAACAAGAGATCGCAACAAGCTCTCAGACGGCATGACATTCAGAATGGATATCTGTAACAATTTTCTATAAGACCCGTCGCAGTACGAGCATAATGATTCATTCTATGACAGAAGGATGGTTGTGACGTTAGCCGCACTCAATTTTGTAGAATTAGAGAAGCCATCAATAGAGAACCATCTCATAGAAGACTTAATCGTTGAGAAGTGTTCAAAAACCCAGTTGGTCATGAATCCACATTCAAGTTCCAACTATTGTAGTTTATTTTGATAAATACTCAAAATCATTATAATTCAGTCTACACAGTGTTAGAAAAATATTTATGTATATTGGTCACCAAAGCACTACCTAGTCTAGTGCTAGAATGGTGACATGTATAGGTTAAAAAATATATGTAAGAAACAACTCAAATTTATGCTCGACTAGTGTGAGCTTTTTTTATATGTATTGCAACACTTCTAGTTGCACTCAAACCATATTAGAAGCTTAATTTTAATTTAGGCATCATCGAATAACATGTAGTGTAGGGGTAATTTGTTTTCTTTTTATATTTATTAAAACCTACTTCTTACTAGTTTGGGTTCAATTTGTGAAATTTAATTTGTTATTAAATATTGTTGTTCCTACTACCAACGTAAATTTACAAAATTAAACAAATAATTTTAGATAAAAACATTAAACAGTAGGCAAGTTACTTGTTGTTGAGTGGTAAAATAGTATCATGTCATGGTTTAGATCCTGCTTCATTTTCAAATTGATGCATTTATTTATATTTGTCGATATTTTTATTATCATAATTAATATAATGAGGAAAAGAACATTTCATTTATTATTGAGATAGAAAAATATAACTATTATTACCCACATCATCAAAAGTAGTAGTACTATAATTCATAATAGTAACCTGCCAAGGTAACCTCTCCTTGTCTGGTATTCGATTCACAAGTATTGCAATATTTTTTAGTAGACGTGAAATGGTAACCACTCTATACTACATAGTATAAGAATAATATTTTTCTATACAAATTGACAATGCACTAGTAGTCTAGTGGTAGGTCATTGAGCCTCTGAGGTTGTAACTAGTCTCTTAGGCACACAACCCAAGTTCAGTTCCTGGCTGGTACTATTTTTTACAAAATTATTATCCATTTAATTGAATTTCTAGCAATCTAGTGGTAGACTTTATTGTTCTTTAAATAATAAAATTTATTTATTGTGCAGCATGGTTCAACTCTAGGTTGTTGGAATTTGTTTTGATATTCAAAATAATCAAAATTGCAATCAATACAAAAGTACGATAATGTAAAACTAATTTTAGATGGAAAAACATTGTAATAGACCATGTCATGGTAAAGACCTTGTATAATTCTTGGATGGCACATTCCTCTTTCATTTATTACAATTTTTTTACTATGAATTATATAAAAGGAAACATCGCATTTATAAAGATAAGAAAATATATAAATAAATGTAATTCGTTCTCTCACAGGTGAAGCACGAGTGCACTTGTTGCAATTTATGTGTCTATGTGTGTTTATGTGTTTGTATATATTGGACATTGTGAACAATTTTTTTACTTACTAGTAGAAGTAGTGTGTCATAAATCACAATAAATATAATAATGTTTTAATAAAAATTCTACTTTTTGATACATGAATATGGGAAAAAGCGATCCCGAGATTGATGTTAATTGTATCTATAGCGTAATATCTAAAGTCTAGTGAGAGAAAAAATCCTCTAAATTACACTAGTCTTATCCCAAGCATTACATATATACAAACAAACGAAAAAAATATTATATTGAGTAAGAGAAACACGCACAGAAACACACATAAACAGACTCTCTTTCTCAGGCACGCGCACACACATATATATATGTATCTCTAAATATACGTATACATATATAATTATATATAACATCTTCAGGAAAGTTTCTTTTTACTTTTTAGTAGTAGTAAATTATATATCATAATAAATATATCCATCCTTTTATATGGGTATATGTTTGGGATCAGTGATGCAGTGACAAACAAATTGGAGCCTAATAAATCTGCTATTCTTATCAATGAAGATTCAATTCTTTGTTGTTCATGTTTTGATCTAGAAAATCAATGCAAAAATATGACAAGGAAGAATAATTTTAGGTAAAATATCATTAAATTAGAAAGTTACTAGTTGTTTTGGGGTTTAAAAAGTGGATAACGTGGTCTAGATCCTGCATAATTTTTAGATGTATGCATTTATTTACAAATAGCAATATCTTTTAATACATAATTTATAAAAGAAAATATTACATCTTTCAATTGACAGAAGGAAACTTAATATCAATATATCATTAGTTCCTACGTCAAAAAATAGTCACACTCTATTTTGTTAATATTAACGTGTTGGGGTTAAAAAAAACCATTTGGTCATGAATCCACATTCAATTTCCAACTATTGTAGTTTATTTTGATAAATAATCAAAATCATTATAACTTCAACCTAAACAATGTTAGAAAAATATTTATGTATATTGGTCATCAAAGCACTGCCTAGTCTAGTGCTAGAATGGTGACGTGTATAGGTTAAAATATCTATGCAAGAAACAACTCAGATTTATGCTCGACTAGTGTGAGTTTTTCTTATATGTATTGCAACACTTCTAGTTGTAGTCAAACAATATTAGAAGTTTAACTTTAATTTAAGCATCATCAAATAACATGTAGTGTAGCAGTAATTTGTTTTCTTTTTATATTTATTAATACCTACTTCTTATTAATTTGGGTTTAATTTGTGAAATTTAATTTATTATTAAATATTGTTATTCTTGTTACCAATGTAAATTTACACAATTTAACAAATAATTTTTATTGTTGAGTGGTAAAATAGTATCATGTCATGGTTTAGATGTTGCTTCAGTTTCAAATTGATGCATTTATTTATATTTGTTGATATTTTTATTATCATTATTAAAAATAATGAGGAATCGAACATTTAATTTATTATTGAGATAAAAAATGTAACTATTATTACCTACATTATCAAAAGTAGTGGTACTATAATTCATAATAGTAACATGTCAAGGCTCAGAAACCTCTCCTGGTCTGGTATTTGATTCACAATTATTGCAATATTTTTTAGTAGACGTGAAATGGTAACCACTCCATTCTACATAGTATAAAAATAATAGTTTTCTGTAAAAATCAACAAAGCACTAGTAGTCTAGTGGTAGGGTGGTGAGCCTATGAGGTTGTAATTAGCCTCTCAAGCACGCAACCCAGATTCAATTCCTAGATAGTGCAATTTTTTTATAAAATTATTATCCATTTAAATAAATCTCTAGTGATCTAGTGGTGGACTTCATTGTTCTTTAATTAATAAAAATTGTTTATTGTGCAGCATGGTTCAACTCTAGGTTGTTGATATTCATTTCAATATTCAAAATAATTATAATTGCAATCAATGCAAAAGTATGACAATGTAAAACTAATGTTAGATGGAAAACATTGTAATATTGGAAAATAACTAGATTTTTGTGACTTAATAGACCATGTCATGGTATAGACCTTGCATAGTTCCTGGATGGCACATTCCTCTTGCATTAATTATAATTTTTTTACCATGAATTATATAAGTGGAAACATCACATTTATAAAGAAAAGAAAATAGATATCTAAATGTTTTTTTTTGATAAAGGTCATTTTCATTACTACCATAAAAGGTTTGCGGACAAAATGTAAGCTATCACCTGCAATGTCTGGTTTTACACTACTGATGTAACTAGAAAATAAAATGCAGCTTGGTCGACATAAGTAAGATGTCTATGGGGGAGGCACCCCTTAACAAGCCCCAACATACAAGATCTAATATATGGTTATGGTAAAATTTTGGCAGCGACATTAAGAAGTCCAGTTCCAGTTTCTTCGTCAAGCATCTCCTTGAGCTGGCATAGATATTCCACATCCGATTGACCTACATTTGTTTCCACAATTTCCTCTGTTGCCTATTGACCTGGAGTGATGGATAACATTTAGATCTGATTCTATTAAATTTATGATGATATTCTTGGGTTTCCTAGTATTATTGAATCTTCTGTTATTCCTCTCTTGCCATAAATTCTAAAAGATGGTAACTAGGAAATCATCAATGAGAAGCTGGTGATTGGTTCTAAGCGGTATGAGGACTGTTGGAATTTTCATGAGGTTATGATCGTGAAATGGGAATAAGGACAGAATTAACAAAAGTAGTTAGTAGCGATCGGAGAATTAACATAATTAGTTAGTATGGATCGGAGAAAATACTTACCTCCTGCTTGTTATAGGTTGTCTAGAAAGGAGAAAGCTTTTTGTGAATGCTTGGTAAATGTTAAGGTGCCATAGGGTTACTCATCCAACATCCGTATATTGGTATTAATGAAAGATTTGAAGTTGATAGGTCTTAAATCTCATGATTGTCACACTCTAATGCAACAAATATTGTCTGTGGTAATTTGATCTATATTATCGAAGCATGTAAGGTTTGCAATCACCAGACTTTGTTTCTTATTCAATAGTCTGTGCAGCAAAGTTATTGACCCTGATACTCTCAATAAATTGCAAAGAGAAGTGGTTGTTATACCCTGTGTCATCTTGAGATGTATTTTCCTCCTGCGCTCTTTGATATCATGGTACATCTTATTGTCCACTTGACTAGGGAAGTGAAAATGTTGGGACTAGTTTTCTTGCATTAGATGTATCCCTTTGAACGATACATGAGCATTTTTAAAGGTGATGTTCAAAACCATTATCGGCCAAAAGGGAGTATTATTGAGGGTTATGTGGCGAGAGAGGTTATGTATTTTTTCAATGACTTTCTGAGTGCTAATGATACTCCTTTTAATGACAAGAATATTGAGGAACGTTTTGGCAAAGGAATTTTGGGATCACGAATGAAAGTAATCAGCCGTGAGCAGTTGGAACAAGGTCACTTGCATATTTTACACAACATCGATGAAATGAGTGTTTATATCGAGGAACATACCAATTTCATCAAGAGACAATATCCTCAAGCTAATTCAATGTGGCTTGCTAGAGATCATAACAAGACTTTTATTAAGTGATTTGAAGATAAAGTCTTGCATCAACTATCTCAAACACCAGATAATCTTACTAAAACTATCAAATGTCTCACCTTTAAAGTAAAATTTAATGTTATGTCTTGTGAAGGGTTTGACATAAATGGATTCTCATATTGCACAAAGCATGAAGGTGATAAGAGTGTCATCCAAAATAGTGGGGTCACCTTCAAGCTTCTTCATTATTTTTTGCAAGTGCAAAGGATAAGAGTCCATGTGAAGCTAAAATGTCATATTACGGTGTAATTGAAGATATATGGGAGTTTGACTACGTAGATTTTAGAATTGTACTCTTTAAATGTAATTGGGTTGATAACACCAAATGAGTTCTAGTGGATGAATTGGGTTTCACATTAGTGAACTTTGAAAAGATTGGCAAGAAGGGTGAACCATTCATATTGGCATCACAGGTGAAATAAGTATTTTATATCGATGATCCTGCAAATGATAAATGATCGGTTGTTCTTCATGGTAAAAGACAGTTCATTGAAGATCCTATAGATGAAGAAGAGTACTATGATAAGTATGATGACACCAGTCCATTCTTAGTTGGGTTGCCAACACCACCAAATATTGAAGTTGATGATGACTTGTATGTGCGTGGAGATCACAATGAAGGATTGTTAATTTATAAAAGATCACAATATTAGAGGCATGCATGTTTATATTTTTTTATATGTTTTATTTTTTTGAATGTGAACTTTACAATGTTTGATTACCTTCTAGTTATGTCAAATGCTAAATGTTTGATTCTTTAATGACACTTTTAGATGGCTGAGCATGAGCATGATGACCGTGATGATGATTACTGTGAGGGTGAGAATATCAATGCGTGAGGGTGAGAATATCAATGCGCCACCTCACAATGTAAGTTTTAAAAATATATCCTCTATTTCTATCTATATGCTCATCTATAGTTATATTATGTAAGTGTGTTTTTTTTATCAAATTTTAGGTTGGTGGTGTACCCCCTGAAGAAATTGGAGCACTTAATGAGCAGCAAAAAAAATTGAGAAAGTGAGGGGCATCAAAATGATGAACAAGGTACTACATCAAAGGGGTAATGGACCCAAATTGGTTGTGGATTTTGATCATGCAGAAAATCTAGTTGGAGTGAATGACAACTCATTTGTTTCATATCTCGGAGTTCTTACTCACAACCATTGTAGTCCTAACTTATAATCCTGGAATAAAGTTCCTAAGGGGAAGAAAGACTTAGTATATTTTACTAAAAGCCATTATTTTCTCTTATCTCTCTCCTCATTCAATACTACTTACTTTTTGTTACTTATCCTATAAATTACTAATTTTTAGGATACTAGTTAATAGCAATTCTATTTTGCAGAGTATATTTAATCTGGATGAAAAGTTGTATCGTAAATGCGTGATGCAACGCTGTGGGAGGGTCCTAAGGAACTATAGGACAAATCTCACCCGAGGTTACATACGCGATACTGAGAAGAGATTCTTGATGGATTTCCAATTCTAGACATTGATCACTTTTTGACTAACTCTACACTAATAATTTTTATTTGTATTCTTTTTAAAAAATAAATTTAGGAAGAAGGCAGCCACTGATCAATGGAACTACGTGGACCCCAAAGCCTGGGAGGAATTTGTTACCCAAAGAAAAATGGATGAATTCATGGTATTAAACACCACTACCAATTTAATTAATATATATTCTTATGTATTCACCTATTCAAGATTAACCTTTAGTGTTACTAACCAAATCAATGTGCTTACTAACAAGGCTATTAGTGATACTCAAAGAGCAAGGCATGCACTGAATGTGCATGACCACGCAATGGGTCCAAGAGCCTATGCAGGCATTCGCCAAAGACTACAGGCTGAGTCTACTGCTCAGTCTGTTGCTATTCAAGAGACTGCAGAGTCCTCTACTATTGGTCCCACACCTCTGCCTCGCCATGCTATGTGGATAGCTGGAAGGTAAAATAAGAAAGGAGATATAACCAAGCCCGCAACTGCTGAGACAGCTGTAAAAATGGTAAAATTCAACTCTTAGAACAATCGATATTGATCATTGTTATGTTTACTTACCAATTTCTATTAATGATGATTAGTGGGAGCTTTATGAGCAGAGGAAAGAAGGCAAGTTCATCCCTGAGGAAACAAGGGATGAATTGACAATTGCTCTTGGTAACCCAGAGCATCCTGGACGTGTTAGGGGTGCAGGCGTTGGTGTGGGCATAAAAGCATTCTTTGGGCCATCACAACGCAAATCTATCCCAAAAGCGGGACTTCCAAATGTTGAGGTAACCTGTTCTTTTTTTAGAATGTTATTGCGAAAGGGAATTCAATAATCAAAAGCCAGCATTTCTTTTGTCGATGTATAGTGTTGGTAGTTTACACTAACGAGTTTCAATCATTAAAAATGATCTTTTACTCAACTAGCTATATCCCGCAAGTATACGAGAGTAGTTGTAGTCGAGGTCGAACACAAGGAGCGTTGGTTAGTTAGGCGCAAGAGTTATGATTTTCAATAATCTAGATCGTTGTACACAAGATGGTTGGATTAGAACAACTAAATTATAGATTTAGAACAAAACAGTAAATTATCACTTAAGAAAGGTTAAGATTCAGATTTAGAAGGATCTTAGACTTGGGATTTCACTATCACATCATAGCTTATATTAAAATACGAATTTAAACATGTTAATTAACTTGCAAAGGAGGTTTGTAGTCATCACTCACCTCCCGGTGAAGTGATGACGATTTTAACTCCATACATCACTCTCGTGTATGTATTTCATTTCAAATCACAAACCTTGCTCCTCAACATAATCCCAGCCACTCTCGCGGTCAAGGAAAAGTTGCCAAAAGAGTAACTCCATACTCTCAAACACATCTTCTCAGATTATGAAAGAAAGCATAAAACATGCAAGTATGATGGCCAATCACACAAACAAGAATTTCAGATCTGAAACAACTCTTGGAACATGCAAGAAACTAACATTTAGTACGAAATTCATATGTTCATACAAGCTATGACATGGGAGTTACTCTCCCATGTCTAAGATTTGGATTCTACTCGTCCATGATTATGTATTGCAGAAATGCTACAGAATTTTCAGAGTTTAACATGGTTTAGAGAAGGAAAATCTAGGAGAATTGAAAGTGTAACCCAAGAGAAGTAGAATTCCGTCTTGGGGACGAAATTCCACTCCTAAAGCTGCTCCAAAATGGACTGGCTCCTCTCCCGAGAAGCTGCACGAAGTTGGGGAAGCTTGGCTGCACCTTGGAGAAGACAATGGAGAAGAAGAGAAGAAGAAATGGACTCCTTTGGCAAGAAACCACCTCCTTTCCCCTCAAAATCGCCCTCCTCTGCTCTAGACTTGCTCTGGGACGAGAGAACATCTGCAAATGACCGTCCGTAACCGCCCATTAAGTTCCCCCTTTGTTTTAAACAAAAACTCGTATTTTACAAAATGCTGAAACTGCCAGGTGCACGGCGTGCACTTTGGAAATGCACGCCGTGCAACTTTCCAGAAACTTTTAGTTTTTTCCAGAATGCACTGTGCACGGCGTGCACTTTAGAAATGCACGACGTGCAACTTTCCAGAAACTTTTGGTTCCCAGGTGCACGCCGTGCAACTTTCCAGAAACTTTTATCTGCCTAAAATTCCCAGGTGCACGGCGTGCACTTTTGGTGCACGGCGTGCACTTTGCTGTTCTGGGCTGTTGTGTATTTTGATCATAACTTTCAGTGTGTAGGTCCGATTTACATGCCGTAAAAAGTGGTATTTGCGCAATTTCGAACCCCAAAACATGTAGATACTTGAGGAGTGATCCAATAAGAGATAATATGATATATTCCTCATAATTTTATTGCAAAATATAGTACCTACAATCCAAACCATGAGACAAGTAAGAATAGCTAAACATATAGAATGTAGCATGAATGAGAGTGATAATTGAGTCAAAACAACATGGATATGCAACCAAACATGATCCAAAAGATGATATGATTTGTGCACATCAAATCCCCCTAAGCTTAAACCATTGCTTGTCCTCAAGCAAAAAGAGCATAGAAACACAAATGAAGGAATTGTCAAGCTCATGCATAGATCAAATGAAATGAAAGATGTGTATAAGACCAAACCAACCATGATCAACATGTTTATACTCATAGCCATCCATTCAACTTAAACACCCAAGAAAGAGATTTTTAGTTTAGCGGGGGTGGTCACAATTAAATGAATCAATCAATTAAACAACACTAAGTAAAATTTGGATGACCAAGCCAAGTAATTAGTGGATGTGCAACTCAAACTCTCAACTATTAAGGATACAAAAGATGAAATATTAGTTAAAATTAACAATTTTAGTTGTACTCTCCTTCTCAAAAGTGATATGATAATGGATTATGGGTTCCGACACTCGGCTGCTAATGTAGGCTTATGCACACGTGGAATGTCGGTTGGGGTATTTTACCCTCTTTTAAGACATACCACCTAACCATCATGGCCAGATCGGACTTACACTAGGCTAGCATGGTATGTGGGCGGTTTAGCCATCTTTTATGGGGTATAAATATGAGATAAGCCAAAAGAAATTTTAATTTTTTTTTTCAAAAGATAGGAGAGTCAACTAAATTGCAACATTAGCTAGTTTTCATTCATTTGTTTTGAAAATTTTTCATTGAAAGAGTGGTTGAAAATGCACTAAGAGCTTGGCAAGGGCATCTCATATTCCAAATGATGTTGTAAAGTTGATTTACTCACAAAAATTGAAACCATTACATATTTTAAGCAATCAAGGATGTGAAAGATGAATGTTCAGGCTAGAAGCATAAACCAAGGTTAAGCACATGTTGATGGACAAAATGTTTCCTTTGATTAATGCATGCCTTTTACAATTTCTCCAAATGATATTTCTCATCAAAAGAGGACAAATAGTTAAGCATAGGAGTTCTATCCACATATAAAAGATAAACATCATATCATACTAGATTTTCCACAAGAAGCACAGAATTGAAAACAAAAGACTGAAATGTGAACACAAAACAAAAACAAACGACAAGAAGCAAATAACATGAAAGGGAAAAGCTAAAAGAACTAGGCTACCATCCGGTTGCTCCCCCCTAAGCTTGAAATCTGCAGTGTCCTCACTGCATAAATCAAACTAAAAAGGTTGCAACCGGGTACCTCATCATGGTGGAAACATCAAAGTCCATGGAGGACCGGTGCTCTGATTTGCAGCTGGAAATTGTTGTGCTAAAGATTGATGCCTCCTTGCAAATATGTCCTTGATTAGGGGCAAGCGAAAGCACCTATGAGTTGTAGTAAGAATAGTCTTTTGTATACCAATATGATTTGTCTTTTCATTCTCCTTTGAAGCATCATCAAAATATGAGTTGGGAAGAGTTTTCTCATTATAAAGCAATGTGTCATCTAGAATGTGAGGAGGAAGGACATGTGGCTTGCTTGAAGAATCAACATGTAGAGCATGTGTTGTAGCTTTCTCCCCTTTAGTTGCAACTTCATAATCGTCATGGGTATCAACATCATCATACTTTGAAGGATATACCTCTATAACAACTCCATTCTTCAATGTCACCGGCCTGAAATATGTAGGATTCATCTCCGGTGGACTAGGCAAGAAAGGTGGAAATGCTTCTTTGTTAGGAAGAGCTTGCTGGGCAATTTGTTTCTCCAAGATGTGTGCATGAGTGACTATAGTCTCCACCTTATAAGAGAGTTGGAAAATGGCACCCTTCATTGATTGTCTTTGTTGATGTAACTCCTCATTTTGCTGCATTTGAGCTGAAATAAATGTTGCAAGCATGGACTCTAATCTAGAAGTTACTTGTGGTTGTTGTGGCTGAATGAAATTCGGGTTCGCCTTGATGTAGAAACCCAGTGGAGTGTAGCCCATTGGAGAATAAATAGAAGAAGCATAACATGTAGAAGATGAGTGTCCAAGAAACCCACATGAATCACAAATAATATTGGCAGCTTGAAATGGTTGTGTGCTTAACTTCTCAAACCTTTGTGATAAAGTGTCTAGCTTTGCTGCAATTATGTCTATAGCACCAACTGTGTGATCTTCCACTTGCATTCCAGAAGTAGTATGTGAGAAGGATGGGTGGTAGCTTGTAGCCGGACTCCATTGGCAATGATTTACTGCCATATTTTCAATAATAGCATATGCTTCTCTATAAGATTTGTTCATTAGAGCTCCATTTGCAGCTGCATCAATAGACATCCTTGTATTGTAGCACAAACCATTATAGAAAGATTGCAATAGAAGCCAATTGCTTAGACCATGATTTGGACAAAGATGTTGAAGATCTTTGAACCTCTCCCATGTATCATACAAGGTCTCTCCATCTCTTTGAGAATAATTGATGAGTTGACTCCTTAGCTGCAAAGTTTTGCTAGGTGGAAAATATCTTGCCAAAAAGACCTTTAGTGTTGATTGACTTCTTTGGCAAAGTATAGAGCCAAGCCTTGGCTCTATCTTTAAGAGAGAATGGAAAATGAATTAGGAGTATCCCATCAGTAGGAACACCATATATCTTTATGGTGCTTAGCAATTGTAGAAATTCAGCAATGTGGAGGTTTGGATCCTCCATTGGCGTCCCTCCAAATGCATTCAGTTGTAGCAATTGTATGATGGATGGGCTGATAGCAAACTCCTCTGCCTCAAATTCTGAAATATTAATAGGCCCACGCATGTGCATTGCAGCTGTACCAAAGTAGTCCTTAATAGGAAGGTCATCCTCTTTGACTAGTTCTTCATGTGGATTCGGAGGCTTAGGTGGATGTGGCGTAGATGGTGGTGGTGTATGTGGTATGGATGAAGGTGGTGGATATGAGGGTGTGGAAGAATGTGGTATGGGTGTTGGTGGTGTATATGATGGTGGTGAATTAGGTGTGAATGATGGTGGTGTGGATGAAGGATGCATGGATGAATGTCGTTTGGATGATGGTGACATGGATGATGGTTGTGTGGGTTGTGATTCCTCCATACACGTTTGGGTTTCACTCCTTATTGCTCCATGAGGGCTGCAAATAGTGTGTTCATTTTCTGAATGTAGAGATATGCACGGTTCAAGGATCTTTTTATGAACACCCCATATGCTCCTGCAAATAAACAAGGTGAGTGAGATACTAAAACAAACATGGAAGATACAACAAATTATGATGATCATGATGAATTATGATTTATGGATATGATGGTGGATATGAAGGTTGTGATATAGTCTCATTTACTTATCAATAACTCTTACTCTAACAGGAATACCGATGCTCCCCGGCAACGGCGCCAAAAACTTGTTGGTAGTTTACACTAACGAGTTTCAATCATTAAAAATGATCTTTTACTCAACTAGCTATATCCCGCAAGTATACGAGAGTAGTTGTAGTCGAGGTCGAACACAAGGAGCGTTGGTTAGTTAGGCGCAAGAGTTATGATTTTCAATAATCTAGATCGTTGTACACAAGATGGTTGGATTAGAACAACTAAATTATAGATTTAGAACAAAATAGTAAATTATCACTTAAGAAAGGTTAAGATTCAGATTTGGAAGGATCTTAGACTTGGGATTTCACTATCACATCATAGCTTATATTAAAATACGAATTTAAACATGTTAATTAACTTGCAAAGGAGGTTTGTAGTCATCACTCACCTCCCGGTGAAGTGATGACGATTTTAACTCCATACATCACTCTCGTGTATGTATTTCATTTCAAATCACAAACCTTGCTCCTCAACATAATCCCAGCCACTCTCGCGGTCAAGGAAAAGTTGCCAAAAGAGTAACTCCATACTCTCAAACACATCTTCTCAGATTATGAAAGAAAGCATAAAACATGCAAGTATGATGGCCAATCACACAAACAAGAATTTCAGATCTGAAACAACTCTTGGAACATGCAAGAAACTAACATTTAGTATGAAATTCATATGTTCATACAAGCTATGACATGGGAGTTACTCTCCCATGTCTAAGATTTGGATTCTACTCGTCCATGATTATGTATTGCAGAAATGCTACAGAATTTTCAGAGTTTAACATGGTTTAGAGAAGGAAAATCTAGGAGAATTGAAAGTGTAACCTAAGAGAAGTAGAATTTCGTCTTGGGGACGAAATTCCACTCCTAAAGCTGCTCCAAAATGGACTGGCTCCTCTCCCGAGAAGCTGCACGAAGTTGGGGAAGCTTGGCTGCACCTTGGAGAAGACAATGGAGAAGAAGAGAAGAAGAAATGGACTCCTTTGGCAAGAAACCACCTCCTTTCCCCTCAAAATTGCCCTCCTCTGCTCTAGACTTGCTCTGGGACGAGAGAACTTCCGCAAATGACCGTCCGTAACCGCCCATTAAGTTCCCCCTTTGTTTTAAACAAAAACTCGTATTTTACAAAATGCTGAAACTGCCAGGTGCACGGCGTGCACTTTGGAAATGCACGCCGTGCAACTTTCCAGAAACTTTTAGTTTTTTCCAGAATGCACTGTGCACGGCGTGCACTTTTGAAATGCACGCCGTGCAACTTTCCAGAAACTTTTGGTTCCCAGGTGCACGCCGTGCAACTTTCCAGAAACTTTTATCTGCCTGAAATTCCCAGGTGCACGGCGTGCACTTTTGGTGCACGGCGTGCACTTTGCTGTTCTGGGCTGTTGTGTATTTTGATCATAACTTTCAGTGTGTAGGTCCGATTTACATGCCGTAAAAAGTGGTATTTGCGCAATTTCGAACCCCAAAACATGTAGATACTTGAGGAGTGATTCAATAAGAGATAATATGATATATTCCTCATAATTTCATTGCAAAATATAGTACCTACAATCCAAACCATGAGACAAGTAAGAATAGCTAAACATATAGAATGTAGCATGAATGAGAGTGATAATTGAGTCAAAACAACATGGATATGCAACCAAACATGATCCAAAAGATGATATGATTTGTGCACATCATATAGGTAGATGAGTTAATTAATAAGAAAGTTAACGAAGCAATGGTGAAGTGGTAGGTGTCTCAGGATGCCACTCAGATAGGTATTGTGGCGTGCCTCTCCTTTTCTACTGCAGAGGTTGAGAGTAATCCTATAGACCCACCTAGCACGTCCGCTGTAAGTATTTTTATGACATAGTATCCAGACTTTTCAAGATGATATGTTTATGTATATATGTATATAACATTCTTTACATAAATTTGTAGGGGTTGAAGCCATGTCATCTAAAAAGTCAAGAATATATCGTTGCAGAGGCACAGGCTTACCCAGCACATCCAGGGGATATGTTTCATGGGACTGTAGTACCATCTGATGTAGTTCGTGTGAGCCCGATACATGTACTCCCCAATTGGAGGGATCTTGCATTGGCATATGTCCACCTTGATTCTGAAATGCTTGGTGAGGCAGAAGGTGGAGTGATAATGTGGCCCTAAGCGGATGTCATCTATACTAATATTGTATGGTAAATTTATATTACGTTAATTTGTTAGTGTGTATACATGAGACAATTGATCTAAAATTATATATATATGTCAAAAGGAAGACACCTGCTACATCTCAGCCTCCACCTCCTAAAGTACCAAGTTGGATTCCAAGAGACCTACACGCCTCATTAGGTCCTAATTGTAGGGGTATGGAAGTATGGATAGGTGAACATGATCCAAATTGTCCTATAAATGTTTCTATTCCAGAGGATGCTACAGGTCAATCATATGATAACAAGCTATTTATACAAGATATTTTGGAGTTGTTTCATTATGATTGGCTGAATACATCTATGATAGAGCTATGGATATGGTGAGATCTTGTTTATACATCCATATACCTTGTTTTATATATGGTGATCTGGTTTCTTATATATTATTGCATACATAATACATGTTTTGTAGCCACTTACACATGATATGTACATATTTTTCATTTTCCCATGTGGGATTTTTAGTTCCATCTTTGATTAGTCTTGTAGATAAAGACCCTTCTTCAACTACTTCATACTGTTGTGCTGCTTTTAAATATTTTGGCAAAAAAAAGAAGACGGAGATAATAGCTTCATTCAATGTCGAGTAAGTTTACTTTGCTTAAAATTTGGACTTAAGAAAATTACATTTATATTGTGGATTTTGAGTTATTAATTTTTAACTTTCTTACATGTAGTGGTAGGCATTGGGAGTTACTAGTTATTGTCCCCAAAACGTTCACTTTCTATTATCTAGATCCTGCGGAGAATGAATTGAATACATTATATTGACACACAATGAAAAAGCCATTATTCCTGTGAGAAATATTTTATATTTTTATATCTGTTAACATCTGTTATTATATTACTCTTTACTTATGCAATTTAATGTGTTACATTAACATGTAGGGATTTACATGAGTTCAAAAGAGCTGGAGGATAGGTCCCCAAGAAAAAGAGTCAGCCACTAATTTGGGAGAATGTGAAAGTAATTTCCCGACTCCAATGTATATATTATTTATGTGAACTGTGCTTATTTGTATTTTTGAATATTTTATATGTTTCAATTTATAGTGTGCTACACAAGACAATGGTTTGGCATGTGCATACTATGTGATGTGATTAATGGACCTAATCATCAAACATGTCGTAATGGAAATTGACACTATACATAAGGTATTATATATAGTCTCATTAGATAATATGAAATATATCAATCTTATTATATATTTTTAATTATATATACATCATTCTCTTTGCAGGTATTTAAAACTGACTTGACTACATGTGGAAAGTTATTAGATGTACATACTCCCCATATGAGGGAAGAATTAGATGATGTAAGAGAAGAATGGGAAAAAGCCCTACAAGTAGTGGGAATTTTTAAATATAAGTCGGATACTGATGGCGATAATGACGATGATGAATAAAGAATGATATTTCTAAATTTTGTTCTCATAAATATTTTTGTGTGAATGTGAATGAATTGTTTAGAATTGTCATATGTGTGAATGTGAAGATGATCAATACATGAATGTTTCTGTCTCATTGTGAAAAGAGATGAAATGATTGGAACTGTAGGTTGCTAAATATGTGTGAAAATGGATGAAATTTGAAATGGAACTATTGGTCTCTACATCTTGTTATTAATTTTGCAGGTTTGTGGCCTATTATTGGTTGATTTCAATGGATGTTCTAAACCTACAGTTCAGAACTGAACTGCAAGTTCTGCATCCTGTTGACTAGCCATACAATAGGCCTGCAAACTGATAAGAAAAAAAATCATAAAATAAGCGTAAGTTATTAGTATAAAATTGACAACAAAGATATACAACGTCGGTTATTAGTAAAAACCTGTCGTCTTTGTGGATATGGGTGTCAGTTATATATAAAAACTAACGCTGATGGTGCCCTTACTGGCGTGTTTTATTGGTGCCAGGAAAGGTTATATAGTGTCAGTTTTTTTTAAACACCGACATTTTAGACCTGGATATAGTGTCCATTTTATTAAATAACCGACGCCTATAGTGTCCTTGCTAGCGTGTTTTGGTGGCGAGAAGGGTTATGGCATCGGTGTTAAAATCGACGCTAAAAATTTCAACTTTTAGCAGCGTCCACTTGGGTGTCGTTTTGAAACCGACGCCAAAGGCCTTAAATAACCGACACAAAAGGTCGGTTTTGTACTAGTGTAAACAAATAATTTTAGATAAAAACATTATACAGTAGGAAACATACTAGTTGTTGAGTGGTAAAATAGTATCATGTCATGGTTTAGATGCTGCTTAGTTTCAAATTGATGCATTTATTTATATTTGTCGATATTTTTATTATAATTATTAAATATAATGAGCAATGGAACATTTAATTTATTATTGAGATAGAAAAATGTAACTCTTGTTACCCACATTATCAAATTGAGTGGTACTATAATTCATAATAGTAACCTAGATAGGCTCATAAACCTCTCCTGGTCTGGTATTTGATTCACAATTATTGCAATATTTTTTAGTAGACGTGAATTTGTAACCACTCCATTCTACATAGTATTGAAATAATAGTTTTGGATACAAAATAACATAGCACTAGTAGTAGTCTAGTGGTAGGGCAGTGAGCCTGTGAGGTTGTAATGAGTCTCTTGGGCACACAACCCAGGTTCGATTCCTGGCTTTTGCAATTCTTTTAATAAAATTGTTATCTAATTGAATCTCTAGTGATCTAGTGGTGGACTTCATTGTTCTTCAATTAATAAAAATTATTTATTGTGCAGCATGGTTCAACTCTCGGTTGTTGAAATTCATTTTGATATTCAAAATAATTAAAATTGCAATCATTGCAAAAGTACGACAATGTAAAAGTAATTTTAGATGGAAAAACATTGTAACATTGGCAAATAACTAGATTTTTATGATTTAATTGACCATGTCATGGTATAGACCTTACATTGTTCCTGGATGGCACATTCCTCTTGCATTGATTATAATTTTGTTTCTATGAATTCTATAAGAGGAAACATCACATTTATAAAGATAAGAAAACATATATCTAAATGTTATTCGTTCTCTCACAGTCGAAACACTAGTACTCTTATTGCAATTTATGTGTCTGTGTGTGTATGCATGTTTGTATATATTGGACATTGTGAACGCTTCTTTTACTTACTAGTAGAAGTAGTTTGTCATATATCACAATAAATATATCAATGTTAATTAAATGGATAATAATTTTGTAAAAAACTTGCACTAGCTAGTAATAAAACCTGGGGTGTGTGCCTGAGACACTCATAACAACCTTACAGGCTCACCGCCCTACCACTAGACTACTAGTGCTTTGTTGATTTTTATTAAAAACTATTATTGTTATACTATGTAGAATGGACTGGTTACCATTCCACGCTACTAAAAAATATTGCAATAATTGTGAATCAAATAACAGACTAGGAGAGGCTTATGAACCTTAGTAGGTTACTATTATAAATTATAGTACCACTCCTTTTGATGACGCACGTAACAATAGTTACATTTTTTATCTCAATAATAAATTAAATTTTCAATTCCTCATTATATTAATTTTGATAATAAAAATATCGACAAATAAAAATAAATGCATCAACTTGAAAATAAAGCATGATCTAAACCATGCCATTATACTATTTTACCACTCAACAACTAGTAAGTTGACTACTGTATAATGTTTTTATCTAAAATTATTTGTTTAATTTTGTAAATTTACGTTGGTACCAAGAATAACAATATTTAATAATAAATTAAATTTCAAAAATTGAACCCAATTTAGTAAGAAGTAGGTATTAACAAATATAAAAAGAAAACAAATTACTGCTAAACTACATGTTATTTGATGATGCCTAAATCAAAATTAAACTTCTAATATGGTTTGAGTGCAACCAGAAGTGTTTGAATACATATAAAAAAAACTCACACTCGTCGAGCATAAATCTGAGTTGTTTCTTGTATAGATTTTTTAACCTATATAGGTCACCATTCTAGCACTAGACTAGGTAGTGCTTTGATGACCAATATACATAAATATTTTTCTAACACCGTGTAGATTGAATTATAATGATTTTGATAATTTATCAAAATAAACTACAATAGTTGGAAATTGAATGTGGATTCATGACCAACTAGGTTTTTGAACACTTCTTAGCAATTAAGTCTTCTACGGGATGGTCCTTTTTTGATGGCTGCTCTAATTCTACTGAATTGATTGCAGCTAACATTGTAGCCATGTTTTGGTCATAGACTGTATCATTATGCTCGTATGCAGAATATTATTGTAGATATCCATTCTGAATGTCATGTCGTTCAAGAATTTGTTGAGATCTCTTGTTTCTTGTGATGTGAGATCTTCTATGGCAGTGCTTTCGTCCCTAACAAAGACTCATTTAGGTTCCTTAGATGTAACCTTATCCTCTTTTGGGTTGTTTCTCAAGTCAAACATTTTGGATAAGGCATTTATTTTATTTGTCTCAATGTCTTGACAAGATTCTGACTGTTGTAATGTTTCATTTGTAGGAGGTTCCACCATTGGGGTGGTCTTTACGTTGGAACTCTCATCCTTTGAAGTTGTGCCTGCAACTGTTCATCCTATGTCATCATCATCTTCATCTGGGCTCGAGGGGCTTGAGGAAGCTTGTGATGTGAAAGGGTTGGTTAGACTGTTTGACTTCTTTCTTAGTTGTCAACCATCTATCTCTTGGCATTCTTCATCAAGATATTAGTGTTCCTCATCTAAGTGTTGGTTCTCCTTCTTTAGATCATCTAACTTTTATTCATACCCCTTCTATATCAGTTTTTTATCTGCTCTCATGGAATTTCGTTTCAATCTGAGGTCGGCCATTTCTTGAGTCAGTGTCTTCAATGCCCCCCTCATTGCATTTCTGGGTGTTGATGACCCCTTTCTTGAACTGAGGGAGAGTGTCAATCCTCACATTTAAACTTTGTACCTACGTAGTTAATGTGCACAGGCTAGAAGAAATATTGAAATTAACTTACGAAGCATGCTGCATGTGTAACCACATGGCATCAAATTTGCGCCCTAGTACATCACCAAATGTTTGTGGGCATTGTTGTTACTGCTCTGTAGACGTTGTTGATGATGTTGTTGACATTATAGGATCCTTAGGTTGTGGAGCCAACTTGTTTTATGTTGGATCAGCATGGGTTGCTTGGCTAGAAGTTCTGGGCTTCGGTTCTCAGGTACTTGTAATACCACTTCTGGGATCACTGAGTTGGGTGCAACTTTGGGGTCTTTGCACTCTTGATAGGGTTCTTGCTCGACCTCTAAGTGTTGTTCTCCCTCAGTCGATTCAACATGTTCCTCGGCACCTTCTTCATTACTACCACCTCAGGTTGGTCTTCGATCTTTGTACGCATGTGGGGTAAGGGTAAATTTGGAGCGACAAATTTGTCTGACATTTTCTTCTTTCTCTTCCTTATCACCAACTTCTTTCTTTCTTCTGGATTTTGTATCTCCCTTTATGGACTCTTATCCTTCATAAACTTCTCGTTAGTGGGCGATGATGGGCCTTCAGTTGTGCTGGTAGCACCTGAGTACATCTTGTCCACATCCTCCTGTGTGGGCTGTAGCTTGAGGGCATCATAATATGCCATCTCCAGTAGGGATAGAAGTACCTTAGCACAGCTTTGTTTGTAGAAAAGTTTGCTACCTTTCTGTGCCAGAATGTCTATGTTGATGAGGGACTTGATGTCAATATTTGTATGCCCCTTGGTCATTATGTATTTCATTAATAGATCAACATCCATAGAATGATAAGCTATTCTAGTTATCTGGCTTCCCATGTAGAATTCTTTCGCCTACTTTGTCTCCCCTACTACTGCAACTGACAGCCTCTCGATTAGCAGCCTTCTGATGTTCATCGATTTCTTGTTGAGCATGGACCATATTAAAAATTGGTCTCCTATAGTCACTCCTCTGATTTCTGATCTTGTGAAGACTATGTTGGCGGTTATTATCTATATCACTCAGATAAAGTAGGAGGTGATGCGAGTCAACTTTGAATTCTTTGAGTTATGCTCGTGTTCTCCTGTAAGCCTCTTCCACATTTTGTGACTTATGTATCCGATACCTTCTTTTTCACCTCATGCAGTTGAGCAGAATTGTGCCTCTACAGTTTTCTTGGTTAATATAGTATTGAGCATGGCTTTAGTAATCATACGAGCCATGCCACTTATTCTCACTTCTAGTTTGAAACTGTCGGCACCCTTTTTGCGCTCGCCATCACTTACGGGAAGATTTTCTAATGA
Organism: Alisma plantago-aquatica; assembly: GCA_963693085.1. Taxonomy (NCBI): domain Eukaryota; kingdom Viridiplantae; phylum Streptophyta; class Magnoliopsida; order Alismatales; family Alismataceae; genus Alisma; species Alisma plantago-aquatica. The sequence continues at coordinate 1,819,587,585 of OY856409.1, read as the reverse complement.
CGACATGAACTTTGCCATCAATTTAGTGAGTGAGGGAGCTTCTGATGTACAACAACGCACAGATTGGCGCCTTCCAAAAAGTTGATAATCATGTCATAGATTTCCATCTTCTTGACGTCCTCAATGTCCAGATATCACGTCAGCTTGAATCCTTTGGTCTTTAGTGTGCAGTCAAACTGTGACTGTTGATTTGATCTCTTAGTACGAATGTTGGCACTTGCTGGTTGAGGACCTTCTATTCTTCCTCATCGACCTCTTTAGAGATGCTTCTTTTTCTTGGCTCTTAGATTTCTCCATGGTCGTCAATTTCCTTTTTTTGCCATTTTTTGCATCCTTGGTTTTAGATTTTCATTTCTCTAACTTCTTTAGCTCAATTTCAGAAGGCTGGTACTCAAAAGTCTATGTTCGTGACGTCTCCTAGGACTCCTCAGACTCTTCTGGCGTCTTGTGGCCCAGGATGTACTCATATTTCTTCTTCATCAGTTGCAACTATAGCTTATTTTTTGGTGAGAGGTTTGGGTTATCCTTCAGTGCATTGGTTATCTTTTCTAGGTTTTCCTTAGCACCCGAACACCCCTCAATGAAGTTTTTTTCTTTATCAAAGTGTCCTCAATTAAGGTTGACATTCTGAAAGATTCAATATAAAATTTTTTGTTAGTAAGATCGTATTTTATATTTCATTCATGGAATTAGCATTTAATCATATATTTATTATTTGTTCTTAAAAATGTGTGAGATGTCGCGACTACGACATATACTAGAAGCAGTACAGCGGTCAAGGAGGGTGCCTCGACCGTAGTAGATGATTATCAAAGGAAAAGGAATGTCACGACCACAACAAAGAAATACTGCTACCGAGGCTAGTGTCGTGACCACGACAATCCCAACATTCGCAGTTAAAACTTAACATGGTGTTGTGACTGTGGTCAGGGAGGTACCTACTCGACTGCGACCATGATGGTCGCAGTGGGTATTCCCGCATGAATCTCGATCGACCAACGGTGAAACCACCAGAAGTGCACGAGATAAACACCGTAATAAGTTTAATCAAAGGTTGAAGCTACACGTATAGTCGTGAAGAAGGGGAAAGCATCGACCAAACTCTAGTGAAGGAGTGGCAATAAAGTTGGTGATTCTGGTAGTTGCCACGCCATATAGAAAACCGTATTTGAGGGTTGTAACCCCAAGAAAGGTGATGAAACCTCAAAGAAACAAGAAATAGGGACATCAGTGATCTAAAGGAATGCGCAATCAGTACCTCGGCGTGGTTATGAATTCAAAATAGTAGCTAGGGAAGCAGCGGTGGAAATGGTACTATCGTGGTGAGGGTACGACGTCAGCGGAGGTGGGTTCGCAGCAAACGTTCATTGCCATTCGACCATCATCTTGTTTTCTCTCGTCTTGTAATTCTTCAATTAAGCTTGTTGAAACGTTAGGGAGTTAGAGAGCAAGGAAAGAAAGAAAACCATATTGTCGAGGGGGTTTGCTTTTATACTTGGGAATAGCCACAACTGTGGCCGGGTAAAACACCTCGATCGAGGTGAAATGTGCTCTCGAACATGCCGTGACTGCGATCCTAGGGTGCCTAAACATGTACCATGATTGTTGCAGATGTCGCGATTGCATTGCACACAAAACCAAGTTGATAGAAACTAAAACGCCTAACCTCATTAAAACTTTTGTGAAAAGAAAGTAATTTACATACTACATTTATACTTTATCTAGATGCAAAAATAAAAAATACTTAGAAGGGGAGAGGTACATAGCTCATAAACTAAAACCTGAGATAAAGAAAAATATGAATTGTACAAGATAGCAGCAAAAGTTTAGATTGCCCCCCAAGAAGCGCTAGTTTAAAATAATTTAGCTTGACTCTCTCTCATTCTAGTTTCATCTCCCTTCAGTTGGTGTTGATACTTTCTCATTCGTTTTATCTGCTAGAGGTATGGGTTCCCCCAAACTCAACTCGGTCCTTCTCACAAAAGCTTCATCTTCATAATATCTTTTTACCCTATGCCCATTCTGCTTGGTAGGTTACTATTATGAATGATAGTACCACTACTTTTGATGATGTGGGTAACAATAGTTACATTTTTCTATCACATAATAAATTAAATGCTCAATTCATCATTATATTAATAATGATAATAAAAATATCAACAAATTTAAATAAATGCATCAATTTGAAGCTGAAGCAGGATCTAAACCATGACATGATACTATTTTACCACTCAACAACTAGTAAGTTGCCTATTGTATAACATTTTTATCTAAGATTATTTTTTTAATTTTGTAAATTTACGTTGGTAGCATGAACAACAATATTTAATAACAAATTAAATTTCACAAATTGAACCCAAATTAATAAGAAGTAGGTATTAATAAATATAAAAAGAAAACAAATTACCTCTACGCGACATGTTATTTGATGATGCCTAAATTAAAATTAAACTTCTAATATGGTTTGAGTGCAACTAGAAGTGTTGCAATACTTATAAGAAAAACTCGCACTAGTCGAGCATAAATGTGAGTAGTTTCTTGCAAAAAAAAATTAACCAATACAGGTCACCATTCTAGCACTAGACTAGGTAGTGCTTTGATGACCAATATACATAAATATTTTTCTGACATCGTGTAGTTTGAAATTGTAATGATTTTGATTATTTATCAAAATAAACTACAATAGTTGGAAATTGGATGTGGATTCATAACCAAATGGGTTTTTGAACCCCAACAGGTTACTATTCCCAAAATAGAGTACAACTATGTTTTAACGTAGGAACTAATGATATATTGATATTACATTTCCTTCTATCAATTGAAAGATGTAATTTTTCCTTTTGAAAAAATTATATTAAAAAAAATTGATCATTGTAAACGAATGCACACATCTAAAAATTATGCAGGAGCTAGACCACGTTATCCACTGTTAAAACCCCAATACAACTAGTAACTTTTTGATTTTATGATATTTTATCTAAAATTATTCTTCCTTGCCGTAATTCTATATTGATGTTCAAGATAAAAATATGAACAAAAAAGAATTGAATCTTCGTTGATAAGAATAGTAGATTTATTAGGCTCTAATTTGTTTGTCATAATTGGTCCCAAACACTTACAAACTAGAGTTTTTAGGTAGTTTTTCATGATAAATTTTATGTAAGTATTAGAACTCGAGTTATGTGAAGTTGTAGGATCTATCCTCATACATATAAAAACAGTTATTGAATTTCCCCTTAAAAAGAACAGAAAATGACTTTTGTAGCAAATAACAATATTACCTATATAATAATATTCTTCATTCTTTATAAATGATTCATATAAAATATTTATGGATAAGGATGTTAGCAATGTGAATATGATCTATTGTCGAAACTCTAACATTATATGATTAAATATTATACAATGTTTCACACTATGCAAAATTTTTAAGCTATAACCACCATTATGAGTGTGATTTCTAAAATTAAATTTTATGAGCACCCTGAAAAAACATTCTCACTGTACTAGTGACAAAAGAATGTGATTTATCTAATATTTTTTTAGTCTTCATGTTTAAGTAGTATGATGTGAAAAAAAAATTCATTATACGGTTCATGAAGAATACAATAAAAATAAAATTATATATTACTTAAACAATAATGAACTAGTAATCATATTGACAAGCACCTAAAATGTAGCTATTTTTACAAAACTATGTACATATGAAGTGATTGTGATGTTATTTTTAATGACAATATTTTCATTTGAATTATGATTTGCCATATGAAAATGTTTTTTGAAGGAGCAAAATCCACACTAGTCACTTCTTCAAGTTACCATGGTTGAAAAAAAATCATAGTTATCTACGGATATGATGTCTTCTTCACATCTTTGAGGTCCTTATTTATTATACATTATACAATAAAAATCAAAAATATTTTTTCAAAACTTTCATATTTACACTTACGACATACAAATCACTTGGAAATGAATGAAGCTTTAGTTTCAAAAATTGAACCAGAGTTCTCAAAAAATGAGTCACACATAAATTATGACTTAGAAAAAAGCATAAGTAGGAAAAATTCAATCACTAAACAACAAGTAATGTGATGATGTATTTTTGAAAAATATTATTCTAATGTTGCAGTTGTTGGAATTATAATGACCAATCATATATCAAAATAAATTAAAGCACTCGAAAATCAAATATGCTTTAGTCACTAACAGTGACTTATGTACCTTGAAAGGTTACTATTATAACACTAGAGTACTAGTTATTCAAAGAAGCATCTTAGCGTAGCAGTAACGTTTGGCCAATGATTATGGTTATTGAAGGAGATTTTTTTCTCTCTCTAGTCTTTATATTTTAATCAACAAATAGAAATGAGTCAAACTTGAAATCTCTTTTTTGATTTTTATGTATCAGAAAGAAGATGTTTTATAGAAGGATGGATATATTGATTATGATGTATAACTTATTACATTTATAAAGTAAAAAGAAACTTGCCTGAAGATGTTATAAAAACTTATATATGAATACATATATTTAGAGATACATATATTTACATATACACATACATACAAATATATGTGTGTGCGTGTCTGAGAGAGATTTTGTATTTCTCGTACTCAGTATAATATTTTTTTATCTATATGTATAGATGTAATGCTTGGGAAAAGACCAGTGTTGATTGAGGGGATTTTTTCTCTCACTAGACTTTAGAGATTATCTTATAGATACAGTTAATATCAACCTTGGGATTGCTTTTTCCCATTTTCATGTATCAAAAAGTAGATTTTTTATAAAAACATTGATATATTTGTTGTGATATATGACACACTGCTTCTACTAGTAAGTAAAAGAAGCATTCACAAATTCCAATATATACTAACTATAACATACTAGAACTAGAACCCTATCCGAGTAGTTTTACCCATTTGTCTTATCCAAACAAGAGTAAACTAATACATGTAATTAAGGGAATACAAAATACTTTGTGCTTAATAATAACTCATTTAGGTGATAATAAGAAATTAAAGAACTTAGTTGGATAAATACCTCCTCATATAATCTTAATGTAGGGTTGAAGTATAATTTGTCACTAAGTAATAGAAATAAAAAAGTATTTCATCTTAGAATTTTCTAGCACTTCCGAAAATAAGAGAAATAAGAGAAAATCCGAATTTTATATAAAGGAGAAGATAAATGCAAAATTAAAGGTAATATGGGAATTAATGGGTAAAGAAGATAATTAGAAAGGTAATGTACCAAAAATTTATAATTGGAAACCCATCAGGATAATTTGACACTAAAATTCATTTTCTTGACCAAAAAGTAACTTAAGGGCCAAGTATCATTTAATTTGGAAGATAATTGTATATATTAATGTCCTTATCTAAAGAAAATAGGAATTAGGCCAATAAAGTGAAATAAAATAATTAATGCCCTCAAATTGGAAAACTAACTCCAAATTCATAATCTAAACATAAAAATAAGTCTTTGGGCAAGTTTGCAACTAATTTGGATAATGTTTGGTTATTAGGTAATAGTAGGAGAGAGAAAATGCCTAAAAGGTGTAATTAATAAATAAATGTAAATCATGATACCAAAAGTTGGAAATAAAGGCAAATTCATATTCAACACACTTAAGTTAGCTTGTGGATGAAGTTTCATCCAATTTAGTTAATCCATGAGTCCATAATGCATCTAGAAAGAGAAATAAAGAATAAATTAAATAACATATCTAAAGTTGCCAAAAGTGAAATCTAATTAGATATTCGGAATCTACACATTAAACTTAAACTATGTGCAAATTTTGGTTTAATTCGGATGGTGTTTGGACCCTAAAATGAGGAAAGAAATTCGAATTATTTTCCTATTTTCGCATCTAAGTCGCTGTCACGCGCTGGGTTTTATTTCCCATTACCGTAGCGTTTGGTCTCGTCCACTGATTTTGGATCCGATGGTGCTCGAGTTATCTCCTACCTCGAGTAGGAGAGCCCGCTTGGTGTGAATAGGTTGGCAATTTTTTCCACCGCGTGTATCTTCCCCGATTTCCGATGGTTTTTGGAGATTCATTCTCCTACAAATTTCTCTCACAATTCCGCTCAATCTGATCCCTAATATCACCCCTCTGGTGGTCTATATAAATAACCCCCAATTTTCCTCTCCCCATTGTTTTTCGCAGACGGCTTTTCACCCTTCCTCCTTCGTGGGTAACTGTCCAGAAAGGATCCTTGACCTTTCTTCTCTTCAACCCTGACCTCAATTGGACCAGATAGTGCTTGGTGCAGCCGGGCCTACTTGGTTTCGCCTCCGATGACCTCGACGATGCCCCGACCATCTCGGCCACCCTCAAGTCAATTAGTTCTTCGGTGAGCATCCCTGAACCTCCTTCGACCTTTTCCTTTTTGTACTTTGGTATGTGATTCGCCCTACCTCTTTGTCGACAAGAGTGCCTTTAGCTTTATTTTTCTTATCTCCGACGAGGTTCCCAGTTCGCCATCCTCGCGCTTTTGGCCTCGTTTTGGTGTGAGCACCTTCGGTTGGGTGTTCTCTTCTTGTTCCTCGCTTCATGACGCCGCCAGCTTCTCGGGTTTGGCTTCTATGTTTTTGAGCTCTTCTAGGCATGGCAGAGAACTGCCTTCCTCCTTCCTCCGGTCGTCTTCCGAACCTTGGCCAGGGTCAACGGCTTCGTCTTGGCCCTGCGAATTCGACAGGGTGGTTCTTTGCTCGAAATCATCTTTGTTGTTGGAGCTCTGCGTGGAGGATCAGACCTCTGGATTCCTGAACTCAGTTTGTTCAGCGCAGAACAAAGCTTGAGGTTAATGGTCGTGGTTGCCCTCGTGTTTCCCTGCTTTGTTAAGTTTTTCATCCAGGGGTAAATTGGTCTTTTTACCCAGTTTCTCTGGGTTGCTTTACGCGAGATCTTGGATGATGTGGTTTTATAGTCCGCTGACATGGGCGGCCCTGATTGTCTTGCCCAGGTCCGCGTGGACATTCTCTGCTCTTTATCTGCGATCGAATTATTTGTAATTTTCTGATTGGTCAGTAGTTTAAAATTGATAACTAATTATCGGATAATCAGAAAATTATGGAAAAATATTCGTTGGAATCAGAAAAATAAGATCTAGCTAATGGCATAAGTTTTGATAACTGAATCCAAATATTAATAATAGGTGTTTTTCTTTGAATCTAATTTAGGATAATTAACTTGTAAAAATCTTAACTAATAGTATATAAGTCAGAAAAATACAATAAAATATGTTTTAGACTCGTAATAACATAACCTAAAATATGGAATAGTTTTCATAACCTAATTCACATAATAATAATAAGGTAGTTTTTAGGGTTTGGTCTTTATGTATGGAATTGACATAAACTTGATATATGTGTTTAATAGGCTCTTTGGTGACCTAGTTTTGGATCCAGAAGTGCTTAGGACCTATTGGACTTTGATACTAAGGTATGTTGTATCCCCTATTCATCCATATTGAGCAATTCACCTACTTTATCATCTTTTTGACTGTTGCCTATACACATGTCTATTTTCTTGTTATCATGGTTCATGTGAACTATCCTGGTTATTGTGATCTTGAATAATTTCTTGGAATCTTTTGTTGAGATATGGAAACATAATGATATTATTTATGGTATCTACCATTGTTATGTGGAAGTTTATTAATGTTTCATATGTTGATCATTGTGGAAAATCTTATTTGATGTTGGACTAAGCTTTCCTACTTGCCTCTACATTTTCCTGCTATGTGATTCAGTAACCCTAGAGTAGTATAATTGCATTGGTTTTGTCTCATTATAATTTGTGGCAATATTGTGATATTTTGGATGGTGGATGTGTGATTCCCCATTCCCGGGCAGGATGTGTGATTCCTGGCCCATATTATATGTATATGATGGTGGATGTGTGATTCCCCATGCCAGGGCAAGATGTGTGATTCTTGGCCCATGTCTCACCAGGTTCAAGATGTGTGATTCTTGACCGCCTTTGTGTTTTATAATATTCTAGTGTTATGCTTATCTCACATGTATGCAGGATATTGGTCATGATATGTGCATGTGGCATTTCTTTATTGTTTACATATGGCAAGTATCTCTTTTGTTAAGAATCTTATCTATTATGCCCGTGTGGGTAGTCCTATTCCTTTGCATTGGAAGCATTCATACTTGATGTCCTTAATGTCATATATTTCTCAAGCTTCTCTTTAGAATACACATACCAGCTTTTGCTGATATATTTCTCTTTTCTTCTTCTTTTGTCGGGGTATGCTTCCAACCCCAGTTTAGATCGAGGAGTGTGAACTTCACAACAACCTTGTAGCTGATCTTCGGGAGGCTTGAAGAGGTGGTTAGATGACCCTCGGCTTAGTCCTTGGCTTTATGTTTAGTTTTCCTTTAGATTAACTTTTGTGGTGAAGTGTTGTAACAAGCTTTGTAAATTGTTAGATAAAACTCCTTTTTCCGCTGCTACTTATTGTGTAATGATACATACATGTTGAATGAATCGATCTCCATCCCTTTGGCGAAATTTTTTTTATGTGGTGTTTGTATTTAAGGGATGTGGTCTTTTCTTTCTAGTAGAGGAGTGGTTTCACTTCTTTACACTAACACACAGACACACATAGACACAAAAATTGAAAAATACCACTACATCACTAGGGATTCAATTAAATCGATAATAATTTTATAAAAATATTGCACCAGCCAGGAATCGAACCTGGGTTGTGTGCCTGAGAGACTCATTACAACCTCACAGGCTCACCGCCCTACCACTGGACTACTAGTGCTTTGTTGATTTAAATAGAAAATCATTATTTTTATACTATTTAGAATGGAGTGGTTTCCATTTCACATATACTAAAAAATATTGCAATAATTTTGAATCGAATATGTTGGTTTATTATACGGAAGTAGTTGCAGCCGAGGTCGAACACAAGTAGCTTTAGGAAACTAATTAAATGCAAAAGTGCTAAGGTTCAACAATCTATACCATTTTAAAGGTGGATTTGGATTATTAAAGTAGAAAATTTCAGAATTAATAAAATAGTAAATGTCTTACTAAAAGAGATTAAAATTTACATATAGAAGTATCTTGGACTTAGGATTTAATCCACATATCATAGCATAGAACAGGAGCATGAAATTTAAACATACTAAGCACTTATTTTAAAGGAGAGTTGTATGTTGCACTTCACCTCTCGGTGCAAGTACAACGATCCTAACTCAATTCAACATTCTCATGAATGAATTTTGTTTTGGATCACAAACCTACTCCTCAACTCTATAATTTCCACTCTCGTGGTAAAGGAGTTGCCAAGAGAGAACCTCCTTACTCTCCTACCTATCTTCTCATATCAAGTAAAAGAGCATAAAACATACACATAAGGTGGCCAACCATACATGCTGAAAAGAAGAAACCGGTACTCACAAGGTGGAAAAACAAGCAACATAGCATTTAGTACGAAATTATCATGTTCCATACATGCTATGACATGGGAGCTACTCTCCCATGTCCAAGAAAAGGAAAAAACACGTCCATAATGGTGTACAATAGAAAATACACAAACATTTCAGAGTTCAACATGATTTTAGAGAAGGAAAAGCTCAGAAAAACCAAGGTATAACCCAATGAGAGTAGAATTCCAGCTTGAGGATGAAATTCCACTCCTACAGTTGTTCCAAACTGGACAAACCACTCTCCCAAGAAGCTTTATTGAGTGGACAAGCTCTGGTACACCTTGGATAATAAAAGAAGAAGAATGGGGTTCTTTTGCAAGAAACCACCCTCTTCCACCTCCAAAATCGCCCTCCTAGCTCTAGCCTTGCTCTGGGATGAAAAAGTTCCAAATTATAACCAAAGATAACTTCTCCATAGAGTGGTTTTGTCATTTAAAATGAAAGGAGTCATATTTTAAAATTGTTGAAACTGACAGGCACAAGGCGTGTCTTTCTCTAGACACGGTGTGTCCTGTCTCTGGGATTTTTTTTAGTGTAAAGCACATGATGTTTCTGATTTAATACATGTCGTATATGTTACCAGAAAGGCTAGACTTGGTTCTGAATTCCCAGGTACACGTTGTGTCTTTTGTGGACACGCCGTGTACTTTTCTTCAGAGTATGAAGTAACTGGCCATCTGGAAATGCACATCCCATGTCTTAAATAAGACACGTCGTGTGCATTGCTATTTCAGAAGAATTGAAGTTATGATCATCTGCAAGGCGTGGAGAAGTCCCGATAATGATGAGATTGAGTTGGGATATCTCTAATTTGATCCTTTTGATGCAAATCTGCAATACACATCATGTGATAAACAAAACAAGAAAAACTTGACAAGATGATATGAATAGTGGCTAAATGAGAATAAATTGAACTAAATTTGTGTGTGAAATCATGTAAAAATTTGATGTGGAAACCACACAACAAATCCCCCTAAGTTTGATCCATTTCTTGTCCTCAAGCAAAAATAGCGTAGTCACACAAATGAAGGAAAATTCAAGCTCATGCATCGATTAAATGAAATGAAGATATGCTATAAACTCAACCAACCATGTACATTAGGTTTATATTCATAGCCATCATCTCAATTTAAACATCCAAGATAGAGAAGTTTTAGTTCAGCAATGGTGGTCACAAATTAAGCGAAACAATCACCTAAACAACACTAAACATGATTTGGATAATCAAGCCAAACAACTAGTGGATTCACAGCATAAAATTTTCAGCTATTATGGATGTAAATGATGAAATCATAGCTAACTTTAACAATCTCATTTGAGCTCTCTTCTCAAAAGATATGATAATTGAATTTTTGGGATTCCGACACTCGACTGCTAATTTAGGCTTACGCACACGTGGAGTGCCGGTTGGGGTGTTGTTTTTACCCTCTTTTGATTTTCATATCACCTAACCATCATTGTCGGATCGGACTCACACTAGGCTAGCATGATATGTGGGTTGATTTCCATCTTTTATTAGGTAACTGAGAAAAAGATAAAAGAGATTTTAGCACAACACAAGAGAGTCACCGAGAAAGTTAAGTTAGCAAGATTTCATTCATTATTTTACAAAATTTTCACTGAAAAATCAGTTGTATATGCACTAAAAGTTTGGTAAGAGTATCTCGTATTCTGAACAGTGTTGTAGAGTTGGTTTATTCACTAAAATTTGAGACTGTTACATATTTTTAGCAATCAAAGATGTGAAAATTGAGAGTTCAAGCTACAATTATAAACTAGGATCATGTACATGGGGAATTTCATCTTCCATTTGATTCATGCATGTTCTTTACTAATTCTTTGATATAGCCCAAAGAAATACAAGGTATAAGATAGTTCAAGCATACAAGGTGCAAAAGTTCATTCTATCACAATAGCCTATAAAATTTATACTTTTTGATACATGAAAATGGGAAAAATAGATCCCAAGGTTGATGTTAATTGTATCTATAGAACAATCTCTAAAGTCTAATGAGAGAAAAAATCCCCTCAATTAACACTAGTCTTTTCCCAAGCATTACATCTATACAAATAGATAAAAAATGTTATACTGAGTAAGAGAAACACACACATAAACACACAGTCTCTCTCACACATGCACACACACATATATGTATGTATGTGTATATGCAAACATATGTATCTCTAAATATATGTATACATATATAAGTATATATAACATCTTCAGGTAAGTTTTTTTTACTTTTTAATAGCAGTAAGTTATATATCATAATAAATATTTCTATCCTTTTATAAATCATATTATTTCTGATACATAAAAATAGAAAAAGAGATTTCAAGTTTGTCTCATTTCTATTTATAGAATAAAATCTAAAGACTAGAAAGAGAGAAAAAATATCCTTCATTAACCATAATCATTGGCAAAATGTTACCGCTACACTAAGTTGCTTCTTTGAATAACTAGTACTCTTGTGTTACAATAGTAAGCTTTCAAGTATCATAAGTCTCTATCAGTGAATAAACCATATAGGGTTGTGAATGGGTAAGGGTAAACCCATTTACCCTTTACCCATACCCTGTAGGGGAAGGGTAAGGGTAAAGAAATTTTCTTACCCTTTACCTGCATATCCGTTACCCTTTAACCTGCTACTTTAGTGGGTAAGGGTAAGGGTAAGCCATTACCCATACCCTCTAACCCGCTACCCGCTAATATTTATGTATAATATATTACATATATGGTCCTTATGTGGTTAGATTCAACGAATTATTCAACATTATATGGTCATCATTTAATAGAATACATTTTTTTTGCTTCTTATGTAGCTAATTTGATTGTGTATACACCACCATTTTGGAGGCGTAAGACACACATTTAAGGAATAACTTGCTTTTATAGTTTTTACAATAAAAATCATGTGTGTAATGTTGTAGAAAATTACTTTTGAATTAATAGCCATTTTGGAGCGTATTCATATTTCACTTAAATGTATAAATGTATTAGGTATGCCATTATTGTTCCTATTAGTACAATTTTCAAAAGATATATAAATTCCCCACTTCACCCTTACCCTCCCCATTTACCATGTGGTTAAGAGGGTAAGGGTAAGGGGAGGGTAAGGATAGTGGTGGAGTGGGGAATTACCCATACCCTTACCCACTACACTAGGTGGGTAAGGGTAAGGGTAAGCCCTTACCCTCCCCATACCCTCCCCATTGACATCCCTAAAACCATATTTGATTCTCGAGTGCTGCAATTTATTTTGATTTAAGATTGGTCATTATAATTCCAATGACTGCAACATTAGAACAATATTTTTCAAAAATACATCATCACATTACTAGTTGTTTAGTGATTGAACTCTTCCTGCATATGCTTTTTGGTAAGTCATAATTTATGTGTGACTTCTGATTCAATTTTTGAAACTAAAGTTTCATTCACTTCCAAGTGATTGGTTTTTCGTAAGTGTAAATATGAAAGTCATGAAAAAATATTTTTGATTTTTTTAATAATGTATAATAAACAAGGACCTCAAATATGTGAAGAAGACATCATATCCGTAGATAACTATTATTTTTTTTCAACCATAGTAACTTGAAGAAGTGACTAGTATGGATTTTACGCCTTCAAAAAATATTTCCATATGGCAAATCATAATTCAAATGAAAATATTTTCATTAAAAATAACATCACAATCACTTGATATGTAAATAGTTTTGAAATAATACCTACATGTTAGGTTCTTGTCAATATGATTACTAGTTCATTATTGTTTAACATAATATATAATTTTATTTTTAGTGTATTCTTCATGAACCATATACTGAATTTTTTACATATCATACTACTTAGACATGAAGACCAAAAAAACTAGATAAATCACATTCTTTTGTCACTGGTATAGTGAGATTGTTCTTTTAGGGTGCTCATAAATTTTAATTTAAGAAATCACACTCATAATGTTGGTTATAGCTTAAAAAATTTACATAGTGTAATAGATTGTATAATTTTGAATCAGATAATGTTATAGTTTAGACAATAAATCATATTCTCACTGCTAACATCCTGAGCCATAAATATTTTATATGAATAATTTATGAAGAATGAAGAATATAATATTTTAATCAGATAATTGTATAGATAATAATTTTATTTGCTACGAAAGTCATTTTCTATTCTTTTTAAGAGAAAACTCAAGAAATATTTTTATATGTATGTCGATAGATCCTACAACTTCACAATACTCGAGTTCTAATACTTACATAAAATTTAACACGAAAACTACCTAAAAAACTCCAGTTTGTAAGTGTTTGGGACCAGTTATGACAAACAAATCAGATCCTAATAATACAGTTTTCTTATCAATGAAGATTCAATTCTTTGTTGTTGTTGTTTCGATCTTGAAAATCAATGCAAAATTATGACAAGGAAGAATAATTTTACGTAAAATATCATAAAATCAGAAAGTTACTAGTTGTTTTGGGGTTTGAATACTGGATAACAAAACATGGTCTAGATCCTACATAATTTTTAAATGTGTGCATACATTTCCAATGATCAATATTTTTTAATATAAATAATTTATAAACGAAAATATTATATCTGTCAATTGATAGAAGAAAATGTAATATCAATATATCCTCAGTTCCTACGTTAAAACATAGTTTTACTCTATTTTGGGAATAGTAACCTACTGGGGTTCTAAAGCCCATTTGGTCATGAATCCACATCCAATTTCTAAATATTATAGTTTATTTTGATAAATAATCAAAATTATTATAATTTCAACCTACATTATGTTAGAAAACTATTAATGAATACTAGTCCGCAAATCACTGCCTAGTCTAGTGCTAGAATGGTGACCTATATAGGTTGCAAGAAACAACTCGGATTTATGCTTGACTAGTGTGAGTTTTTCTTATATGTATTGCAACACTTCTAGTTGCACTCAAACCATATTAGAAGTTTAATTTTAATTTAGGCATCATCGAACAACATGTAGTGTAGCAGTAATTTGTTTTCTTTTTATATTTATTAATACCTTCTTCTTACTAATTTGGGTTCAATTTGTGAAATTTAATTTCTTATTCAATATTGTAATTCATGGTACCAATGTAAATTTACAAAATAAAACAAATAATTTTAGATAAAAACATTATACAGTAGGCAACATACTAGTAGTTGAGTGGTAAAATAGTATCATGTCATGGTTTAGATCCTGCTTCAGTTTTAAATTGATGCATTTATTTATATTTGTCGATATTTTTATCATAATTAAGATAATGAGGAATTTACCATTTAATTTATTATGGGATAGAAAAATGTAACTATTGTTACCCATATCATCAAAAGTAGGGGTACTATAATTCATAATAGTAACCTACCAAGGTTCATAAACCTCTCCTGGTATGGTATTCGATTCACAATTATTGCAATATTTTTTAGTAGAAGTGAAATGGTAACCACTCTATCCTACATAGTATAACAATAATAGATTTCTTTAAAAGTAAACAAAGCACTAGTAGTCTAATGGTAGGGCGATGAGCCTATGAGGCTGTAACTAGTCTCTCAGGCACACACCCCAGGTTTGATTCTTGGATGGTGCAATTTTTTTACAAAATTATTATCTATTTAATTGAATCTCTAGTGATCTAGTGGTAGGCTTCATTGTTCTTTAATTAATAAAAAATATTTATTTTGCATCATGATTTAACACTAGGTTGTTGAAATTTGTTTTGATATTCAAAATAATTGAAATTGTAATCAATGTAAAAGTACGGCAACGTAAAACTAATTTTAGATGGTAAAAAATTGTAATATTGACAAATAACTACATTTTTATGATTTAATAGACCATGTCATGGTATAGACCCTGCATAGTTTCTGGACGGCACATTCCTCCTGCATCGATTATAATTTTTTTATCATGAATTATATAAGAAGAAACATCACATTTATAAAGATAAGAAAACACATATCTAAGTGTTATTCATTCTTGCACAATCGAAGCACTAGTACAATTGTTGTAATTTATGTGTCTGTGTGTGTGTGTGTGTTTGTATATGTAGGACATTGTGAATGCTTTTTTTACTTACTAGTAGAAGTAGTGTGTCATTTATCACGATAAATATATCAATCTTTCTATAAATATTCTACTTTTTGATACATGAAAATGGGAAAAAGAGATCATAGGTTGATGTTAATTGTATTTACAGTATAATCTCTAAAATCTAATGAGAGAAAAGATCCCCTCCTTTAACATTGGTCTTTCCCCAAGCATTACATCTATACAAATGGATGATAAATATTGTACTGAGTTAGAAAAACATGCATGCACACACATACACACTCTCTCTTTCACGCGCGCAAACACATATATATGTATGTATGTGTAAATGTATATATATTTATATCTAAATATATGTATATATAAAGACATATAACATCTTCATGCAAGTTTCTTTTTACTCTTTAGTAGTAGTAAATTATATATCATAATAAATATATCTGGCCTTTTATAAAAAAAATCTTCTTTCAGATACACATAAATAGAAAAGGAGATTTCAAGTTTGACTCATTTCAATTTATTGAATAAATTCTAAAGACTAGACATAGAAAAAAATCTCCTTCATTAAGCATAATCATTGGCCAAATGTTACCACTATATGAAGTTGCTTCATTGAATAACTAGTACTCTAGTGTTAGAATAGTAACCTTTCAAGTTACATAAGTCTCTATCAGTCACCAAATCAAATTTTATTCTCGAGTGTAGCAATTTATTTTGATATATGATTGGTCATTATAATTCCAACGACTGCAACATTAGAACAATATTTTTTTAAAAAGACATCATCGCATTACTAATTGTTTAGTGACTGTATTATTCCTACTTATGCTTTTTGGTAAGTCATAATTTATGTGTGACTCATATTTTGAGAACTCTAATTCAATTATTGAAACTAAAGTTTCATTCACTTCCAAGTGATTGATTTGTTGTAAGTGTAAATATGAAAGCTATAGAAAAATATTTTTGATTTTTACTGTATAATGTATAACAAATAAGGACCTCAAAGATGTGAAGAAGAAATAATATCCGTAGATAACTATGATTTTTTTTCAACCATAGTAATTTGAAGAAGTGATTAGTGCGGATACTCCTTCAAAAAATATTTTCACATTGCAAATCATAATTCAAATGAAAATATTGTCATTAAAAATAACATCACAATCACTTCATATTTACATAGTTCTGTAATAATATCTACAATTTAGGTTCTTGTCAATACTATTACTAGCTCATTATTGTTTAATGTAATATATAATGTTATTTTTTTGTTTATTTTTCATGAACCATATACTGAATTTTTTTTTCACATCGTACTACTTAAACATGAAGAACAAAAAATATTAGATAAATCACATTCTTTTGTCACTGGTACAGTGAGATTGTTCTTTATATGTATTATAACACTTTTAGTTTCACTCAATCTAGATTAGAAGTTTAATTTTAATTTAGGCATCGTCAAATAAAATGTAATGTAGTGGTAATTTATTTTCTGTTTATATTTATTAATACCTACTTCTTACGAATTTGGATTGAATTTATGAAATTTAATTTGTTATTAAATATTGTTATACCTGCTACCAACGTAAATTTACAAAATTGAAGAAATAATCTTAGATAAAAACATTATACATTAGGCAACTTACTTGTTGTTGAGTGGTAAAATAGTATAATGTCATGGTTTAGATCCTGCTTTAGTTTCAAATTGATGCATTTATTTATATTTGTCTATATTTATAGTATAATAATTAATATTGGGAGGAATTGAACATTTAATTTATAATTGAGATAGAAAAATGTAACTATTGTTACCCACAACTTCAAAAGTTGTGGTACCATAATTCATAATAGTAAATTTCCAAGGCTAATAAACCTCTCCTTGTCTGGTATTCCATTCAGAGTTATTTTAATATTTTTAGTAGATTTGAAATGTTAACCACTCCATTTTCTATAGTATAACAATAATAGTTTTCTATAAAAATCAACAAAGCACTAATAGTCTAGTGGTAGGGAAATAAGGCTGTGAGGTTGTAACAAGTCTTTTAGGTACACAACTTAGGCTCATTTCCTGGCCGGTGCAATTTTATTACAAAATCATAATCCATTTATTTGAATCTCTAGTGTTCTAGTCGTAGACTTCATTGTTCTTTAATTCCTAAAAAATTATTTATTATGCAGCATGGTTCAACTCTTAGTTGTTGAAATTTGTTTTGATATTCAAAATAATTAAAATTGCAGTTAATGAAAAAGTATGACAATGTAAAACCAATTTTAGATGAAAAAATTGTAATATTGGCAAATAACTAGATTTTGGTGATTTAATAGATCATGTAATGGTGTAGACCCTGCATAGTTTCTGGATGGCACATTCCTCTTACGTTTGTCATTATTTTTTTGATCATGAATTATATAAGTGGAAACATCACATTTATAAAGATAAGAAAACATATATCTAAATGTTATTTGTTCTTGTACAGTTGAAACACTAGTACACTTGTTGCAATTTATGTGTCTGTGTGTGTTTGTGTATGTAGGACCTTGTGACTGCTCCTTTTACATTCTAGTAGAAGTAGTGTGTCATTTATCAGAATAAATATATCAATATTTTTATAAAAAGTACAGTTTTTTTATACATGAAAATGGGAAAAAGACATCCCAAGGTTAATGTTAATTGTATTTATAGCATAATCTCTAAAGTCTAGTGAGAGAAAAACTCCATCCATTAACATTGGTGTTTTCCCAAGCGTTACATCTATACAAATAGATAAAAAAATATTCTACTTGAGTTAGACAAACATGCAAACACACATAAACACACTCTCTCTCCCACATGCACACACACACATATATATATATATTGTTGGCTAAATTGACATTAGCATAATCCCTTTTGTTTTGATAATGACAAACATTTCATTCTTGTGGTTTTAACGTGCTATTTGAGTATTTCAGGAACAAGCATATAAGGTGGTGGATAACAAAGACTTGGAAGAAACAATTTGATAAAATCGCTTTATTTTCATGATTGTTATCAAATGTAAATGCTTGTACAAAGTATATAATGTACAAGTAATTAGATATCATGTAAATCAAGCGTTTAGATCTTCCCTATCCACTCACAACACTTAGATAGGCCATTCCCCAAGATAGTATCACAATTACACATTGATACACACACTTAGTAAATGAATACATTGAGTCAGTAATATTCTCGGTCGACAAATCGTCGATCGAGAAAATATCGGTCGACAAATCTTCGACCGAGAAACTCTCGGTCGACAAAATCTTCGATCGAGAATAGACCCTACTAGCCGTTAGACCCAGCAGACAAAGTGGTTGGGAGTTGGGAATGAACGTTGTAAACACTTGCTCCAGGAGGACCCTCGGTCGACAAATCTTCGACCGAGAAGGACTCTCGGTCGACAAATTGTCGATCGAGAAAAGTTCTGTCTGCACTTTTCAGGGTCAATTAACTAGTCGTTGCAAATGCAATTAGTGGACACATAACGGCTAGTTGAGCACTAAGAACCCCCTAGAAAGTATCTAGAATGTCCTTAAGCACTTGTAGGTCATTCCTATAAATAGGACATGCCTTAGGACACCTAAACTTACCCAAGCTACACATGTGCTACACTTGAGATTGAATACTCATTGGCAATCTGTTTTGAGCAATAGAGCAATTCCTACATTGGCTATTCATTCACATTGCTCCAACTTCGTGTCCTATAGGCTAGTATCTCCTATCCACAACACTTACACTTCTACATACATTGGTTAGGAGATCAAAACGCTTGATATAGGAAATCAAGCCTTGAGCTACAAGTGGTATTGTAATTTCTGTTTTCTTTCTTGTTCCTTTGTATCTTTTGTATTCTCCTTGCTACTCCTAGGGTTGGAGGCTGCGGATTGGAGAAGGTTCTTCTCGGAGGAGAAGGTGGACTTCAAGCTACTTCAAGAAGGCTATCGCAACGGGAAGCTACTTCAAGAAGGTTATTGCAACGGGAAGCTACTTCAGGAGGAAGGCTGCTTCAAGGTTGGTGCAATTGCTTCTAGGTGAAGGCTGCTTCAAGGTTGGTGTGATTACTTCAAGGTGAAGGCTGCTTGAAGGGTTTAGGGAGAGAATTGTAATTTTATGTAAAGTCCTTGCGAGGTAATAAAATTAAATTCTTTCCAAATCCCAGTTGGGTAAGCAACCGGGTAGTGGACTAACTGCCTTAGTATTTGCTAAGGTAGGAACCACTCTAAATCCTTGTCCCCTTGTCCAATATTTTTGTGATTGGTTGTTTGAGTTCAATAAATTGTTAAAATTATCTATAAAACTCTATTCACCCCCCCTCTAGTAGTTTTCAATTGGTATCAGAGCAGGCTTCAAGGAACCCTAACCAGGTCTTGAAGAATGAAGGGTGGAGGTGACTACAACCGCAGGCAAAGGAGAAACTTGGACCAACTTTCAACAAGTTGCAATTGGTGTTTAGGAACAAACCATACAACAATCGGTTGTCCATGGAGAGAAAAGAAGAAAGAGGTCCACAAAAATTGTCTCATTGCTACAACCAATGAAGAAGAAGAAGAAGAAGAGGTAAGCCTTCTTGATTTATCAAAAGAAGAGCTAATTTCTAGTCTTGAAGAAACACACAATAAGTATATTGAGTGCAAGAAGAAATTAAAGAAATCTAGTAAAACAAACGATGAGTTAAATGCTAGACTTCTTGCTCTTATATCCGAAAATGAAGATTTATATGCTAAATTGAATAATCTTGGTTTTGAAAAAGATAGCATTGTTTCTGAAAATCGTACTTTGAAATCATCTTTAAGTAGTAGTGATGTGAAGATTTTTACTCTAGAAACAAATTATGATCTTCTATATCAAGAAAAGGTTGGATTACTTGCAAAGTTAAATGATCTTCAAAAACAACCTGTTTTGTGTACACATCTAGATTATGATAATATAGTGAAAGAAAGGAATTCTTTATTATCTAATCTAGATCAAGAAAAACTAGATATTAAGAAAAGAATGGATGAGATTGCTAAGTTGCAACAAGAAGTTAGTAGGTTAAGTAACAATGGAATCCTTGATAGAATACTGGATGACTCCTATCATCAAATTGGGAGAAGAGGACTAGGTTATAAGCCCAAAGGGAAATCTCATCAACAACCTAGTTGGAGAAAGACACGAGAACATCAAGCTACATTTGTACCAAAGAGCAACCTAGAACAAAACCATAGAAAAAGACTTGAGGTTGATTCTATATGTTGCCATTATTGCTCACGTCTTGGACATTACTCTTTTTCATGCCCATACAAGAAAAAGAATGTTGAGTTAGTATGGGTTCCAAAACCCCCAAACTAAATGGATAAAATTAAGTTGAGATGTGACCAAAGACTCTAAGTGGTATATCTCTATGTCTATCTCAACTTAACATAATAGGACACCAAGTTAATCCAAGAAATTAAATTTCCAAATATACATCTTAAACTACTTGTTTAGTTTGGATTCACAAAATGTATATGATTAGTTGAGATTTAACCTAAATGTTGCTTTGATATTTAAATATCTCAACTAAATCGAGCTTTAACTTTCATACTTTTGCTTTTAATTATAAACAATATTTGAAAACAGGTTTGAAACAACACAGAACCTTTCTCGGTCGAGACACTGTCGACCGAGGGATCTGTCGGTCGAGAAATGGTCGACCGAGCAGGCTTCTGTTGTCAAGTCTGACATAAATCTTCTGAAATTGTTTTTCAATCAACCTAGTTTGCTATCAAATTGTCATTGATGATTGAATTAACATGCAAATCAAGAATAAAATCTTGGAAGACAATTTTTGTAGCAAGACATATTGATTGTTTACATTATATGACATTATGAGTAGAAAATCCTTAAACATATTGCAAAAGTGCTGTGAGAAGACTAATCTTGAACAAACCTTATTCATTGTTTGAAAAGTTTCTTCGGAATGATCAGTTATAAAAGTTTGTCTTAAAATTGAAAACTTATATGAGACTAATTTGGTTTACTCTCAATGGTTGGATTTAAAACTGAAAAATCATGATTGGCTTAACCAAGGAAATTACTATTTTATCATAGATATGCTTCATCATGATCATTATGTTTCATTGGTTTAAAATAAGCTTTGATTCATATATACAAACCATGAATGATCATTGTGATTCAGAAAATTGCAAATGTCATTAGCATAAAAGCATCTTGACATAATAGATAATGCTTGTGGACACAACTTGTAATGATGATGTTGCTATGACAAGCCAAACGGTGCCTCTTAGAACAAAATATTAATGTTTTCATCTATTTGCTTGTTCTAAGAAATCAAAAGCAAAAATCTTGACTTTAAGATATTAATCTTGCTTTCAAAATATATGTTTCTAAAGGATCTTATGATAAGGGTATAAGAAGAAATGGGATTTGATATTTATGTACCCATAGCAAAGCATATGAAACATCATTTACAATGAATGTAAAACATGCATTCTAGAAAAATCAAGGTCAAATACTTCACTATGATGTTCATATTAAGTCTTCATAATAGGTATATCTTAATGTGCTTCAAATTGATATTTATAGCTATCTGCAGAAATTATACTTCACATATGAATGTTTATCTTGGAAATCTGCAGAATTTGCCTCTTGGTTAAAATTAAAATTGACCAAGGGGCGCCATGGTCGTAGTCCAGGGCGACCTAAAATAAGCTTTGACAAAATGCTTATATTGACATCATTTTATTGTACTTAATCTTAGTATACGTTTGATAAAGGTCAAAATCAAAATTTAAAATCATTTGTGACCTTAGAAGCCTTAAATTGTAAGATTAAGGGGGAGCTCATAAAAACAAATTTGATTATTTGATTAAGAAGCGTACAAAAATATTGCAAACATCATTTGAAGCCTATTATGACCTTAGTATTTTTACTCTTGGTTATGAAGAAATCAACAAATTTCATAAAAAGATATATCTTGTTCTTAAAGGAATTCTCTAGACAAATTAGGGGTTAACATCCTGTGCATTTGGCTAGAGAAATTTTTATGTACTCTAAGATTAAAGAATTCTCATTTCATTTTTAGGGCTTAACATCCCTTGTAAAATGGATGAGAAATCAATACACAAATGCCATGAACCTAAAAGGAACTCATATCATTTCAAGGCTTAACATACATTGCAAATGAGTGAGAAATAAATTATGACTAAATTTAACAATCATTGCTTTGCTTTAATCCCTTGTTTTCTAATTGAATATCTCTTTAAGGGGGAGCATAGCATAAAATTAAGGGGGAGAAATAAAATCTATTATATTGGATATCTTTTTGAAATGACAAAGGGGGAGAAATAATATAAAATCAAAAAAACATAAAATAAAAATATGAGTTTCATAATATCTCGGCCAACATCCACTTGCAAAACAAGAATGGCTACAAAAGGTAATCTTCAGGTATGAAACTCACATGATTTATATTTCCTTATTTTATATTTAGGAAATGTTTGTCATCTTCAAAAAGGGGGAGATTGTTGGCTAAATTGACATTAGCATAATCCCTTTTGTTTTGATAATGAAAAACATTTCATTCTTGTGGTTTTAACGTGCTATTTGAGTATTTCAGGAACAAGCATATAAGGTGGTGGATAACAAAGACTTGGAAGAAACAATTTGATAAAATCGCTTTATTTTCATGATTGTAATCAAATGTAAATGCTTGTACAAAGTATATAATGTACAAGTAATTAGATATCATGTAAATCAAGCGTTTAGATCTTCCCTATCCACTCACAACACTTAGATAGGCCATTCCCCAAGATAGTATCACAATTACACATTGATACACACACTTAGTAAATGAATACATTGAGTCACTAATATTCTCGGTCGACAAATCGTCGATCGAGAAAATATCGGTCGACAAATCTTCGACCGAGAAACTCTCGGTCGACAAAATCTTCGATCGAGAATAGACCCTACTAGCCGTTAGACCCAGCAGACAAAGTGGTTGGGAGTTGGGAATGAACGTTGTAAACACTTGCTCCAGGAGGACCCTCGGTCGACAAATCTTCGACCGAGAAGGACTCTCGGTCGACAAATTGTCGATCGAGAAAAGTTCTATCTGCACTTTTCAGGGTCAATTAACTAGTCGTTGCAAATGCAATTAGTGGACACATAACGGCTAGTTGAGCACTAAGAACCCCCTAGAAAGTATCTAGAATGTCCTTAAGCACTTATAGGTCATTCCTATAAATAGGACATGCCTTAGGACACCTAAACTTACCCAAGCTACACGTGTGCTACACTTGAGATTGAATACTCATTGGCAATCTATTTTGAGCAATAGAGCAATTCCTACATTGGCTATTCATTCCCATTGCTCCAACTTCGTGTCCTATAGGCTAGTATCTCCTATCCACAACACTTACACTTCTACATACATTGGTTAGGAGATCAAAATGCTTGATATAGGAAATCAAGCCTTGAGCTACAAGTGGTATTGTAATTTCTGTTTTCTTTCTTGTTCCTTTGTATCTTTTGTATTCTCTTTGCTACTCCTAGGGTTGGAGGCTGCGGATTGGAGAAGGTTCTTCTCGGAGGAGAAGGTGGACTTCAAGATACTTCAAGAAGGCTATCGCAACGGGAAGCTACTTCAAGAAGGTTATTGCAACGGGAAGCTACTTCAGGAGGAAGGCTGCTTCAAGGTTGGTGCAATTGCTTCTAGGTGAAGGCTGCTTCAAGGTTGGTGCGATTACTTCAAGGTGAAGGCTGCTTGAAGGGTTTAGGGAGAGAATTGTAATTTTATGTAAAGTCCTTGCGAGGTAATAAAATTAAATTCTTTCCAAATCCCGGTTGGGTAAGCAACCGGGTAGTGGACTGACTGCCTTAGTATTTGCTAAGGTAGGAAGCACTCTAAATCCTTGTCCCCTTGTCCAATATTTTTGTGATTGGTTGTTTGAGTTCAATAAATTGTTAAAATTATCTATAAAACTCTATTCACCCCCCCTCTAGTAGTTTTCATATATGTATGTATGTGTATATGTATATATATGTATCTCTAAATATTTGTATATGTATAAGTATATATAACATATTTAGGCAAGTTTTTTTTACTTTTTAGTAGTAGTAAGTTATATTTCATCATAAATGTATCCATCCTTTTATAAAACATCATCTTTCTGATACATAAAAATAGAAAGAGAGATTTCAAGTTTGACTCATTTCTATTTATTGAATAAAATCTAACAACTAGACAGGGAAAAAAATCTCCAACATTAAGCATAATCATTGGTTAAACGTTACCTCTATACTTAGATGCTTCATTGAATAACTAGTACTCTAGTGTTAGAATAGTAACCTTTCAAGGTACATAAGTCTCTATCAGTCACCAAATCATGTTTGTTTCTCATGTATTTCAATTTATTTTGATATAGGATTGGTCATTATAATTCCAACGAATGCAACATTAGAACAATATTTTTCAAAAGGACATCATCAGATCACTAATTGTTTAGTGACTGAATTCTTCTTACTTATGCTTTTTGGTAAGTCATAATATATGTGTGACTTATTTTATGAAAATTGTATTCAATTTTTGAAACTAAAGTTTCATTCACTTGCAAGCGATTGGTTTGTTGTAAGTGTAAATACAAAAGTTGTAAAAAAATATTTTAGATTTTTATTTTATAATGTATAACAAATAAGGACCTCAAAGATGTGAAGAAGAAATCATATCCGTAGATAACTATGATTTTTTTCAAACATAGTAACTTGAAGAAGTGACTAGTGAGAATGTTGCTCCTTCAAAAAATATTTTCATATGGCAAATCATAATTCAAAAGAAAATATTATCATTAAAAAACATCACAATCACTTCATATGTACATAGTTTTCTAATAATATCTACACTTTAGGTAATTGTCAATATGGTTACTAGTTCATTATTGTTCAACGTAATATATAATGTTATTTTTAGTCTATATTTCATGAACTGTATACTGAATTTTTTCACATCATACTACTTAAACATGAAGACTAAAAAATATATATAAATCACATTCTTTTGTCACTGGTACAGTGAGATTGTTCTTTTAGGGTACTCATAAATCTTAATTTTAAAAATCACACTCATAATGGTGGTTATAGCTTTAAAAAAATTTACATAGTGTGATATATTGTATAATATTTGATCATATAAAGTTATAGATTCGACAATAAACATGTTTACACTGCTAACATCCTTAGCCATAAATATTTTATATGAATCATTTAAGAAGAATGAAGAACATAATTATATAGGTAATATTGATATTTTCTACCAAAGTCATTTTCTGTTCTTTTTATGAAGAAACTCAGGAACTAGTTTTATGTGTAAGTGGATAGATCCTTCAAAGAAAGAAGTCGAACCATCTAACCAGCCCTTCCACACCACAAGCTTCCTCAAGCCTCTCGAGCCTAGATAAAGATGATGATGACATAGGAGGGACAGTTGCAGGCACAACTTCAAAGGACGAGAGAGCCAACGTAAAAACCACCCCAAGGTTGGAACCTCGTACAAAAAAAAGCACCACAACAGTTAGAATCTCATCAAGACACCAACACAAAGAAAACAAATGCCCTATCAAGAATGCTTGACTTGAATAGCAGCCCAAAAGAGGACAAGGTTGCATCGAAGGAACCTAAATCAGTCATCGTCAGGGATGAAAGAACTTCCATAGAAGATCTCACATCATGAGAAACAAGAGATCGCAACAAGCTCTCAGATGACATGATATTCAGAATGGATATCTGCAACAATTTTCTACAAGACCCATCACAGTACGAGCATAATGATTCATTCTATGACAGAAGGATGGCTGTGACGTTAACCGCGCTCAATTCAGTAGAATTAGAGAAGCCATCAATAGAGAACCATCCCATAGAAGACTTAATCGTCGAGAAGTGTTCAAAAACCCAGTTGGTCATGAATCCACATTCAAGTTCCAACTATTGTAGTTTATTTTGATAAATAATCAAAACTATTATAATTCAGTCTACACAGTGTTAGAAAAATATTTATGTATATTGGTCACCAAAGCACTACCTAGTCTAGTGCTAGAATGGTGACATGTATAGGTTAAAAAATATATGCAAGAAACAACTCAGATTTATGCTCGACTAGTGTGAACTTTTTTATACGTATCGCAACACTTCTAGTTGCACTCAAACCATATTAGAAGCTTAATTTTAATTTAGGCATCATCGAATAACATGTAGTGTAGGGGTAATTTTTTTTCTTTTTATATTTATTAAAACCTACTTCTTACTAGTTTGGGTTCAATTTGTGAAATTTAATTTGTTATTAAATATTGTTGTTCCTACTACAAATGTAAATTTACAAAATTAAACAAATAATTTTAGATAAAAATATTATACAGTAGGAAAGTTACTAGTTGTTGAGTGGTAAAATAGTATCATATCATGGTTTAGATCCTGCTTCATTTTCAAATTTATGCATTTATTTATATTTGCTGATATTTTTATTATCATAATTAATATAATGAGGAAAAGAACATTTTATTTATTATTGAGATAGAAAAATATAACTATTATTACCGACATCATCAAAAGTAGTGGTACTATAATTCATAATAGTAACCTGCCAAGGTAACCTCTCCTTGTCTGGTATTCGATTCACAAGTATTACAATATTTTTTAGTAGATGTGAAATGGTAACCACTCTATACTACATAGTATAAGAATAATATTTTTCTATACAAATTGACAATGCACTAGTAGTCTAGTGGTAGGTCGTTGAGCCTCTGAGGTTGTAACTAGTCTCTTAGGCACACAACCCAAGTTCAATTCTTGGCTGGTGCTGTTTTTTTACAAAATTATTATCCATTTAATTGAATTTCTAGCAATCTAGTGGTAGACTTTATTGTTCTTTAATGCTACAAGTGAGCTTATTCCACGCAACAAGAGAAAGAGGATGAGATTTATGATTACCCCCCACACAAAGGACCGAATGCTTCTGTCTATATTATCACAGATTTTCAAAGGTAGCATAGCCGTTTGCATAACATAACTAGGGATAGAAGTTAATGTTGACTTAGCAAGGCAAACTCTTCCAGCGAGGCTCAAGCACCTAGCAGCCCACGAGTTGATAGATGAAGACACCCTCTCTATAACATGGCTATAGGTGTCTTTCCTGACTCTGCCATGGTTAAGGGGGACTCCCAAATATCTTCCGAGATCTTCTGTAACCGTGAACCCACTCATTTTGCTGATCTCCTTGCGGGTACTGTTGGGAACATCCTTGGAGAAGAAAATGCTGGATTTATTAGTAGATATGGCCTGGCCAGAAACTTCCCCAAAGTCCTTGAAACACTTGAGGATAGATCTCATTTCTTTCTTGTCAGCCTTAGCAAACAGGAGCATATCATCTGCAAAACAAAGATGCGATATACCGGGTCCTTTACTGTGCAATTTCACAGGAGTCCATTTTTTCATCTTCATAAGGACCTCAATTGATTGGCAGAGTCTTTCTAGGCACAAAACAAAGAGGTAGGGGGAGAGGGGGTCTCCTTGTCGGAGTCCCCTGGTAGCTGTGAATTTCCCTGCGCTTTTGCCATTCCAGAGAATGTCAGTCTCACCATTCGCCAAAGAGTTAAGGATGTAATTGCATATAGTAGATGGCAGCCCAATCTTCTCAATTGTGTCTGCAATGAACGGCCAAGTCATCTTATCGTAAGCCTTAGACAGGTCGATTTTAATAGCCATGGTCTGCTTTTTATTCTTCCTCCTCATAACGTGTAGTACTTCTTGTGCTACCGTTATGTTGTCAGAAATTTTCCATGCTATCGACAGACATAGATGGCCGTCTTTCTTTACAGAAAATAATCTTTGGAATTGGCTGACGAAGAACATAAAGGATGATAAGACGGGAAGCGTAGCATTCATGATTGGATGCTGGCATGTGTGGAAATGTAGAAACCTCGAGGTGTTTGAAAAACAGAAGCAGCCGAGTAACATTACTGTCTATCTTATCCAAAAGAAGGTTACCCTCAATGCTATTGCACATAGGCCGGAAACAACAGGAGGAACGAATCTGAATAGAGAGCAAGCGAAATGGAAGAAATCGGCAGTAGGAACTTTGAAGTTTAACACAGATGCAACGTTTAAAAACAAGGACTCCTTGTCTACGGTTGCTGTTGTTGGGAGGGACAATGAGGGCAGATGGAGAGGGGGATGGGCTACGAAGATCAGGGCCTCAAATGTTTTAGAAGCTGAAATCCGTGCTATTGAATTAGCTACTGATATAGGTAGCAAATTGAATGTTGAAAATCTGATGATTGAGACTGATTCTAAAGGAGCTAAAGAGGCTGTAGATAAAGATGTGGGTGAAAACCCTAAACTAGCTAAATGGCTGGGAAGAATTAGAGGAAGATGGAGGAGTCAATGGCAGTGCACGAATATCCACCGAGAAGGTAACACTGCAGTGGACAGGCTGGCTAAGCTGCACCAAAAAACCCATGGAGAATTCTATAATTATAGAACCCCTCCACAAACTTTAGTTGATATCATCATCCGAGAGTCATGTAATGGTAGTAGTACTACCACATTTCCTTTTAGCAATTCGGGGTCAGTTTGTAATTTGAATTTGAGTTTGCTTGTATGAGAGGGGCGAGATGAATAAAAAACCCTCTGACTTACCCAAAAAAAATAATAATAAAAATTATTCATTGTGCAGCATGGTTCAACTCTAGGTTGTTAGAATTTGTTTTGATATTCAAAATAATCAAAATTTCAATCAATACAAAAGTATGATAATGTGAAACTAATTTTAGATGGGAAAACATTGTAATAGACCATGTCATGGTATAGACCTTGTATAATTCTTGGATGGCTCATTCCTCTTTCATTTATTACAATTTTTTTACTATGAATTATATAAGAGGAAACATCGCATTTATAAAGATAAGAAAATATATAACTAAATGTAATTCGTTCTCTCACAGGCGAAGCACGAGTGCACTTGTTGCAATTTATGTGTCTATGTGTTTGTATATATTGGACATTGTGAACAATTTTTTTACTTACTAGTAGAAGTAGTGTGTCATACATCACAATAAATATAATAATGTTTTAATAAAAATTCTACTTTTTGATACATGAATATGGTAAAAAGTGATCCCAAGATTGATATTAATTATTTCTATAGCATAATATCTAAAGTCTAGTGAGAGAAAAAATAATCTAAATTACACTAGTCTTAGGCCAAGCATTAGATATATACAAATAGAAGAAAAAAAATATTATACTGAGTAAGAGAAACATACACACAAACACACATAAACAGACTCTCTTTCTCAGGCACGCGCACACACATATATATATGTATATGGGTATATGTATATATATGTATCTCTAAATATATGTATACATATATAAGTATATATAACATCTTCAGGCAAGTTTCTTTTTACTTTTTAGTTCTAGAAAATTATATATTATAATAAATATAATCATCCTTTTATATGGGTATATGTTTGGGATCAGTGATGACAAACAAATTGGAGCCTAATGAAGCTGCTAATCTTATCAATGAAGATTCAATTCTTTGTTTTTCATGTTTTGATCTTGAAAATCAATGCAAAAATATGACAATGAAGAATAATTTTAGGTAAAATATCATTAAATTAGAAACTTACTAGTTGTTTTGGGGTTTAAATAGTGGATAACGTGGTCTAAATCCTGCATAATTTTTAGATGTATGCAATTATTTACAAATAGCAATATTTTTTAATACATAATTTATAAAAGAAAATATTACATCTTTCAATTGACAGAAGGAAACGTAATATCAATATATCATTAGTTCCTACGTCAAAAAATAGTCACACTCTATTTTGTTAATAGTAACGTGTTGGGGTTAAAAAACCATTTGGTCATGAATCCACATCCAATTTCCAACTATTGTAGTTTATTTTGATAAATAATCAAAATCATTATAACTTCAACCTAAATAATGTTAGAAAAATATTTATGTATATTGGTCATCAAAGCACTACCTAGTCTAGTGCTAGAATGGTGACGTGTATAGGTTAAAATATATATGCAAGAAACAACTCGGATTTATGCTCGACTAGTGCGAGTTTTTCTTATATGTATTGCAACACTTCTAGTTGTAGTCAAACAATATTAGAAGTTTAATTTTAATTTAGGCATCATCAAATAACATGTAGTGTAGCGGTAATTTGTTTTCTTTTTATATTTATCAATACCTACTTCTTATTAATTTGAGTTTAATTTGTGAAATTTAATTTATTATTAAATATTGTTATTCTTGTTACCAATGTAAATTTACACAATTTAACAAATAATTTTTGTTGTTGAGTGGTAAAATAGTATCATGTCATGGTTTAGATGTCGCTTCAGTTTCAAATTGATGCATTTATTTATATTTTTCGATATTTTTATTATCATTATTAAAAATAATGAGGAATTGAACATTTAATTTATTATTGAGATAGAAAAATGTAACTATTATTACCTACATTATCAAAAGTAGTGGCACTATAATTCATAATAGTAACCTGTCAAGTCTCATAAACCTCTCCTGGTCTGGTATTTGATTCACAATTATTGCAATATTTTTTAGTAGACGTGAAATGGTAACCACTCCATTCTACATAGTATAAAAATAATAGTTTTCAATAAAAATCAACAAAGCACTAGTAGTCTAGTGGTAGGGTGTGAGCCTATGAGGTTGTAATTAGCCTCTCAAGCACGCAACCCATATTCAATTCCTAGATAGTGCATTTTTTTATAAAATTATTATCCATTTAAATGAATCTCTAGTGATCTAGTGTTGGACTTCATTGTTCTTTAATTAATAAAAACTGTTTATTGTGCAGCATGGTTCAACTCTTGGTTGTTGATATTCATTTTGATATTCAAAATAATTAAAATTGCAATCAATGCAAAAGTATGACAATGTAAAACTAATGTTAGATGGAAAACATTGTAATATTGGAAAATAACTAGATTTTTGTGACTTAATAGACCATGTCATGGTATAGACCTTGCATAGTTCCTGGATGGCACATTCCTCTTGCATTAATTATATATTTTTACTATGAATTATATATGTGGAAACATCACATTTATAAAGATAAGAAAATAGATATGTAAATGTTTTTTGATAAAGGTCATTTTCATTACTACCATAAAAGGTTTGCTGACAAAATGCAAGCTATCACCTACAATGTCTGGTTTTACACTACTGATGTAACTAGAAAATAAAATGCAGCTTGGTCGACATAAGTAAGATGTCTATGGGGGAGGCACCCCTTAACAAGCCCCAACGTACAAGATCTAATATATGGTTATGGTAAAATTTTGGCGGGGACATTAAGAAGTCCAGTTCTAGTTTCTTCGTTAAGCATCTCCTTGAGCTGGCATAGATATTCCACATCCGATTGACCTGCATTTGTTTCCACAATTTCCTCTGTTGCCTATTGACCTGGAGTGATGGATAACATTTCGATCTGATTCTATTAAATTTATGATGATATTCTTGGGTTTCCTAGTATTATTGAATCTTCTGTTGTTCCTCTCTTGCCATAAATTCTAAAAGATGGTAACTAGGAAATCATCAGTGAGAAGCTGGTGATTATTTCTAAGCGGTATGAGGACTGTTGGAATTTTCATGAGGTTATGATCGTGAAATGGGAATAAGGACAAAATTAACAAAAGTAGTTAGTAGCGATCGGAGAATTAACATAATTAGTTAGTATTGATCGGAGAATATACTTACCTCCCACTTGTTATAGGTTGTCTAGAAAGGAGAAAACTTTTTGTGAATGCTTGGTAAATATTAAGGTGCCACAGGGTTACTCATCCAACATCCGTAGATTGGTATTAATGAAAGATTTGAAGTTGATAGGTCTTAAATGTCATGATTGTCACACTCTAATGCAACAAATATTGTCTGTGGAAATTTGATCTATATTGTCAAAGAATGTAAGGTTTGCAATCACCAGACTTTGTTTCTTTTTCAATAGTCTGTGCAGCAAAGTTATTCACCCTGATACTCTCAATAAATTGCAAAGAGAAGTGGTTGTTATACCCTGTGTCATCCTGAGATGTATTTTTCTCCTTCACTCTTTGATATCATGGTACATCTTGTTGTCTACTTGACTAGGGAAGTGAAAATGTTGGGACTAGTTTTCTTGCATTGGATGTATCCCTTTGAACGATACATGAGAATTTTTAAAGGTGATGTTCAAAACCGTTATCGTCCAGAAGGGAGTATTATTGAGGGTTATGTGGCAAGAGAGGTTATGGATTTTTTCAATGACTTTCTGAGTGCTAATGACACTCCTTTTAATGACAAGAATATTGAGGAACATTTTGGCAAAGGAATTTTGGGATCACAGATGAAAGTAATCAGCCGTGAGCAGTTGGAACAAGGTCACTTGCATATTTTACACAACATCGATGAAATGAGTGTTTATATTGAGGAACATACCAATTTCATCAAGAGACAATATCTTCAAGCTAATTCAATGTGGCTTGCTAGAGAGCATAACAAGACATTTATTAAGTGATTTGAAGATAAAGTCTTGCATCAACTATCTCAAACACCAGATAATCTTACTAAAACTATCAAATGTCTAACCTTTAAAGAAAAATTGAATTTTATGTCTTGTGAAGGGTTTGACATAAATGGATTCTCATATTGAACAAAGCATCAAGATGATAAGAGTGTCATCCAAAATAGTGGGGTCACCCTTCAAGCGTCTTCATTATTTTTGCAAGTGCAAAGGATAAGAGTCCATGTGAAGCTAAAATATCATATTACGGTGTAATTGAAGATATATGGGAGTTTGACTACGTAGATTTTGGAATTCTACTCTTTAAATGTAATTGGGTTGATAACACCAAATGAGTTATAGTGGATGAATTGGATTTCACATTAGTGAACTTTGAAAAGATTGGCAAGAAGGGTGAACCATTCATATTGGCATCACAGGTGAAATAAGTATTTTATATCGATGATCCTGCAAATGATAAATGATCGGTTGTTCTTCATGGTAAAAGACAGTTCATTGAAGATCCTATAGATGAAGAAGAGTACTATGATAAGTATGATGACTCCAGTCCATTCTTAGTTGGGTTGCCAACACCACCAAATATTGAAGTTGATGATGACTTGTATGTGCGTGGAGATCACAATGAAGGATTGTTAATTGATAAAAGATCGCAATATTAGAGGCATGCATGTTTATATTTTTTTATATGTTTTATTTTTTTGAATGTGAACTTTACAATGTTTTATTATCTTCTAGTTATGTCAAATGCTAAATGTTTGATTCTTTAATGACACTTTTAGATGGCTGAGCATGAACATGATGACCGTGATGATGATTACCGTGAGGGTGAGGATATCAATGCACCACCTCACAATGTAAGTTTTAAAAATATATCCTCTATTTCTATCTATATGTTCATCTATAGTTATATCATGTAAGTGCATTTTTTAATCAAATTTTAGGTTGGTGGTGTACCCCCTGAAGAAATTGGAGCACTTAATGAGCAGCAAAAAAAATTGAGAAAGTGAGGGGCATCACAATGATGAACAAGATACTACATCAAAGGGGCAATGGACCCAAATTGGCTGTGGATTTTGATCATGTAGAAAATCCAGTTGGAGTGAATGACAACTCATTTGTTTCATATCTCGGGGTTCTTACTCACAGCCATTGTAGTCCTAACTTATAATTATGGCATCAAGTTCCTAAGGGGAAGAAAGACTTAGTATATTTTACTAAAAGTCATTATTTTCTCTTATCTCTCTCCTCATTCAATACTACTTACTTTTTGTTACTTATCCTATAAATTACTAATTTTTAGGATACTAGTTAATAGCAATTCTATTTTGCAGAGTATATTTAATCTAGATGATAAGTTGTATCATAAATGCGTGATGCAACGCTGTGGGAGGGTCCTAAGGAACTATAGGACAAATCTCACCCGAGATTACATACGCGATACTGAGAAGAGATTCTTGATTGATTTCTAATTCTAGACATTGATCACTTTTTGACTAACTCTACACTAATAATTTTTATTTGTATTCTTTTTAAAAAATAAATTTAGGAAGAAGGCAACCACTGATCAATGGAACTACCTGGACCCCAAAGCCTGGTAGGAGTTTGTTACCCAAAGAAAAATGGATGAATTCAAGGTATTAAACACCACTCCCAATTTAATTAATATATATTCTTATGTATTCACCTATTCAAGATTAACCTTTAGTGTTACTAACCAAATCAATGTGCTTACTAACAAGGCTATTAGTGATGCTCAAAGAGCAAGGCATGCACTGAATGTGCATGACCACGCAATGGGTCCAAGAGCCTATGCAGGCATTCACCAAAGACTACAGGCTGAGTCTACTGCTCAGTCTGTTGCTACTCAAGAGACTGCAGAGTCCTCTACTATTGGTCCCACACCTCTGCCTCACCATGCTATGTGGATAGCTGGAAGGTAAAACAAGAAAGGAGATATAACCAAGCCCGCAACTGCTGAGATAGCTGCAAAAATGGTAAAATTCAACTCTTAGAACAATCGATATTGATCATTGTTATGTTTACTTACCAATTTCTATTAATGGCGATTAGCGGGAGCTTTATGAGCAGAGGAAGGAAGGCAAGTTCATCCCTGAGGGAACAAGGGATGAATTGACAATTTCTCTTGGTAACCCAGACCATCCTGGACGTGTTAGGGGTGCAGGTGCTGGTGTGGGCATAAAAGCATTCTTTGGGCCATCACAACGCAAATATGTCCCAAAAGCAGGACTACCAAATGTTGAGGTAACCTGTTATTTTTTTAGAATGTTATTGCGAAAGGCAATTCAATAATCAAAATCTAGCATTTCTTTTATCGATGTATAGGTAGATGAGTTAATTAATAAGAAAGTCAACGAAGCAATGGTGAAGTGGTAGGTGTCTCAGGATGCCACTCAGATAGGTATTGTGGCGTGCCTCTCCTTTCCTACTACAGAGGTTGAGAGTAATCCTATAGACCCACCTAGCACGTCCGCTGTAAGTATTTTTATGACATAGTATCCAGACTTTTCAAGATGATATGTTTATGTATATATGTATATAACATTATTTACATAAATTTGTAGGGGTTGAAGCCATGCCGTCTAAAAAGTCAAGAATATATCGTTGCAGAGGCACAGGCTTACCCAGCCCATCCAGGGGACATGTTTCATGGGACTCCAGTACCAGCTGATGCGGTTCGTGTGAGCCTGATACATGTACTCCCCAATTGGAGGGATCTTGCATTAGCATATGTCCACCCCGATTCTGAAATGCTTGGTGAGGCAGAAGGTGGAGTGATAATGTGGCCCTAAACAGATGTTATCTATACTAATATTGTATGGTAATTTTATATTACGTTAATTTGTTAGTGTGTATACATGAGTCAATTGATGTGAAATTATATATATAGGTCAAAAGGAAGACACCCGCTACATCTCAGCCTCCACCTCCACCTCCTGAAGTACCAAGTTGGATTCCAAGAGACCTACACGCCTCATTAGGTCCTAATTGTAGGGGTATGGCAGTATGGATAGGCGAAAATGATCCAAATTGTCCTATAAATGTTTCTATTCCAGAGGATGTTGCAGGTCAATCATACGATAACAAGCTATTATACAAGATATTTTGGAGTTGTTTCATTATGATTTGCTGAATACATCTATGATAGAGCTATGGATATGGTGAGATCTTATTTATACATCCATATACCTTGTTTTATATACGGTGATCTGGTTTCTTATATATTAATGCATACATAATACATGTTTTGCAGCCACTTACAAATGATATGTACATATTTTTCATTTTCCCATGTGTGATTTTTAGTTCCATCTTTGATTAGTCTTGTAGATAAAGACCCTTCTTCAACTACTTCATACTGTTGTGCTGCTTTTAAATATTTTGGCAAAAAAAGAAGACGGTGATAATAGCTTCATTCAATGTCGAGTAAGTTTACTTTGCTTAATATTTGGACTTAAGAAAATTACATTTCTATTGTGGATTTTGAGTTATTAATTTTTAACTTTCTTACATGTAGTG
The DNA here is from genome assembly GCA_963693085.1 of Alisma plantago-aquatica. Taxonomy (NCBI): domain Eukaryota; kingdom Viridiplantae; phylum Streptophyta; class Magnoliopsida; order Alismatales; family Alismataceae; genus Alisma; species Alisma plantago-aquatica. The sequence continues at coordinate 1,819,550,934 of OY856409.1, read as the reverse complement.
GTAGGCATTGGGAGTTACTAGTTATTTTCCCCAAGACGTTCACTTTCTATTATCTAGATCCTACGGAGAATGAATTGAATACATTATATTGACACACAATGAAAAAGCCATTATTCCAGTGAGAAATATTTTATATTTTTATATCCGTTAACATCTGTTATTATATTACTCTTTACTTATGCAATTTAATGTGTTACATTAACATGTAGGGCTTTACATGAGTTCAAAAGAGCTGGAGGAAAGGTCCCCAAGAAAAAGAATCAACCACTAATTTGGGAGAATGTGAAAGTAATTTCCTGACTCCAATGTATATATTATTTATGTGAACTGTGCTTATTTGTATTTTTGAATATTTTGTATGTTTTAATTTATAGTGTGCTACACAAGACAATGGTTGGGCATGTGCATACTATGTGATGTGATTAATGGACCTAATCATCAAACATGTCGTAATGGAAATCGACACTATACATAAGGTATTATATATAGTCTCATTAGATAATATGAAATATATCAATCTTATTATATATTTTTAATTATATATATACGTCATTCTCTTTACAGGTGTTTAAAACTGACTTGACTACATGTGGAAAGTTATTAGATGTACATACTCCCCATATGAGGGAAGAATTAGATGATGTAATAGAAGAATGGGAAAAAGCCCTACAAGTAGTGGGAATTTTTAAATATAAGTGGGATACTGATGGCGATAATGAAGATGGTAAATAAAGAACGATATTTCTAAATTTTGTTCTCATAAATATTTTTGTGTGAATGTGAATGAATTGTTCTGAATTGTCATATGTGTGAATGTGAAGATGATCAATACATGAATGTTTCTGTCTCAATGTGAAAAGAGATGAAATGATTGGAACTGCAGGTTGCTAAATGTGTGTGAAAATGGATGAAATTTGAAATGGAACTATTGGTTTCTACATCTTATTAATTTTGCAGGTTTGTGGCCTATCGTTGGTTGATTTCAATGGATGTTCTAAACCTACAGTTCAGAACTGAACTGCAAGTTATGCATCGTGCTGACTAGCCATACAATAGGCCTGCAAACTGATAAGAAAAAAAATCATAAAATAGGCGTCAGTTATTAGTATAAAATTGACAACAAAGATATACAATGTCGGTTATTAGCAAAAACCTGACGTCTTTTTGGATATGGGTGTCGGTTATATATAAAAACTGACGCCGATGGTGCCCTTGTTGGCGTGTTTTATTGGTGGCGGGAAGGGTTATATAGTGTCAGTTTTTTTGAAACACCGACATTTTTGACCTGGATATAGTGTCCATTTTATTAAATAAGTGACGACTATAGTGTCCTTGCTGGCATGTTTTGGTGGCGAGAAGGGTTATGGCATCAGTGTTAAAATCGACGCTGAAAATTTCAACTTTTAGTGGCGTCCACTTGGGTGTCATTTTGAAACTGACGTCAAAGGCCTTAAATAACCGACACTAAAGGTCGGTTTTGTACTAGTGTAAACAAATAATTTTAGATAAAAACATTATACAGTAGGAAACATACTAGTTGTTGAGTGGTAAAATAGTATCATGTCATGGTTTAGATGCTACTTAGTGTCAAATTGATGCATTTATTTATATTCGTCGATATTTTTATTATAATTATTAAATATAATGAGCAATGGAACATTTAATTTATTATTGACATAGAAAAATGTAACTCTTGTTACCCACATTATCTAAATGAGTGGTACTATAATTCATAATAGTAACCTAAATAGGCTCATAAACCTCTCCTGGTCTGGTATTTGATTCACAATTATTGCAATATTTTTTAGTAGACGTGAAATTGTAACCACTCCATTCTACATAGGATTAAAATAATAGTTTTGTATAAAAAATAACATAGCACTAGTAGTCTAGTGGTAGGGCAGTGAGCCTGTGAGGTTGTAATGAGTCTCTTGGGCACACAACCCAGGTTTGATTCCTGGCTAGTGCAATTTCTTTTATAAAATTGTTATCTAATTGAATCTCTAGTGATCTAGTGGTGGACTTCATTGTTCTTCAATTAATAAAAATTATTTATTGTGCAACATGGTTCAACTCTAGGTTGTTGAAATTCATTTTGATATTCAAAATAATTAAAATTGCAATCATTGCAAAAGTATGACAATGTAAAAGTAATTTTAGATGGAAAAATATTGTAACATTGGCAAATAACTAGATTTTTGGGATTTAATTGACCATGTCATGGTATAGACCTTACATTGTTCCTGGATGGCACATTCCTCTTGCATTGATTATAATTTTGTTTCTATGAATTCTATAAGAGGAAACATCACATTTATAAAGATAAGAAAATATATATCTAAATGTTATTCGTTCTCTCACAGTCGAAACACTAATACTCTTGTTGCAATTTATGTGTCTGTGTGTGTCTGAGTGTTTGTATATATTGGACATTGTGAACGCTTATTTTACTTACTAGTAGAAGTAGTTTGTCATATATCACAATAAATATATCAATGTTAATTAAATGGATAATAATTTTGTAAAAAACTTGCACTAGCCAGTAATAAAACCTGGGGTGTGTGCCTGAGACACTCATTACAACCTTACAGGCTCACCGCCCTACCACTAGACTACTAGTGCTTTGTTAATTTTTATTAAAAACTATTATTGTTATACTATGTAGAATGGACTGGTTACCATTTCACGCTACTAAAAAATATTGCAATAATTGTGAATCAAATAACAGACTAGGAGAGGCTTATGAACCTTGGTAGGTTACTATTATAAATTATAGTACCACTCCTTTTGATGATGCGCGTAACAATAGTTACATTTTTTATCTCAATAATAAATTAAATGTTCAATTCCTCATTATATTAATTTTGATAATAAAAATATCGACAAATAAAAGTAAATGCATCAATTTGAAAATAAAGCATGATCTAAACCATGACATTATACTATTTTACCACTCAACAACTAGTAAGTTGACTACTGTATAATGTTTTTATCTAAAATTATTTGTTTAATTTTGTAAAATTTACGTTGGTACCAAGAATAACAATATTTAATAATAAATTAAATTTCAAAAATTGAACCCAATTTAGTAAGAAGTAGGTATTAAAAAATATAAAAAGAAAACAAATTACTGCTAAACTACATGTTATTCGATGATGCCTAAATTAAAATTAAACTTCTAATATGGTTTGAGTGCAACTAGAAGTGTTTTAATACATATAAAAAAAACTCACACTAGTCGAGCATAAATCTGAGTTGTTTCTTGCATATATTTTTTAACCTATATAGGTCACCATTCTAGCACTAGACTAGGTAGTGATTTGATGACCAATATACATAAATATTTTTCTAACACCGTGTAGATTGAATTATAATGATTTTGATAATTTATCAAAATAAACTACAATAGTTGGAAATTGAATGTGGATTCATGACCAACTAGGTTTTTGAACACTTCTTAGCAATTAAGTCTTCTATGGGATGGTCCTTTTATGATGGCAGCTCTAATTCTACTGAATTGATTGCAGCTAACATTGTAGCCATCTTTTGGTCATAGACTGAATCATTATGCTGGTATGCATAATATTATTGTAGATATCCATTCTGATTGTCATGTCGTCCAAGAATTTGTTGAGATCTCTTGTTTCTCGTGATGTGAGATCTTCTATGGAAGTGCTTTCATCCCTAACAAAGACTCATTTAGGTTCCTTAGATGTAACCTTATCCTCTTTTGGGTTGTTTCTCAAGTCAAACATTTTGGATAAGGCATTTATTTTATTTGTCTCAACGTCTTGACAAGATTCTGACTGTTGTGATGTTTCATTTGTAGGAGGTTCCACCATTGGGGTGGTCTTTACGTTGGCACTCTCATCCTTTGAAGTTGTGCCTGCAACTTTTCATCCTATGTCATCATCATCTTCATGTGGGCTCGAGGGGCTTCAGGAAGCTTGTGATGTGAAAGGGTTGGTTAGACTGTTTAACTGCTTTCTTTGCTGCCAACCATCTATCTCTTGGCGTTCTTCATCAAGTTGTCGGTGTTCCTCATCTAAGTGTTGGTTCTCCTTCTTTAGATCATCTAACTTTTATTCATACCCCTTCTATATCAGTTCTTTATCTGTTCTCATGGCATTTCGTTTCAATCTGAGGTCGGCCATTTCTTGAGTCAGTGTCTTCAATGCCCCCCTCATTGCATTTCTGGGTGTTGATGACCCCTTTCTTGAACTGAGGGAGAGTGTCAATCCTCACATTTAAACTTTGTACCTACGTAGTTAATGTGCATAGGCTAGAAGAAATATTGAAATTAACTTAAGAAGCATGCTGCACACTACAAGAAAGGAAGGATTTAGCGACCAAGATAGCGACGACACATGTAGTTTGTCATAATTGTTACTCCAAACGTGACAACACAATTTTGTGGTCGTTATTAATACTATTATTAACGACCAAAATTTTTATCCATCACAAATATGTAGTCCATTCCGTCGCTAATTTTCTCTCTCTCTCTAAGTACTATGTCATTTTTCTTTAAAATGTCATCCTACTACCTAAATTTGATTTTTTATCATCTAAAAAGAAAATAAAATAACTCAAAATATCGGGCCAAAATTTCCCCTCCCGCGCCTGACCCCCGCCATCACACGCAAAAAGCTCCGTGGCCCGTACGATCAACAACTGATGCCCATTGACTCCAATCCCTTAGAGCCACAAAGCGCTCCGCTCTGGCTCCCACTCCACCTCACACGTCTGTTCGTCCAATACTACCGATCTCCATGCGCAGTGACCCTGTTCTAGCCCACTCCGCAACCCCTCCGCCTCCTCCCGACGGTACTACGATCTCTTGCGGATTCCCAGCTAGAGATGTACAGGAGCTGGTGACGGCCGATCCAGGAGGGCAGCACCACAAAAGTCAGGCGTGAATCGAGAGGCAAGTGTCGTTCCGTAGCATGGCAGCCGCCGGACGATCTAGTGCAAGAGGAAGCAACTACAAGCAAAGTCGTAGGAGGCATCCATTGTGCTCCTCATCCCGCACTCATCTCTTTCCTAATTGATATACATTCCTCTCTATTTTCCGCAGTAGCCAGCAGTGTCCAGCAGGTGATCCAAGGGTGGAGGAAGGGATTTGGAACCAAGACATGAGGTAGGAAGGAACTTTGGAAGCAAACACTGTGATCAGATTCATGTTTACTTCAAGTGTAGCCACAGGGTATGTCCGTTTTGTCTCTGTCTTCCCTACAAAACTGTGTTATTTTTCAACTTAGAAACAAGTGGCAATTTTGAATAGAACATACAATCTCGTTTAAATCAAACATGACCCTAGAAGATTATGTTTTAATCCTACAATATACATTTAAGATTTCATAATTTTATACACTTTCATCTTTGAAATTGTGGATACGTAATGAACTTATTGTTGATTTCAGAATGAAAAAGAAACAGTAGTGTTTGGTTTAATCTGGAACAATAATCCACACATTATATGGTTCAATCTGGAACGATTTTTGTACTAATAAATAAATGATTTTTTGGGAACTGTTATAATATAGATATCCAATTATGTCCTAACCAGTATGATATATCACAGACCTTTATAGAACTTTTATATCCTAAATGCCCAAAAGGGCATGTAGAAAGGTATGGTTATGTAAACTTTGGCATGTGCAGCTATCAAGGTGAAAAATATTAATGAAAAACAAATAAGAATCCATTTTTTCGTATTCCAAAGAGGGCCCTAACTAATGCCTTCTAATGGATGTATGTTTTTGTAGGATGGTGTATTGTTTTTTGGATCTATTCAACTATAAATTTGAGTTCAAGTGCACCTTTTTTGGTCGTGCATTGTTCTTATTGAATGCAAGCTTACTCATCAAGTCTATTATAGTTAGATTGCTCTTCCAGTTTGGTTATTTTAGCTTGAAATAATCAAAACCATCCTCCGAGCATCAACCTGTGCTCCAACCAATAATTGTCCAATGACTGCATCAAGTGTCCCCATGCCACTTTGTCTAGCATATGGGTACACCCTATTGGGTAGATCACCATCATCAATGCCATTTAGACCTACAACTTTCATTAGCGGGTAAACCTATTGAATACTCTCCATCTATGGGGGCCCAAGTGCCTCTCCCAATAGCAGTTTTTTTCATACCAACTATCATAGTTCCTACTGCGAGCGTTGTCTTATGTTCACCCTCACTCTGATCTCGGTCTTCCTCGAAGAGGATAAAACAACTTGTGAGTATCACTGACCCCACCACAACCACACTCTTCATTTCTACCTTGAATCCTAGAACAGTGTTGCCATTGATCTTCATAGTCACATGGTACTCCTACATAGTCTCCCAACCTATTAGGCACAATCTTATGATGACCTTCATGGTTATCCACCCATCATTAGTTGGTGTCATTCCCATTGCGAGGTACCCAGGTGTCAGCCGGCTCAAGCAGGTATGAAGTAACCAAAGGAGGGCACCTAGAGACTACATTTGTGTCTTATCAGGGTGAGACATAAATGGATCATGTGCCATCTATGAAAGCCCCCATTGGCGGCTCCAACTACTTCCCTATCTCGAGCATAATTGGTCTGTGACCTTCAGTGCCTCTTTGGAAATTTTAGTTACGAATCTATGATCTAGAATAGTGATTCTGACATATGGTGGAACATCATCCAGAAAACATTCACCACTAGGGTCAAGACATCTCATTAATGAAGGTTTAGAACTATAGCCAAAGACATCAAGCGAGATCATGTTGTACCATTATTGAAGTAGTTGTCTATTTCACTTCTAATACCAATCCAAAAGGCTAATTTAAATTCTTTTTTCTCCTGGGTTCACTAAGGGATCATCCATTCTATGAGGTGATTCTTAATGGATTACTATCTCATGTCCTGTGATGTATTACAGTACTAGATGATTCACTATGTTATTTTACTTATTGTTTTAGAGTATTGTGTCATGTCCTATGATGTATTATATTACTAGAGGATTTACCAAGTCTACAGACTCCAGTTGTTATATACAGACTGCTGACATCATATCAAATTCTAGTAGTGTACTTGGTTTTGTAATATGTGCATTTCATAATATTCCATTGTCTAGAGTTTTGCACTGTTATGCCCTACAAGTTTATCGACCTATAAACATGGCTTCCTCGGGAAACAAGGGTTGAACTTTGAGGGCTGAGTTGCTTACTATGTTCCAAAGTGAGGTGGCCTCTAGTTTTTCTTTTGGGTTGTCCTTAGATGTGACTTATCCTTATGAGAATGTTCTGTTGAACTTTACTTGCTGGAATAAGATATTGTGTTGTTGGGTCAGGTTTGTTGCACAACTGTAGTGGATGTCTTAGTTTGACTATGGAAATCCTATGCATGTTCTTCTTTGGGTTTTCACAGCTGGGTTGCCTTTGTCACGGGCATGGAAGAGGGAGAGATAATGCCTCTCTTAATCCCAGAAATAGTGGATGAGAGTTAAGACATACTAATCCATCTACTACTCCAACACTTTTCTTTCCTACAAGTAATGTTTTTCTTGTATATCACATAAAGTGGGTTGGAGCAACTACCATAAATTTCATTCAATTATGTTTTTGAAATTTCCATCCTATGTTGAGGTCATGATGTTCTTTGGGTTAAAATACATAGGAGGACATATACTTGAGAATCATATGCATTTCAAAGTAAATGGAACACCTAACAATGAAATTTCCATTGCTAGATGGACAACATTCACCATTTGCATAAGGGTGACTCTCATGAGACTCTTGATGAATAGAGGTACGGTGGAATGCTATGATTCAGGTGGTTTATGAGGTTGTCGGGTTTACCAGTTGTCCCGGTGTACAATGTAGGGACTTTTTTCCTTAGATAAATGCGGTCGTACTCCTATTATTAATAATAAAAAAGAGCTATGAGGTCGAAAAGAAATAGCATCAACTTGAGAAAATTGATCATTTTGTTGAATAGAGGGGATTAAAAATTTCCTTCTCAAGCACAAAAGTTCAAAAATCATGACATTATTCAGAATGTCACTAATATGCCATCGTTTGTTGATTCAGTTCATTTTTTTGTGTAATTATATCCTTAGGAAACTAGGATCATGTGTACATGATGATATTTATTCTCATTGATTCTAATTTATATTTTGGTTATTGAAACCATCTATGCCTTTTGGTGTGCCTGAGAACTGGAAAACAACAAAATATGGTGTAAAACATGCCAATACAACCTAAGATTTCCTAGGTTGAGAAGGAGATAAACTCGTTCTTTGCAGCATTGCCTAAGATTTCTTAAATGCAAAAGAGTGGCATTCATCTGCATTCATTCTATTGGATTTCCTCCTTATACTATCTGATTAGACTCCTATGATTCCTTTAGTTTCATTTCATACTTTTGGAATTGCTTGTTTAGAAGATTATTCATGGGGTCTGAGAGTGAACTTAGGTTGTAGGTTATTTATAATGAATTGGTGTCATTGAATGAAGGTGTGAGCATTTGATAGATTGAAAATCATATCAAATTTTCAAAAAGGGAGTTACTACTGAAAATTTATACATTCTCCAGTCCATAATGTGGTTTGTATTTGATTATTTCATGTATTAACTGAGGCATCCAACTAGGTTCATTTGAGGTGAGAACCTTGAAAAAATTAGTACATTGTGTATTAATATCTAATTTTTGTCTTAGCATATGTGGTGTTGGCATTATATCCTAAATATAAATCATAGATCTTTTCTATAGCTTCTATAAATAAAAATCCTACCAGTGCCATAGGGAATACTGATGTGACTAACTTGACAATTAGATAAAGAATTGAACAAGGAACCAATTTATCAAATGGCTAGGTGTGGAAGGAGATGAAATCATATTTTGATGCGCTGCCTTCCAAATATGAAAGAGTGACATCTATTCTACATTTCATCTATCGGAACACTGTCTATTACTACTTGTTTTGAGACTCCTATTACTGAGTGTAGCTCCTATAGTGCTATTCCCTGCTTCTAAAACCAACTTCTCTAGATTATTCTCAGGGGCATTTATGCTCCTAGATCTGTAGAGTATGCAAGTTTGTGGTTCTTTCTATGGTAACAAGCCCTTCCATCTTGTCTAGAAGTGCACAAGGGTCTAAAACTGACCTTAGATTGCATGTTATCAATGATGTATTAGTGTCGTTGAATGAAGGTGTGAGCATTGGATATAGATCGAAGATCGTATGGAACTTGAAAAGGGTGTAACTACCATTAATTTCTACATATTCTCCAGCCCATAACATGTATTTATACTTTTTTATTGTATGGATTAATTTAGGATTACCAACTAGGTTCATTTTAGGTGAGAACCTTGACAAATAGTTGATAAGTTGTACTAATCTATCATAACAACTAATACAGTTCAGACTAGAAGCAAGGTATGAAGGTGGCTTATTTAGCCATGCAACCAAAGAGATTGCAAATGTCTTATTCTGTGTTTGGTAGTAGTGGCAGTGTTAGATGATGTAGGACTGTGACTATCATGTTCTGATGAAGAACATAAGCTGTTGGAACCTTTCATTGAACTAGTGCCAAATAACTAGGGCCTACATTATCAGTCAGGGTGCAGACAGTTAAACCAGTTTACTAGCAACAATTTATGCCAAACATCCACAAAGAATGAGATGCCCCTAGCCCTCCAATATAATTATCTAAAGGCCAACCTCTAAGATACTTAGATGTGTATTTGCTTGAGTGACCTAATTGTATATCTTCTCTTTAAAATATCACTGCATCTTTTAGAAAATTTGTTATGATGATGAAGCCTCATCACTTGGTTTTCCTATTCTATATTTATTTGGAAGTGAGAATTCCCTCTAATGAATAAGAGAGGTGTTATCCGTGTGTTTGTTGTGTTAATACTTCTTCTATCCCACGTGATGTGGTGAAAACACACTTGATGGTTTATGGTATTTTGAGGAGTTATACTCTTTGGTATCATCATGGGGAGACAGGGCATGAAAGTGAGTCTGACTCAGATACTTTAGTCAATAATGATGAAGGGGATAATGAAGTAGATGATGAGATGCTAGATCTTCTTGAAGAAATGCATCCTAGTTCATATAATCTTGAAAGTAATGATGGAGAAATGGGACAATCCAACCATGATGATCATGAAGAGGAACCTAATACCGAGGCTAAAAAGTTTATAAGGTTGTTGGATGACCAGGATGGCTGCATGAATGTGAATTTTTATGATCCCATGATATGGTGGCAATCAAGGCAAGCACTTGATAATGTGTTGAGCCCTGGTGCTAATGGTTCCCCTAATTTTTCCTAAATAAATACAATCAATCAAATCAGACCTACGATCATTATTTTGTCCAAAATAAAACTTAAATTGACATAGTTTAGACCTAAAATGCTTAAAATAACTTGCTTTTACCCAATACAATTTATTTAACATCAGCATAATAAATACAAACAAACACACTACATGATAGTCAGAAGATGTTGGAAATTTGTCGGTTGGTCTTGAATCTTCAGCCACTGTTGTGTCTGCTCAGAGATACGAAGCAAGTGATAATGATTTACTTCTAAGCACCTCAGAGAAAGAGGAAAATAAGGGGCCACTGATAAATGGTTCTGCATACAAGGCTCCAGAATATGATAGTTCCTCAATGTCTTTGATAGGTTCATACTCTCAGTCTGAACCTCAATCTGGTGCGCCAGCAGCTGCTTCTCAAGCCACTTCTGTTATTGATGATTTACTTGGGTTGGCATTTACATCTGCTCCAGCTCCAGCTCCTTTGAATCTTAGTCCCAAGGTTGTCCTAGATCCTGGTACTTTCCAAAGAAAATGGGGTCAACTTTCTATTTCGCTGTCACAGGTCACTTCCTACTACTCAATAGATCTTGAAATACATGAAATATAATGTCTTCTCCTTATTTCAGTGGATGCTTTCACTAGCTCATCATGTGTCCAAAATCATTACTGAACAATTATATTTTTCTTCTTTGATAGTTAATGTAATTTTTCATCCATGTTGCTTATCTGGTTTATTTAGCAATAGAATTAATGATGTGTGATTATTTTGCAAGCGAATTCGAATACTTAATTTGGACTTTATTATATATGATAGGGTGTTATACTAATCAGATTTCAGAGTAGTTAGGCCGCACACAATAATTATATAATGAAAATGTTCATGCAAATCCCATTAAATAGTTCTGCACGAAATTAGTATGTCTGTAGGTTTGAATTGCATTTTGTTTCTAGTAAGGATCCAGACCCTGCAACTATAGTGGTTTGGAGTAATACTGTACCAACCATGTTGGGTTCGCCTGCACAGATCCTTCTTATATTGTCAGTCTGTTTTGGGTCATCTTTTCATTGAGATGCAATGAATCCATTCTCCTTGGGAGCTCTCCATGTTAATCCAGACCTACTCTTCCACTTTTAACTTGATGTGACTCAACAATGATACTTCAAATTGGTCTATAATATGCTGGTCTCTTTTGCACATGTCTGGACTATTGAAGCTGGTCCTCTCCTTCTTAGTCCTTAATACTAGCTACTCTCACTTTATCTCATGTAATTTTTTCCAAAAGTGATCTTTACTTGTCTTTCCATACATCTACCTTCACATTTTCACTTCCGCTACATTCATTTTGTGAAGACATTGTTTATTTCAACCCAACGTTCACAGCCAAATTCAAATGTATCAATCATGTCTGTATTTTTTGTTTCTATATATCTCCTCTATATTACAAATTCAAATGTGTCTATCCAAAATTTGACCCAAGAGAAGTACTAATGGTAGTTTTAAAACTAGGTGTGGGATACAAGTTATATATATAGTTTGGACCAACCAGGTGATGGGAACGTTCTTAGGAAACATTAAACAATGATTCCATTTATGATTGTCTATTCAACTGCTCGGACATAACTCTGGGGGCTAGGTATTTTAAATTGACTTGAAAGTCTAAGTGATGCACGACAGTTCCTACTCTTGGGTTCAATTGGTTAAGGACATTTATAATTAAGATTTTATTAGTTAAGGGATGTTCTCAACTGTCTTGTTCATAAAGATGCAACTTTAGGTTAATTTAGTCCTAACACAATTTATTTTGGTCAAAATAATTAATTATCTGTGAGTATTCAGTAGTCTACTTAATGGCCAAAACATGAATTTTATTCCAGCCATCAGTTGAATCTGCTAAAAGACTGACTAGTATACCCATGATGGTCCCATGTCAAATAAATGTCATATGCTTGCAACCTACTATTAAAGAATGCTTCAAGTCACTAGGATGCCTTCAATATTCTATGATTTGCATCACTATCATGTGAGTATGATGCCTCCATCATTTGCTAAGTTTCAACTTCACTACCTACTATTGACAAAAAATGATAGGCTTTCTTTGACTGTCCCATCTTCTGCAATCACTCATGATCGAGTGCTAGAAAGTTCTAGCGATGAACTAAAGGCAATAAAAATGACTAGCAAAGAGAACCATTACTGAAGTTTACCTCTTTTAAAGTGCAGACATTGCAGCTAGACTGTATGTAATTCTACCTCAGGTTCAACAACTGCATTGGGGAAGCACCTACTATTGTTATATTGAAGAAGACTGATAAGAAGGAAACATACTATAGAAGGTATATAAATGCTAGGCACAATTATCAGTTACAACAAGATGAAGTTAAGTTGAACATGACTAAATCTATCTACAAGATGAAGTTAAGCCATGAACCTTTATTGGCCAATCATGCTTCAGTTCTGACTTTGAACCCCTGGTCAAAATCTTTGCAACACATATCTGACATAGTGATTTGTCTATATAGATTATAGATAAAGTTGATATGATTAACCGGTGAGCCTCATGTCAAGGTAGTTCTTTGAGAAAGAAACATTAGCATCAGTTGCACTTCACCTGCATATGCAAGATGAATATTGATGCAAGCTAGAGGAAGAATGACCATGTCTGCTTCCATATAGATAGAGGCGTCACGACCATGATTTGGGCCCTGCATTGGTTCATGTTGGGTAGTGAACCAAGTCTGCTTATGGCATCTTCATGTGAGACGACCTTTAACAATACTCAATAGCTTAGTGCTTCCCTGAACTGCTTTAGTTTTTGGACGTGGATAAAGATTGGTCTTGACAATTTGTGCCAAGTGTCTAGCCTCTACATGGTTAGACAGTATATGAAAATCAATAACTGAGTATTGGTGATAGAAGGCTAGGGCCTACAGGGTGGTCAGGTGGTGGATTATTTCAGCTAGTATCCTGTGGAAAATCTGGTACAAAGACTCAATTTAAATCTGCCATCTATAGATGCATTTGTTGGACCATTCTAAATCTGTTTATCTTCACACTTCTTATATTCACATCCACACATGATTTATATTATTTCATATTTACTTTTTGTATAGTAGATGATGAAAATGTATGAGGTTGTTGGCTCTAGTTCTAGGTAGAACTTCAAGATGGTTTTAAACTTGCTTCTCATATCATGTGAACTAGCTTTTCCATTTCATTTACTGTGATATAGGTACTCCTTATACAACTAGTCTGTATTCACAAGTTTTGCAGAGAAGTTTCAAAACAAGTCATCACTGGTAAGAAGTTCTATAGTTGATCTTTTGATAATTCAAATATGCTTTCTTTAATCATGTCATGTTCAAATTTAGTCCACCTCTACAACTATTTAGCTGAAATATAACATCTTGTGAGGAAAGCACCCAATGAGGTATTACAACCTTTACTTCGATCACATTTTTGTTTATGATCCAGCCGCATTAGATGCCAGTAGAAGGCAAGTGGTTCTTTTTTATAATCTTCTACTAAAGTAAACCAACTATTTTTTGCCCAGGGATGACAAATTACACAACATTAAGATGCATTGGTGTTAGGCATGGTGTATTTGAATTTTCCAATAGCTGAATTCTTGGTATTGTAATCGACATAGATATTGGACCCAAAAGATGGACTTAATGGAATAAAATTATCAGCAAACTATTTTATGCACCACTTAAATTTTCATCTTGTGATTAGTCTTCTTTAGTAAATGCATATTTATTTGGATAACTTATCGATTCAAGAAGGCCTCCAACTATTGGCAGCATTTTCAAGTTGTATAATACATGGTGTGATTCCATATCCCTATGTGTCAAAGAGTTTAGGTTTCTCGACTTGATGAAACAATAGTCCTACTTGAATGGTAGGTTATTGTACCACGACAGACCTGTAATTGTCAAAACATTAGTGACCTCTTTTTACACTTTCTTGTACTTCTTAATCCATTCACCCGAAGTACTTGATTTAAAGTTAAATGTAGTCCTATTTTCCTGGTAGGATTCTATACAACCATGTAATTGTGAAAACATCTATGGCCTCCTTTTATACTTTCTTTTACTTTCCATTTTCGAGATATGCTTGATTCAGATTTATTGTTGTTTGGTTACAAAGAAATATGAGTGATGTAGTGATCTATCTAAACATGATCAGATCTAATACTAAAAACTTGTAAGATGATTCCGTATCTTGTTCCATACTCTGGTCTTCTTACAAGTCCTGTATTCCATAATCCTGTATTTCAGAATAAGAATCAGTATCCATTAACAAGTCAGTATTCATTTAATTAATTTGTAAGTTGTAATCTTGGCATGTTGGCATAAATGTGCCAAACAAATTTATAGTTATAATGTGCTTGTAGAAATATGTAACTAAGAACAAAAAAATTTCTGCTCATATCTTCTTTGCTGATTTTTTTATTAGTCCTTTAATGTTTACAACAATATCAACCTGTAATGGTGCTAATCTTCCAAGACTTAAAATTATCTTTCTCGGTATGTGCAGATAAAAACAAACACTTTAGAGATACCGGAGCCCCTCACTCATGTTGTTGGAAATCTTCTAAAATGAGTGTTTGTGATTGGTTTCTTATATACAAAGGTTATAAATCTTCTAGTTACAACAACTTTATGATGAACAAGGCTTCTCAAGTACCTTAAATATATCAACTGTTTATGTTTGATCTTATCTACCTCCAGACAGTTCAATGGCATCTTGGTTGTAGATGGAATCCTCACCCTAGTCAAATCTCCTTTGCAGTTTCTCATATTCTTGTCTACGATGGTCCTCAACATGTTGCCATTCTTCCCACCTCTCGGCCAAACCCTCACCTTCAAGCATGCGTACTACTTCTGACATTGTGGGCCGTTCTTCTGGAGATGACTGGGTGCATAGAAGTGCAACTTGAATCATCATTTCCACCTCAAGAATGTTGTAGTTTTTGTGCAGATTGGTATCGACTATAGCATCTAATCGTTTTTCACATTTGAGCTTTTTCACGTGGTCAAGCAGCAGCATACCGTCTTCATCCTCCAAGCGTGAAAAGTCAATAGCACGTTGTCCAGTTACAAGTTCAAGAAGCATAATTCCATAACTGAAAACATCAGTTCTCTCAGATGACTTTCCGGTGGATAAATACTCAGGTGCTATGTTGCCCATTGTTCCACGAACTTGTGTTGTTACTGAAGTCTTCCTCACATCAACCAATTTTGCAAGGCCAAAATCTCCAACAACTGCTTCAAAGTGCTCATCAAGCAGAACATTTGCAGCCTTCACATCACGATGAATAATTTTTGGGTTGCAATGTTCATGGAGATACTCAAGCCCCCTAGCTGTTCCTAAGGCAATCTTTTTCCTGATGGGCCAATCCAACACTGGTACCCTTGGTTTAATATCTCTCCAACAGTAGGCAACACTCAGATTCTGCATGAAAGGATAAACTAGTAGCCTTTCAGTTGTGGTAGTACAGAAACCAATCAACCTCAAAAGGTTCTTATGTACTGCAACACTTATTATCTCGACCTCACGTAGAAAATCATCCTCTCCACCTAGACTTTCATAGTCTATTAATCTCTTCACTGCAATCTTTGTACTATCTGCAAGTATTCCTTTGTAAACTTTTCCAAATCCCCTTTGTCCAAGAACATTCTTTTCACTGAAATTATCTATGGCTATCTGTAGTTCTCTCCATGCGAATCTCTTAAACTGTCCAAATGCAATTTTGCGGTCATCTTCACCTGCAACATCAACAAAAATATCTCGTTGGTTATTTTTCCACCTTCGCTTCTATAACAGAAATAGAATAGCGAAACCCATGAATACTATAATCCCACATATACTTCCAATAATTACACCAACTTTTGATTTTGGTGACTTATCAGGTTCAGACATAATTGATGCACAAGGATGCAAAAAATTTGTCCCACAATTCAACTTGTTCCCTGTAAAGTTATATCTGGCTGTTTCAAGTTCCCTGTGATTGGTTTCCCATTCACTATCTTTGGTAAATTTTTCATTTTATCACGGCATTCATCATGTTGCTTTTATTTAGTTATTGCAATTGTTGTAATCTAATGTTTCTTTCATGACGTCATACATGTAACTAAATAATATTTCATATAATGTGTTTATTGACACAATTAGCTGAGGCAAAAGTAGTAGCAACTGTTGTATGTAAGGCATTTGGGCTTGTACGTGGCCTTTATGCCCCAAACATGATGTTTCAAGTAGTTGTTGCTGATTTTTTGGTATATAGATAATGCTTAGTGTCAGGTTATGAAATGATGAGTTTTTTTTTAGAATGCGTATATATCTTGTTGTGCACAGGGTTCTAAACCACACATTGGAGGGACTACGTGTCTTTGATTCAGGAAGACATATTTTCAATCTATCAAGTACAAGATTTAAACTGTAAGACCAATGCTTTGTGGTATTGGACGGATCCTTAAGGTCATATTGGAGAGGTTGTGTCTTTGAGGCAATCTCAGGCTCGACTATGAAGAGGAGCAGCCAACGAAGAGCACTTTATAAGGTCATGGTGAAGGCAAGCATTAAGGAACATTCTGTAGGGTATCGATCCCATAAGTATAAGGTGATAAGCCCTCTCTTCCTTTGTGCATTATCTTCTCTTTTCATATTTATTATCTGCTCTTTTTTTTATCTATAATAGTTGACTTTCCAACCTGTTAATGTTAGTGTCATGTTCTTCCATCCATTGATCTTCACCCAAGTAGGGGCCAGGAGGTTCCATGTCCAATATACTGGTCACTGGTTGATTACTTAAGTAATTATGGAGAAAGTCTGAGTCCTAGGCACCGTTGTGTGCTACACTTTCTTTCTCCAAGTCTATAAGGTCATGAGGGATTTAACTCATAGTTGCTAATGATAAGATCCCTTCATTAGCAAGCCATTTTCCAGACCTTAACTAAATGGGTGTTGTATTTAGAAAAAATAAAAATGAAACCAAGGAGTGTTCTCACATTTTTAATCGACTTTAGTAAGGAGAGATTCATTATTTATGAGGATAGAGGGAATGGTGGCACGAAATGAGGATATCTATTATATCCCAATCATTTTGCCAATCAATTTTCTAATTGCATTGTGAATCTTACTTCATTGCAGGTATCTTATGCTTATTTGCACTAATATAATTTGTTACTTATTTTCTATGGTTTCATATTCTTATGGAGGTATAACACTATAACTTTAAGTGTCTTTCTTGTAGAAGCACCCCAACTTGAATTTCATGTAGATGCATGGCTAGTGGAGCAGTAGTTGAACAATTAAAATGACTGGTTTTTATTTTGTTAAGATTTTTTCCGAGTCAATCATCATACTTACTATTTTGGGTATTCAACCATGTTTCCTTAAACTTAGGGAAAAGTTGTTTATCATGATTTAATAAGATTTTTTAATTAGTTTAATGCAGCAATGAAAAACTCTGGGATTCTATAAATTTCAAAAATGCAAACTTTATGTTTATTTCAGATGATGTTCAACATAAATTGTACAACCATGTCACATGTCTTTCCATTCCGAGCTACAACATCAGATGAAATAGGGCACACCATGTTGGATGGCAACATCCCACCAATCTAAAATGAAAAAAAAATTCCAACAACTACTGTATGACTTAAAACTACTGGATTATTCACTTTTTCCTGCTCCACAAAACCAAACTCAGTTTTTTGGTCGCTGGATTAGTAGATATGGTCCAATTCTGCTGGCTACGGCTGAAAAAACATCCCCTTATAGGAGATGTTCTTCTAAACATTGTAGCCTTTTTTTTGACATTATCAAATTACAAATTGATTAGTCAAATAAATCCTTATTACCCTGAGTGTTTAGCCATATATTATATGCTTGAAGTTTAGTCTTTTGTGTTATTTAATATGTTGTCAAAATTTTGTTAATTGCAGGTTACACAAGAGGATGTTCATCGAAAAGATTTTTTATTCTAAGAAATACATGAAAGTTATATCGAAGTTGTCCACACTCATCCTGCATCTTATAACTTATGAGAATCTCATAGTCAAGGAGATGGAAAACATAGTTGTCCCATGTCCTGCCTTCATCACTCTGCTCCACAAAATACGAACTTAAACAATGTACATTCATTGCTCTACTTGCGCACACGGTGCAACCTCGGCTTGATAGTTTGGATATGGACACGTCAAAGGCAATTTACCTCCACAAATCCCTCTCCGACAACGAAATGCATCGCCTCCGCAGCGAGATCCTTGCTTCTTATGCCGTCAGGAACCTCATATCCACTGATGACTCCTACCTCCTGGAGCTTGTCCTTGCTGAGAAGCTGGATGAGCTCAACCGCGTCGCAGCTGTGGTGTCACGGCTGGGGAAGAAGTGCACGGAGCAGGCAATGTTTGGGTTCGAGCACGTCTACTCCGATCTCCTAAGTGGGAGGATCGAGGTAGGGAAACTTGGGTTCCTGGTCAAGGACATGGAGGGCACAATCAAGAAAATGGAGAGATACGTTGGGTCGGCAGCAAACCTGTATGGAGAGTTGGGGGTTCTTAATGAGTTGGAGCAAGGGGTGAAGAAGTTTCAGTTGGCTTAGCATCATGAAGAAACAAGGCGGGCAATAGAGCAGAAAATCCAGTGGCAGCGCCATGATGTGAAGCACCTCAGGGAGACTACGTTGTGGAATCAGACGTTTGATAAGATTGTTGGGCTGATGGCAAGAGCCGTTTGTACCATCTACTCCAGAATCCTCTTTGTTTTTGGGGAATCTGTTGTGCAGCTCCAGGGATTGGCAGATGAAAGCAGGCAGTTCTCAGGTTATATTGCTTCTACAGGGCATCACCAACTTGGCTCTGGGACCCCGCAAGCTAATAGTACTGCAGAGAGCAGGTTTGGGCAAATACAAGCAAGAAGGCCAGTTTCTAGTTTACGTGGGGAGACTCTTGGGTTTGCCTGTGGCTCAAGTCCAGGGAGACTGTTCATGGATTGTCTCAGCTTGAGCAGCTCTGCTTCATGGAGGTAGGGGAATGAATCTTGTGAGAACGAGAGTCGAATAAGCCCCCCTGGAGCATGCTCACTGTTGAGTGGAAGTGGAACACTGACACAGCCAGTTGCCACTGGTAAACAAGGAAATCCTCGCTTTGGACCAAAGAGTAGGATAACAATGCGAGCTCCAGCCTCCTCTGTTGGCGGTGCTTCCCTTGCTTTGCATTATGCCAACATTATTATTATCATCGAGAAGTTTCTACGGTATCCTCATTTGGTCGGTGAAGAGGCCAGAGATGATTTATATCAAATGTTGCCATTGAGTTTGAGGATGTCTCTAAGGAGAAAATTGAAATCCTTTGTTAACAATTTGGCCATATATGACGCTCCTCTAGCTCATGACTGGAAGGAGAAGCTAGATAAGATCCTGATGTGGCTGGCTCCGCTGGCACATAATATGATCCGGTGGCAAACGGAACACAACTTCGAGCAACAGCAGATTGTGTTGAGGACAAATGTTTTGCTACTTCAAACAATATATTTTGCCGACAGGGACAAAACAGAAGCAGCAATCTCTGAGCTGCTTGTTGGGCTTAATTATATTTGCAGATACGAGCATCAACAGAGTGCTTTGTTGGATTGCAGAAGTAGTGCTGATTTTGAAGAATGTCTTGACTGGCAGTTACAGTACTGAGATCTGTCATTTCGTCTCATGCTTCATATTAAATGAGGAGATAAACCGGCTTAAATATTTGCTTTTCCCTTGTTTGAGTATTCTTGTGCCTACTCATGTACATAATTATTCTGATATGCAGAATCACATAAACATGAAGTCTGGGTTCAAACTGATCCGTCCATAGTCCATGGTCTGTGTAGTGTGCAATAGAAAATTCTAGTCACATTCTGATTTTACTCGTGTAACTTCACTCCAGTTTGTCAAATTTATATTGCCCTTTTGGAAAAGTAGTCCGGATGGAGGCAGCTCGACTGATTTATCAAAAAAAAAAGTTTGGATATGGACATAATCTATAGTTGTATAAGTTGTATAGTAACAAATGAAGTTTGTTTTTATATTGTATTTGGTAATTTGTTCAAGGTGGTAAAGGCTCACGTCCTCCACTATGTACATCAACATTTTGTTCAATACAATAAAGGTAAGAGTTTGTGAATTTTTCATGATTTGTTCAATTGTGTACATTGGATGGACATTGTTAAGAAATAATGTTATATAATATATCATACATCAATTTTTTAAATTATATAAAAATAGTATGTATCGTTATAACTATTTACGACGGAATTTTTTCATCCCAATAAACCTTGATGAGAGTACTTATAAATTTGACATTATTGGTATTTACGATAGAAATATGTTGTCGTGATTACCAACTATGACAACCAGTTTAAGTTGACGTTATATCCATTAGCGATAACATCAATTATCTGTCGTTGTTGCTAATAATGATGGAATGAATTTTTTTGTCATCACAGGTAATAGCGGCAAGACCAATAACGACGACATGCGACGGCTGATTTTTTCCATCCTTAACAGATATAACGACCACTTTTTCCCCAATTACGACAGACATTTTCCATCGTTATTGTTATATTTTCCTGTAGTGGCATGTGTAACCACATGGCATCAAATTTGTGCCCTAATACATCACCAAATGTTTGTGGGCATTGTTGTTACTGCTCTATAGACGTTGTTGATGATGTCGTTGACATTATAGGATCCTTAGGTTATGGAGCCAGCTTGTTTTTTGTTGGATCAGCATGGGTTGCTTGGCTAGAAGTGCTGGGCTTCAGTTCTCAGGTACTTGTAGTACCACTTCTGGGATCACTGAGTTGGGTGAAACTTTGGGATCTTTGCACTCTTCACAGGGTTCTTGCTCGACCTCTAAGTGTTGTTCTGCCTCGGTGGATTCAACATGGTCCTGGGCACCTTCTTTATTTACTACCACCTCAGGTTGGTCTTCGATCTCTGTAGGCATGTGGGGTGAGGGTAAATTTGGAGCGGCAAATTTGTATAACATTTTCTTCTTTCTCTTCCTTATCACCAACTTCTTTCTTTCCTCTGGATTTTGGATCTCCCTTTATGGACTCTTATCCTTCATAAACTTCTCGTCAGTGGGCGATGATGGGCCTTCATTTGCACTGGTAGCACCTGAGTACATCTTGTCCACATCCTCCTGTGTGGGCTGCAGCTTGTGGGCATCATAATATGCCATCTCCAGTACGGGTAGAAGTACCTTAGCGCAGCTTTGTTTGTAGAAAAGTTTGCTACCTTTTTGTGCCAGAATGTCTATGTTGATGAGGGACTTGATGTCAATATTTGTATGCCCCTTGGTCATTATGTATTTCATTAACAGGTCAACATCCATAGAATGATAAGCTATTCTAGTTATTTGGCTTCCCATGTAGAATTCTTTCGCCTGCTTTGTCTCCCCTACTACTGCAACTGACAGCCTCTCGATTAGCAGCCTTCCGATGCTCATCGATTTCTTGTTGAGCATGGACCATATTAAAAATTGGTCTCCTATAGTCACTCCTCTGATTTCTGATCTTGTGAAGACTATGTTGGCGATTATTTTCTATATCACTCGGATAAAGTAGGAGGTGATGAGAGTCAACTTTGAATTCTTTGAGTTATGCTCATGTTCTCCTGTAAGCTTCTCCCACATTTTGTGACTTATGTATCCGATGACTTATTTTCCATCTCGTGCAGTTGAGTAGAATTGTGCCTCTACAGTTGTCTTGGTTAATATAGTATTGAGCATGGCTTTAGTAATCATATGAGCCGTGCCACTTATTCTCACTTCTAGTTTGAAACTGCCGCCACCCTTTTTGCGCTCGCCATCACTTACGGGAAGATTTTCTAATGACGACATGAACTTTGCCATCAATTGAGTGAGTGAGGGAGCTTATGATGTACAACAATGCACATATTGGCGCCTTCCAAAAAGTTGATAATCATGTCATAGATTTCCATCTTCTTGAAGTCCTCGATGTCCAGATATCACGTCGGCTTGAATCCTTTAGTCTTTAGTGTGCAGTCAAACGGTGACTGTTGATTTGATCTCTTAGTATGAATGTTGGCACTTGCTGGTTGAGGACCTTCTATTCTTCCTCATCGACCTCTTTAGAGATGCTTCTTTTTCTTGGCTCTTTGATTTCTCCATGGTCGTCAATTTCCTTTTTTTTCCACTTTTTGCATCCTTGGTTTTAGATTTTCATTTCTCTAACTTCTTTAGCTCAATTTCAGAAGGCTGGTACACAGAAGTCTATGTTCGTGACATCTCCTGGGACTCCTTAGACTCTTCTGGTGTCTTGTGGCTCAGGATGTACTCATATTTCTTCTTCATCAGTTGCAACTATAGCTTATTTGTTGGTGAGAGGTTTGCATTATCCTTCAGTGCATGTGTTATCTTTTCTAGGTTTTCCTTAGCACCCGAACACCCCTCAATGAAGTTTTTTTCTTTATCAAAGTGTCCTCAATTAAGGTCGACATTCTGAAAGATTCAACATAAAAATTGTTGTTAGTAAGATCGTATTTTATATTTCATTCATGGAATTAGCATTTAATCATATATTTATTATTTGTGCTTAAAAATGTGTGAGATGTCGCGACTACGACATATACTGGAAGCAGTATTGCGGTCAAGGAGGATGCCTCGACCGCAGCATATGATTATCAAAGGAAAAGGAATGCCGCGACCGCAGCAAAGAAATATTACAACCGAGGCTAGTGTCGTGACCACGACAATGCCAACATTTCTTTGTCAAAACTTAACATGGTGTCGTGACTGTGGTCAGGGAGGTACCTACTCGATTGCCACCATGACGGTCATAGTGGGTATTCTCGCATGAATCTCGATCGACCAACGGTTGAAGCTACACGGATAGTCGTGAAGAAGGGGAAAGCATAGACGAAACTCTAGTGAAGGAGTGGCAATAAACTTGGTGATTCTGGTAGTTGCCACGCCATATAGAAAACCATATTTGAGGGTTGTAACCCCAAGAAAGGTGATGAAACCTCAAAGAAACAAGAAATAGGGGCATCAGTGATGTAAAGGAAATTTACAATCAGTACCTCGACATGGTTATGAATTCAAAACAGTAGCTAGGGAAGCAGCGGTGGAAATGGTGCTATCGTGGCGAGGGTACAATGTCAGTGGAGGTGGGTTCACAGCAAATGTTCATTGCCATTCGACCATCATCTTGTTTTCTCTCGTCTTGTAATTCTTCAATTAAGCTTGTTGAAACGTTCGGGAGTTAGAGAGCAAGGAAAGAAAGAAAACCATATTGTCGAGGGGGTTTTGCTTTTATACTTGGGAATAACCGCAACTGTGGCCGGGTAAAACACCTCGATCGAGGTGAAATGTGCTCTCGAACATGCCATGACTGTGATCCTAGAGTGCCTGAACAGGTACCATGACCGTTGCAGATGTCGCGATTGCATTGCACACAAAACCAAGTTGATAGAAACTAAAACACCTAACCTCATTAAAACTTTTGTGAAAAGAAAGTAATTTACATACTACATTTATACTTTATCTAGATGCAAAAATAAAAAATACTCAGAAGGGGAGAGGTACATAGCTCATAAACTAAAACCTAAGATAAAGAAAAATATGAATTGTACAAGATAGCAGCAAAAGTTTGGATGCCCCCCCAAGAAGCGCTAGTTTAAGATTATTTAGCTTGACTCTCTCTCATTCTAGTTTCATCTCCCTTCAGTTGGTGTTGATACTTTCTCATTCGTTTCATCTGCTAGAGGTCTGGGTTCCCCCAAACTCAACTTGGTCCTTCTCACAAAAGCTTCATCTTCATAATATCTTTTTACCCTATGCCCATTCACCTTGGTAGGTTACTATTATGAATGATAGTACCACTACTTTTGATGATGTGGGTAACAATAGTTACATTTTTCTATCACATAATAAATTAAATGCTCAATTCATCATTATATTAATAATGATAATAAAAATATCAACAAATTTAAATAAATGCATCAATTTGAAGCTGAAGCAGGATCTAAACCATGACATGATACTATTTTACCACTCAACAACTAGTAAGTTGCCTATTGTATAACGTTTTTATCTAAGATTATTTTTTAATTTTGCAAATTTATGTTGGTAGCATGAACAAAAATATTTAATAACAAATTAAATTTCACAAATTGAACCCAAATTAATAAGAAGTAGGTATTAATAAATATAAAAAGAAAACAAATTATCGCTACACGACATGTTATTTGATTATGCCTAAATTAAAATTAAACTTCTAATATGGTTTGAGTGCAACTAGAAGTGTTGCAATACTTATAATAAAAACTCGCACTAGTCGAGCATAAATCTGAGTTGTTTCTTGCAAAAAAAAATTAACCTATACAGGTCACCATTCTAGCACTAGACTAGGTAGTGCTTTGATGACCAATATACATAAATATTTTTCTGACATCGTGTAGTTTGAAATTGTAATGATTTTGATTATTTATCAAAATAAACTACAATAGTTGGAAATTGGATGTGGATTCATGACCAAATGGGTTTTTGAACCCCAACAGGTTACTATTCCCAAAATAGAGTACAACTATGTTTTAACGTAGGAACTGATGATATATTGATATTACATTTCCTTCTATCAATTGAAAGATGTAATTTTTCCTTTTGAAAAAATTATATTAAAAAAAATTGATCATTGTAAATGAATGCACACATCTAAAAATTATGCTGGAGCTAGACCACATTATCCACTGTTAAAACCCCAATACAACTAGTAACTTTTTTATTTTATGATATTTTATCTAAAATTATTCTTCCTTGCCGTAATTCTATATTGATGTTCAAGATCAAAATATGAACAACAAAGAATTGAATCTTCGTTGATAAGAATAGTAGATTTATTAGGCTCCAATTTGTTTGTCATAACTGGTCCCAAACACTTACAAACTAGAGTTTTTAGGTAGTTTTTCATGATAAATTTTATGTAAGTATTAGAACTCGAGTTATGTGAAGTTGTAGGATCTATCCACATACATATAAAAATAGTTATTGAATTTCCCCTTAAAAAGAACGGAAAATGACTTTTGTAGAAAATAACAATATTACCTATATAATAATATTCTTCATTCTTTATAAATGATTCATATAAAATATTTATGGATAAGGATGTTAGCAATGTGAATATGATTTATTGTTGAAACTCTAACATTATATGATTAAATATTATACAATGTTTCACACTATGTAAAATTTTTAAGCTATAACCCTGAAAAAACATTCTCACTGTACTAGTGACAAAAGAATGTGATTTATCTAATATTTTTTTAGTCTTCATGTTTAAGTAGTGTGATGTGAAAAAAAATTCATTATGCGGTTCATGAAGAATACAATAAAAATAAAATTATATATTACTTAAACAATAATGAACTAGTAATCATATTGACAAGCACCTAAAATGTAGGTATTTTTACAAAACTATGTACATATCAAGTGATTGTGATGTTATTTTTAATGACAATATTTTCATATGAATTATGATTTGCCATATGAAAATGTTTTTTGAAGGAGCAAAATCCACACTAGTCACTTCTTCAAGTTACCATGGTTGAAAAAAAATCATAGTTATCTACGGATATGATGTCTTCTTCACATCTTTGAGGTCCTTATTTATTATACATTATACAATAAAATCAAAAATATTTTTTCAAAACTTTCATATTTACACTTACGACATACAAATCACTTGGAAATGAATGAAACTTTAGTTTCAAAAATTGAACCAGAGTTCTCAAAAAATGAGTCACACATAAATTATGACTTAGAAAAAAGCATAAGTAGGAAAAATTCAATCACTAAACAACAAGTAATGTGATGATGTATTTTTGAAAAATATTGTTCTAATGTTGCAGTCGTTGGAATTATAATGACCAATCATATATCAAAATAAATTGCAGCACTCGAAAATCAAATATGCTTTAGTCACTAACAGTGACTTATGTACCTTGAAAGGTTACTATTCTAACACTAGAGTACTAGTTATTCAAAGAAGCATCTTAGCATAGCAGTAACGTTTGGCCGATGATTATGATTATTGAAGGAGATTTTTTTCTCTCTCTAGTCTTTAGATTTTAATCAACAAATAGAAATGAGTCAAACTTGAAATCTCTTTTTTGATTTTTATGTATCGGAAAGAAGATGTTTTATAGAAGGATGGATATATTGATTATGATATATAACTTATTACATTTAAAAAGTAAAAAGAAACTTGCCTGACGGTGTTATAAAAACTTATATATGAATACATATATTTAGAGATACATATATTTACATATACACATACATACAAATATATGTGTGTGCGTGTCTGAGAGAGAGTTTGTATTTCTCGGACTCAGTATAATATTTTTTTATCTATATGTATAGATGTAATGCTTGGGAAAAGACCACTGTTAATTCAGGGGATTTTTTCTCTCACTTGTCTTTAGAGATTATGTTATAGATACAATTAATATCAACCTTGGGATTGCTTTTTCCCATTTTCATGTATCAAAAAGTAGATTTTTTATAAAAACATTGATATATTTGTTGTGATATATGACACACTGCTTCTACTAGTAAGTAAAAGAAGCATTCACAAATTCCAATATATACAAACACACAGACACACATAGACACAGAAATTGAAAAATACCACTAGATCACTAGGGATTCAATTAAATCGATAATAATTTTATAAAAATATTGCACCAACCAATAATCAAACCTGGGTTGTGTGCCTGAGAGACTCATTACAACCTCACAAGCTCACCACCCTACCACTGGACTACTAGTGCTTTGTTGCTTTTAATAGAAAATCATTATTTTTATACTATTTAGAATGGAGTGGTTTCCATTTCACATCTACTAAAAAATGTTGCAATAATTGTGAATCAAATACCAGACCAGGAGAGGTTTATGAGCCTTGACAGGTTACTATTATGAATTATAGTACCACTACTTTTGATAATGTAGGTAATAATAGTTACATTTTTCTATCTCAATAATAAATTAAATGTTCAATTCCTCATTATTTTTAATAATGATAATAAAAATATCGACAAATATAAATAAATGCATCAATTTGAAACTGAAGCAACATCTAAACCATGACATGATACTATTTTACCACTCAACAACAAAAATTATTTGTTAAATTGTGTAAATTTACATTGGTAACAAGAATAACAAATATTATACTTACAAGAATAACAAGAATAACAAATTGTGTAAATTTACATTGGTAACAAGATAATATTTAATAACACATTTAGGCATCATCTAATAACATGTAGTGTAGGGGTAATTTTTTTTTCTTTTTATATTTATTAAAACCTACTTCTTACTAGTTTGGGTTCAATTTGTGAAATTTAATTTGTTATTAAATATTGTTGTTCCTACTACCAATGTAAATTTACAAAATTAAACAAATAATTTTAGATAAAAACATTATACAGTAGGAAAGTTACTAGTTGTTGAGTGGTAAAATAGTATCATGTCATGGTTTAGATCCTGCTTCATTTTCAAATTGATGCATTTATTTATATTTGACGATATTTTTATTATCATAATTAATATAATGAGGAAAAGAACATTTCATTTATTATTGAGATAGAAAAATATAACTATTATTACCCACATCATCAAAAGTAGTGGTACTATAATTCATAATAGTAACCTGCCAAGGTAACCTCTCCTTGTCTGGTATTCGATTCACAAGTATTGCAATATTTTTTAGTAGACGTGAAATGGAAACCACTCTATACTACATAGTATAAGAATAATATTTTTCTATACAAATTGACAATGCACTAGTAGTCTAGTGGTAGGTCGTTGAGCCTCTGAGGTTATAACTAGTCTCTTAGACACACAACCCAAATTCAATTCTTGGCTGGTGCTATTTTTTTACAAAATTATTATCCATTTAATTGAATTTCTAGCAATCTAGCAGTAGATTTTATTGTTCTTTAAATAATAAAAATTATTTATTGTGCAGCATGGTTCATCTCTAGGTTGTTGGAATTTGTTTTGATATTCAAAATAATCAAAATTGCAATCAATACAAAAGTATGATAATGTGAAACTAATTTTAGATGGAAAAACATTGTAATAGACCATGTCATGGTATAGACCTTGTATAATTCTTGGATGGCACATTCCTCTTTCATTTATTACAATTTTTTTACTATGAATTATACAAGAGGAAACATCGCATTTATAAAGATAAGAAAATATATAACTAAATGTAATTCGTTCTCTCACAGGCGAAGCACGAGTGCACTTGTTGCAATTTATGTGTCTATATGTGTCTATGTGTTTGTATATATTGAGCATTGTGAACAATTTTTTTACTTACTAGTAGAAGTAGTGTGTCATACATCACAATAAATATAATAATGTTTTAATAAAAATTCTACTTTTTGATACATGAATATGGGAAAAAGCGATCCCAAGATTGATGTTAATTGTTTCTATAGCATAATATCTAAAGTCTAGTGAGAGAAAAAATCCTCTAAATTACACTAGTCTTAGCCCAAGCATTAGATATATACAAACAGAAGAAAAAAATATTATACTGAGTAAGAGAAACACACACACAAACAAACATAAATAGACTCTCTTTCTCAGGCACGCGCACACACATATATATATGTATATGGGTATATGTATATATATGTATCTCTAAATATATGTATACATATATAAGTATATACAACATCTTCAGGAAAGTTTCTTTTTACTTTTTAGTAGTAGTAAATTATATATCATAATAAATATATCCATCCTTTTATATGGGTATATGTTTGGGATCAGTGATGACAAACAAATTGGAGCCTAATAAATCTGCTATTCTTATCAATGAAGATTCAATTCTTTGTTGTTCATGTTTTGATCTTGAAAATCAATGCAAAAATATGACAAGAAAGAATAATTTTAGGTAAAATATCATTAAATTAGAAACTTACTAGTTTTTTTGGGGTTTAAATAGTGGATAACGTGGTCTAGATCCTGCATAATTTTTATATGTATGCATTTATTTACAAATAGCAATATTTTTAATACATAATTTATAAAAGAAAATATTACATCTTTCAATTGACAGAAGGAAACGTAATATCAATATATCATTAGTTCCTACGTCAAAAAACAGTCACACTCTATTTTGTTAAAAGTAACGTGTTGGGGTTAAAAAAACCATTTGGTCATGAATCCACATCCAATTTCCAACTATTGTAGTTTATTTTGATAAATAATCAAAATCATTATAACTTCAACCTAAACAATGTTTGAAAAATATTTATGTATATTGGTCATCAAAGCACTACCTAGTCTAGTGCTAGAATGGTGACGTGTATAGGTTAAAATATCTATGCAAGAAACAACTCGGATTTATGCTCGACTAGTGCGAGTTTTTCTTATATGTATTGCAACACTTCTAGTTGTAGTCAAACAATATTAGAAGTTTAATTTTAATTTAGGCATCATCAAATAACATGTAGTGTAGCTGTAATTTGTTTTCTTTTTATATTTATTAATACCTACTTCTTATTAATTTCGGTTTAATTTGTGAAATTTAATTTATTATTAAATATTGTTATTCTTGTTAACAATGTAAATTTACACAATTTAACAAATAATTTTTGTTGTTGAGTGGTAAAATAGTATCATGTCATGGTTTAGATGTTGCTTCAATTCCAAATTGATGCATTTATTTATATTTGTCGATATTTTTATTATCATTATTAAAAATAATGAGGAATTGAACATTTAATTTATTATTGAGATAGAAAAATGTAAATATTATTACCTACATTATCAAAAGTAGTGGTACTATAATTCATAATAGTAACCTGTCAAGGCTCATAAACCTCTCCTGGTCTGGTATTTGATTCACAATTATTGCAATATTTTTTAGTAGACGTGAAATGGTAACCACTCCATTCTACATAGTATAAAAATAATAGTTTTCTGTAAAAATCAACAAAGCACTAGTAGTCTAGTGGTAGGGTGTGAGCCTATGAGGTTGTAATTAGCCTCTCAAGCACGCAACCCATATTCAATTCCTAGATAGTGCAATTTTTTTATAAAATTATTATCCATTTAAATGAATCTCTAGTGATCTAGTGCTGGACTTCATTGTTCTTTAATTAATAAAAACTGTTTATTGTGCAGCATGGTTCAACTCTAGGTTGTTGATATTCATTTCGATGTTCAAAATAATTAAAATTGCAATCAATGCAAAAGTATGACAATTTAAACTAATGTTAGATGGAAAACATTGTAATATTGGAAAATAACTAGATTTTTGTGACTTAATAGACCATGTCATGGTATAGACCTTGCATAGTTCCTGGATGGCACATTCCTCTTGCATTAATTATAAATTTTTTACCATGAATTATATAAGTGGAAACATCACATTTATAAAGATAAGAAAACAGATATCTAAATGTTTTTTTGATAAAGGTCATTTTCATTACTACCATAAAAGGTTTTCTGACAAAATGCAAGCTATCACCTACAATGTCTGGTTTTACACTACTGATGTAACTAGAAAATAAAAGGCAGCTTGGTCGACATAAGTAAGATGTCTATGGGGGAGGCACCCCTTAACAAGCCCCAACATACAAGATCTAATATATGGTTATGGTAAAATTTTGGCAGCGACATTAAGAAGTCCAGTTCCAGTTTCTTCGTCAAGCATCTCCTTGAGCTGGCATAGATATTCCACATCCGATTGACCTACATTTGTTTCCACAATTTCCTCTGTTGCCTATTGACCTGGAGTGATGGATAACATTTAGATATGATTCTATTAAATTTATGATGATATTCTTGGGTTTCCTAGTATTATTGAATCTTCTGTTGTTCCTCTCTTGCCATAAATTCTAAAAGATGGTAACTAGGAAATCATCAGCGAGAAGCTGGTGATTGTTTCTAAGCGGTATGAGGATTGTTGGAATTTTTATGAGGTTGTGATCGTGAAATGGGAATAAGGACAAAATTAAAAAAAGTAGTTAGTAGCGATTGGAGAATTAACATAATTAATTAGTATAGATCGGAGAATATACTTACCTCCCATTTGTTATAGGTTGTCTAGAAAGGAGAAAACTTTTTGTGAATTCTTGGTAAATGTTAAGGTGCCATAGGGTTACTCATCCAACATCCGTAGATTGGTTTTAATGAAAGATTTGAAGTTGATAGGTCTTAAATGTCATGATTGTCACACTCTAATGCAACAAATATTATCTGTGGCGATTTGATCTATATTGTCAAAGCATGTAAGGTATGCAATCACCAGACTTTGTTTCTTTTTCAATAGTCTGTGCAGCAAAGTTATTAACCCTGATACTCTCAATAAATTGCAAAGAGAAGTGGTTGTTATACCCTGTGTCATCTTGAGATGTATTTTCCTCCTTCACTCTTTGATATCATGGTACATCTTATTGTCCACTTGACTAGGGAAATGAAAATGTTGGGACTAGTTTTCTTGCATTGGATGTATCCCTTTGAACGATACATGAGCATTTTTAAAGGTGATGTTAAAAACTGTTATCGTCCAGAAGGGAGTATTATTGAGGGTTATGTGGCGAGAGAGGTTATGGATTTTTTCAATGACTTTCTGAGTGCTAATGACACTCCTTTTAATGACAAGAATATTGAGGAACATTTTGGCAAAGGAATTTTGGGATCACAGATGAAAGTAATCACCTGTGAGCAGTTGGAACAAGGTCACTTGCATATTTTACACAACATCGATGAAATGAGTGTTTATATTGAGGAACATACCAATTTCATCAAGAGACAATATCTTCAAGCTAATTCAATGTGGCTTGCTAGAGATCATAACAAGACATTTATTAAGTGATTTGAAGATAAAGTCTTACATCAACTATCTCAAACACCAGATAATTTTACTAAAACTATCAAATGTCTCACCATTAAAGCAAAATTGAATGTTATGTCTTGTGAAGGGTTTGACATAAATGGATTCTCATATTGCACAAAGCATCAAGATGATAAGAGTGTCATCCAAAATAGGGGGGTCACCCTTCAAGCGTCTTCATTATTTTTTGCAAGTGAAAAGGATAAGAGTCCATGTGAAGCTAAAATGTCATATTACGGTGTAATTGAAGATATATGGGAGTTTGACTACGTAGATTTCAAAATTCTACTCTTTAAATGTAATTGGGTTGATAACACCAAATGATTTATAGTGGATGAATTGGGTTTCACATTAGTGAACTTTGAAAAGATTGGCAAGAAGGGTGAACCATTCATATTGGCATCACAGGTGAAATAAGTATTTTATATCGATGATCCTGCAAATGATAAATGATCGGTTGTTCTTCATGGTAAAAGACAGTTCATTGAAGATCCTATAGATGAAGAAAAGTACTATGATAAGTATGATGACTCCAGTCCATTCTTAGTTGGGTTGCCAACACCACCAAATATTGAAGTTGATGATGACTTGTATGTGCGTGGAGATCACAATGAAGGATTGTTAATTGATAAAAGATCGCAATATTAGAGGCATGCATGTTTATATTTTTTTATATGTTTTATTTTTCTTAATGTGAACTTTATAATGTTTTATTATCTTCTAGTTATGTCAAATGCTAAATGTTTGATTCTTTAATGACACTTTTAGATGGTTGAGCATGAGCATGATGACCGTGATGATGATTATCGTGAGGGTGAGGATATCAATGCGCCACCTCACAATGTAAGTTTTAAAAATATATCCTCTATTTGTATCTATATGTTCATCTATAGTTATATCATGTAAGTGCATTTTTTATCAAATTTTAGGTTGGTGATGTACCCCCTGAAGAAATTGGAGCACTTAATGAGCAACAAAAAAATTGAGAAAGTGAGGGGCATCACAATGATGAACAAGGTACTACATCAAAGGGGCAATGGACCCAAATTGGCTGTGGATTTTGATCATGCAGAAAATCCAGTTGGAGTGAATGACAACTCATTTGTTTCATATCTCGGGGTTCTTACTCACAGCCATAGTAGTCCTAACTTATAATCCTAGCATAAAGTTCCCAAGGGGAAGAAAAACTTAGTATATTTTACTAAAAGCCATTATTTTCTCTTATCTCTCTCCTCATTCAATACTACTTACTTTTTGTTACTTATCCTATAAATTACTAATTTTTAGGATACTAGTTAATAGAAATTCTATTTTGCATAGTATATTTAATCTGGATGAAAAGTTGTATCGTAAATGTGTGATGCAACGCTGTGGGAGGGTCCTAAGGAACTATAGGACAAATCTCACCCGAGATTACATACACGATACTGAGAAGAGATTCTTGATTGATTTCCAATTCTAGACATTGATCACTTTTTGACTAACTCTACACTAATAATTTTTAATTGTATTCTTTTTAAAAAATAAATTTAGGAAGAAGGAAGCCACTGATGGGAGGAGTTTGTTACCCAAAGAAAAATGGATGAATTCAAGGTATTAAACACCACTCCCAATTTAATTAATATATATTCTTATGTATTCACCTATTCAAGATTAACCTTTAGTGTTACAAACCAAATCAATGTGCTTACTAACAAGGCTATTAGTGATGCTCAAAGAGCAAGGCATGCACTGAACGTGCATGACCACACAATGGGTCCAAGAGCCTATGCAGGCATTCGCCAAAGACTACAGGCTGAGTCTACTGCTCAGTCTGTTACTACTCAAGAGACTGCAGAGTCCTCTACTATTGGTCCCACACCTCTGCCTCGCCATGCTATGTGGATAGCTGGAAGGTAAAACAAGAAAGGAGATATAACCAAGCCCGCAACTGTTGAGACAGCTGCAAAAATGGTAAAATTCAACTCTTAGAACAATCGATATTGATCATTGTTATGTTTACTTACCAATTTCTATTAATGGCGATTAGCGGGAGCTTTATGAGAAGAGGAAGGAAGGCAAGTTCATCCCTGAGGGAACAAGGGATGAATTGACAATTGCTCTTGGTAACCCAGAGCATCCTGGACGTGTTCGGGGTGCAGGCGCTGGTGTGGGCATAAAAGCATTCTTTGGGCCATCACAACGCAAATCTGTCCCAAAAGCAGGACTACCAAATGTTGAGGTAATATGTTCTTTTTTTAGAATGTTATTGCGAAAGGGAATTCAATAATCAAAAGCTAGCATTTCTTTTATCGATGTATAGGTAGATGAGTTAATTAATAAGAAAGTCAACGAAGCAATGGTGAAGTGGTAGGTGTCTCAGGCTGCCACTCAGATAGGTACTGTGGCGTGCCTCTCCTTTCCTACTACAGAGGTTGAGAGTAATCCTATAGACCCCCCTAGTACGTCTGCTGTAAGTATTTTTATGACATAGTATCCAGACTTTTCAAGATGATATGTTTATGTATATATGTATATAATATTCTTTACGTAAATTTGTAGGGGTTGAAGTCATGCCGTCTAAAAAGTCAAGAATATATTGTTGCAGAGGCACAGGCTTATCCAGCCCATCCAGGGGACATATGTTTCATGGGACTCCAGTACCAGCTGATGCGGTTCGTGTGAGCCCGATACATGTACTCCCCAATTGGAGGGATCTTGCATTAGCATATGTCCAACCCGATTCTGAAATGCTTGGTGAGGCAGAAGGTGGAGTGATAATGTGGCCCTAAGCGGATGTCATCTATACTAATATTTTATGGTAAATTTATATTACGTTAATTTGTTAGCGTGTATACATGAGTCAATTGATCTGAAATTATATATATAGGTCAAAAGGAAGACACCCGCTACATCTCAGCCTCCACCTCCACCTCCTGAAGTACCAAGTTGGATTCCAAGAGACCTACACGCCTCATTAGGTCCTAATTGTAGGGGTATGGAAGTATGGATAGGCAAACTTGATCCAAATTGTCCTATAAATGTTTCTATTCCAGAGGATGTTGCAGGTGAATCATACGATAACAAGCTATTTATACAAGATATTTTGGAGTTGTTTCATTATGATTGGTTGAATACATCTATGATAGAGCTATGGATATGGTGAGATCTTATTTATACATCCATATACCTTGTTTTATATACGGTGATCTGATTTCTTATATACTAATGCATACATAATACATGTTTTGCAGCCACTTACACATGATATGTACATATTTTTCATTTTCCCATGTGGGATTTTTAGTTCCATCTTTGATTAGTCTTGTAGATAAAGACCCTTCTTCAACTACTTCATACTATTGTGTTGCTTTTAAATATTTTGGCAAAAAAAGAAGACGGCGATAATAGCTTCATTCAATGTCGAGTAAGTTTACTTTGGTTAAAATTTGGACTTAAGAAAATTACATTTCTATTGTGGATTTTGAGTTATTAATTTTTAACTTTCTTACATGTATTGGTAGGCATTGGGAGTTACTAGTTATTGTCCCCAAGACATTCACTTTCTATTATCTAAATCCTACGGAGAATGAATTGAATACATTATATTGACACACAATGAAAAAGCCATTATTCCCGTGAGAAATATTTTATATTTTTATATCTGTTAACATCTGTTATTATATTACTCTTTACTTATGCAATTTAATGTGTTACATTAATATGTAGGGCTTTACATGAGTTCAAAAGAGCTGGAGGAAAGGTCCCCAAGAAAAAGAATCAGCCACTAATTTGGGAGAATGTGAAAGTAATTTCCCGACTGCAATGTATATATTATTTATGTGAACTGTGCTTATTTGTATTTTTGAATATTTTGTATGTTTCAATTTATAGTGTGCTACATAAGACAATGGTTGGGCATGTGCATACTATGGGATGTGATTAATGGACCTAATCATCAAACATGCCGTAATGGAAATCAAAACTATACATAAGGTATTATATATAGTCTCATTAGATAATATGAAATATATCAATCTTATTATATATTTCTAATTATATATATACGTCATTCTCTTTGCAGGTGTTTAAAACTGACTTGACTACATGTGGAAAGTTATTAGATGTACATACTCCCCATACGAGGGTAGAATTAGATGATGTAATAGAAGAATGGGAAAAAGTCCTACAAGTAGTGGGAATTTTTAAATATAAGTGGGATACAGATGGCGATAATGACGATGATAAATAAAGAATGATATTTCTAAATTTTGTTCTCATAAATATTTTTGTGTGAATGTGAATGAATTGTTCTGAATTGTCATATGTGTGAATGTAAACATGATCAATACATGAATGTTTCTGTCTCAATGTGAAAAGAGATGAAATGATTGGAACTGCATGTTGCTAAATGTGTGTGAAAATGGATGAAATTTGAAATAGAACTATTGGTTTCTACATCTTATTAATTTTGCAGATTTGTGGCCTATCGTTGGTTGATTTCAATGGATGTTCTAAACCTACAGTTCCGAACTGAACTGCAAGTTCTGCATCCTGCTGACTAGCCATACAATAGGCCTACAAACTGATAAGAAAAAAAATCATAAAATAGGCGTCAGTTATTAGTATAAAATCGACAACAAAGATATACAACGTCAGTTATTAGCAAAAACATGACGTCTTTGTGGATATGGGTGTCGGTTATATATAAAAACTGACACCGATGGTGCCCTTGCTTGCGTGTTTTATTGGTGGCGGGAAGGGTTATATAGTGTCAGTTTTTTTGAAACACCGATGTTTTTGACCTGGATATAGTGTCCATTTTATTAAATAACTGACGCCTATAGTGTCCTTGCTGGCGTGTTTTGGTGGCGAGAAGGGTTATGGCATCGGTGTTAAAATCGACGCTGAAAATTTCAACTTTTAGCAGCATCCACTTGGGTGTCGTTTTGAAACCGACGGCAAAAGCCTTAAATAACCGACACTAAAGGTCGGTTTTGTACTAGTGTAAACAAATAATTTTAGATAAAATCATTATACAGTAGGCAAAATACTAGTTGTTGAGTGGTAAAATAGTATCATGTCATGGTTTGGATGCTACTTAGTTTCAAATTGATGCATTTATTTATATTTGTCGATATTTTTATTATAATTATTAAATATAATGAGCAATGGAACATTTAATTTATTATTGAGATAGAAAAATGTAACTCTTGTTACCCACATTATCAAAATGAGTGGTACTATAATTCATAATAGTAACCTAGGTAGGCTCATAAGCCTCTCCTGGTCTGGTATTTGATTCACAATTATTGCAATATTTTTTAGTAGAAGTGAAATTGTAACCACTCCATTCTGCATAGTATTAAAATAATAGTTTTTTATAAAAAATAACATAGCAATAGTAGTCTAGTGGTAGGGAAATGAGCCTGTGAGGTTGTAATGAGTCTCTTGGGCACACAACCCAGGTTCGATTCCTGGCTAGTGCACTTTTTTTTATATAAATTTGTTATCTAATTGAATCTCTAGTGATCTAGTGGTGGACTTCATTGTTCTTCAATTAATAAAAATTATTTATTGTGCAGCATGGTTCAACTCTAGGTTGTTGAAATTCATTTTGATATTCAAAATAATTAAAATTGCAATCATTGCAAAAGTACAACAATGTAAAAGTAATTTTAGGTGGAAAAACATTGTAACATTGGCAAATAACTAGATTTTTGTGATTTAATTGACCATGTCATGGTATAGACCTTACATTGTTCCTGGATGGAACATTCCTCTTGCATTGATTATGATTTTGTTTCTATGAATTCTATAAGAGGAAACATCATATTTATAAAGATAAGAAAACATAAATGCAAATGTTATTCGTTCTCTCACAGTCGAAACACTAGTACTCTTGTTGCAATTTATGTGTTTGTGTGTGTCTGAGTGTTTGTATATATTGGACATTGTGAACGCTTCATTTACTTACTTGTAGATGTAGTTTGTCATATATCACAATAAATATATCAATGTTAATTAAATGGATAATAATTTTGTAAAAAACTTGCACTAGCCAGTAATAAAACCTGGGGTGTGTGCTTGAGACACTCATTACAACCTTACAGGCTCACCGCCCTACCACTAGACTACTAGTGCTTTGTTGATTTTTATTAAAAACTATTATTGTTATACTATGTAGAATGGACTGGTTACCATTTCACGCTACTAAAAAATATTGCAGTAATTGTGAATCAAATAACAAACTAGGAGAGGCTTATGAACCTTGGTAGGTTACTATTATAAATTATAGTACCACTCCTTTTGATGATGCGTGTAACAATAGTTACATTTTTTATCTCAATAATAAATTAAATGTTCAATTCCTCATTATATTAATTTTGATAATAAAAATATCGAAAAATAAAAATAAATGCATCAATTTGAAAATAAAGCATGATCTAAACCATGACATTATACTATTTTACCACTCAACAACTAGTAAGTTGACTACTGTATAATGTTTTTATCTAAAATTATTTGTTTAATTTTGTAAATTTACATTGGTACCAAGAATAACAATATTTAATAATAAATTAAATTTCAAAAAATTGAACCCAATTTAGTAAGAAGTAGGTATTAACAAATATAAAAAGAAAACAAATTACTGCTAAGCTACATGTTATTCGATGATGCCTAAATTAAAATTAAACTTCTAATATGGTTTGAGTGCAACTAGAAGTGTTTTAATACATATAAAAAAAACTCACACTAGTCGAGCTTAAATCTGAGTTGTTTCCTGCATAGATTTTTTAACCTATATAGGTCACCATTCTAGCACTAGACTAGGTAGTAATTTGATGACCAATATACATAAATATTTTTCTAACACCGTGTAGATTGAATTATCATGATTTTGATAATTTATCAAAATAAACTACAATAGTTGGAAATTGAATGTGGATTCATGACCAACTAGGTTTTTGAACACTTCTTAGCAATTAACTCTTCTATGGGATGGTCCTTTTCTGATGGCTGCTCTAATTCTACTGAATTGATTGCAGCTAACATTGTAGCCATCTTTTGGTCATAGACTGAATCATTATGCTCGCATGCAGAATATTATTTTAGATATCCATTCTGAATGTCATGTCGTCCAAGAATTTGTTGAGATCTCTTATTTCTCGTGATGTGAGATCTTCTATGGCAGTGCTTTCATCCCTAACAAAGACTCATTTAGGTTCCTTAGATGTAACCTTATCCTCTTTTGGGTTGTTTCTCAAGTCAAACATTTTGGATAAGGCATTTATTTTATTTGTCTCAACGTCTTGATAAGATTCTGACTGTTGTGATGTTTCATTTGTAGGAGGTTCCACCATTGGGGTGGTCTTTATGTTGGCACTCTCATCCTTTGAAGTTGTGCCTACAACTTTTCATCCTATGTCATCATCATCTTCATCTAGGCTCGAGGGGCTTGAGGAAGCTTGTGATGTGAAAGGGTTGGTTAGACTGTTTGACTTCTTTCTTTGCTACCAACCATCTATCTCTTGGTGTTCTTCATCAAGCTATCGGTGTTCCTCATCTAAGTGTTGGTTCTCCTTCTTTAGATCATCTAACTTTTATTCATACCTCTTCTATATCAGTTCTTTATCTGCTCTCATGGCATTTCATTTCAATCTGAGGTCGGCCATTTCTTGAGTCAGTGTCTTCAATGCCCCCCTCATTGCATTTCTGGGTGTTGATGACCCCTTTCTTTAACTGAGGGAGAGTGTCAATCCTCACATTTAAACTTTGTACCTACGTAGTTAATGTGCACTGGCTAGAAGAAATATTGAAATTAACTTAAGAAGCATGATGCATGTGTAACCACATGGCATCAAATTTGCGCCCTAATACATCACCAAATGTTTGTGGGCATTTTTGTTACTGCTCTGTAGACGTTGTTGATGATGTCGTTGACATTATAGGATCCTTATGTTGTGGAGCCAGCTTGTTTTGTGTTGGATCAGCATGGGTTGCTTGGCTAGAAGTGCTGGCCTTCGGTTCTCAGGTACTTGTAGTACCACTTCTGGGATCACTGAGTTGGGTGCAACTTTGGGGTCTTTGCACTCTTGACAGGGTTCTTGCTCGACCTCTAAGTGTTGTTCTCCCTCAGTGGATTCAACATGTTCCTGGGCACCTTCTTCATTTACTACCACCTCAGGTTGGTCTTCGATCTCTGTAGGCATGTGGGGTGAGGGTAAATTTGGAGCGGCAAATTTGTATAACATTTTCTTCTTTCTCTTCCTTATCACCAACTTCTTTCTTTCCTCTGGCTTTTGTATCTCCCTTTATGGACTCTTATCCTTCATAAACTTCTCTTCAGTGGGCGGTGATGGGCCTTCAGTTGCACTGGTAGCACCTGAGTACATCTTGTCCACATCCTCTTGTGTGGGTTGCAGCTTGTGGGCATCATAATATGCCATCTCTAGTAGGGGTAGAAGTACCTTAGCACAACTTTGTTTGTAGAAAAGTTTGCTACCTCTCTGTGCCAGAATGTCTATGTTGATGAGGGACTTGATGTCAATATTTGTATGCCCCTTGGTCATCATGTATTTCATTAACAGGTCAACATCCATAGAATGATAAGCTATTCTAGTTATCTGGCTTCCCATGTAGAATTCTTTCGCCTGCTTTGTCTCCCCTACTACTACAACTGACAGCCTCTCGATTAGCAGCCTTCCGATGTTCATCGATTTCTTGTTGAGCATGGACCATATTAAAAATTGGTCTCCTATAGTCACTCCTCTGATTTCTGATATTGTGAAGACTATGTTGGCGGTTATTTTCTATATCACTCGGATAAAGTAGGAGGTGATGAGAGTCAACTTTGAATTCTTTGAGTTATGCTCGTGTTCTCCTGTAAGCTTGTCCCACATTTTGTGACTTATGTATCCGATGACTTCTTTTTCACCTCGTGCAGTTGAGAAGAATTGTGCCTCTACATTTGTCTTGGTTAATATAGTATTGAGCATGGCTTTAGTAATCATACGAGCCGTGCCACTTATTCTCACTTCTAGTTTGAAACTGCCGCCACCCTTTTTGCGCTCGCCATCACTTACGGGAAGATTTTCTAATGATGACATGAACTTTTCCATCAATTGATTGAGTGAGGGAGCTTCTGATATACAACAATGCACATATTGGTGCCTTCCAAAAAGTTGACAATCATGTCATAGATTTCCATCTTCTTGAAGTCCTCGATGTCCAGATATCACGTTGGCTTGAATCCTTTGGTCTTTAGTGTGCAGTCAAACTGTGACTGTTGATTTTATCTCTTATTACGAATGTTGGCACTTGCTGGTTGAGGACCTTCTATTCTTCCTCATCGACCTCTTTAGAGATGCTTCTTTTTCTTGGCTCTTTGATTTCTCCATGGTCGTCAATTTCCTTTTTTTGCCACTTTTTGCATCCTTGGTTTTAGATTTTCATTTCTCTAACTTATTTAGCTCAATTTTAGAAGGCTGGTCTCAGAAGTCTATGTTCGTGACGTCTCCTGGGACTCCTCAGACTCTTCCGGTGTCTTGTGGCCCAGGATGTACTCATATTTCTTCTTCATCAGTTGCAACTATAGCTTATTTGTTAGTGAGAGGTTTGGATTATCCTTCAGTGCATTGGTTATCTTTTCTAGGTTTTCCTTAGCACCCGAACACCCCTCAATGAAGTTTTTTTTATCAAAGTGTCCTCAATTAAGTTCAACATTCTGAAAGATTCAACATAAAAATTGTTGTTAGTAAGATCATATTTTATATTTCATTCATGGAATTAGCATTTAATCATATATTTATTATTTGTGCTTAAAAATGTGTGAGATGTCATGACTACGACATATATATGAAGCAATACTGTGGTCAAGGAGGATGCCTTGACCGCAGTAGATGATTATCAAAGGAAAAGGAATATCGTGACCGCAGCAAAGAAATATTTCAACTGAGGCTAGTGTCATGACCACGATAATGCCAACATTCGCTGTCAAAACTTAACATGGTGTCGTGACTGTGGTCAGGGAGGTACCTACTCGACTGCGACCATGACGGTCACAGTGGGTATTCCCACATGAATCTCGATCGACCAACGGTGAAACCGCCAGAAGTGTGCGAGATAAACAACGTAATAAGTTCAATCAAAGGTTGAAGCTACACGGATAGTCGTGAAGAAGGGGAAAGCATCGACGAAACTCTAGTGAAGGAGTGGCAATAAACTTCGTGATTTTGGTAGTTGCCACACCATATAGAAAACCGTATTTGAGGGTTGTAACCCCAAGAAAGGTGATGAAACCTCAAAGAAATAAGAAATAGGGACATGAGTGATCCAATGGAATGCGCAATCAGCACCTCGTCGTGGTTATGAATTCAAAACAATAGCTAGGGAAGCAGTGGTGGAAATGGTGCTATCGTGGCGAGGGTACGACGTCAGTGGAGGTGGGTTCGTAGCAAACATTCATTGCCATTCGACCATCATCTTATTTTCTCTCATCTGATAATTCTTCAATTAAGCTTGTTCAAACGATCGGGAGTTAGAGACCAAGGAAAGGAAGAAAACCATATTGTCGAGGGGGTTTTTCTTTTATACTTGGGAATAGCCAAAACTATGGCCGGGTAAAACACCTCGATCGAGGTGAAATGTGCTCTCGAACATGCCATGACTGCGATCCTAGGGTGCCTAAACAGGTACCATGATCGTTGCAGATGCCACGATTGCATTGCACACAAAACCAAGTTGATAGAAACTAAAACACCTAACCTCATTAAAACTTTTGTGAAAATAAAGTAATTTACATACTACATTTATACTTTATCTAGATGCAAAAATAAAAAATACTTAGAAGGGGAGAGGTACATAGCTCATAAACTAAAACCTGAGATAAAGAAAAATATGAATTGTACAAGATAGCAGCAAAAGTTTGGATTGCCCCCCAAGAAGCGCTAGTTTAAAATCATTTAGCTTGAATCTCTCTCTCATTCTAGTTTCATCTCCCTTCAGTTGGTGTTGATACTTTCTCATTCGTTTCATCTGCTAGAGGTCTGGGTTCCCCCAAACTCAACTCGGTCCTTCTCACAAAAGCTTCATCTTCATAATATCTTTTTACCCTATGCCCATTCACCTTGGTAGGTTACTATTATGAATGATAGTACCACTACTTTTGATGATGTGGGTAACAATAGTTACATTTTTCTATCACATAATAAATTAAATGCTCAATTCATCATTATATTAATAATGATGATAAAAATATCAACAAATTTAAATAAATGCATCAATTTGAAATTGAAGCAAGATCTAAACCATGACATGATACTATTTTACCACTCAACAACTAGTAAGTTGCCTATTGTATAACGTTTTTATCTAAGAGTATTTGTTTAATTTCGTAAATTTACGTTGGTAGCATGAACAACAATATTTAATAACAAATTAAATTTCACAAATTGAACCCAAATTAATAAGAAGTATGTATTAATAAATATAAAAAGAAAACAAATTACCGCTACACGACATGTTATTTGATGATGACTAAATTAAAATTAAACTTCTAATATGGTTTGAGTGCAACTAGAAGTGTTGCAATACTGATAAGAAAAACTCGCACTAGTCGAGCATAAATCTGAGTTGTTTCTTGCAAAAAAAAAAAATTAACCTATACAGGTCACCATTCTAGCACTAGACTAGGTAGTGCTTTGATGACCAATATACATAAATATTTTTTTGACATCGTGTAGTTTGAAATTGTAATGATTTTGATTATTTATCAAAATAAACTACAATAGTTGGAAATTGGATGTGGATTCATGACCAAATGGGTTTTTGAACCCCAACAGGTTACTATTCCCAAAATAGAGTACAACTATGTTTTAACGTAGGAACTGATGATATATTGATATTACTTTCCCTTCTATCAATTGAAATATGTAATTTTTCCTTTTAAAAAAATTATATTAAAAAATATTGATCATTGTAAATGAATGCACACATCTAAAAATTATGCAGGAGCTAGACCACGGTATCCACTGTTAAAACCCCAATACAACTAGTAACTTTTTTATTTTATGATATTTTATCTAAAATTATTTTTCCTTGCCGTAATTCTATATTGATGTTCAAAATCAAAATATGAACAACAAAGAAATGAATCTTCATTGATAAGAATAGTAGATTTATTAGGCTCCAATTTGTTTGTAATAACTGGTCCCAAACACTTACAAACTAGAGTTCTTAGGTAGTTTTTCATGATAAATTTTATGTAAGTATTAGAACTCGAGTTATGTGAAGTTGTAGGACCTATCCACATACATATAAAAACAGTTATTGAATTTCCCCTTAAAAAGGACGGAAAATGACTTTTGTAGCAAATAACAATATTACCTATATAA
The DNA here is from genome assembly GCA_963693085.1 of Alisma plantago-aquatica. NCBI lineage: Eukaryota > Viridiplantae > Streptophyta > Magnoliopsida > Alismatales > Alismataceae > Alisma > Alisma plantago-aquatica. Next base: position 1,819,506,338 of record OY856409.1, on the reverse strand, counting down.
TAATATTCTTCACTCTTTATAAATGATTCATATAAAATATTTATGGACAAGGATGTTAGCAATGTGAATATGATTTATTTTCGAAACTCTAACATTATATGATTAAATATTATACAATGTTTCACACTATGTAAAATTTTTAAGCTATAACCACCGTTATGAGTGTGATTTCTAGAATTAAATTTTATGAGCACCCTGAAAAAACATTCTCACTATACTAGTGACAAACGAATGTGATTTATCTAATATTTTTTTAGTCTTCATGTTTAAGTAGTATGATGTGAAAAAAAATTCATTATACGGTTCATGAAGAATACAATAAAAATAAAATTATATATTATTTAAACAATAATGAACTAGTAATCATATTGCAAAGCACCTAAAATGTAGGTATTTTTACAAAATTATGTACATCTGAAGTGATTTTGATGTTATTTTTAATGACAATATTTTCATTTGAATTATGATTTTCCATATGAAAACATTTTTTGAAGGAGCAAAATTCACACTAGTCACTTCTTCAAGTTACCATGGTTGAAAAAAAATCATAGTTATCTACGGATATGATGTCTTCTTCACATCTTTGAGGTCCTTATTTATTATACATTATAAAATAAAAATAAAAAATATTTTTTCAAAACTTTCATATTTACACTTATGACATACAAATCACTTGGAAATGAATGAAACTTTAGTTTCAAAAATTGAACCAGAGTTCTCAAAAAATGAGTCACACATAAATTATGACTTAGAAAAAAGCATAAGTAGGAAAAATTCAATCACTAAACAACAAGTAATGTGATGATGTATTTTTGAAAAATATTGTTCTAATGTTGCAGTCGTTGGAATTATAATGACCAATCATATATCAAAATAAATTGCAGCACTCGAAAATCAAATATGCTTTAGTCACTAACAGTGACTTATGTACCTTGAAAGGTTACTATTCTAACACTAGAGTATTAGTTATTCAAAGAAGCATCTTAGTGTAGCAGTAACGTTTGGCCCATGATTATGGTTATTGAAGGATATTTTTTTCTCTCTCTAGTCTTTAGATTTTAATCAAAAAATAGAAATGAGTCAAACTTGAAATCTCTTTTTTTATTTTTATGTATCGGAAAGAAGATGTTTTATAGAAGGATGGATATATTGATTATGATATATAACTTATTACATTTAAAAAGTAAAAAGAAACTTGCCTGATGATGTTATAAAAACTTATATATGAATATGTATATTTAGAGATACATATATTTACATATACACATACATACAAATATATGTGTGTGCGTGTCTGAGAGAGAGTCTGTATTTCTCGTACTCAGTATAATATTTTTTTATCTATATGTATAGATGTAATGCTTGGGAAAAGACCAGTGTTAATTGAGGGGATTTTTTCTCTCACTAGACTTTAGATATTATGTTATAGATACAATTAATATCAACCTTGGTATTGCTTTTTTCCATTTTCATGTATCAAAAAGTAGATTTTTTTTATAAAAACATTGATATATTTGTTGTGATATATGACACACTGCTTCTACTAGTAAGTAAAAGAAGCATTCACAAATTCCAATATATACAAACACACAGACACACATAGACACAGAAATTGAAAAATACCATCACTAGGGATTCAATTAAATCGATAATAATTTTATAAAAATATTGCACCAACCAGGAATTGAACCTGGGTTGTGTGCCTGAGAGACTCATTACAACCTCACAGGCTCACCGCCCTACCACTAGACTACTGGTGCTTTGTTGATTTTAATAAAAAATCATTATTTTTATACTATTTAGAATGGAGTGGTTTCCATTTCACATCTACTAAAAAATATTGCAATAATTGTGAATCGAATATGTTGGTTTATTACACTAACGAGTTTCAATCTTGAGAAAGATCTTTTACTCAACTAACCAATTTCCGCAAGTATACGGAAGTAGTTGCAGTCGAGGTCGAACACAAGGAGCTTTAGGAAACTAATTAAATGCAAAAGTGCTAAGGTTCAACAATCTATACCATTTTAAAGGTGGATTTGGATTATTAAAGTAGAAAATTTCAGAATTAAGAAAATAGTAAATGTCTTACTAAAAGAGATTAAAATTTAGATATAGAAGTATCTTGGACTTAGGATTTCATCCACATATCATAGCATAGAATAGGAGCATGAAATTTAAACATACTAAGCACTTATTTTAAAGGAGAGTTGTATGTTGCACTTCACCTCTCAGTGCAAGTACAACGATCCTAACTCAATTCAACATTCTCATGTATGAATTTTTTTTGGATCACAAACCTACTCCTCAACTCTATAATTTCCACTCTCGTGGTAAAGGAGTTGCCAAGAGATAACCTACTTACTCTCCTACCTATCTTCTCATATCAAGTAAAAGAGCATAAAACATACACATAAGGTGGCCAGCCATACATGCTGAAAAGAAGAAACTGGTACTCACAAGGTGGAAAAACAAGCAACATAGCATTTAGTACGAAATTATCATGTTCCATACATTCTATGACGTGGGAGCTACTCTCTCATGTCTAAGAAAATGAAACAACTCGTCCATAATGGTGTACAATAGAAAATACACAAACATTTCAGAGTTCAACACGATATTAGAGAAGGAAAAGCTCAGAAAAACCAAGGTATAACCCAATGAGAGTAGAATTCCGGCTTGAGGATGAAATCCCAATCCTACAGTTGTTCCAAACTGGACAAACTACTCTCCCAAGAAGCTTTATGGAGTGGAGAAGCTCTGTACACCTTGGAGAATAAAAGAAGAAGAATGGGGTTCTTTTGCAAGAAACCACCCTCTTCCACCTCCAAAATCGCCCTCCTAGCTCTAGCCTTGCTCTGGGACGAAAGAGTTTCAAATTATGACCAAAGATAACTGCACCATAGAGTGGTTTTGTCATTTAAAATGAAAGAAGTCATATTTGAAAATTGCTGAAACTGACAGGCACAAGGCGTGTCTTTCTCTAGAAACCATGTGTCCTGTCTCTGGGAGTTTTTTTTAGTGTAAAGCACATGACGTTTCTGATTTAATAAATGTCGTATACGTTACCAGAAAGGCTAGACTTGGTTCTGAATTGCCAGGTACACGTCGTGTCTTTTGTGGACACGTCGTGTACTTTTCTTCAGAGTCTGAAATAACTGGCCATCTGGAAATGCACATCTCGTGTCTTAAATAAGACACGTCGTGTGCATTGCTATTTCAGCAGAATTGAAGTTATGATCATCTGCAAGGTGTGGAGAAGTCCCGATAATGATGAGATTGAGTTGGGATATCTCTAATTTGATCCTTTTGATGCAAATATGAATACACATCATGTGATAAACAAAACAAGAAAAACTTGACAAGATGATATGAATAGTGGCTAAATGAGAATAAAATGAACTAAATTTGTGTGTGAAATCATGTAAAAAATTGATGTGGAAACCACACAACAAATCCCCCTAAGTTTGAACCATTTCTTGTCCTCAAGCAAAAAGAGCGTAGTCACACAAATGAAGGAAAATTCAAGCTCATGCATCGATTAAATGAAATGAAGATATGCTATAAACTCAACCAACCATGTACATTAGTTTTATATTCATAGACATCATCTCAATTTAAACATCCAAGATAGAGAAGTTTTAGTTCAGCAATGGTGGTCACAAATTAAGCGAAACAATCAACTAAACAACACTAAACATGATTTGGATATTCAAGCCAAACAACTAGTGGATTCACAGCATAAAATTTTCAGCTATTATGGATGTAAATGATGAAATCTTAGCTAACTTTAACAATCTCAGTTGAGCTCTCTTCTCAAAAGATATGATAATTGATTTTTTGGGATTCCGACACTCAACTGCTAATTTAGGCTTACGCACACGTGGAGTGTCGATTGGGGTGTTGTTTTTACCCTCTTCTAATTTTCATATCACCTAACCATCATTGTCGGATCGGACTCACACTAGGCTAGGATGATATGTGGGTTGATTCCATCTTTTATTGGGTAACTAAGAAAAAGATAAAAGAGATTTTATCACAACACAAGAGAGTCAACGAGAAAGTTAAGTTAACAAGATTTCATTCATTATTTTACAAAATTTTCACTGAAAAATCAGTTGTATATGCACTAAAAGTTTGGTATGAGTATCTCGTATTCTGAACAGTGTTGTAGAGTTGGTTTATGCACTAAAATTTGAGACTGTTACATGTATTTAGCAATCAAAGATGTGAAAATTGAGAGTTCAAGCTACAATTATAAACTAGGATCATGTACATGGGGAATTTCATCTTCCATTTGATTCATGCATGCTCTTTACTAATTCTTTCATATAGCCCAAAGAAATACAAAGTACAAGATAGTTCAAGCATACAAGGTCCAAAAGTTCATTCTATCACAATAGCCTTTAAAATTTATACTTTTTGATACATGAAAATGGGAAAAATAGATCCCAAGGTTGATGTTAATTGTATATATAGCACAGTCTCTAAAGCCTAATGAGAGAAAAACTCCCCTCAATTAACACTGGTCTTTTCCCAAGCATTACATCTATACAAATTGATAAAAAATGTTATACTGAGTAAGAGAAACACACACATAAACACACAGTCTCTCTGACACACTCACACACATATATATATGTATGTATGTGTATATGCAAACATATGTATCTCTAAATATATGTATACATATATAAGTATATATAACATCTTCAGGTAAGTTTTTTTTACTTTTTAATAGCAGTAAGTTATATATCATAATAAATATTTCTATCATTTTATAAATCATATTATTTCTGATACATAAAAATAGAAAAAGAGATTTCAAGTTTGTCTCATTTCTATTTATAGAATAAAATCTAAACACTAGAAAGAGAAAAAAAATCCTTCATTAACCATAATCATTGGCCAAACGTTACCGCTACACTAAGTTGCTTCTTTGAATAACTAGTACTCTTGTTTTACAATAGTAAGCTTTCAAGTATCATAAGTCTCTATTAGTGACTAAACCATATAGGGCTGTGAATGGGTAAGGGTAAACCCGTTTACCCTTTACCCATACCCTGTAGGGGAAGGGTAAGGGTAAAGAAATTTCTTACCCTTTACCTGCATATTCGTTACCCTTTAACCCACTACTTTAGTGGGTAAGGGTAAGGGTAAGCCATTACCCATACCCTCTAACCCGCTACCCGCTAATATTTATGTATAATATATTACATATATGGTCCTTATGTGGTTATATTCAACGAATTATTCAACATTATATGGTCATCATTTAATTGAATACATTTTTTTTTGCTTCTTATGTAGCTAATTTGATTGTGTATACACCACCATTTTGGAGGCGTAAGACACACATTTAAGGAATAACTTGCTTTTATAGTTTTTATAATAAAAATCATGTGTGTAATGTTGTAGAAAATTACTTTTGAATTAATAGCCATTTTGGAGCATATTCATATTTCACTTAAATGTATAAATGTATTAGGTATGCCATTATTGTTCCTATTAGTACAATTTTTAAAATATATATAAATTCCCCACTTCACCCTTACCCTCCCCATTTACCATGTGGTTAAGAGGGTAAGGGTAAGGGGAGGCTAAGGATAGTGGTGGAGTGGGGAATTACCCATACCCTTACCCACTACACTAGGTGGGTAAGGGTAAGGGTAAGCTGATGGAGCTTCCACTTATGTGGAATTGCGTGCACCAACTAAAAATCCTAAAGATAGTAAATCTTTAGGTTTAGCCTTGCTTATACTAGATAGAGAACTCCACCCATGTATGCTAAGATACGTGGAAGTCTTATTGTAGTATAGTTAAGGGTCGAATCCACAGGACAACGGTCTTGTTGCAGGCAACAAGATGGAAAATGCTAGAACTTCACTTAGTCTCTTAATAGTGGACACTTAAATCGAAAGGTTGGTTTTGTTGTTTTAAACTAAGAACATGAAAAATAAAGCAAGCAAGTAAAATTAAAGAAGCTAAACAATGACAAAATTCACTAGGGTGTGATCCGGTTTTCACCACCACTACACATGGATCAAAACATGCAAATAAAACATAACCTGCAACAAGAGTTTAGTCAGTTAGTATCTTTGTAGACTTAGCTTCCTTTCGGAGAACTAACTACGAGAAGTGCGGGAATGTTGCAAAGTCAGCCATCCCCGAATAAATGGTCAACTACTTTGCATCATTCCCTTCGCAAAGTGTGTTCCTCGACTCATCAAGGTTGTACTTTCACACGTCAACTGATTCCATTTCGTAGCATGAAAGTACAACTATGGGAGTGAGTATACTCCACTTCTTGAAAGACACTCCTGGATACCGAAACAGATGCATGGTGGATACATGCACCAAGAACCAACATACAAATGAGTTTCAAATCTAATAGTACAAACGTAGACAATTCATACTAAAAGATAAAAGATAACACAAGTTGATGATCAGGCAACATGTATTCATTAAAATTTTGATGTTGAACTGAAGAGATAATAACTCTATATTAAAAACTATGGATTACATTTTACATGATATGAAAACATGGGTAGCGGGGCTACTCCCCACACCCCAATGAGAGATACTACTCGCTCATAACTAGGACAAAGAAGGAGGAAAGAAGAGAGAGAGAGCGTCATCCCCACAAAGGAGAGAGGAAAGTCAACCCCTTGGAGAGAGAGAGAGAGACAATCCACCAGCTTCACAGGTTGCTTGATGACGAGATCCCCTCTTCCCACCTTCTTTGGCGGAGAGAGAGAAAGCAGCTTCGAGATGGAGTGTGGGTCTCAGACCGGCATCCCCTAGGCGGAGGATGGAAGTTGGATTTTCTCTGGAGTGATTGAGGCAGCCTCTGGATGTCTGAAAACTTCCTCCACTTTTGAGGACCCTTGGGGTCTTATTTATAGGCCTTAAGTGAAGTCCAAACGGCATGGATCTCAAGACTGTTTGGACCTAGGGACCGTTTGGACCTCGAGACCATTTGGATCTCAAGACCGTTTGGCTTCATGCGGTCTCGGGACCGTGTGACTCCATGTGGTCTCGGGCCTGATTGGCTTCACGCGGTCTTGGGACCGTGTGACTCCATACGGTCTCGGGACCGATTGGCTTCATGCGGTCTTGGGACCATGTGACTCCATGCGGTCTCGGGACCGATTGGCTTCATGCGTTCTTAGGACCGTGTGACTCCATACGGTCTCAGGACTGATTGGCTTCATGCGGTCTTGGGACCGTGTGACTCCATGCGGTCTCAAGACCGATTGGCTTCATGCGGTCTTGGGACCGTGTGACTCCATGCGGTCTCAGGACCGATTGGCTTCATGCGGTCTTGGGACCGTGTGACTCCATGCGGTCTCGGGACCAATTGGCTTCATGCGGTCTTGGGACCGTGTGACTCCATGTGGTCTCGGGACCGATTGGCTTCATGCGGTCTTGGGACCGTGTGACTCCATGCGGTCTCGGGACCAATTGGCTTCATGCAGTCTTGGAACCGTGTGACTCCATGCGGTCTTGGGACCGATTGGCTTCATGCGGTCTTGGGAACGTTTGACTCCATGCGGTCTCGGGACCGATTGGCTTCATGCGGTCTTGGGACCGTTTGAGCCCATGCGGTCTTGAGGCTAGTTGAGTCTTTTATGATTTTTTTTGTGTCTTTTTCTGCAAATATAAAGGGGAAAAGTTAGTCTAATAGTATATTTACAATAAGAGGGAATATTTAGGTATTATGTCTAATTCTAATTAAGAAAGAGTGTGGAAAACTAAAGAAAATACTAAGATAATCATCCCAAAATTGGAGGTTATCACCCCCCTAACTTAGAGTCTAGCTTGTCCTCAAGTTAGATAGAGTTGAGGTATGTAATGGCGAGGCGATTTTATTTTGTTAGGATTTCCATACTCTTGCTTCAATTCTCAACCTGAGTTCTCCTAAGATCATATCAGGTCTTATTGCTTGCCTTGACTCTTTCAGGTTTTGAGAGTTGCTTGGGTCTCATGTTCCTTCCGTATCTCGTAGCTTGCATCGGGACCACTTTTATTTTGTGCATGTTGTTGACTCTAATCAGCTTTATACCTCTCTAAAGAACCTACTGGAAGCTAGAGTGGGTATGAGGGTTGGCTAAAGGCTTGAAGTGTAACTCCCTTTCAAGTGGGGGAGGGGTTGTCTATGCTTTTAGAATCTCACAACCGGGCACGACACATCTACCTTTGTGGGGGCAGCTGAATGTACCGGCCGGGTGAGTCCTTTATAAGCCTTTCCTATATTTAGATACCTTAGGGTTTCACTACCGGGCATGACACATCTGCCTTCGTGAGGGCAGCTGAATGTGCCGGCTGGATGAGACCTTCATTGGTTCTTTATATAGATCCTTATTTATGGTGCAACTCTCATAATTTTATTCAACTCTCTAACTTTTATTCGAAGACTCACAGTCTTGGGTTTTGGGGTTTTTTGGGAAATTGCTTTGGGCGGCCAAGCCTCTTTTATTTGAAGAGAGGAAAGTTGTTCTTAGAGTTTTTCATCATGCACTTATTTGGTTTCTTTTTGTGGTCCGCTTGCAAAACTTCTTGGTTTGGAAGTCGCATGATGCCCTTCTCATCCTTGAGAGCTTGGCTTATTTCTGCCTTGATATTGACCTGTGGAGAGTCAAATATAGAAGTAAAACAAAATCATGAAAATCGATAGTGGAGAGACGTTATTAAGTCGCCATTATATGTCTAAGTGCTATTTACTTTTGAGGACTAACATGATTCTGAAGTTAGCTGAGGGTGATTTTATTCCAAAAGAATTAAATTAAAAGGAATGTGTAAAGGAAAATAATAAGATATGTACAGAAAAAAAGGAAGGAGAAGATGGAAAAAGAGGGGTTAGAAGTGATACCTCGCCCTTGTCTAATGTACCCCCCCCCTAACTTATCACTCACTCTATCCTCAGAGTGTCAAAGTGATAGGTTGAGAAGTACGATGACAAGGGCTACAGGCTAAGTTAATCCGGAGTTTGCCCCTGGTGTTTGATGTAGATTAGCTGCAAATTGTCCGCATAGAGCATGATAATCCACGTCAGTCATATCCTCTACTGGTCGTTGGAGGACCATGATGGTGTACATCCAGTAGAGGACGTGGAAGCCGCAGTCATTTGATTCCCGGATTTGTTGTGGGCATTTGTGGCTGAAGGAAGGGCGCTGAAAATGTTCTTTGTCGTAAGCCCTTATATGCTGACTTAAAAAGGCGATTAATTTGTCGGTGCATTCCTTTGCCACTACCTCCGTGGGCGTCTTTGGTGTCATGACATAATTCTTCTTCCGTGGATTGTACTGGCTGTCGGAACTGTTATAGATTGTAGTTGTTCCTTCTGGTAGGTTTGTTGCCAGGAGCATCCAGTGCTCATGATAAAGGAAGGGTAGCATGATGAACTTCGGCGTTGTGTGTTGGAGAAAGGAGATTAGCGCTTCAGTTGTGCCGAAGTTCTTTAGCTTTAAAAGATCATCCTTCATGTATGGGGACGCCATATATGTTGTGGGGTTATTTTGGCCAAGGAGAAATTGATAAGCAGCCATTAAGCTTACGGAGAGAGATCGTTTAAACTGTATAGTCTCTCAAAGCGTGTCTGCCATTATTAGAATGTCACCCGACATGAATACGAGGTCATCCTTCTCGGCGGAAAGCCTTGACATGATGAGGTGTAGTTCAATGTCGGAGAGACTATTGCAAGCACTAAGGTCAAAGTCCGGGAAGGTTGGTTCTATGGCAGACAAAAGATCTATGTCACTTTTTCTTTGCTCGGGAGCGGTGGTTGGCTCCTTGGATTTCTCCAACTCTTTCAAAGTTTTTCGAAAAGGTTGCCTCTGCGGACACTGTATCACTGAAAAAAGGTAACGAGGGACGTCATCTGGTGTCATAGTCGGGTCCTTGAAGAACCTTCTATCACAAATGAGCTCCATGGTGTAACGCCCTCGCAAAGAGTGAAAATATTCATTGACTATATCAGCAAAAGGGATTTCTTGGTTCAGCACTTTGATGTGACAGATGGTGCAAAAATCACAGTCCCCAGATCCCGGAGCAGCTTGAACTTGTAGATTAATTATTTGGAATCAGGGTTGGCTCCAATCTTGACGGAGGGATGGGCGTGCAGCCCAAATTAATTTAAGCAGTCATAAGGGTATACATCTCACTTCGCCTGCTGCTTTACCAACGAAATTTATTGTACCGGCAGGTAGCTCAGTGCCGCAAAAATTATAAACCTTGGCGTCCCGAGCCTTGGTGTCTACAATCATAAATAGCCAGTGGTCCGAAACTTGGAAGGGCACGGTAAGATAACGTGCTCGCCGTGCTAAACCAGCACGCAGCCTCTCTATGGATTTTACTCATATATCTTTGTATAAAAGACCGATAGATAGAGAAGGTGAGGCGTTAAAAACTGGTTGCTGCCTCTTAGAGCTTCTGTACACTTCTATATAGTTGGCGAGTAGGACACGGAAGATTGCCATTGGCATCATGGACCGTGGTTGTAGGATGTTGCGTAAGTCTTCTCGTGTCAACTTGCGCTTAGTTTTTGTGTTATGATAGATGATGTCTTCCCCCGATTTTGCATCGTCGACAAAAGTTTTCAGTATAAAAATGTCCTGAGCATCTAGTGTGGAGATGGCCCCCCACATCTAAATCGTGCATTTTGTGCAGTTGAGGTGGTGGCGGAGGAAGCTCCTGCGGAGGGGGGGAAGAAGGTTGTTGTAGCACTTCTGCATAGCCTTGCAGATCGTCATCCGAGTCAGAAGTAGAATTGAGTTCTTCATCTGTATCTAATCACACTCGTTCTGACTCGTCCTGGTCATGGGGGAAAGGCAGTGATGTATCAAGTGCAGAGAAAGGTTGAGCGGTTGTTGCGGGTGGGCTTGCGCTGGTTCCTAATATACAATGATGGAACTCAGCGAAGGCTGCGTTTTTAGCAGACTCCCCAATGGAGCCCAGAGCCGAATAATCAAGGAATTGGTCCCCATATGACATGTTTACATTTTCATTGTGGGGGGACTTGGGGTGATGGCCACCTTCTTGGTGACCTTTGTCGAAACCTTTCTGAGAATGTTCTGCTTCTTGGCTTGGGTCCTCTCCATCGTCAGATTTATCACCTGGAGAGGTGGTATCGTTGTTCGAATCAGTAGAGGAGTCGGAGTCTTCTTCATCGTCATTATCGCCATCTTTGTCAGCCGCTGCCTTTTCTGCTGGCTGCTTGTGTGTGGTCTTTTTGCACCGCCGATGGACGGCTTGTAACTCATCAAACGCCACTTGCACATGCTCGTGTGTTTCGAGTAGTGCGTCGTGTGTTTCTTTGAGGTTGCTATATCGGCCCTCGGCGGAGAGGAGTCGTGTTGTAAGATCTATTACTTGAGCATGTAGTTGTTGGATTTCATTATTTGTTGACTCCTCTTGGCGATTGTTTAGGTGTGTGAGGGTGCTGCTGATGGTGTCCAAGCACGTGCTAAGAGATGCTTGTTGCTGCTTGAGCTCGCGGAGAGTCTCGGGCAGAGGTTGAGTCTGCGTAGAGATCTCATCGACTTGCTTCGCCATCACTTCTTGCTGGCGCTTCGCTCCAAGGACCAGCTCGGGCAGGTTGTTGTAGTGGTTGTTGATGTGTTCAACTTGCTTAGCCACCTCATCTTGTCGTTGCTGAAAACCTTGGAGGATGTTGGGCAAGGCGCGGTTCTGTTCGTCGATCATGGCCACCTGTTTGGATAATCTCTGTACACAAGAAAAAATAGAATGTAAAATGTTAGAAGGATCGGTGAGGAGGTTTCGGATGACGTCAAATTGACGTCTGAATTCCTCACTGATATTGGAAAAGGGGACCCCAGAGGCGGAAGGGTGGGGTGGCTGGGGTCTGTGTGGGGGGGTGGTAGTGTCTTGCGGAAGAGACATTGATGGTGTCGCGAACTATGTGGTGACTATGGATGGGGTCACCAGCAGTGTCGGGGTGGTGGTGGATGAGAAAGGTGGTGGTATCTCTAGTGAAAGTGGTGGAAGTGATAGTGATGGGGGAGAGATTGTGGAGGTGGAGGGGAAAGTGGTAAAGTCAGGCGTATGGGTGGAGAAGGGGCAGCCCGAAGGGAAAAGGGGTGAAGAAGAGGATGCGGGTGGTAATGTGGTTGTGGGGAAAAAAGGAAGGGTGGTGGATGTTGGAAATGTGGAGGGTGGTGAGGTGGTGGCGGTTAGCTCAACATTTAGACTCATAATGAAAGAGTCTAAAGATGAGGTGGTGATGTTTTCTTCGGGGAGGGGTTCGGCCTCTGGATGTGGCCTTGATGTCGGTGTCCCCGACAGCTGTTGTGCCTGCAACTGCCTTCTGGAAGGTCGTTTTACAAGTATTTTTGATGATCGAGTTGTCGGGGCTGTGATACTTAGCTCTGTCTGTCCTGCTTTTTCTTTCTTTTCGGTTGTTTTAACCGAAGTTAAGAGTTGTGTAAGCTCCTCGTCAGATAAGAGGAGCTTTTCTGTGTCATAATTTGCGAGCTCCGGAAGCGAGAGGAGAGTTCTGGAAGATCTGACTATAGGGCAGAAGATATAATATAACTTCACATCCTTTTCCTTGATGATGTAGGAGTTCTTCAAGGTTTGTTCGTTGGTTAGGATGTGAAGAAGAAATAATATTCGTAGATAACTATGATTTTTTTTCAACCATAGGAACTTGAAGAAGTGATTAGTGTGGATGTTGCTCCTTCAAAAAATTATTTTCATATGGAAAATCATAATTCAAATGAAAATATTGTCATTAAAAATAACATCACAATCACTTCATATTTACATAGTTTTGTAATAATATCTACATTTTAGGTTCTTGTCAATACTATTACTAGCTCATTATTGTTTAACGTAATATATAATGTTATTTTTTTGTTTATTCTTCATGAACCATATACTGAATTTTTTTTCACATCATACTACTTAAACATGAAGAACAAAAAATATTAGATAAATCACATTCTTTTGTCACTGGTACAGTGAGATTGTTCTTTATATGTATTATAACACTTTTAGTTTCACTCAATCTAGATTAGAAGTTTAATTTTAATTTAGGCATCGTCAAATAAAATGTAGTGTAGCGGTAGTTTATTTTCTATTTATATTTATTAATACCTACTTCTTACAAATTTGGATTCAATTTGTGAAATTTAATTTTTTATTAAATATTGTTATACATGCTACCAACGTAAATTTACAAAATTGAGGAAATAATTTTAGATAAAAACATTATACATTAGGCAACTTACTTGTTGTTGAGTGGTAAAATAGTATCATGTTATGGTTTAGATCCTGCTTTAGTTTCAAATTGATGCATTTATTTATATTTATCAATATTTATAGTATAATAATTAATATTGGGAGGAATTGAACATTTAATTTATAATTGAGATTGAAAAATGTAACTATTGTTACCCACAACATCAAAAGTTGTGGTACCATAATTCATAATAGTAAATTTCCAAGGCTAATAAACCTCTCCTAGTCTGGTATTCCATTCGGAGTTATTTTAATATTTTTAGTAGATTTGAAATGTTAACCACTCCATTTTCCATAGTATAACGATAATAGTTTTCTATAAAAATCAACAAAGCACTAGTAGTCTAGTGGTAGGGCAGTAAGGCTGTGAGGTTGTAACAAGTCTTTTAGGTACACAACTTAGGCTCATTTCCTGGCTGGTGCAATTTTATTACAAAATCATAATCCATTTATTTGAATCTCTAGTGTTCTAGTCGTAAACTTCATTGTTCTTTAATTCCTAAAAAATTATTTATTATGTAGCATGGTTCAACTCTTAGTTGTTGAAATTTGATTTGATATTCAAAATGATTAAAATTGCAGTTAATGCAAAAGAATGACAATGTAAAACCAATTTTAGATGAAAAAATTGTAATATTGGCAAATAACTAGATTTTGGTGATTTAATAGATCATGTAATGGTGTAGACCCTGCATAGTTTCTGGATGGCACATTCCTCTTACGTTAATCATTATTTTTTTATCATGAATTATATAAGTGGAAACATCACATTTATAAAGATAAGAAAACATATATCTAAATGTTATTTGTTCTTTCACAGTCGAAACACTAGTACACTTGTTGCAATTTATGTGTCTGTGTGTGTTTGTGTATGTAGGACCTTGTGAATGCTCCGTTTACATTCTAGTAGAAGTAGTGTGTCATATATCAGAATAAATATATCAATATTTTTATAAAAAGTACAGTTTTTTTATACATGAAAATGGGAAAAAGAGATCCCAAGGTTAATGTTAATTGTATTTATAGCATAATCTCTAAAGTCTAGTGAGATAAAAACTCCCATCCATTAACACTGGTGTTTTCCCAAGCATTACATCTATACAAATAGATAAAAAAATATTATACTTGAGTTAGAAAAACATGCATACACACATAAACACACTCTCTCTCCCACATGCGCACACACACATATATATGTATGTATGTGTATATGTATATATATGTATCTCTAAATATTTGTATATGTATAAGTATATATAACATATTCAGGAAAGTTTCTTTTTACTTTTTAGTGTAGTAAGTTATATTTCATCATAAATGTATCCATCCTTTTATAAAACATCATCTTTCTGATACATAAAAATAGAAAGAGAGATTTCAAGTTTGACTCATTTCTATTTATTGAATAAAATCTAACAACTAGACAGGGAAAAAAATCTCCTACATTAAGCATAATCATTGGTTAAATGTTACCTCTATACTTAGATGCTTCATTGAATAACTAGTACTCTAGTGTTAGAATAGTAACCTTTCAAGGTACATAAGTCTCTATCAGTCACCAAATCATGTTTGATTCTCAAGTATTTCAATTTATTTTGATATAGGATTGGTCATTATAATTCCAACGAATGCAACATTAGAACAATATTTTTCAAAAGGACATCATCAGATCACTAATTGTTTAGTGACTGAATTCTTCTTACTTATTCTTTTTGGTAAGTCATAATTTATGTGTGACTTATTTTATGAAAATTGTAATTCAATTTTTGAAACTCAAGTTTCATTCACTTGCAAGCGATTGGTTTGTTGTAAGTTTAAATATGAAAGTTGTAAAAAAATATTTTAGATTTTTATTTTATAATGTATAATAAATAAGGACCTCAAAGATGTGAAGACGAAATCATATCCGTAGATAACTATGATTTTTTTCAACCATAGTAACTTGAAGAAGTGACTAGTGAGGATGTTGCTCCTTCAAAAAATATTTTCATATGGCAAATCATAATTCAAAAGAAAATATTATCGTTAAAAAAACATCACAATCACTTCATATGTACATAGTTTTATAGTAATATCTACACTTTAGGTGCTTGTCAATATGGTTACTAGTTCATTATTGTTCAACATAATATATAATGTTATTTTTAGTTTATATTTCATGAACAGTATACTGAATTTTTTCACATCATACTACTTAAACATGAAGACTAAAAAAATTATATAAATCACATTCTTTTGTCACTGGTACAGTGAGATTGTTCTTTTAGGGTACTCATAAATCTTAATTTTAAAAATCACACTCATAATGTTGGTTATAGCTTTAAAAAATTTACATAGTGTGATATATTGTATAATATTTAGTCATATAAAGTTATAGATTCGACAATAAACATTTTTACACTGCTAACATCCTTAGCCATAAATATTTTATATGAATCATTTAAGAAGAATGAAGAACATAATTATATAGGTAATATTGTTATTTTCTAACAAAGTCATTTTCTGTTCTTTTTAAGAAGAAACTCAGGAACTAGTTTTATGTGTAAGTGGATAGATCCTGCAAAGAAAGAAGTTGAACCATCTAACCCGCCCTTCCACACCACAAGCTTCCTCAAGCCCCTCAAGCCTAAATAAAGATGATGATGACATAGGAGGGATAGTTGCAAGCACAACTTCAAAGGACGAGAGAGATAATGTAAAGACCACCCCAAGGGTGGAACCTTGTGCAAAAAAAAACACCACAACAGTTAGAATCTCATCAAGACGCCAACACAAAGAAAACAAATGCCCTATCAAGAATGTTTGACTTGAACAGCAGCCCAGAAGAGGAGAAGGTTGCATCTAAGGAACCTAAATCAGTCATCGTCAGGGATGAAATAACTTCCATAGAAGATCTCACATCATGAGAAACAAGATATCGCAACAAGCTCTCAGACGATATGACATTCAGAATGGATATCTGCAACAATTTTCTGCAAGACCCGACGCAGTATGAGCATAATGATTCATTCTATGACAGAAGGATGGTTGCGACATTAGCCGCACTCAATTCAGTAGAATTAGAGAAGCCATCAATAGAGAACCATCCCATAGAAGACTTAATCGTCGTGAAGTGTTCAAAAACCCAGTTGGTCATGAATTCACATTCAAGTTCCAACTATTGTAGTTTATTTTGATAAATAATAAAAATCATTATAATTCAATCTACACAGTGTTAGAAAAATATTTATCTATATTGGTCACCAAAGCACTCCCTAGTCCAGTGCTAGAATGGTGACATGTATAGGTTAAAAAATATATGCAAGAAACAACTCAGATTTATGCTCGATTAGTGTGAGCTTTTTTTATATGTATTGCAACACTTCTAGTTGCACTCAAACCATATTAGAAGCTTAGTTTTAATTTAGGCATCATCGAATAACATGTAGTGTAGGGGTAATTTGTTTTCTTTTTATATTTATTAAAACCTACTTCTTACTAGTTTGGGTTCAATTTGTGAAATTTCATTTGTTATTAAATATTGTTGTTCCTACTACCAATGTAAATTTACAAAATTAAACAAATAATTTTAGATAAAAACATTATATAGTAGGCAAGTTACTAGTTGTTGAGTGGTGAAATAGTATCATGTCATGGTTTAGATCCTGCTTCATTTTCAAATTGATGCATTTATTTATATTTGTCGATATTTTTATTATCATAATTAATATAATTAGGAAAAGAACATTTCATTTATTATTGAGATAGAAAAATATAACTATTATTACCCACATCATCAAAAGTAGTGGTATGATGTAGCCCTATTTTAGGGCTCCATCTTGTGCCATTTTGTACTTAAGTCACATCTAAACATGTAGATTACAAGCTTTTTACCCCTAATATGCTTATCATTGCAAATATGCTTATGGATGTTCTTGGCACTGTTTTTCAGGTACTTGAACCATGCTTAGATGGAAGAGAGAGAAAGAAGGAGGTCTAGGGTTCCTCCACTCATGGAGGGACCCAAAGAAGGCCCCAAAGTCTCCCTCAACCTACCTCCAATGGTCAAGAATCGTCCCCAAGCAAAGACATCCAAGAATGATGAAGATCAAAGTGTAATAGACTGATGCAAGCCTCACCATGGCCGTGGCCACAATGCCACGGTCGTGCATTTTTTAGCAATGAAGCACCAAGTTCAACAGGGAAATCCCACAGAATCCCACGGTCGTGGCCCTATTCCACGACCGTGGCCATTGAAGACACCACGGTCGCGACCATCAACACGGTCGTGGTCAGTAGTAGAGAAAACAGTTGTCCCACCCTGCCACGGTCGTGGGAATTGTTGCACCAATTTGGACAGAGTTACAGGTTGTCACCCCCGGAACGCCACAACCATGGCCACCTGCCACGACCGTGGTGATTCCCCACGGTCACCTCCTCCTCCTCCAAAACAGTCGTGTTACCCAACACGGCCGTGGTGCCCTAACCCACCACGACTGTGGCATCGCGCCACGGCCATGGCTACCACCATACTTGACATTTTTCCCAATTCCTTCACACCACGATCATTTCACCACTCCACGACCGTTCTCCACCACCCTCACCACGGTCGTGGCACACCACCACGGTCGTGGTGGTCCACCATCCCTACCCTACTTTTCACTACTTTTCCTAAACTACCCCCCACTTACCCTAGTGCCTCCAACCACCTATATATACATAGGTGGCAGCTAGGGCACGAAGGTTAGACGCCCCTACAGCTACTCCAAACTCCATTCTCCACCCTTGAGCTCTTTGTGCAATCCCCTTGCATTTTGTCTCACCATCCACCATTTCCATCCTCATTCCACCATGGAAACCTAGTTCCCTAGGTTTTCATCCATAATCCCCCACCATTTCATGCACCCCTGCACCCTTGGAGGAGGGAGGATGTCTATAGCAAGCTTGGAGGTGAAGAAGGAGGCTTCTACATCAAGCTTCATGGAGTCCCTACTTCTTCTACCCCTTTCTTTTCTTGTTTTCTTGATCATGTCTAGCTAAGCCCCTTGTGGTGGGCTGTTTGGTATTTGAATGTAACTTTGATACCATGTTGAAGGATAATTTCTTGTAATGAACTTAATTCATATCTATGATGATTACTTGTTGCTTCTATCTCTTTTCCTATCTTATTGCATGTGGTTTGTGCTTCTTGTATGAATTGATTGTTTTGAGGTCTTTGATGACACTTAGCTTCTAGGAGGAATTGGAGTGTATGTGGCAATCTTAGGATTGGCTCCTAGGTCCAATTAGTGGATCCCTAGCTAGCCCCCTTTATTCCTACATACATATCCCTCCTTCTACAAGTGAGTGTGAGATTTAAGTAGCTAGTGCAAGTGAGATTGATGTAATTGTCTAGGGCCTTCTAAAGTCTAGAATGGCTAGTGGCATGAGGTTAAATACCCTCATCTCTACTCCCATCTCTACCCTCAAACCTCAATTACTCACTATCACTTACCCTAGAAACCTAGATTTGGTTAATCTCATTAGAATTACACCTAACCCTAGTCTTCTACTAGTAGTATAGGGTATGTTCTAATGCATTGACCTTATTGTTTGGTTTGGTAATCTAGATATGAAATGAGAACCTTGCATGTTTAATTATCTTCCCAAGCTAATATCAAAGTTACATTCCCCAAACGGCCCACCCACCTTAATCACCATTCTTAAAACCCTAATTGCTTAGTTTGCTTGTTAATGCTAGTTTAGTCCAATTGCTTTAGTCTAGTTGAATCAATTGCTTAGTTTTACTCTTTATTATTAACTTAGGCTTTTGTTCTTTCTAGTGGTTAGTTTATTTCTTAATTGCTTTGTGCCTTGCTAGAGTAGTGTAGCTCTTCTTGCTCTTGCTAGGTTAGTTTGTTAACTTAGTTTCCATCTTGCATTTCTTACTTGCTCATTAGCATAATCAAATAATCAAACCTTTTGAAACCCTAAAACCCTACGCTGCACAAAAGGAACATAGCCCACTCTGTCTAACTCTAGTGCCCCCTCTATCTCTGTGGTTCGACCCCTTATCTTGCCAATCACCTATACTACAACAGTACCCCGTACGCTTGCGGGCGGCCTATTTTAGTCTTAGTGATCAACTTGGTTAGGGATAACATAAATTTAGAAAGCATAAGATCACACATATCCCGTGCACTCTAACCTCATGGGGTGTAAAAGGACCACTAGCAGAAATGCACCAAGCTTTCTGGCACCATTATCGGGGATAGAGGCGCTCAGCCTAGTTAGATAGTGTAGCCTACCCTTTCCTTTTTCCCTCACCATTGCTATTATTTATTCTTTGTGTTACTTTTGCTTCTTGGTTTGCTAACTTGTCCTCTTTTGTTTGGTTGTGCCTTGTGCATGTGACAAGCAACCCTTTGGAGTCAAGATGGTAGACCGAGATGCGTGAGTCCCTTCAATCCCTCAACCACCCTACATGATGAAGATGTTGGAAGACATGGTAGATCTCATGAAAATTCATGTGGGAGGTTCTTATAATTACGCCACCAACTCCATGGTGGCTCTTTGTGGAGACATGGTACTACAATCCTATGGCATCCAGAACAATCAAGGCCCCATGTCAAGCTCATACACTTCAGAATGGAGAAATGGCCCAAACTTTTCATGGGAGGAACAAGGAGTCCAAGAGCAAGAAGACAGATTCATGTTTGAATAAGAAGTTCTTGCAAGATTGAGAAGCCTTGATGAAGTGAAGAGAGAGGTGTCCTTGCAAGGACAAACCATAGAGCAAAGGCTGGATGAGATTTCCCTTTCACTTGCCCTTTGTGAGGAGGGAAGATCCTTTTCACAAACCATAGCCAACCCAAATAATGCAAATAGTTATATCAGCTCCCCTCAAGTTATCTATGATCCACCACCTCCTCAACCTTCGTATAACTTCCAAAACACCTCACAACCACCACCACAACATCAATCATAAGAACCACCCCCAAACCACCCACCTCCACAACAACCATCCTACATCCTTCACAAACCTAATCCGCCACTACCACCAACACCACCACAACCATCACTTGCTCTTCTTCCTCCCCATGAGAAAGTGGATAGAATTTCAATCTTGAGGTGTGACAAGGTTATAGAGGAACTCAACAAGGGAGGGAAGCAATTAGGTGAAGATCATGATGGAGAACCCCTGCTACAAAGTCCTTGTGAGAGTGCCAAGTGCACTAAAAATTCTGCAGTCCTAGCAGATTTTGAGAGGATAATATCTTGTGTCCCATATTCCTTTAATATGACACCACCAACTTCTCCCATTGCTGATACAAGACATCCCAATGTGAGATTTTTAGGATTGTAAGTGTCCAACAGGATGGAAACCCCTCTCTTTTATGCCTATGAGGAACCATTCCTCAAGGGAAGGCAAAACTGTGGCATGAAAAGTTGGAAGGTCTTAAGAATGACTAAGGCAAACACCTCATTGCTTGCCATCCTCAAGAAAAGTCCAACTTATGTAAGGTTCCATAAGGGTGTTTTCACCTCCAAGAAGAAGACACTACCAAAAAAATGGTCTTTGACTACAACAAAAAAGTGTAGTAAAAACCCCAAATTTTGTAGCTAAAAGCTTTAGCTACATTTATCCTTACATTTAGAATATAAAGCTAATACCCGTGTAGCTAATTGTTTTAACTACATTTTTCAAAATTGTAGTTAGAGATTCATCTAGAAACAATTGCATATGTAACCCCAATTATAGGTAAAGGGTTTCCTTAAACATAAAATGTAGTTACAATTGTAGTTAAATAGATAACTACAATTGTATTTGTAGCTACGATATGTAGGGGGAAATGCCATTAGTTACAATTGTATATGTAGTTCATGTGTAGCAAAAATAAGCACTTACTACACTTGTAATTGTTGTTAGTGTGTAGTTAGAGACATCACTAACTACATATACATGCATATGTAGTTAGATTATGTATGCATTCACTAAATTATTAATACAAAAGTACTTTTTAGAAAGAAGTTGAAATCAAAAGTGATTCAGATTGAGTTATGGCTGTGATGTCAATAATCATACTTTTATTTATATTGAAACATGAGTACACATGGGGAGGACATAAACCTTGCCCAAATTTTACATGGAAAGAAGATACATGTCGACAATGACCCTTATGAATTTACATCTCTCTTGAAATTTCACCCTACATCGTACCCTAGCTCTCAACTTTTTCAAGAAGCTTGAAATCACTTGGATCGGGACTCGTAGGATCATATTTAGATTTCATATCATCAGACTAGATTACCACTAAAGTAAAAAGTAGATTTGAAACATCTTCAACCCAGAGAACAAATATCATAGGCCATTTGAAGGTAAAATCACATTGAGCACATGTATCCATCAATCTTCCCAATCAAAATATAGGATGCTAAAAATTTTGAATGACCCAAGTCATTGAAGAAATTATATTAAGTCCACCTACAAGATTCAACAAATTCAATTTACATTTAAATTTGAACAATAGCATCAATTCTAATCAAGCATTGGTGTCATATGATTTATAGATTATTACCTTCTTCAATGGAGTGCATGTACACATACAATAGACTCTTTTCAATAGCATGCTCTATTCACAAAGATTCAGTCATGTACTATAAGAGCATAAAACATCACTGATCATAAAATATCAATGTAAAAGCAAAGGGGTGATGCATAGAGAAGTAGAGAGCCACTACTCTCTACTTTTGGATTAACGTCAGTCTTATTAAAGAAGTTTGTAATTGATAACCTACAAGTTCAACATACATGTTAAGAAGTACAAACACTTTTCTGGACAATATTATACCTTCTTCAATGAAGTGCATGTACATATACAATAGCCTGCTTTCAATAGCATGCTTTGTTCACCAAGATTTAGTCATGTACTTCTAAGGAAGAAAGCATAAGATAGTTGAATGGAGGATTGTTTGAGCTCTCCTTCTAGGTCTAGTTAAGATGTAGTACATTAAGTTTGCATTTTTGGTACTGACCACTGGATGAAAAACTCTATTGAGTTCATGTCAGCCTGATCTTTGAGCCATACCACAAGCTTTCAAATTTAGTAGCAGCATGTGCAACAAATAAGTTGTATTTGAATGCCAATATGCCAGATGCTCATTGCCTACCTGATCTTGGAGCAATGAAACGTACAATATTAGATTTTTAATCATCTAACGTAAGAATAACCAGATAATAATCTTCCAGAGCCATCATATTATCATAAAGAAAATTTTGATAACTCCACGTGTGTTGACAGTACGAACAACATGGAGGGGTACACATCTATAGATAGCTAGGCAAGATTCTACCACTCTCATGTTATTGCTAAAGTTTGGACTGATTGGAGAATATTGGAAAATATTCTAACAATAGACAAGGTCACTTTATGCATATTTTTACATTTTCTGGACTAAAATTGGTCACCAGGACTGACCTGCTAGGTTAGAGCATGAGAGGCAACATGCCAACAAACTACCAAGCCCGTCAGCACATATGGTGACAATTCTAGTTTATAACCAGCACATAAAGGATTCAAAATTGGGATTATTAAACTGACGCTCAAAAGACGCATGCCATTTCTTGAAAACAAATACTATTAAAACTAGATAAACTAGTTTTCTAGATTCTCACCATATTTGAAAATGTTTAGTTTTTTTGGAACAATTTAAATGCCTCATGTCCACTTTTGGAGGTTCTGTCATGATTACACTACGTGGTCCATCTATTGGTTTGCTTAATACAGAAGCTAAAATACCAAATCAGTAGATTCTCAATAAAGAAAGTACCTGACCAGATGGTAGCAATCAATATGTGATGAAGATTTTTGTCTAAGTCCATAGCCAGTCCCACTAATGACAAGCACCCATAATTGTAATGATGACAACATCATACACCATCTGACAAAGGTGCAAAAAATAATCAGGTTGTCAATTTTCAAATTGATCAAGTTGTCATATGCTTCGATATCAAACCTTCCATCAGGAAGATAAGGGATATTGACTGCAGTGATCAATCTCAATTTCTTGATTTCATCTGAAGAGGTCCTATAATGTCAAAATAAATACAAGTGAATCAGCAAGAAAGATGAGCCAGTTGATCATTTACAGATCTTCAACAATGCATAGGGAATCACCTACTAAAAAAACCAAATGTTACAACAACTAAACCAAGCATATAGACGTTACTTCAGCTAAGTATAAAATATTGACAACTATAAGCCAATTGAAAAAAAGAGCCACCAACATCCTAGAAAATGGCAAGGTCCCATCTTCAACATCTTCAACAGTTTACATGAGGTAGCGATGTACTCATTCAACAAAATTCAGAACCCAAACAACCTTCCAAGTAATCTGGAAAAAATCTATGTAAATAAGTTCAGGGCAAGTCAGAAGTTAACAACACATGCTTATAAATAAAAGAACCTCCTCCAATGAAAAAACAACTGATCCAACATGCACAATAGGAAAAATAGTACACAGTATATGTTGTTTGGCTTTAATGTTGAAGTATGAATCAAGCACTCCAGCCAAGCTACCCTTCGAAGATTTTTAGAAGATGCCAAAGTGTGTCTTTAATATCAATTTTCTTCAAAGAGGAAAAACAATTCTTGTATATAGCTAAAAATATTCAAGATATTTTGCAACCTACAATATAATTTTTACCAAGTACAACTTTCAATATTTCAATTAAATTGAAAGTCAACTCTAAAACAACATCATGCAAAATGCAAAAGCCATGCATAGAAGTGTGCTTTCTTGCATCGGTCCTACTATCTTCCTGCTCATGTTTCTATAAACTAGCTTGTATGTTATTGACTTTTGATCCTTGTTTTAGATAATAACATCTAAATGTCTATATAGCAGCAGTCGGGTAATAAGCGTACATGGCACATAGAAGTCCATAGTACATAGCAGTTGCAATGCAATAACGTGCATTCTTGCTTCAAGTTTAACATCCAGAAAAAGGTATGTGGTGATTATGGTTTAATAACAATGTCCAATATGATACATTACAGTCCTAATAATTTTGTAGTTAAGAAACACGTCTCTTCCCATTTGTAATAGAATCATGAGTACAATTAAACATAAAACGATTATGCACTTTTTCTTTAAGAAATGACAATATCAACTATCATTTGTTTTAGCGATCATCATCAGAAGTCTATGAAATTAACAACAGACCATACGCACACTTAGAAGTTGACCTGATAGAAAGGTAGTTTACATCAAACTACTACTATAATACATGTTTCACCAAACTTCGTGATATGCAAATGTGCAATTAGAAAGCTCAACAAGCATCTTGAAATTTGTAAAAAATTGTATCAAGACATATAGATTCATCTCAACATATAAATAACACTGACGGCTGCACTTAGATCAACTACAAAAGTTTATTGTGCGGAAAGTTTAGCCACCAAAGGTTAGGTGCATATATAAGGAAGAAAAATATATTAGTGAACATGGTACCAATACGAGAAATATATTAATATAACATGGAACCTTATTTAATGAAATAGTTTGTAAAGATTTCTTATAACATATATCAGCCAGAAAGCAACATTCAGTATATGCTTTCCCATTCTTGTTATAAATATTGGTCAGCTATATTACTCAAACGAACACCACTATATTAAATCCACTTATTTATAGTTTGGTTTAGCATAGATTTGAGTTGGAGAGCAAAATAAAAGAAATCAAGACGAATACCATAGTACTAGATAAAAATTGGACAATTCTTAGGCTTTTATTGTATTAGGAATTTGTAGATCCCTTTTCATTTACGGCTGAGCAAATTGAATTACTGGAAACAATGTGGATTTGGACTTTGTGAATTAATCCTACCTACCGCAAATCTGATGTCTGTGATGCTCTCACCTACCATAAAGTCTCCAGAAGGCATACATCACATCATCCTTATCTTTCTCATCACCTCCAATGACCTCGCACAGTGCAGGCCAGCATCCAGCCAACGATGCACAGTAGCAACATCGTTGCCCTCCAGAAACGCATGTGTGACAAGTTGACGAGGGCACGGGCAACGTCGAGGTCGGTCAGGGGGGAGCGCTAGCAGAGGCGGCTCATTGGGGCCAGGACTGGCAGCGCTGGTAGGATGAGGAAATGGAGATGGAGAAAGAAATAGGGGAGGACAAAGAGGAAGTGGGTGTGAACGGGGAAGGGCAGACAATATAGTAGAATATGATATGGTGGTGATAAATCGACGGGAAGTACGTGCGAAGACATGTTCAGGGAGGCCAGTGACATCTGATCGGTGAGAAGATGATGGGGGAGAGGGTTGATTGCATTGGGGATGACTGAGATTCAAACTGGAGTGGGGAGGAGAGAGGAAGAATTTGGGGGGAGACCAGCATTATTTGGATAGAAAACAGAGCAATGTGCGGGAGCATGATGAAAATAGGCGGGCTTGGTAGATGGGGAGAGAGTTTTTTTTGTTTTGAAATTTGAAAGAGGGTATTTATAGTTTAAATGTAGGTAATTAGATTAACTACAAATTTTTTGTTTACATTATTACCACATGTAAGGAAAAGTGATTTTTAACTACACACTGAATGTATGTAGTTAGTATAACTGTAGCTAATTCATTTTTTTTGTAGTGAGATGAGAGGGAAGATTCCTAAGGAGGTCATCTTAAATGAGCTAAAAAGTTTTTTTGATGAGGATTCTTACATTGAGACCTATGATGATGACCCCGGAGGAGAGACAAATGAAGAAAGACACTTGAGAAACTCACATAACCCTGGGGAGGAAGAACAAACAATGAAGGCATTTGAGAGGATTGCGTACGATGAGGAAGAAAACATTTTGCTTTTAGACAATGGTTGACTGATGAAAGAGAACAGCAAGCCCGGCTGAAGGCTATAAATTTAGCGCTAGTAGGAGGCAACCCACGTGGTTTGAGATTCTCGAACTTTGTCTTATCATACTTTCTTTTTGGTTTCCAAGAAACACACACACACACTATACTTGATTGTTTTTCTGTTTGTGAATCATGTTAACACATGTATAAGGAAGAAAAGACGATGCAAAAAGGGTTTAGCCGAAGCGGAGGTCAAAATGGAAGAAAAGATCGCAAATCAATAGAGGAGCTACAGGAAGAAGGACAGAACGGCCGTGTTGTTCTGCACGGCCGTGGTGGCCCAGTCCTATTCACCTAGTGTTACATTGACCACTCCAGCTCTTGGCGATTGTGTTTCGCTACCCCACACCGTTTACCCTACTAGTCTAAGCTTCTATTTTATGTTGAGGGCAGCATGATTTAAAAGTTTAGGGTGGTCGGGCGGTAAACCCTTCTCTCACCGCACTTTTCTCCATGTGCCTTGTGCAAAATTTTTGCAAGATGATCAAATAGTTTTACTGACATTTCATACTTGTTTACCCTGACCTGGTGTGTCTGCTTGCATCCATGCATACATGTAGTTTAACTTCTTGCATTTTTGTGTAATTTTTCAAAAAAAAATCTTTTCCATACCATGAATTGCATCTTCATGTAGTTTTTGTAGTTTCTTGTGCATTTTAAGTAGGATTTGTTGCTTTATGCTTTAAATTCCTCTAAAGTAGGTTTAGATGTGATTTAGTGAAAATTGGCACCATTTTGGCCAATTTTGCCCAAATTTGGGATTTCTTGTCTAAAAAGTATGTTTTAACTCAATCTCTACTGTTTTGAGTAAAAATGACGACCTTTGACTAGTACAAGTGAAATGTCATGCTTTATTGCTAAGTGGTATCAATGTTTGACTTTTTACATGTGCATCACCTCTCTTGTGATTGTGATTGATTTGGCTGAATTGTGAACTTGAACAAGCTTTGAACGCTTAGTGTTTGTCGAATCACTTGTTTGATATATCAATTTCATCTTGTTCATTCATGTGGTGTGATATCTAGGATGAAGTATTGGATTAACTTTCATGCAGGATGTCTTATGTGGAAAATCATACCAATGACCCTCTTTGACCTGATTCTTCTTCCACCATCTTCATACCCCTCTGCTTCATAAAAAGATGCCCTAGTGCACATAATCAGCCTTGGCCACCTCCAAAAGTTTGGGGTGGCCATATCTTCATCTCCCCGCTTCACTCTATCCACCATTTGCCCTATCTACACCAAGGGCAAGAAAGAAAAGAAAAGAAAAAGAAAAGCAAAAACAAAATAAAAGGATGCTCCTGTTTAAGAGCATTCAGATAAAGAAAAGATGAGTGTGTAAAACCACTCCAAAAATCTTACCGCAACCCTTTCTTCCACTTTCATACCCATTGAGCTAAGAAACATTAAACTTAGCTCATTTTGTCTTTTTCCGCAGCCACGTGGGTCATCTAATATGATTTGAAATATAAGACTGAATGCATGAATGTGAAACAACACTCCTAGTCATCCATGATTAACACTATTATGAAATGGTTTGCCCGAAACTTTATGGAAGAAGTATGGATAACTTGTGTATTCTATACGCTATATGTGAAGTTCATGTGCTTTGTGCTCTTTTCATGATTGGATTGTGAAAGTAGGAGAGGAGAGAGGTGAAATGCATGCACTCAGTCATCTTTGATCCCACTAAGCAATAATCATCTTTTACATTGCATATGTCATTTCTTTTTGTGGATGTTTTGTAGAGAGATTGAGTTGCAGCATACTTGAGGACAAGTATGTTTTAAGTTTGGGGTGGTGATGTAGCCCTATTTTAGGGCTCCATCCTGTGTCATTTTGTACTTAAGTCACATCTAAACATGTAGATTCCAAGCTTTTTACCCCTAATATGCTTATCATTGCAAATATGCTTATGGATGTTCTTTGCACTATTTTTCAGGTACTTGAACCATGCTTAGATGGAAGAGAGAGAAAGAAGGAGTTCTAGGGTTCCCCAACTCATGGAGGGACCCAAAGAAGGCCCCAAAGTCTCCCTCAACCTACCTCCAATGGTCAAGAATCGTCCCCAAGCAAAGACATCCAAGAATGATGAAGATCGAAGTGTAATAGAGTGATGCAAGCCTCGCCGCCGCCGTGGCCACAATGCCACTGTCGTGCATTTTTTAGCAATGAAGTGCAAAGTTCAACAGGGAAATCCCACAGAATCCCACGAACGTGGCCCTATTCCATGACCGCGGCCATTGAAGACACCACGGTCGTGGCCATCAGCACATTCGTGGTCAGTAGAAGAGAAAACGGTTGTGGCACCCTGCCATGGTCGTGGGAATTATTGCACCAATTTGGCCAGAGTTACAGGTTGTCACCCCCAGAATGCCACGACTGTGGCCACCTGCCATGACCATGGCCGAAAAAGCTCAAGATGACCATGGTGATTCCCCACGGTCACCTCGTCCTCCTCCAAAATGGTCGTGTTACCCAACACGGCCATGGTGCCCCTAAGCCACCACGACCGTGGCATCGTGCCACGGTCGTGGCTACCACCATACTTGACCTTTTTCCCAATTGTGTCACACCACAATTGTTTCACCACTCCACGACCGTTCTCCACCACCCTCACCACGGTCGTGGCACACCACCACGGTCGTGGTGGTCCACCAACCCTACCCTAATTTTCACTGCTTTTCCTAAACTACCCCCCACTTACCCTAGTGCCTCCCCACCACCTATATATACATAGGTGGCGGCTAGGGCATGAAGTTTTGATGCCCCTACAGCTGCTCCAAGCTCCATTCTCCAACCTTGAGCTCTTTGTGCAATCCCCTTGCATTTTGGCTCACCATCCACCATTTCCATCCTCATTCCACCATGGAAACCTAGTTCCCTAGGTTTTCATCCATAATCCCCCACCATTTAATGCACCCCTACACCCTTGGAGGAGGGAGGAAGTCTACAGCAAGCTTGGAGGTGAAGAAGGAGGCTTCTACATCAAGCTTCATGGAGGCCCTACTTCTTCTACCCCTTTCTTTTCTTGTTTTCTTGATCATGTCTAGCTAAGCCCTTTGTGGTGGGTTGTTTGGGATTTAAATGTAACTTTGATACTATGTTGGGGGATAATTTCTTGTAATGAACTTAATTCATATCTATGGTGATTACTTCTTGCTTCTATCTCTTTTCCTATCTTATTGCATGTGGTTTGTGCTTCTTGTATGAATTGCTTTTTTTGAGGTCTTTGATGACACTTAGCTTCTAGGAGGAATTAGAGTGTATGTGGAAATCTTAGGATTGGCTCCTAGGTTCAATTAGTGGACCCCTAGCTAGCCCCCTTTGTTCCTACATACATATCCCTCCTTCTACAAGTGAGTGTGAGATTTAAGTAGCTAGTGCAAGTGAGATTGATGTAATTGTCTAGGGCCTTATAAAGGCTAGAGTGGCTAGTGGCATGAGGTTAAATACCCTCATCTCTACTCCCATATCTACCCTCAACCCTCAATTACTCACTATCACTTACCCTAGAAATCTAGATTTGGTTAATCTCATTAGAATTACACCTAACCCTGGTCTTCTACTAGTAGTATAGGGTATGTTCTAATGACATTGACCTTATTGTTTGGTTTGGTAATCTAGATATGAAAGGAGAACCTTGCATGTTTAATGATCTCACCCAACTAATATCAAAGTTACATTCCCCAAACAGCTCACCCACCTTAATCACCTTGCTTAAACCCCTAATTGCTTAGTTTGCTTATTAATGCTAGTTTAGTCCAATTGCTTTAGTCTAGCTTAGTCAATTGCTTAGTTTTGCTCTTTAGTATTAACTTAGGCTCTTGCTCTTTCTAGTGGTTAGTTTAGTTCTTAATTTCTTCGTGCCTTGCTAGAGTAGTGTAGCTCTTCTTGCTCTTTCTTAGTTAGTTTGTTAACTTAGTTTCCATCTTGCATTTCTTACTTGCTCATTAGCGTAATCAAACAATCAAACCTTTTAAAACCCTAAAACTCTAAGCTCCACAAAAGGAGCATAGCCCACTCTGTCTAACTCTAATGCCCCCTCTATCTCTATGGTTCGACCCCTTATCTTGCCAATCACCTATACTACAACAGTACGTCGTACGCTTGCGGGCGACCTTTTTTAGTCTTAGTGATAGACTTGGTTAGGGATAACATAAATTTTGAAAGCATATGATCACACATATCTCGTGTGCTCCGACCTCATGGGGTGTAAAAGCACCACTAGAGGAAACACACCAAGCTTTTTGGCGTCGTTACCGGGGATAGAGGCGCTCGGCCTAGTTAGATAGTGTAGCTTAGCCTTTCCTTTTGCCCTCACCATTGCTATTATTTATTCTTTATGTTGCTTTTGCATCTTGGTTTTCTAACTTGTCCTCTTTTGTTTGGTTGTGCCTTGTGCATGTGACAAGCAACCCTTTGGAGTCAAGATGGTAGACCGAGATGCGTGAGTCCCTTCAATCCCTCAGCCTCCCTACATAATGAAGATGTTGGAAGACATGGTAGATCTCATGAAAATTCATGTGGGAGGTTCTTATAATTACGCCGCCAACTCCATGGTGGCTCTTTGTGGAGACATGGTACTACAATCCTATGGCATCCAGAACAACCAAGGCCCCATGTCAAGCTCATACACTTCAGAATGGAGAAATGACCCAAACTTTTCATGGGAGGAACAAGGATTCCAAGAGCAAGAAGACAAATCCATGTTTGAAGAAGAAGTTCTTGCAAGATTGAGAAGCCTTGATGAAGTGAAGATAGAGGTTTCCTTGCAAGGACAAACCATTGATCGACTAGAGAAAAGGTTGGATGAGATTTCCCTTTCACTTGCCCTTTGTGAGGAGGGAAGATCCTTTTCCCAAACCATAGCCAACCCGAACAATGAAAATAGTTATATGGGCTCCCCTCAAGTTATCTATGATCCACCACCTCCTCAACCTTCGTATAACTTCCAACACACCTCACAACCACCACCACAACATCAATCAAAAGAACCACCCCCACACCACCCACCTCCACAACAACCATCCTACATCCTTCACAAACCTAATCCGCCACTACCACCAACACCACCACAACCATCACTTGGTCTTCTTCCTCCCCATGAGCAAGCGGATACAATTTCAATCTTGAGGTGTGACAAGGTTATAGAGGAGCTCAACAAGGGAGGGAAGCAATTAGGTGAAGATCATGATGGAGAACCCCTGCCGCAAAGTCCTTGTGAGAGTGCCAAGTGCACTAAAAATTCTACAGTCCTAGCAGATTTTGAGAGGATAATATCTTGTGTCCCATCTTCCTTTGAGATGACACCACCAACTTCTCCCATTGCTGATCCAAGACATCCCAATGTGAGATTTTTAGGACTGCAAGTGTCCAACATGATGGAAACCCCTCTCTTTTATGCCTATGAGGACCCATTCCTCAAGGGAAGGCAAAACTATGGCATGAAAAGTTCAAAGGTCTTAAGATTGACTAAGGCAAACACCTCATTGCTTGCCATCATCAAGAAAAGTCCAACTTATGTAAGGTTCCATAAGGGTGTTTTCACCTCCAAGAAGAAGATGAGAGGGAAGATTCCTAAGGATGTCATCTTAAATGAGCTAAAAAATTTTGTTGATGAGGATTCTTACATTGAGACCTATGATGATGACCCCGGAGGAGAGACAAATGAAGAAAGACACTTGAGAAAATCACATAACCCTTGGGAGGAAGAACAAACAATGAAGGCATTTGAGAGGATTGCGTACGATGAGGAAGAAAACATTTTGCTTTTGGACAATGGTTGATTGATGAAGGAGAACAACAATCCCGGCTGAAGGCTATAAATTTAGCACTAGTGGGAGGCAACCCGCATGGTTTGAGATTCTCAAACCTTGTCTTATCATACTTTCTTTCTTGTTTCCAAGAAACACACACACACACACTATACTTTATTGTTTTTCTGTTTGTGAATCATGTTAGCACAGGTATAAGGAAGAAAAGACGATGCAAAAAGGGTTTAGCCAAAGCAGAGGTCAAAATGGAAGAAAAGATCGCAAATCAATAGAGGAGCTACAGGGAGAAGGACAGAACGGCCGTGTTGTTCAGCACGGTCGTGGTGACCCTGTCTTGTTCACCTAGTGTTACATTGACCACTCTAGCTCTTTATGATTGTCTTTCGCGACCCCACACCATTTACCCTACTAGTCTAAACTTCTATTTTATGCTGAGGGCAGCATGGTTTAAAAGTTTGGGGTGGTAGGGCGGTAAACCCTTCTCTCACCACACTTTTCTCGATGTGCCTTGAGCTAAATTTTTGCAAGATGATCAAACAGTTTGACTGACATTTCATACTTGTTTACCCTGACCTGGTGTGTCTGCTTGCATCCATGCATACATGTAGTTTAACTTCTTGCATTTTTGTGTAATTTTTCAAAATTTTTGCTTTTTCATACCATGCATTGCATCTTCATGTAGTTTTTGTAGGTTCTTATGCATTTTAAGTAGGATTTGTTGCTTTATGCTTTAAATTCCTCTAAAGTAGGTTTAGATGTGATTTAGTGCAAATTGGCACTATTTTGGCCAATTTTGCCCAAATTTGAGATTTCTTGTCTAAAAAGTATGTTTTGACCCAATCTCTACTATTTTGAGTAAAAATGATGACCTTTGACTAGTGCAAGGGAAATGTCATGCTTTATTGCTAAGTGGTATCAATGTTTGACTTTTTACATGTGCATCACCTCTCTTGTGATTGTGATTGATTTGGCTGAATTGTGAACTTGAGCAAGCTTTGAACGCTTAGTGTTTGTCGAATCACTTGTTTGATATATCAATTTCATCTTGTTCATTCATGTGGTGTGATATCTAGGATGAAGTATTGGATTAACTTTCATGCAGGATGTCTTATGTGGAAAATTATACCAATGACCCCTCTTTGACCCGATTCTTCTTCCACCACCTTCATACCCCTCCGCCTCATAAAACGATGTCGTAGTGCACATAATCAGCCTTGGCCACCTCCAAAAGTTTGGGGTGGACATATCTTTATCTCCCCGCTTCACTCTATCCACCATTTTCCCTATCTACACCAAGGGCAAGAAAGAAAAGAAAAGCAAAAAAAAATAAAAGGATGCTCCTGTTTAAGAGCATTCAGATAAAGAAAAGATGAGTGTGTAAAAACACTCCAAAAATCTGATCGCAACCCTTTCTTCCACTTTCATACCCATTGAGCTAAGAAACATCAAACTTAGCTCATTTTGTCTTTTTCCGCAGCCACGTGAGTCATCTAATATGATTTGAAATATAAGACTGAATGCATGAATGTGAAACAACACTCATAGTCATCCTCGATTAACACTATCATGAAATTGTTTACCCGGAACTTTATGGAAGAAGTATGGATAACTTGTGTATTCTACGCGCTATATGTGAAGTTCATGTGCTTTTTGCTCTTTTCATGATTGGATTGTGAAAGTAGGAGAGGAGAGAGGTGAAATGCATGCACTCAGTCATCTTTGATCCCACTAAGCAATAATCATCTTTTACATTGCATATGTCATTTCTTTTTGTGGAAGTTTTGTAGAGAGATTGAGTTGGAGCATACTTGAGGACAAGTATGTTTTAAGTTTCGGGTGGTGATGTAGCACTATTTTAGGGCTCCATCCTATGCCATTTTGTACTTAAGTCACATCTAAACATGTAGATTACAAGTTTTTTACCCCTAATATGCTTATCATTGCAAATATGTTTATGGATGTTCTTTGCACTATTTTCAGGTACTTGAACCATGCTTAGATGGAAGAGAGAGAAAGAAGGAGTTCTAGGGTTCCCCCACTCATGGAGGGACCCAAAGAAGGCCCCAAAGTCTCCCTCAACTACCTCCAATGGTCAAGAATCGTCCCCAAGCAAAGACATCCAAGAATAATGAAGATCAAATTGTAATAGAGTGATACAAGCCTCGCCATGGTTGTGGGCACAACGCCACGGTCGTGCGTTTTTTAGTAATGAAGTGTCAAGTTCAACAGGGAAATCCCACATAATCCCACGATCGTGGCCCTATTCTACGAACGTGTCCATTGAAGACACCACGGTCGTGGCCATCAGCACGGTCGTGGTCAGTAGAAGAGAAAACGGTTGTGGCACCCTGCCACGGTCATGGGAATTATTGCACCAATTTGGCCAGAGTTACAGGTTGTCACCCCCAAAATGCCATGACCGTGGCCACCTGCCACGACCCTGGCCGAAGAAGCTCAATATGACTGTGGTGATTCCCCACGGTCACCTCGTCCTCCTCTAAAACGGTCATGTTACCCAACACGACCGTGGTGCCCCTAACCCACCACGACCGTGGCATCGCGCCACAGCCGTGGATACCACCATACTTGACCTTTTTCCCAATTCCTTCACACCACGACCGTTTCACCACTCCACGACCATTCTCCACCACCCTCACCATGTTCGTGGCACACCACCACGGCCGTGGTGGACCACCAACCCTACCCTACTTTTCACTGATTTTCCTAAACTACCCCCCACTTACCCTAGTGCCTCCCCACCACCTATATATACATAGGTGGCGGCTAGGGAATGAAGGTTAGATGCCCCTACAGCTACTCCAAGCTCCATTCTCCACCCTTGAGCTCTTTGTGCAATCCCCTTGCATTTTGGCTCACCATCCACCATTTCCATCCTCATTCCACCATGGAAACCTAGTTCCCTAGGTTTTCACCCATAATCCCCCCCATTTCATGCACCCCTACACCCTTGGAGGAGGGAGGATGTCTACAGCAAGCTTGGAGGTGAAGAAGGAGGCTTCTACATCAAGCTTCATGGAGTCCCTACTTCTTCTACCCCTTTCTTTTCTTGTTTTCTTGATCATGTCTAGCTAAGCCCCTTGTGGTGGGTTGTTTGGTATTTAAATGTAACTTTGATACCATATTGGGGGATAATTTCTTGTAATGAACTTAATTCATATCTATGATGATTACTTCTTGCTTCTATCTCTTTTCCTATCTTATTGCATATGGTTTGTGCTTCTTGTATGAATTGCTTGTTTTGAGGTCTTTGATGACACTTAGCTTCTAGGAGGAATTGGAGTGTATGTGGCAATCTTAGGATTGGCTCCTAGGTCCAATTAGTGAATCCCTAGCTAGCCCCCTTTGTTCCTACATACATGTCCCTCCTTTTACAAGTGAGTGTGAGATTTAAGTAGCTAGTGCAAGTGAGATTTATGTAATCGTCTAGGGCCTTCTAAAGGCTAGAATGTCTAGTGGCATAAGGTTAAATACCCTCATCTCTACTCCCATCTCTACCCTCAACCCTCAATTACTCACTATCACTTACCCTAGAAACCTAGATTTGGTTAATCTCATTAGAATTACACCTAACCCTAATCTGCTACTAGTAGTATAGGGTATGTTCTAATGACATTGACCTTATTGTTTGGTTTGGTAATCTAGATATGAAATGCGAACCTTGCATGTTTAATGATCTCCCCCAACTAATCTCAAAGTTACATTCCCCAAACATCCCACCCACCTTAATCACCTTGCTTAAAACCCTAATTGCTTAGTTTGCTTGTTAATGCTAGTTTAGTCCAATTGCTTTAGTCTAGCTTAGTCAATTGTTTAGTTTTGCTCTTTAGTATTAACTTAGGCTCTTGCTCTTTCTAGTGGTTAGTTTAGTTCTTAATTTCTCCATGCCTTGCTAGAGTAGTGTAGCTCTTCTTGCTCTTGCTTAGTTAGTTTGTTAACTTAGTTTCCATCTTGCATTTCTTACTTGCTCATTAGCGTAATCAAACAATCAAACTTTTTAAAACTATAAAACCCTAATCTCCGCAAAAGGAACATAGCCCACTCTATCTAACTCTAGTACCCCCTCTATCTCTGTGGTTCAACCCATTATCTTGCCAATCACCTATACTACAACAGTACCTTGTACGCTTGCGGGCGACCTATTTCAGTCTTAGTGATCGACTCGGTTAGGGATAACATAAATTTCGAAAGCATAAGATCACACATATCCCGTGTGCTCCGACCTCATGGGGTGTAAAAGAAGCACTAGTGGAAGCGCACCATGGTACTATAATTCATAATAGTAACCTGCCAAGATAACCTCTCCTAGTCTGGTATTCGATTCACAATTATTGCAATATTTTTTAGTAGACGTGAAATGGTAACCACTCTATACTACATAGTATGAGAATAATAGTTTTCTATACAAGTTGACAATGCACTCGTAGTCTAGTGGTAGGTCGTTGAGCCTCTGAGGTTGTAACTAGTCTCTTAGGCACACAACCTAAGTTCAATTCCTGGCTGGTGCTATTTTTTTACAAAATTATTATCCATTTAATTGAATTTCTAGCAATCTAGTGGTAGACTTTATTGTTCTTTAAATAATAAAAATTATTTACTGTGCAGGATGGTTCAACTCTAGGTTGTTGGAATTCATTTTGATATTCAAAATAATCAAAATTGCAATCAATGCAAAAGTACGATAATGTAAAACTAATTTTAGATGGAAAAACATTGTAATAGACCATGGTATAGACCTTGTATAGTTCCTGGATGGCACATTCCTCTTTCATTTATTACAATTTTTTTACCATGAGTTATATAAGAGGAAACATTTACAAAGATAAGAAAATATATAACTAAATGTAATTCATTCTCTCACAGGCGAAGCACGAGTGCACTTGTTGTAATTTATGTGTCTATGTGTTTGTATATATTGGACATTGTGAACAATTTTTTTACTTACTAGTAGAAGTAGTGTGTTATACATCACAATAAATATAATAATGTTTTAATAAAAATTTTACTTTTTGATACATGAATATGGGAAAAAGCGATCCCAAGATTGATGTTAATTGTATCTATAGTATAATCTCTAAAGTCTAGTGAAAGAAAAAATCCTCTAAATTATACTAGTCTTTGCCCAAGCATTAGATATATACAAACATAACAAAAAAATATTATACTGAGTAAGAGAAACACGCACACAAACACACATAAACACACTCTCTTTCTCAAGCACGCACACACACATATATATATGTATATGGGTATATGTATATATATGTATCTCTAAATATATGTATACATATATAAGTATATATAACATCTTCAGGCAAGTTTCTTTTTACTTTTAAGTAGTAGTAAATTATATATCATAATAAATATATCCATCCTTTTATATGGGTATATGTTTGGGATCAGTGATGACAAACAAATTGGAGCCTAATAAATCTGCTATTCTTATCAATGAAGATTCAATTCTTTGTTGTTCATGTTTTGATCTTAAAAATCAATGCAAAAATATGACAAGGAAAAATAGTTTTAGGTAAAATATCATTAAATCAGAAAGTTACTAGTTGTTTTGGGGTTTAAATAGTGGATAACGTGGTCTAGATCCTGCATAATTTTTAGATGTATGCATTTATTTACAAGTAGCAATATTTTTAATACATAATTTATAAAAGAATATATTGCATCTTTCAATTGACAGAATGAAACATAATATCAATATATCATCAGTTCCTACGTCAAAAAATAGTCGCACTCTATTTTTTTAATAGTAACGTGTTGGGGTTCAAAAAACCATTTGGTCATGAATCCAAATCCAATTTCCAACTATTGTAGTTTATGTTGATAAATAATCAAAATCATTATAACTTCAACCTAAACAATGTTAGAAAAATATTTATGTATATTGGTCATCAAAGCACTACCTAGTCTAGTGCTAGAATGGTGACGTGTATAGGTTAAAATATCTATGCAAGAAACAACTCAGATTTATGCTCGATTAGTGCGAGTTTTTCTTATATGATTACAACACTTCTAGTTGTAGTCAAACAATATTAGAAGTTTAATTTTAATTTAGGCATCATCAAATAACATGTAGTGTAGCGGTAATTTGTTTTCTTTTTATATTTATTAATACCTACTTCTTATTAATTTGGGTTTAATTTGTGAAATTTAATTTATTATTAAATATTGTTATTCTTGATACCAATGTAAATTTACATAATTTAACAAATAATTTTTGTTGTTGAGTGCTAAAATAGTATCATGTCATGGTTTAGATGTTGCTTCAGTTTCAAATTGATGTATTTATTTATATTTGTTGATATTTTTATTATCACTATTAAAAATAATGAGGAATTGAACATTTAATTTATTATTGAGATAGAAAAATGTAACTATTATTACCCACATTATCAAAAGTAGTGGTATTATAATTCATAATAGTAACCTGTCAAGGCTCATAAACCTCTCCTGGTCTGATATTCGATTCACAATTATTGCAATATTTTTTAGTAGACATGAAATGGTAACCACTCCATTCTACATAGTATAAAAATAATAGTTTTATATAAAAATCAACAAAGCACTAGTAGTCTAGTGGTAGGGTGGTGAGCCTATGAGGTTGTAATTAGCCACTCAAGCACGCAACCCAGATTCAATTCCTAGCTAGTGCAATTTTTTTATAAAATTATTATCCATTTCATTGAATCTCTAGTGATCTAGTGGTGGACTTCATTGTTCTTTAATTAATAAAAACTATTTATTTTGCAGCATGGTTCAACTCTAGGTTGTTGATATTCATTTTGATATTCAAAATAATTAAAATTGCAATCAATGCAAAAGTATGACAATGTAAAACTAATGTTAGATGGAAAACATTGTAATATTGGCAAATAACTAGATTTTTGTGACTTAATAGACCATGTCATGGTATAGACCATGTCATGGTATATACCATGTCATGGTATAGACCTTGCATAGTTCCTGGCTGGCACATTCTTCTTGCATTGATTATAATTTTTTTTACCATGAATTATATAAGAGGAAACATCACATTTATAAAGATAAGAAAACAGATATCTAAATGTTTTTTTATGAAGGTCATTTTCATTAAAACAATAAAAAGTTTGCTGACAAAATGCAAGCTATCACCTGCAATGTCTGGTTTTACACTATTGATGTAACTAGAAAATAAAATGCAGCTTGGTCGACATAAGTAAGATGTCTATGGGGGAGGCACCCCTTAACAAGCCCCAACATACAAGATCTAATATATGGTTCTGGTAAAATTTTGGTAGCGACATTAAGAAGTCCAGTTCTGGTTTCTTCGTCAAGCATCTCCTTGAGCTGGCATAGATATTCCGCATCCGATTGACCTGCATTAGTTTCCACGATTTCTTCTATTGCCTATTGACCTACAGTGATGGATAACATTTAGATCCAATTCTATTAAATTTATGATGATATTCTTGGGTTTCCTAGTATTATTGAATCTTATGTTGTTCCTCTCTTACCATAAATTCCAAAAGATGGTAACTAGGAAATCATCAGCAAGAAGTTGGTGATTGTTTCTAAGAAGTATGAGGACTGTTGGAATTTTCATGAGGTTATGATCATGATGTTTGATTCTTAAGAAATGTTTAATAATGCTAATTGATAAATTGTAGTGGTTGAATATATGCTCCATAGTCTCCACTTCCCTCATACAAAGAATGCACCTAGATGGTCCAACGAAGCCTCTTTTGTTTAAATTTTGGTCTGTGAGGAGTTTTTTATTTAGAAGGAGCTAAAGAAAGATTTTGAGTTTTTACGGGCATTTATGTTTCCAGAAGTTTGAACTTGGTGGGGAGATACCTCTGTATAAAAGGAAGGAGTATGCCTCTTTGGGTGTATATTTCGCACCCCATCTCCATGCAATTTCATTTAAGGTGTTGTATTCTAACTCATAGATAATGTTATTGAGTTCGACCTGGTTGATATGTGAAAGTATCCACCGTTTGAGAGCATTTGGTCTATTTCTAGTTAGGAGGCCAAGAGCTTTGGCCGTGGTGATTTTTGCAAGATTTTTTGGGATAATCCAGTCGATGTGCATGTTTTTTATGCTTCCATTTTTGAACCATGGATCATCCCAAAAGGATATAAAATTGTGTGAGTGTGAAGGAGTGCAGATGATTTGCTTGATGAGAGTGACGTGTTTGTTTATATACTTCCAAAGTGGCGAAGCCTTTTTTTTCTTAGTATTATGCCATGGGGGATATCTGATAGTACTTTCCCATGATTAGGTTTCACTAGATTTTATTTTTATTGTTTTCTAGGCTATTTATGATTTTAGAAATCAAACAGAAAGTGTGTTTTTCTATATTGTTGATCCCCCATCCACCTTGGTTGATGGGAGCAGTGATGGTTTCCCAGTTCACCAAGTGGATGTGCTTTCCTGTTATAGTGGTATTGTGGTAGTTGTTCCAGAGAAAGTTTCTTCTAATTTTGTCAATGGTGTTTCTGGTCTTGGAGGGGAGTGGGATGCAGCTGAGGTAGTGGGTAGTAATCGGAGTGATAGCACTGTTGAGGAGAGTAAGTCGGCCAACAAGGTTCAAGAAATTGTTTGACCAAAAAGAGAGTCTATTTTGGATTTTTTATATGATTGGGTTCCATGTCGTATGGGAAATACTGAGTGGAGTGATGGTAAGGCCCAAATAGATGATAGGAAAGTTTTCAATCTTGCACCTAACCAAGGCTTTATATCTATTCATCATATGTTGGTCTATGTGTACACCGAAGATGGAGGATTTTTGAAGGTTAATTCTGAGCCCTGAGATGTAGGAGAAGATGTTGATGATCCTGATGGTGTTTATAATGGAGTTGTCTTCTGGTGTGATAAGAATTATAGTGTCATCAGCAAATTGTATGATGTTCTCCGTACACTCTGATGGTGTGGCTATCAGGCCTCCATAGACCCCTAATTTAATCATTATGGTGAGGATAGAGGTAACTATGATGAAGAGATAGGGGGAGAGTGGATCCCCTTATCTAAGGCCATTTGTATTTTTGAAGTATCCAAAAGGTGCTCCATTTATGATGGTGGAGAAGTGATTTGTAGAAACACATGCATGTATCCAGTGTATCCATTTGTCAGGGAAGCCAAAGCTTGCCAGGGTTTTTATGAGGCAATTCTAGTTTATGAAGTCGAAAGTTTTTTCAAAGTCAAGTTTGATGGCTAGGATTGGGGTTTTGTTGGTGTGGCAAAAATGGATAGTTTCATTGACCATTAGGTAGGCGTCTTGAATGCTACGCCCTTTTAGGAAGACGTTCTGATTTAGAGGGATGATGTGGTTGATATGGGGTTTTATTCGGTTAGCCAGGATTTTTTCTATGATTTTGTAAGAGGTGATGATGAGGCTTATAGGTCTGTATTGTGTTATGAGATCAGGTTGGTCAGCTTTCTTAATGAGAGAAATGAAGGTTTTGTTTAGGTGTTTAAGGATGCAGTGAGCATTGTTGCTATGATACAACTCGTGAAGAATGGTGAGAAAGTCTTTTCTATAATGATTCCAATTTGCAAGGTAGAACTCAACATTTAGGTCGTCTGGTCCTGGAGATTTGTTGAGTCCCAGGGACTTGATAGCTAGGTCGAGTTCTTCAGTGCAAAATGGGTGAGTGAGAGATTGTGGCTGTAAAATTCTTATAGGGCAGAGAGAATTCCAATCAAGAGCATTCAGACGGGTAGGTTGATGTTGAGTATTGAAGATGTTTGTGAAGTGTTTGACAATGTGTGTTGTAATCATGTGTTTGTTCATAGTTATGATTTCATTAATGTTGGGGTAAACTATAGTATTTTTCCTGTGGTTGTTGTTGAAAATTTTGTGGAAAAAATTTGTGTTCTTGTCCCCATCCTTGACCCAGGAGATTTTTGCTCTCTTTCTCCACTTCATGTCCAAGAAGTTTTTGATGTGGTCCATTTTCAGCTTTGATGGTGAGAACAAGAGCAAGATCCGCAGAAGGGTCCTGGTCCACATAGAGGAATTGTTGTTCAAGGTCTCTAAGGGAGTTTGAAAGGTTGAGGGGGTGTTGGTGGGTCTAGTTTTTTTATGAAATTTTTATTTTTTTAGTGTTATGTAGGATGTGTAGGCCAAGATTTTGTGGAGTGAGGTTTAGCAAGACTCCAGTGGTCTACACTTGAGTTGATGAAGTTTGGGAGGGTGAGCTAATAATTGTCAAAGTGGAAGGGTCGAAAACCCCAAAAATCAGAAGAGGTATCAATGATTATGGGAAAATGATCTGATATAGCTCTATGAGCAATGTGTACATTAGCAAGTGGGAAGTGGTCCTCCCAACTGGAAGAGCAGATAAAGTGGTCCAATCTGGCAAAATTTTGGTTCTTGGACCAAGTGAAGGCCACATTGGAGGGTTGGATGTCTATCATGTTGTGTGTAGAGAGAAGTTGAGCGAAGGATCTGTCAGCAGAAGAAAGGGTAGATGTGGAGTTTGAAGAGTTGTATATTTCCGTGGTTTGGATTTTGAGATTTAGGTCCCCTCCAAGGAGCTAGGGTTGTTGGTAGTGTGTAGCTATTATGGATGACAATTCTATGAGAAAAGTTGCTTTGTTGTACCTAGGTTCATCATACACTCT
Source organism: Alisma plantago-aquatica (assembly GCA_963693085.1). Taxonomy (NCBI): domain Eukaryota; kingdom Viridiplantae; phylum Streptophyta; class Magnoliopsida; order Alismatales; family Alismataceae; genus Alisma; species Alisma plantago-aquatica. The sequence goes on along the minus strand of OY856409.1, from coordinate 1,819,463,783 downwards.
CGTGAAGATCCAAGTGAAGCCATCAGAGATGTTTTTAATGGTGAGAGATATAGAAAAATTATAACTTTCCTTTTTTGTGAGAGTGAAAATCTTGTTGTTGTATCCCACTAGAAGGCCACCCTTGAAACCAGATGAAAGGATTTGAAACCATTCTGATATCTTGTTTCCACCAATAATTTTGAGCGCAAAAGGAGAGAGATTTGTTTTGGTTTCTTGTATAGTTATTAGGTCGATGTTGTTTTTATAGATGTGGTATCTTATTTATTTGCGTCTATTTAGACTGGCTGCCCTACAGACATTCCATGTTGTGATTTTCATTTTAAGATGTCTGAATGTCCAAACACTTCAAGGGGTCTTAGAGAAAACTCATTTGATTAAAGTTTATATATGTTTCTTCCATTTTTCTTTGGTTGGACCACCCCAAGAATCTTTCAATGTTGTCAAGGGCTTTGTGGACTTCTAGTTCTTTTTTAATTTTGATTCCTATTTTGTCAGCGACGGAGGTGAAACTAGCTATATTGGACCAAGATGCTATATCTTCAATTTTGTCCAAGTCATGGTCTAATGAAGAAATAGTAGGAGAAGGAAAATCACTATCATCTGATTTATCTAAGACATGTGAAGTTAATGAATTGGGTGTGAAAGTACTTGTCTCCGAGCCATTGAAAATGTGTCTTTTCTTCACTCCTTCTGGGCTGAGAAACATTGGTTGAATAGACTTGATGATGTTGTCTCCTTTTCCTTTTCCTTTCTACTTCGGACTCTGTGATGACCTAATCTCATCAATGATAACAGATTTAAGCTTATTCATAGTATCTGAGCTAATATTGATGGATAGGTTGCCTCCTTTTGTTTGAGGAGGAAGGTATGGCTAGGGCTGATAGGGGAGGAGGTGGAATGGTCTTTGGGTGGGGAAGAAGTTCTTGGTCTTTTAACGTTTTGAGATTTGTTTGAATTTCTCAAAGATGTAGTCAGGGTTGTTTTTCTTTCTCAAACCAAGTGTCTGTCACCAGGTTTGCGGTTTGTGTTCAAGGTTTTCTGACTTTTTGATGGACAGTACCATGAAGGTGGATGAGCTGAGAGGTCTGAGAAGGTAGTCTTCGTTGCAGAGGGGTGTTCAACTGAGAGTTTGATGTTATAGATGGTTTCACCAAGTCTGATGTTGATGGCGGTAGGGAGTGATATAGCTTGTCTAATAGAAAAGAGACAGAAGGCTTTTATGTATTGTGTAGGGTAGAGAGTCTCAGGACTGATGTATTGGAGGGTGGCACCTATAGTATGTTCTATAGCTCAGAAAATATCTACTTCCCAGAGGTGTGGGGGAAGGTTTGAGATGGCGACCCAGTCAGACCCCCCTGTCGGAGCCTCAAAAGCACCCATCTTAGCAGACCATTTGGTAAGGTTGGCTTGAACGAAGCTAGAACCACAAGGGATGGTTAGGGCTTGACCAAACAAATGGTCTATCTTTGTCCCTTCAGGGATGGAGTAGAGAAGTTGAGTTGGTGAAATAATCGTAGCTTTGAGGACAATATGGCCCAGTATCAGAAGGGTGATAGCCCTGGTTACATCGAGAATGTTGACCTTGTTGTTGTCTATGTTGTTTTCAATGGTTTCTATGACACTTAGTAGGGAGAAAACCTTAAGAAGTCTCATGGAGTTTGTAGGGAGATCGAGGGGGATGGCATATTCAAGATGGGCAGGAGCCTCCATTGAAGTGGAAAAATAGAGGGGACATGTGTTTGTTGCATAGTAGTGGGTGGGAAGGGTGATGGTTTATTTAGAAGTGGCATTCAAAGGAGGGTTAAATAGCTGGGACAGGTTGTGGAGTGCATATTTTGAAAGGGTGTACGAAGAAGATTTTAGTTGTCGGCAGTTTCTATGAGGGACATGTGCATGGTCAGGAGGGAGAGGTGGATCTACAAGGCATGCAAAAGGGTTTTTGGAGAAAAGGGGAGAATGATTTGGTTTTCTCATATGATTTGATTTGTCCTTCCTTGGTAAGTGGTAAGATTGTCGAAAAGTGGTGTTGTAATCATGGTTTGCTATGGGGAAATGTCTTCCCTTTCTCGAGACAGTGCTGGGGTGAGCAGAGTTGGGGCGAGCAATGCAATACCTTTTGGTGTTGCCTTTTTGTTGTAACCTGAAGCATGTGATATGTTTGGGGCATCTAGAACAAGAATGGCTTCTGTTGTTGGAGGTGGTACAGAGCAAAGCCCAAAAGGGGCATTTTGGAGGGGCTGGAACCCAGGCCTGAGAATGATGGTTTTTTTCGAAGCACTCATTGATTAGCGAGAGCGATGGAAGATGCCCTAGAGGGGGAAAGTTGAGATTTAATTTTTCTTCATCACTAGAAATGATATCATCTTTGGGACCCTAAGGGGAATAGATGATATGGAAGGGAGTGGATCCCTTTTAAGGAGGGGAATACCTGGTCGTGATTGAGTTCTGGTGGGTTGCATGGAAGGAAGTGGCTCCCTTTTGGGGAGGGGAATACCTGGCCGGAATTGAGTCATGGTGAGTTGTTGATGTTGCCATGTCCTCTAAGTCTTCTTCCTCCAAGGTTGATGATATGGAGATTGACCTGTTTTTCATCCCTATCGGAAGTTGGTGTTCATCCCTAACAAAGAGTTGGTTCGTCGAGTCAATGGTAGATGAGAGGGAGCGCTCCCGCTGGCTGAAGAAGATGGGATACAGCTCCTGGGGGGTTTAATTGTTGAAATCACACACCCAAGTTGTGAGGGTTTTGTGAGCAGATGGTTTTATGAAGATAGTCCATTCCCTATGGAGATTCAGGATAGATATCATGTTAGCCTAGCCTTCAGTGATCATCAGGGTCGATGTTTTACGGCACCAACTGTGATCGTCCTGCCTGGACTATTCAATGGTCACCGGAAAAGATCGGTTGCCCATGCAGACCGTATTTGGCCCCGAGGAGATGTCTAAACGGTGGTATTTCCATGCCCTAGGCAGGGGGATGCTAGAGAGGAAAGCTGGGTTGGAGATCTGGTAGTCCATGAAGGTGAATCTGGAGGTCATCTCGACTGAAAGAAGTGGGGAATGAGTTGTAACAGGTTTTTTTGGTGGTTTCTTATTGTGAAGCGGTTGCTTGAGGAGCGATGGCTTGCCCAAAAGCCCCCAAGTCCTTTTTTTGAAGCTCAAAGCCATAGAAAAGGTGCCTCCAATTCTCATGATTTGATAGTTGAGATGGAGGATGATGGGAGTAGGGGCAAAATGAACTCTTTCCCCAGAGAGGATGAAGTCAAATTTTATAAGGAGTACAATATGGTATCACATCAGGGAGTAAAGATGGGCCTATGCGCTGGCGGGAGGGGTGTCACTGTAGATTGGTGCGAGTAATAAATGGAACTCAGGTTGAAAGAAACCCAAGCGACTATCCCAGCTGCCACAGTTTGGGGAAGATCAACAGGTGGTGGATTTTAAGTGCATGCAGTCACTGATTTAAGAGTGTGAACATATAATCGAGTATTGATGTCATCCCGATCTCCGATCAGCTATTGTCACTGTGATGTGGGAGATAATGGTGGAACCTGGATGGATGATGAGGTGGAGGAAAAAATTCAAAATGGAACAAAGTTTGTACCTTGGTTTGATAACTTGTATCTTGAAGCCGAGTTGGAGGACAGCGAGATGTGATGGTGCGAGAGATCGTAGCTTGATCACCAAAGCAGATGGGGCTTTGCTATATATCTAAATGTTATTCATTCTCTCACAGTCGAAACACTAGTATACTTGTTGCAATTTATGTGTCTGTGTGTGTCAGTATGTTTGTATACATTGGGCATTGTGAATGCTTCTTTTACTTACTAGTAGAAGTAGTGTGTCATATATCATAATAAATATATCAATATTTTTATAAAAATTCTACTTTTGATACATGAAAATGGGAAAAAATGACCCCAAGTTTGATGTTAATTGTATCTATAGCATAATCTCTAAAGTCTAGTGAGAGAAAAAATTCCCCCAATTAACATTGTTCTTTTCCCAAGCATTACATCTATACAAATAGATAAAAAAACATTATACTGAGTAAGAGAAACACGCACATAAACACACTCTCTCTCTGACACGCACACACACATATATATATGTATGTATGTGTATATGTAAACATATATCTCTCTAAATATATGTATACATATATAAGTATATATAACATTTTCATGCAAGTTTCTTTTTACTTTTTAATAGTTGTAAGTTATATATCATAATAAATATATCTATCCTTTTATAAAACATTTTCTTTTTGATACATAAAAATAGAAAAAGAGATTTCAAGTTTGACTCATTTCTATTTATTGAATAAAATCTAAAGACTAGAGAGAGAGAAAAAAATCTCCTTCATTAATCATAATCATTGGCCAAAAGTTACCACTACAATAAGCTGCTTATTTGAATAACTAGTACTCTTATGTTAGAATAGTAATCTTTCAAGGTACATAAGTCACTGTCAGCCACTAAACTATACTTGATTCTCAACTGCTGCAATTTATTTTGATTTATGATTGGTCATTATAATTCCAATGATTGCAACATTAGAACAATATTTTTTAAAAATACATCATCACATTACTAGTTGTTTAGTGATTGAACTCTTCCAACTTATGCTTTTTGGTAAGTCATAATTTATGTGTGACTCATTTTTTAGAACTATGATTCAATTTTTGAAACTATGGTTTCATTCACTACCAAACGATTAGTTTGTTGTAAGTGTAAATATGAAAGTCATGAAAAAATATTTTTGATTTTTATTGTATAATGTGTAATAAATAAGGACCTCAAAGATGTGAAGAAGACATCATATCCGTAGACAACTATGATTTTTTTTACCATAGTAACTTGAAGAAGTGACTAGTGCGGATTTTGATCCTTCAAAAAAAATCATATGGCAAATCATAATTCAAATGAAAATATTGTCATTAAAAATAACATCACAATCGCTTCATATGTACACAGTTTTGAAATAATACATACATTTTAGGTGCTTGTCAGTATGATTACTAGTTCATTAATGTTTAACGTAATATATAATTTTATTTTTAGTGTATTCTTCATGAACCATATACTGAATTTTTTACACATCATACTAATTAAACATGAAGACTAAAAAAATATTAGATAAATCACATTCTTTTGTCATTGGTATAGTGAGATTGTTCTTTTAGGGTTCCCATAATTTTTTATTTTAGAAATCACACTCATAATGGTGGTTATAGCTTAAAAATTTTACATAGTGTGATAGATTGTATAATTTTGAATCAAATAATGTTATTGTTTCGACAATAAATCATATTCTCACTGCTAACATCTTGAGCCATAAATATTTTATATGAATCATCTGTGAGGAATGACGAATATAATATTTTAATCTTATAATTGTATAGGTAATATTGTTATTTGCTACGAAAGTCATTTTTCGTTCTTTTTAAGAGGAAACTCAAGAACTATTTTTATATGTATGTTGATAGATCCTACAACTTCACAAAACTCGAGTTCTAATACTTACATAAAATTTAACATGAAAAACTACCTAAAAAATTCCATTATGTAAGTGTTTGGGACCAGTTATGACAAACAAATTGGAGCCTAATAAATGTGCTATTCTCATCAACGAAGATTCAATTATTTGTTGTTCATATTTTGATCTTGAAAATCAATGCAGAATTATGACAAGGAAGAATAATTTTAGGTAAAATATCATAAAATTAGAAAGTTAGTAGTTGTTTTGGGGTTTTAATACTGGATAACATGGTCTAGATCTTGCATAATTTTTAGATGTGTGCATACATTTCCAATGATCAATATTTTTTAATATAAATAATTTATAAAAGGAAATATTATATCTTTCAACTGATAGAAGGAAATGTAATATCAATATATCAAGAGTTCCTACGTTAAAACATAGTTGTATTCTATTTTGGGAATAGTAACCTGTTGGGGTTCAAAAATCCATTTGGTCATGAATCCACATCCAATTTCTAACTACTGCATTTTATTTTGATAAATAATCAAAATCATTATAATTTCAACCTACACGGTGTTAGAAAAATATTTATGAATATTGGTCATCAAAACACTACCTAGTCTAGTGCTAGAATGGTGACCTATATAGGTTGCAAGAAACAACTTAGATTTATGCTCGACTAGTGTGAGTTTTTCTTATATGTATTGCAACACTACGAGTTGCGCTCCAACCATATTAGAAGTTTAATTTTAATTTAGGCATCATTGAATAACCTGTAGTGTAGTGGTAATTTGTTTTCTTTTTATATTTATTGATACCTTCTTCTTACTAATTTGGGTTCAATTTGTGAAATTTAATTTGTTATTAAATATTGTTATTCATTCTACCAACATAAATTTACAAAATTAAACAAATAATTTTAGATAAAAATATTATACAGTGGGCAACTTACTAGTTGTTGAGTGGTAAAATAGTATCATGTCATGGTTTAGATCCTGCTTCAATTTCAAACTCATGCATTTATTTATATTTGTCGATATTTTTATTATCTTAATTAATATAATAAGGAATTGACCATATAATTTATTATGGGATAGAAAAATGTAACTATTTTTACCCACATCATCAAAAGTAGTGGTACTATAATTCATAATAGTAACCTACCAAGGTTCATAAACCTCTCTTGGTATTCGATTCACAATTATTGCAATATTTTTTAATAGACGTGAAATGGTAACCACTCCATTCTACATAGTATAACAATAATAGTTATCTATATAAATAAACAAAGCACTATTAGTCTAGTGGTAGGGTGATGAGCCTGTGAGGTTGTAACGAATCTCTCAAGCACACAACCTAACTTCATTTCCTCGCTGGTGCAATTTTTCTTACAAAATTATTATCAATTTAATTGAATCTCTAGTGATCAAGTGGTAGGCTTCGTTGTTCTTTAATTAATAAAAATTATTTATTTTTCATCATGGTTCAACACTAGGTTGTTGAAATTCATTTTGATATTCAAAATAATTGAAATTGCAATCAATGCAAAAGTACGACAATGTAAAACTAATTTTAGATGGTAAAATATTGTAATATTGGCAAATAACTACATTTTTGTGATTTAATAGACCATGTCATGGTATAGACCTTGCATAGTTTCTGGATGGCACATTCCTCTTGCATTGATTATTTTTTTTTTACCATGAATTATATAAGAGGAAATATCACATTTATAAAGATAAGAAAACACATATATAAATGTTATTCGTTCTCTCACAGTCGAAGCACTAGTACACTTCTTGCAATTTATGTATCATTGTATGTGTGTGTTTGTATATATTGAACATAGTGAACGCCTCTTTAAATTACTAGTAGAAGTAGAATGGCATATATTACAATAAATATATCAATGTTTTTATAAAAATTCTAATTTTTAATACATGAAAATGGGAAAAGGCGATCCCAAGGTTGATGTTAATTGTATTTATAGCATAATCTCTTAAAGTCTAGTGAGAGAAAAAATCCCCTCCATTAACACTATCTTTTCCCAAGCATTACATCTATAAAAATAGATAAAAATATATTATACTAAGAGAAACACACACACAAACACACATAAATACACTCTCTCTGTCTCAGATACATGCACACATATATATGTATGTATGTATGTGTATATGTATATATATGTATCTCTAATTATATGTATCGATGTATAAGTATATATAACATCTTTTGGTAAGTTTCTTTTTACTTTTTAGTAGTAGTAAGTTATATATCATAATAAATATATCCATCCTTTTATAAAACATCTTCTTTATGATACTTAAAAATATAAAAAAAGATTTCAAGTATGACTCATTTCATTTTTTAAATAAAATCTAAAGACTAGAGAGAGAAAAAAGTCTCCTTCATTAACCATAATCATTGGCCAAACTTTACCACTACACCAAGCTGCTTTTTTGAATAACTAGTACTCTTTTGTTAGAATAGTAACCTTTTAGGGTACATAAGTCTCTATGAGTGACTAAATCGTAAATTCATGAGTGTTGCAATTTATTTTTATATATGATTGGTCATTATAATATCAACGAATGCAACATTAGAACAATATTTTTCAAAAAAACATCATCACATTACTAATTTTTTAGCAATTGAATTCTTCCTACTTATGCTTTTTGGTAAGTGATAATTTATGTTTGACTCATTTTTTGAGAACTCTGATTCAATTTTTGAAAATAAAGTTTCATTCACTTCCAAGTGATTGGTTCGTTGTAAGTGTAAATATGAAAATCGTGCAAAAATATTTTGATTTTTATTGTATAATGTATAATAAATAAGGACCTCAAACATGTGAATAAGAAATCATATCCATAGATAACTAAATTTTTTTCAACCATAGCAACTTGAAGAAATGACTAGTGTGGATTTTTCTCCATCAAAAAATATTTTCATATGGAAAATCATAATTCAAATGAAAATATTGTCATTAAAAAATAACATCACAATCAATTCATATGTACACAATTTTGTAATAATATCTACATTTTAGGTGCATGTAAATGTGATTACTAGCTCATTATTGTTTAACGTACTATATAATGTTATTTTTAGTTTATTCTTCATGAACCATATACTAATTTTTTTTCACATCATACTACTTAAACATGAAGACTTTAAAAAGTATTAGATAAATCACATTCTTTTGTCACTGGTACAGTGAAATTGTTCTTTTAGGGTGCTCATAAATTTAAATTTTAGAAATCACACTCATAATGGTGGTTATAGCTTAAAAAAATTATATAGTGTGATATATTGTATAATATTTAATCATATAATGTTAATTATAGTTTCGATAATAAATCACAATCACACTGCTAACATTCTTAGCCATAAATATTTTATATGAATCATTTATGAAGAATGAAGAATATAATTGCATAGGTAATATTGTTATTTGCTACAAAAGCCATTTTCATTCTTTTGAAGAGGAATTTTGAGAACTATTTTTCTATGTATCTCGATAGCTCCTATAACTTCACAAAACTTGAGTTATACTTACATAAAATTTATCATGAAAAACTACCTAAAAAGCTCCAGTTCATAAGTGTTTGGGACCAGTTATGACAAACAAATCTGAGCCTAATAAATCTGCTATTCTTATCAATGAAGATTCAGTTTTTTTGTTCATGTTTAGATCTTGAAAGTCAATGCAGAATTACGACAAGGAAGAATAATTTAGAGAAAATATCATAAAATCAGAAAGTTACTAGTTGTTTGGGGTTTTAATAGTAGATAACATGGTATAGATCCTACATAATTTTTAGATGTGTGCATTCATTTACAATTATCAATATTTGTTAATATAAGTAATTTATAAAAGGAAATATTACATCTTCTAATTGATAGAAAGAAATGTAATATCGATATATCATCAGTTCCTATGTTAAAACACACTTGTATTATATTTTGGGAATTGTAACATGTTGGGGTTCAAAAATCCTAATTGGTCATGAATCCACATCCAATTTCCGACTATTGTTGTTTATTTTGATAAATAATCAAAATCATTATAATTTCAATCTACATGATGTTAGAATGATAATTATATATATTTGTAAAGAGTGGGACCCCATAGGGGATTCAATCAAATTGTACAATACAACAAGCCATGTAAATTTAAAAAAGTGGAAATAAAACTATTACAAAGTTACATCATGATTCATTTACAATTATTCCACACCGTAAAAGGTGGGATATAAAATTAAAAGGTACACATTTAAAAAATCTAATAACGTGCAAGACATGATGTAGAGGGCAACCTAGCTATTCCAATCTATCCTTCGATCCAATACCTTGTATATGATATTCGTGCATCCTTGTCTTCTAATATACCTACACGTTGGTGGAAGGAACATCACTCAGAAGATAGGAAACAAAGTATGGGTCAGCAAAGACTGAGTATGTACATATATTAAATACTTTGGACATTATATTGGGGTAAGGGTCCAAAAGAGATGTTCCCATAAGGAGACTATTTGAAATTCGGTAAGTTCAAAATAATTATAATAGTAGAAACCAGGCATATAAAAAATTAGGCTACAAACATGACAATAAAAATGATTTTCCATAACATTCATCAACATTCTCAATATAGAACAATAACTTTCGCATGCATAATAATGCATACTAAATATACCTAAAATAGGGCCATAACACCATTGGATCATGGCCTAAAAAGAAAGAAGGGTGGAAACGCACACCCCGGGAGCAATATGCATGCCCTATATATGTATGGTTGTACATAAGTACCACTATTCTAGATATTCTAGTCAAACATGTAACATATATAAAATAGAGAGGCAAGACTATCATTTCAATCAATTTTATATAAAAGGCAATTATAGCAGGAGGGGTCCAAAGAACCCATATACACAAGGTAGTTCAGAAACTACATGGATATAATGAGTCAACATTGGGAAATATAAATGTCTAAGAAATTAGATCTTCATTAGGAATAACAGTTCAAGAGATACCTCATTCAGAGAAAGTAGGTTTTAATCAAATAATGCTCAAAATAAAACAGAGGATGTCCATGCATGATCTTTACAACTAGGCATATCTCTAGGGGTCAATTTTACAGTTCGTCTTTGACCTAAAAATGTGTTACACACCCATTAGTCCATAATGCCAAATGATAAACTAGATTATATCTAATCCCATTATTTGTTACCTCATGTGGTTTAGGATTTTTAAATCTTGGAACTTCCAATACATAGAGTGAGGGATTGGATTAGTTGTTAAATATCAAAATACTCTTACTAGAAAATATCTAGGGTTTAAGTCTCGCATACACTCATATGTGAGTATCGAACACCACCTATTGTATGTTTGAGTGAACAAATGTGTATATACTATCATCCTATATTTTGGTATTAGAATCAATCATATTATTCATACTTCTTATCTCATGTAGCATTTCATTCAAAATTGGTCAAAATAAGGAATATACTTTCGGGATACATGTTGTATATCAAAACCTAGTGTAGGTTGCTTAATGTTGAGTTAGGATTTGAAATATTAAGAATACCTCATACATGTATGTATGTGGGTATCTAAGGTTCATATTCCAGAAACATGATGCATTTCATAATCAATATGTTTGATTACTTCCTACACTTTTTTATAATAGATCATTACTCATATTATTAGATAGGAACTATGTTCCTTATTACCAAGGTCCAAGTCACATGCATGTATATATTTATATAGTGTATGACATGTGATGCACTATTATATATACTATTTCCATAGAGCTAATTGATGTAGAATCCTAGGTGGTTAGGTAAGATGAGGTTTATTAATATTGTATTATAAGGCAATAGAAGGGGAAAGACTGACTTACCTTAAGTTCAGGTGATAATTACTTGGTGGTGGCATGGTTGCATTCCATATGCGTCGTCAGCCTGTTAGGAACAGATTTGGAGGTGATCCCGACGTTGAGATGGGTCCAGGGTGAAGTCCCCATCCTTACTCTTGTTGTTAAAGACACCGGCATGTCTAGAGTCGCACCTTCCATTGTAGAGATGATTGACAGCAACCCAAAGGGGAGAAGGACTTCTCCTCATTGGACCTCTAGGAAGCATGGAGGAGTAGAGGCAAACAACACTGGATTTGGCAGTTGGTCACGGCGGTCTGGTGGATGACTATGGAAGGCTTGAGGTTGTAGGTGGTAGTGAGATTATAGACAGGTGGTTGCTGATGAGGAGGGTCGTTGGCCAGTGCAGGAGCATGCAGTAGTCCCTTGCTTCCATGGATGCAGGCACACGGAGAGGGACATTCGGAGGCTAGGTCTTAAGGACGAGGAGGAAAAGAAGAAGGAGAGGTGTCACTATGTCTCAGGGGGTTGTAGAAACCCATCAGCAACTGCTAGATCTGCAAGCTCCAGATCCAGTCGTCAGGGAAAAGGATGACTGGTCGAGGACGAGAAGGAAGATGGATGGAGGAGGATTGCAGTGGTGTCGGCAGTGCCAGGGTAGATTGGATTAATGAAGGTGGATTTGTAGTAAGTTGAAGGAAGAAGGAGATCATGGCTTGGGCTTGGAGTCCTGCCACCGGCCATTGTGTCCGGTTGCAGTAGTCCTACTCCATCAGCGCATGGTTCAAAAGTGGAGACGATGGTTGTCATGCTTCGGAGGTTTCAGGTACATGGCCATGGCAGCGAGGTCTCACAACCCTGTGTTGCGGCGCAAGGAGGGAAAAGGAGATCGAGACGATGGCCCTGGTGGCATCTGGGTTGGTGCAGCTGTTGTGGTCGGTACCCAACTGCAGGCCTCCTCGCCCACCTGATGCGAGGAAGGATGGAGACAGACAGAGAGGGAGAGACGGGTTCAGTGGCAGAGTTGTCAGAAGTAGGCAACCCCTGGGCATGCTGATGGTGGGAGTGGGTTGTAGAGGTTGCGTAGGGCTTGCAGGTGAATAAGGGTGGCAGAGGAGAAGAGCAGCGGTGCCGCCCGTAAAAGGTGGATCGGCTGTTCGCTGCTGCTGCCCACGCGATGGACCAGGTCCTGGTAGGAGATAATAATGCCTATACATGAGTGAGGAAAATCACTATAATTTGAATCCCATTATTCATTCATTATTACGTCCACTAAGTAAATTAATTGAAAGTGCAGATGAAGTTGGATTGACATAAAAATTGATGGCTGCACTAATGACAATATGGGGAATCCATTTTACCATCAATTTCTCATTTTGATCCTATCTAATCATTTGTCCTTCTATTAGGGTGATACAAATACATTTAGGGCTAGTTTGGTTGGGTGTACTAGGGTGCAGTTGTGTGAGTTTACAATGTAAAAATGTACATTAAACACGCACTTTGTCATCCGGCTACACCCTACCAAACAGGCCCTTAATACATTTTATTTCCCTTTTACTCAGTGTGCCAAAATATTTCATATTTATCTATTTTCCATCATTCTCTAGTCCTATGAATATTATAGGGTACCAAATTAGAGTCAATAACTGTTTGATGGTGAATTTGCATCACCAATCTCAATGAAATACTTTCACACCTAATTGGTCCTAAAATCTTATGATAAAGGATATCCATAATCTTATTGTGATTTTAGACTATGTATTCTCTCAATTTAATCTAAATCAAGGGAATGGAACTTGAAATCAATCATAGTTAGAATATGCATAGATAATGAGGATGGTTAGGCTACATACCTAGATTCTAATATGTCATAAAAATTAGGCTATAGACTTATATTTGGGTATGTTACAAAATTGGTCATGAAAGCACTACCTAGTCTAGTGCTAGAATGGTGACCTGTATAGGTTAAAAAATCTACACAAGAAATAACTCAGATTTATGCTCGACTGGTGCAAGTTTTTTTATATGTATTGCAACACTTCCAGTTGCAGTCAAATTAGATTTGAAGTTTAATTTTAATTTAGGCATCATCGAATAACATGTAGTGTAGCGGTAATTTTTTTCTTTTTATATTTATTAATACCTACTTCTTACTATTTTGAGTTCAATTTGTGAAATTTAATTGATTACTAAACATTGTTATACCTGCTACCAACATAAATTTATAAAATTGAACAAATAATTTTAGACAAAAACATTATACAGTAGGCAACTTACTAGTTTTTGAGTGGTAAAATAGTATCATGTCATGGTTTAAATCTAGCTTCAGTTTTAAATTGATGCATTTATTTATATTTTTCGATACTTTTATTATCATAATTAATATAATGACGAATTGAGTATTTAATTTATAATTGAGATAGAAAAGTGTAATTGTTGTTACTCACATCATCAAAAGTAGTGGTACCATAATTCATAATAGTAACCTGTGAAGGCTCATAGACTTCTCCTGGTCTGGTATTCGAATCACAATTATTGCAATATTTTTTCGTAGACGTGAAATGGTAACCACTCCATGCTACAAAGTATAACAATACTAGTTTTCTATAAAAATCAACAAAACACTAGTAATCTAGTGGTAGGGCAGTGAGCCTGTGAGGTTGTCATCAGTCTCTCAGGCACACAACCTAGGTTTGATTCATGGTTGTTGCAATTTTTTACAAAATCATTATCCATTTAATTGATTCTCTCTAGTGATCTAGTGGTAGACTTCAACGTTCTTTAATTAAAAAAATTATTTATTGTGCAACATGGTTCAACTCTTGGTTGTTGAAATTTGTTTTGATATTCAAAATTAAAAAATTGCAATCAATGCAAAAGTACCTCAATGTAAAACTAATTTTAGATGGAAAAACATTGTAATATTGGCAAATAACTAGATTTTGGTGATTTAATAGACCATGTCATGATATAAACCCTGCATAGTTTATGGATGGCACATTCAACCTACATCGATTATAATTTTTTTTATCATGAATTATATAAGAGGAAACATCACATTTATAAAGATAAGAAAACATATATCTAAATGTTATTCGTTCCCGCACAGTCAGAGCACTAGTACAATTGTTGCAATTTATGTGTCTTTGTGTGTGTGTGTATTTATGTATGTAGGACATTGTGAATGCTTCATTTACTTACTAGTAGAAGTAGTGTGTCATTTATCACGATAAATATATCAATATTTCTATAAATATTCTACTTTTTTATGCATGAAAATGGGAAAAAGAGATCCTAGGGTTGATGTTAATTGTATTTACAGTATGATCTCTAAAGTCTAGTGAGAGAGAAAATCCCCTCCTTCAACATTGATCTTTTCCCAAGCATTACATCTATACAAATAGATAAAAAATATTATAATGAGTTAGAGAAACATGCACACACACATACACACACTGTCTCTCTCTCACGTGCAAAAACATAAATATGTTTGTATGTGTTAATGTATATATATGTATATCTAAATATATGTATATATAAGTACATATAACATCTTCATGCAAGTTTATTTTTACTTTTTAGTAGTAGTAAGTTATATATCATAATAAATATATCCATCCCATTATAAAAAAAAATCTTCTTTCTGATACATAAAAATAGAAAAAGAGATTTCAAGTTTGACTCATTTCAATTTATTGATTAAAATTTAAAGACTAGACAAAGACAAAAAATCCTTCGTTAAGCATAATCATTGGCCAAATGTTACCACTATACGAAGTTGCTTCATTGAATAACTAGTACTCTGGTGTTAGAATAGTAACCTTTCAAGGTACATAAGTCTCTATCAGTCACAAAATCAAATTTGATTCTGGAGTGTTGCAATTTATTTTAATATATGATTGGTCATCATAATTCCAACACCTGCAACATTTAGACAATATTTTTTTAAAAGACATCATTGCATTACTAATTGTTTAGTGACTGAATTCTTCCTACTTATGCTTTTCGGTAAGTCATAATTTATGTGTGACTCATTTTTTGAGAACTCTGATTCAATTTTTAAAACTAAAGTTTCATTCACTTCCAAGTGATTGATTTGTTGCAAGTGTATAAATATGAAAGCTGTGAAAAAATATTTTTGATTTTTATTGTATAATGTATAACAAATAAGGACCTCAAATATGTGATGAAGAAATCATATCCGTAGATAACTATGATTTTTTTTCAACCATAGTAACTTGAAGAAGTGATTAGTGCAGATGTTGCTCCTTCAAATAATATTTTCATATGGCAAATCATAATTCAAATGAAATTATTATCATTAAAAATAACATCACAATCACTTCATATGTACACAGTTTTGTAATAATATCTACATTTTAGGTGCTTGTCAATATGATTACTAGTTCATTATTGTTTAATGTAATATTTAATGTTTTTTTATTTATTCTTAATGAACCATATATTGATTTTTTTTCACATCATACTACTTAAACATGAAGAACAAAAAATATTAAATAAATCACATTCTTTTTTCATTGGTACAGTGAGATTGTTCTTTTAGGGTGCTCATAAATTTTAATTTTAGAACTCACACTCATAATGGTGGTTGTAGCTTAAAAATTTTGACAAAGTGTGATAGATTGTATAATATTTAATCATATAATGTTACATTTTTGACAATAAATCATATATACACTGATAACATCCTTAGCCATAAATATTTTATATGAATCATTTATGAAGAATGAAGAATATAACTGTATAGGTAATATTATTAAGAGGAAACACAAGAACTATTTTTATATGTATGTTGATAGCTTTTACAACTTCACAAAACTCGAGTTCTAATACTTACATAAAATTTATCATGAAAAACAACCTAAAAAAATCCAGTTCGTAAGTGTTTGGGACCAGTTA
This sequence comes from Alisma plantago-aquatica, assembly GCA_963693085.1. Taxonomy (NCBI): domain Eukaryota; kingdom Viridiplantae; phylum Streptophyta; class Magnoliopsida; order Alismatales; family Alismataceae; genus Alisma; species Alisma plantago-aquatica. The sequence continues at coordinate 1,819,447,500 of OY856409.1, read as the reverse complement.
TGACAAACTAATCGGAGCCTAATAAATCTACTATTCTTATCAATGAAGATTTAATTCTTTGTTGTTCATGTTTTGATCTTGACAATCAATGCAAAGTTACTACAAGGAAGAATAATTTTAGGTAAAATATCATAAAATGAAAAAGTTACTAGTTGTTTTGGGGTTTTAATAGAAGATAACATTGTCTAGATCCTACGCAATTTTTAGATGTGTTCATTCATTTACAATTATCAATATTTGTTAATATAAATAATTTATAAAGGAAATATTAATCCTTCCAATTCATCAAAGGAAATGTAATATCAATATATCATAAGTTGCTATGTTAAAACACAACTGTACTTTATTTTGGGAATAGTAACATGTTGGGGGTTCAAAAATCCCATTTGATCATGAATCCACATCCAATTTACAACTATTGTTGTTTATTTTGATAAATAATCAAAATCATTGTAATTTCAATCTACACGATGTTAGAATGATGTTTATATATATTGGTCATCAAGCACTACCTAGTCTATTCTTAGAATGGTGAAACAACTCATATTTATGCTTTGCTAGTTTATGTTTTTTATATGTATTACAACACTTCTAGTTTCACTCAATTTAGATTAGAAGTTTAATTTTAATTTAGGCATCATCAAATAACATGTAGTGTAACGGTAATTTGTTTTATGTTTATATATATATATATATATATATATATATATATATTAATACCTACTTCTTAAACTTTTGGGTTCAATTTGTGAAATTTAAGTTGTCATTAAATATTGCTATACCTGCTACCAACGTAAATTTACAAAATTGAACAAATAATTTTAGATAAAAACATTATACAATAGGAAACTTACTAGTTGTTGAGTGGTAAAATAGTATCATGTCATGGTTTAGATCCTACTTCAGTTTCAAATGATGCATTTATTTATATTTGTCGATATTTTTAGTATAATAATTAATATAGTGTGGAATTGAACATTTAATTTATAATTGAGATAGAAAAATGCAACTATTGTTACCCACAACATCAAAAGTAGTAGTACCATAATTCATAATAATAACCTGCCAATGCTCATAAACCTCTCCTAGTCTGGTATTCGATTCAGAATTATTGTAATATTTTAAGTAGATGTGAAATGGTAACCACTCCATTTTACATAGCATAACAATAATAGTTTTCTATAAAAATCAACAAAGCACTAGTAGTCTAGTAGTAGGATAATGAGGTTGTGAGGTTGCACTTGTAACAAGTCTTTTAGGAAAACAACTTAGGTTCATTTCTTGGCTGGTGCAATTTTTTTACAAAATAATAATCCATTTAATTGAAACTCTAGTGTTCTACTGGTAGACATAATTGTTCTTTAATTCATAAAAAATTATTTATTGTGCAACATGGTTCAACTCTTGGTTGTTGAAATTTGTTTTCATATTCAAAATAATTAAAATTGCAATCAATGCAAAAGTACGACAATGTAAAACTAATTTTAGATGGAAAAATTTGTAATATTGGCAAATAACTAGATTTTAGTGATTTAATAGACCATGTAATGGTGTCGACCCTGCATAGTTTCTGGATAGCACATTCCTCTTGTATTGATTATAAAAAAATTTATCATGAATTATGTAAGAGGAAACATCACATTTATAAAGATAAGAAAACATATATCTAAATATTATTTGTTCTCGCACAGTTGAAACACTAGTACACTTGTTGCAATTTTTGTGTCTGTGTGTGTTTGTGTATGTAGGACATTGTGCACGCTCCTTTTACTTACTAGTAAAAGTATTGTGTCATATATCACAATAAATATATCAATATTTTTTATAAAAAGTACACTTTTTGGTACATGAAAATGGGAAAAAGAGATCCCAAGGTTGATGTTCATTGTATTTATAGCATAATCTCTAAACTCCATTGAGAGAAAAAATCCCCTCCATTAACACTGGTATTTTCCCAAGCATTACATCTATACAAATAGATAAAAAAATATTATACTGAGTTAGAGAAACACGCGCACACAGATAAACACACTCTCTCTCCCACACGTGCACACACATATATATGTATGTATGTGTATATGTTTATATATGTATCTCTAAATATATGTACATATATAAGTATATATAACATCTTCAGGCAAGTTTCTTTTTACATTTTAGTAGTAGTAAGTTATATTTCATCATAAACGTATCCATCCTTTTATAAAACATCTTCTTTTTTATATATAAAAATAGAAAAAGAGATTTCAAGTTTGACTCATTTCTATTTATTGAATAAAATCTAACGACTAGACGGGGAAAAAAGATCTCCTACATTAAGCATAATCATTGGCTAAACGTTACCTTTATACTAAGATGCTTCATTGAATAACTAGTACTCCAGTGTTAGAATAGTAACCTTTCAAGGTACATAAGTCTCTATCAGTCACCAAATCATATTTGATTCTCGAGTGTTTCAAGTTATTTTGATATGTGATTGGTCATTATAATTCCAAACGACTGCAACATTAGAACAATATTTTTCAAAGGGCCATCATTGGATCACTAATTGTTTAGTGACTGAATTCTTCTTACTTATGCTTTTTGGTAAGTCATAATTTATGTGTGACTCATTTTATAAAAGCTGTAATTCAATTTTTGAAACTAAAGTTTCATTCACTTCCAAGCGATTGTTGTGTTGTAAATGTAAATATGAAAGTAGTGAAAAAATAATTTTGATTTTTATTGTATAATGTATAATAAATAAGGGTCTCAAAGATGTGAAGAAGAAATCATATCTGTAGATAACGATGATTTTTTTCAACCATAGTAACTTGAAGAAGTGACTAGTGCGGATGTTGCTCCCTCAAAAAATATTTTCATATGGAAAATCATAATTCCAATGAAAATATTGTCATTAAAAATAAATTCACAATCACTTCATATGTACACAGTTTTGGAATAATATCTACACTTTAGGTGCTCGTAAATACGGTTACTAGTTCATTATTGTTTAATGTAATATATAATGTTATTTTTAGTGTATTTTTCATTAACCGTATACTGATTTTTTTTCACATCATACTACTTAAACATGAAGACTAAAAAAATTATATAAATCATATTCTTTTGTTACTGGTACAATGAGATTGTTCTTTTAGGTTGTTCAGAAATATTAATTTTATAAAACACACTCATAATGGTGGATATAGCTTAAAATTTTTACATAGTGTGATATATTGTATAATACTTAATCATATAAAGTTATACATTCGAAAATAGATCATGTTCTTACTGCTAACATCCTTAGCCATAAATATTTTATATGAATCATCTAAAAAGAATGAAGAACATAGTTGTATGGGTAATATTGTTATTTTCTACAAAAGTCATTTTCCATTCTTTTTAGGGTCTGACTGGTTTGGTGTAAAATGTCCTAAAAATGCTGGAAGTCGAGTTTCAATTTTAATTTTGTCGGACTGGTTTGGAGGAAGTTTGGAATTTGACTTCCCTACTTTTCCGGTGACTTCCAACAATATATATAGCTTGGAGTCTTAGACTTCCATAGGAATCAACCGGAAAACGAGTTCGGCTCTGAAACTCGTCTTTGCCTTCTTTCCTATTCTTGTGTAGAGCGGCACCTCGATAAGACAAGCGGCCCAAGTACACCAAATAATATTATTGGACAAATAGAAGTGATCGACCCTTTTCTTTTCAACCCAACACCAAAAGGTAAGAGCGATCGATTTGCAAACATTTTATGGGGGTAAAAAGTCTTGATAACAATTGATCTTTCTATTTCATTCTTATATATATATTTGTCGAAGTTTAGATCTGAACAATACCATTGTGGTGGGCAACACGGCTGCTGCTGTTGTTTCTACTCCCGCTACACCTACAGTTGCTTCCACCTCTTCCTCTTCTAATTTGTCTGCTCAACAACATAACACAACGATGACGCCTAGGGAGTCGTGAATTTTGGGGTGGGATTGGGGCTCCCGACTCCGTAAAAGATTTAGTAATACAAAACCAGCATCAAATCATCAAAGGGCATCTGATTTATTCGCACTCACTACCAGACATCCCGGTAAATAACCACGCCTTTTTATTCACTCTTGAAAAAGCGTGGCACATAAAACTAATACCAACACACGACTCAGCCCCCCTCACCCCGCTAACCCGCCCCTCTCTCCACTACCTACTCACCGAAATACGCTCCCCTTTCCCTTCCTCGTCGTGCCCTAATCACATCCTTTCTTGCCCTCCTTGAATTTCTCAGCGAGGCGCACCACGACTCGACGGATGGATGCTATAGAAGAGATGGTGACGTATGTGGCCAACGGAAATCTGAGAGTGGAATATCGTCCAGAAGGTGGAGCATCTGGGTGCCTACTATTGAGATACAGGGAGACGAATCAGGGAGTGATAATCGCCATCGGCTTCTCGACGCAGCAAAAAGCAACCAGACCGTGAAGTATAAGAAAAGGTGTGTCCTTTATGTCTCGTTGGGTTCCTCTGTTTTGATTTGATTATGATTTGGGGGTTTTTATTTAACCCGAATTCTCTATAGGAATTTTTTCAGTCAATATCGCTTACTTTCTCCTTCCAAGATGTAAAGTAGAAAGAATTTTCAAGAAGAACACGAAGGATTGCATAGCAGGAACAACCAGTTTTCCCCTAAAATTTCAAGAGTTGGATGACCCCTCCACAGTGGATCTTTATCTTCATGAAGGAATCCGCCAACAACCTTGGAGATCTGATATTAAATTAGCAAGCACCAGCTGAAACCGAGAACAATCCCAAGGCTTATAAGGTAGCGCTAGTACAGAACCATTTAAATCTATACAAATTTACACGAAGAAAATATTTCCTGAAATGCCTTTTTTTATGATTAAGATAATTCATAGCTTGATATTTCTACTGTTTTGCTGGAAGAATGCGGGATACGATGGGTGTCTAGCACATCCACTGTCTTCTTTAGGTAAGCACTGTGTTAGCTAAAAATATTTTGCACTTTCATTATTTTAAGGAGAATATCAAATGATACAGAGTTAGGTATCTGGTTCTGAAATAATTTTGTTAAGTATTTGTGGTCAAAAGAAATTTGATATAAATATTCTTGTTGTGCCTCACCCCTACATTGTGTTCGTATATGGTCCAAATACAATCTTTTTCCATATAAATGTTGATGAGGTGTCCGTTTGAAGCATCTTGGAAATAGTATATAGCGCCTCTTGTGACATATACAACTATACCAAAAACACACACCGAATATATATATATATATATATATATATATATATATATATATATACATACTATAAGTAGTCATTACTATGATGAATATGCCGCTAAAGTGAACATAATAAGTATGTCCTTTGGCATATTGATTGGTTTATAATATTATGTTTAATTTCTAAGACCCATGGACATCTGCATATCGACACTACAATAAAAAAAACGAGTGATATCAGTGTACGACTATATGTATAGGTGATATGAAAAACTTAATAAAAATGACAGATTTGTTGGTGTGTAATAAATGTACTTGACGTGACAAATGATTATAAAATCTTAGTACTTAGTTTGTATAAATAAGTTTCTGAATACGTTTTTGTCAAATATTAACACCAATTCTACCCTACATTGCTTGTTAATTGACTACTTACCGAGTGCATTCTACATCAACAAAACAAAGAAGGTATCTAGATTGGTATTTGTTGAAGAACCCAATCAATCTCACTGCAACATTTGTAACCATGTTCTTTATCTCACATTAAAGAATATGATACAATAAGCCTCAACCATCTTCCATTTGAAATGAACTCTTGAAAGGATATTTTAAATTTTTCCATTTACTGCAGACTCAAAATGTCATGCTCGAAACTCCCAAGATTTTTAAACTGTAATATTCTTTCATAGATTTTCTAAGATAAAACTTTTATTGTAAAAGAACGTCATCCTAGAATACTCAATTCTTGGATAATATATGCTATTTTGTTTTTGGGTACCATAGAAACCACTACTATTTGTATTTTGATAACCATTAACCGATAGTAGATGTCCCCTTTGTTGTTTCTTTCCATGTAGTTAAGTGCCTTTTCAAGGTGATATTGAGTGATTATAGTGGTCACAGTGGATTGCAATGGGAAACTATGCCTGCCTTCTAAGTTGAATATTCTTAAGTGTTGAGAAATCATTATAATAGAAGGGGAAAAATATCCACACTTTCTTTGCGATACTTTAAACGGCATGACAGGAGACATACAAATTTTGTTCTTTTTACTAATATATGCAAATGACTAAAAATGTGTAACGCATCACCTATTCCCACTTTCACGAATACTCTACTATCCCCACCGCCAACGCTCTAATCGGCTTAATTCAAAGCCCTCCCCTATTCTAAAGGTATAGGACCCAGACAACCTATAAGTAAGTAAATTGTCCTAAGGGGACAAAGATCCCATATAGAACCCCAACCAATCTAACAAGCACATGTAGTCACAAGGTAGAGTGGACCTATGGGAAATTGATTACCTTCATTGTCCGTCGTCTAGGGATAGAAAAAGAAAGAACACCTCCACTATACTAGGAGGGGGCGAGCGCCCTCCCAGGGAATGGAGGAGGATGCATTTATGGTATCTGAAATGGTATGCCACAACCTACATGTTTCCTTAGACTCCTATTTTTTTTGTCCCACCAAACCAACCCTCTCGTCCGACGTGTTGAGCTTGTTTTCCAGTCCAGTTTTGGAGAGTTGCTCGAATTCCTTCTCACATGGGGAAGATGTTGCATCTACGACTGTTTCTCTCTGACCATAGGATTTCCCCTTGTCATATCCCACATATACCGTACCCACCACATCCCGGTGGTGGTATCATCTTCCTCCTACGCCCCAAGCCACTGCCGAATATATACTGAAATGACGACGACTAGAGCAGATAATCTTGTCTGTCTTACAGGGCGCTTGATGAGATCGTGGTATCCATCACAGAACTCGGCACCACTGACAAATTTTCTTTACTTCTCTTCACTTCATGTCTTATGGTAGTTTTGACAAAATCTGGGTTTGGAAGGGATCATGTTTTGACGCCATTGTTTATCACTAAAAGTGGAAAAGGTATGAAAAATACTTTACAACATTCCTATACTTATATAACCTTGATGTATGTCTAACTATTGAAACTCTATTATGACACTGTGTAATACCATACTATGTTGTTTCTCTGAAATGCATTCTGAAATGATAAATTAGGCAAGTGCAAAACAAAGTTATGATACCCTCTGTGATGTATAACACCAAATTGTTAACCAAATTATTTCTAGGAAATCCTGCTCTGATGCAACACATACGATGTTCAACTTTTATCTGCAACCATGTTTGGCGAAGGAAAGAAAAAATAAATATATACTCTTAGCCATGAATAGGTAAAATTCAAATCCTACTTTTATTGTATATATTTTTTCCTTCCTATTAGACTACTATAACGATTGCCTAAACACTCAAAGAATGTTAATTCTTTGTTAATACCTTGTTTATGTTGGTTCAAGTCTCAAAAATGTTGAGACGATTAAAACAAGTGTATTGTTTTTATTGGGTGCCCCTTTCTTTGAATCTATATATGTCCTTTGTCCCAACACCAAGTGCCTCTAGGTTCTTTCTTTGCATCAAGCCAACATAGAGAAACAACATTCTATAAATACTTTCTTCCAAGTGTGTTTTAGTTGGTTCCTGTGTCATCTATGCATGTTCAAATGATTTTATTTTTAGTCAGGCTTCATGGAATTTATTGTTTAAATATAGCATCTAGTTTGCAGTTTGTTCAAACTCTTTTAGTGCAGTGCCCAGTCCAACGCCTTTTGAATTTTGAACCTACCACTTGAATTTTTCTAAAAATTGGTTTAGTAACTTCAACTTTGTGAAAAGGTAGACAATATAGCAGGCTTGAGAAGAGTGAAGAGATTCATATTGTATTTACATGGCGAATTATCACAGGTAAAATATGCTAAACATTTCCCTGTACAAGGTAATTATTACTACGTGCTATGTGGAAAACTCGTAAAGGTAATTATCAAATAAATGGGTACTATGTGATATATTAAAAATCGGTAAAAGTAATTATCAAATAAATGAGAATCCTCTTAGACCATGTTGTGCCTAAAAGGTGGGCGAAATGGGATGCATTTTAATATGCACATATTAAACATCATGAAATATTACTGCCACGGGTGAAATGGGATGCATACTTATATTGTGCCTTGCATTCAATTACTAATGATGGATTGAAGCAATGATAGAAGATATGGCATGTCACAAAAATAGTAGTATAATCTTAAGCTTCTCTTTTTGTCAGGTATGATCACTCTACATAAATGAAATAATTTTTTAAATAATATTCAATTGACTGGGACAAGTCTCACAACAGTGATATTTATTAAAAAATGTAAAGCCATCAAAACATGCTCCACGATACTTTCTCTAGTAGGTTGAGATTAAGAATTGCTTTCAGGCATCGAGGGGAAATTCAATGTTGTTGTTGTATGTTACGATGCGACAATACTCTCCATTCAAACCACCGACTTCTTCTCTACTTATGCACATAAACAATCCTTTCTCTTAACTCTAGGAGGAAATTTGTCAAAAGCATCAACATTCTCATGAATTTTGGCTAAATGATCCCCACCTCCATCACAAATATAAAGAAGAAAAAAGTACGAGGTTATTGGAACAAAAATGAACAGGGTGTCATGGACACTAATTAAATTATTAAACAAGTTACAAACCCAAAAGCAAGGATAGGGAATGATGTCCCAGCTCTCTAATTCTAGTGTCTAATGTTATTAAACATTGGCCTCACAGCTGGTGGTGGTGGACCTGGTGGTGGTGGGGAAGAAGTGCAAGCATGATAGATTCCCAGTGAGGATGTGAATCTAATGCAGGAGGAGATGGGAGGAAGAGGAGAAGGGTGGGAATGAGATGCTAATTACAAGAATGAGAGTCATTAGTAAGTGTTGGTGAGAGAGGAGGTGTGTTAAGGTTGGTAATTAAAAATGGTTCCTTATAGCAAGGCAACATGAAGAGCAGTTCGGTCATGGAAGATGATCTCTTACTCCCATACCCCTTGTTTTGATTACTCACTACTGCTGCGATGACGTGGGAGTAGTCAATTTTACAACACCATGGATGTTACAGATCCATGTCGGAGAAGGAATTGGGTGTACGCCTTTTAGTATAGACAATACTAGTAGAGAAGAGAAAAGTTCATATCATCTTGTTTAGCTTTCTCCTTTCATCGAAAATAGTGTGTCAGAGTTTAATCACCATGCATTTCTTTTGGGCATCTATAATGATATAGGGTTCTGGTTTCAATGTTTAAACATTGTTTTAAATGTCATCCAACACTTTGCTGCAGTAGTGCATCAGAAAAGAAATAGTTGTGGTGTTGCTTTTAAAGTTGGAAACTATCAAGAACACTGGTCTCAGGTCTATCTAGTGTGTGCACCACTGTAAACAAGGTGTTGATATATCTCCAACCAATTTCTATGTGCATAAGGCAAGCCATGTATTCAAAAATATATCTAAAACTAAATTTAGTAAAATTAATTTCATATAAACAAAAAACAAAGCATGTAGTTGTATGATAAACCTAGTTATCGAATTGGGGACATCCATAGAATTTCTGTCCAAAGTTCTTTTTTGTCCATGTTGTTCTGTTTTACAAATGTCTATTATTGAATTCAGGACACCCATGTAAAACCTAGTTATTGAATTTTGGACATCCTTCATAAACTCTAGAATTTGACAAAATTCAATTTGTATTGCTCTTGTCTTAACTTGTTCACAGTCCTTTTTTTAGGTGTTGTTGGGGGGTTGATCGAGTGGTAAACAGTTCTTCATTCAGTAACTGATTCACTGATCATGTGGCATGGGTGATTGAGCATAGCTGAAGATGTGCTTGTTATGAAGAAATCTTCATTAATTGATTGTTGATCGCTTATGAAGTGGATAGCTCATTCAAGTCTCAGCTAGCTAGTTGCTTAGATGGCAGTTTATGAAGATTATAGGTTATGAACATGTCAATTCCTCATTCAAGGACAACACAATTCTTGAGCCACATTTGGAGAGAGTAGCTTGAAGTAAATCTTGGTTGTGAGTAATGGCCAAACACAGTCAGTGATGAGGGAGAGGGCTAGATGCCCAAATGTTGACAAGGCGTTGGGGGAGAGAGTGTGAGGGAGAGGGCTAGATGGGTCAGTGATGCCCGGTGAGGTAGCCTGTTGTTGTTTCCCTACTGCATGGCTGCTGGCGAGGGAGAAGGAGAAGGGGTTGAGGGAGATTGGGGGAAAGGGGGAGAGAGAGATCGGGGGTTGTGGTAGGGTCTTCTCTCTGTCAACACATGACTGATCAGTGAGTGGAGGAGAGATTTCTCCTCCCTTGATCTAAACAAGGGCTGATCAAAGGGCTAAAAAGTTGATTGTATTATGGCCAGAATATACTTAAGTGTATTCTAGCCCTCACTATATATATTGAGGCTAGAATACACTCAAGTCTATTTTTCCATAAATACAACTAAGTTTTGTGTCATTGGATTATATCTCTGATTAGAAGAAGTTGCGGCTACGTGTTGCCAACTGACCCCACTTATTCTCTCGTTACCCAACACATCTCTCCTCACTAACATCTCTGTCCTCTCCTCTCTGTTCTCCCCCTCTCTCATTACATGAGAAATCACCCCTCCCTTTCTCTCTCTCTCATCCTTCTTTTTGTCATTAGCCAACCTACAACTAACCGCCAATGCCAACAACTTGAGGGCATTATGATGGCTAGGATTATGCCTCTGATGGACTTTGCTAACAACATGTGGGGTGGAGGGCGGCAAGTGTTGATCCACCGCCGCCTAAAGACTGTGTGAACTCATTCTCCGTCATCTCAATTACAAGAACATTCACACTACTTCCATAACAACTTCTCTAAATTTGAAGCAAAGCGTGCATGCTTGCCTACAATTGTCATTTTCATGGATGTGATATCTCCTGGCCATTATTGGTTCATGACTTATTTTCTAGTTTACTTACCTTTCTTTTCTTGTCCTACCTCTACCATTTCAAGAGATTGCGACTGACTCATGATCTCAAGTAGGTGCTGGAAGGTGTGACCTATAAATCTTTTCTACAATCAGCTAGCATGGTGTAGTCTTAGTTGTCATAGATATCTAAAAGTTTGTGTCTTCCAAAATATTTCATTGGAACCTTTGGAATATAAATTCATGAAGAATGAGTCCTTATATGTGCTCCTCTAGGCATCCATGTCGAGTAAGGGACTGCATTCTGGTTGAGTACATATGCACCCGACACTGTCTGTGATTGTGTATCATCCCCAATGAACTCAGCTTGCAGAGGGTGTTCTTATACCAACGTCCACCGGACACATGTTTGAACTTCATAACATATCTAGTTAGACTAGACTCTACTCATGGTATCTTAGTGGCACCGATTAATTGAGCCAATCTGTTCTCATGCTGATGCACTTCTCGTAGAAATGTCAAGTATGTAGCATATGACTCCGTCTACATGTTGTAGAAATGACATCATATACCAAACAACCTATTACCTTAGTTCAGATTCCACAGATTACCATAATGTTGATGGTATTTAATAAAGCAATTGTATCTAGCCTTTAGTGTTCACCAACAATCAACTGCAAAACTTTCTATGTTGTCGTACCAAGAGCTATAAGAAACCAACGTGGCAGGATCCACATGTAAAGAAAACACCTTGGAGATGCTAAATCTGATGAAGGAGTTGCCGCCCCAGTTCCCAACGATGGCAGATATCCTACAAGTAACTGCGGTGTGGTGGGAGAGATTGGCAGCACCACAAGTTGTGCCAAGTGCTTGCACCATGAGTTGATTCATTGCACCAACACTACAAAGACCCATCTACTCCATCATCACAGTGCTGGTGTCTAGATTAGGAAACTGGGAGATCACAACAGACGACGAAGAGAATCAAGGTTTAGTTGGTATGTTGAACCACAAGGAGGTTGATTACTAGGTGGCTTTTGGATGTTGTAGGGACTAAGGAGACCCACGAGGAGGTTGGACTCATTGCGCCAACTTCTTGCACCTGCAAAGACTCGTTTGCTCCATCTTCACAGTGTTGGCGTCTAGAACAGGAAACTAGGAGATCACAATAGACGACGAAGAGAATCAAGGGTTAGTTGGGTTGTTGAACCATGAGGAGGTTGATTACCATGTGGCTTATGGATGTCCTAGGAACCAAGGAGACCCGTGAGGAGGTTGACTGGTGTGAGTCTGTTGGTTGTGAACCATTCACGTGTGATGTCATTTCTTTGTGGTAGGTGTACGCTTCCATGAAGGTATGCGAGAAATGATTGTTAGTCCAAGGAAGGTAGTTGTGTCTGTACTTGTGCCATACATGAAGACCAGTGTTGGCTGCAGGTCATGGTGGAATTTCCACTTCGAGATTGCATTCATGGAAGTGGCAATTAGAATTATACTAGTTTGAGGAAGAGGGAAACCTGAGAGGTCTTCACCGCTGTGATCTCCCCTCTGATGCCCACTATCGCCTCCTCACCTTATCGCATGGTAAGCTGGAGGGGCCTGATTCCAGCTGTACACCTTGTCACATGGTAAACTGAAGGGGCATGATTCCAGCTGCACACGATGGTGGGACTAGATTACAATTGTTGACTACATCGACTAGTTGTTGTGGATGCCAGTATGTCGATGACGATAATCAAGGATAAGGACTGTGATTGGGAAATTTGCAAGACACAAACCGAGTGGGAGAGAGCCAAGAGCGGGTGGGGAGAGAGAGCGTGGGGAGAGAGGGGGTGGGGCGAGGGGGCGTAGAGAGAGAGGGGGGGTGGGGCGAGGGGGTGTAGAGAGAGAGAGGGGGGGTGGGGCGAGGGGGCGCAGAGAGAGAGAGTAGGTAGAGAGACAAAGACCCATCACGGTATGCATCAGAGTGGGGTCAGCGCACTGACTGACTGGTAGTGGAGGAGTTTTTTTCCAGAACTGATAAAAAACACAACAGATCTGAGGGTTTAAAACTTGATTATATTTGGGACTGAATAGATTAAGTGTATTGTACCCTAACTCTCTCTCTCTCTCTCTCTCTATATATATATATATATATAATCATCTTTATACATTATATGTATTGTCTTTCACTTATCTTTTTAGGTTTTAGGATATCTCAAAACATCCATAAATGATGGCTTTGGTTGGTTGATGCGACAATCCCCTAAATGACCATTTAAAGATGCAGTTAGTCAAGACCTTTCCATCCCAAGGAAATATAGAGAAATATCCTTGTAGACTTCTTCTATCATGTGTTGAGGATAAAAAAGCCAATAAGTTTCTTGGTACGATGTTCTAGCTCTTTCTTTATATAAAAGACATAACTATGTGCATAGAGGAAGTTCAAGAAGTGATTTCTTACTCATAAAATCTTGAAGATGAACTTGTATCTTTATATAAGTCCTCATAGCAATTCATGTTTTAGAAATATGTATCTAGCATAATTTTTCTAGTGATAATCTTCTTTTAACAATTGAGTGGTACTTGTATTATTTAAGTTGGCTGCACAAATTTTTAGGAACTTGGCATGACACTAACTCCAGTGATGCCCAACTTTATAAACTATAAGATTCATCACATGGCATAAACATGTGTCCTAGTTTAGATCATAAATCTGCTGATTTAGAAGAAATGGCACATTCTTCAACATATATGCCTTATGCATATACAACGTGTAATCTATTCTTGTTGTCTTTCGAGTAATTTTAAAATTAGATAATATTGCCTTAAGGTTGTGGTACAATAGTTTTTTTTCTCTATTAGTTTGAGTTATTAGTAAATTAGCTTTTGAGTCCAACCATTTTAATTTGAATTAGTTTATGTCTAGACTAATTAATCTAGACCTTACTACTGCTTGCAGTTAACACGTAGTAAGCAAAGGGATGTTGATAGGGTAGCCAACCCTCTTAACGGTGCAAAGACTTCTGGTTGTAACAGGGGTGGGGATCCTCCTATTATAGTTACAGAAATCATTGAGGTGGATACACATGTTCTAAACTAGGTGTGTTTGTAATGGTTGTACTTTTTTAGAGGACAGCCAGGGTGGGAAGCAAATAAGTTAGCCTCTGAATTTCATGAAAAAAATAACTAATGATCATGAGATCTATTTGTTTAATCAAGGATTTCTAGATGGTTTTCTATTTATGAAAGGAAATCTATATCTGAACTAATAAATATAGGTATTAAGGACATTGTTTGGCTTTTCCTTTCTTTTCTGTTTTTTTTTTCAGATACTGATTGTCTCACGTACTAGAATCTTTGAAATGATTTGTCAAAAAGTAAGGATTGGAGGAGATTCGAAGATCACATGGACACATAATGTACAATATCGACTTTGCTATGCTTAATCACATTTTAAATGCTTTCACCAATAGGAACACACTTTTTTGTTGCTTTTGAGAAGTACGACAATTTAGGCACCTGAATTTGAACTTCTTTTATTTAAGAATTAATTGTCATCTTTCTCAATAAATTCAAATGTCTGTAACGTAAGGCACGATCACATATTTATATGTCGTAGTAATATTTATTGTTGGCATGTTATAAATTTTTGTAGTATAGCACTGATCTTGAAAGGTTCTTCAATTGTGAAGCGGTCAGGTCTTCCTGTTGAGTACTAGCTCTAGAACTACAAGGAGCTTTTATAAACTGGTCAGATCTACGTCATTGATTCAAACAGAGGAAACAACAATTCTACACGACAATAAAGTTGAACTTTCTTTCGTGAAGATTATGAAGAGAACAATGTTATGTTCCTTGAAGAGTTTGTTATTTGTATCAGCCGTACATATATTGTTGACTATTATTTTACCGTGGTGTAATTTTTGAAGTGTTGATGAATCCATCGATATAGTCGGCGTATTCTTACATTTCAAATGATATTTGAGTTTGCCTGATTGGGGCAGGATGAATAAAAATCCCCACTTTACTCGGCCGAAAAGAAGTGTATTACATCTTGTCTTAGTTATTATATTAATCCATTTGATCACTTTTTACAAGTGTGTTTTAAATTGTGTAATTAATCTGCTAAATTTGTAAATTTTATCCACGCTTTTCTGTGTGGGTGGTTGTTTCCCGCCAAATAAAAGAGTAAAACCAAACAAGACTTGTTTTCACGCAAATAAGCGTGAATAGTCTGTTTTCACCCAAAAAGTTGTTGTAATTTTTCAACACAAAAAAGAGTGGATATGTTTCCACATTCACTTTTTCCATGCTTTCTTGTAGCGTGGATATTATATTTTTTCACGCTTTTGAGCGTGGAAAAATTCCAAATTTAGCGTGGAAAAATGCCTGTATTTTTTGTAGTGACTCTTTTCCAGATAACTCGTGTTCCAAACCAATCACCTAGAATTCATTTTCTTGAAACATAAATTCAGTTCCAGGAAAATGAGTTCCAAGAAAATTATACTTACATTAAACCAGTCAGACCCTTTAAGAAGAAACTCAGGAACTATTTTTATGTGTAAGTTGATAGCTCCTGCAAAGAAAGAAGTCGAACCATCTAACCATCCCTTCCGCATTTCAAGCTTCCTCAAGCCCCTCGAGCCCATATAAAGATGATGACGACATAGGAGGGACAGTTGCAGGCACAATTTTAAAGGACGAGGGTGCCAACGTAAAGACCACCCCAAGGGTGGAACCTCATGTAAAAGAAACACCACAACAGTTAGAATCTCATCAAGATGCCAAGACAAAGAAAACAAACGCCCTATCAAGAATGTTTGACTAGAACACCAGCCCAGAAGAGGACAAGGTTTCATCTAAGGAACCTAAACCAGTCGTCATCAGGGATGAAAGCATTGTCATAGAAGATCTCACATCATGAGAAAAAAGAGATCTCAACAAGCTCTCGGACGACATGACATTCAGAATGGATATCTACAACAATTTTCTGCAAGACCCGACGTAGTACGAGCATAATGATTCAGTCTATGGTGGAAAGGTGGTTGTGACATTAGCCGCACTCAATTCAGTAGAATTAGAGCAGCCATCGGAAGAGAATCATTCTATAGAAGACTTAATTGCCGAGAAATGTTCAAAAACCCAGTTGGTCATGAATCCACAATCAATTTCCAACTATTGTAGTTTATTTTGATAAATAATCAAAATCATTATAATTCAATCTACACAGTGTAAGAAAAATATTTATGTATATTGGTCATCAAAGCACTACCTAGTCTAGTGCTAGAATGGTGACCTATATAGGTTAAAAAATATATGCAAGAAACAACTCGGATTTATGCTCGACTAGTGCGATTTTTTTATAAGCATTGCAACACTTCTAGTTGCACTCAAACCATATTAGAAGCTTAATTATAATTTAGGCATCATCGAATAATAGTGTAGCGGTAATTTGTTTTCTTTTTATATTTGTTAATACCTCTCCTAGTCTGGTATTCGATTCACAATTATTGCAAAATTTTTTAGTATATGTGAAATTGTAACCACTCCATTCTACATAGTATTAAAATAATAGTTTTGCATAAAAATCAACAAAGCATTAGTAGTCTAGTGGTAGGGTGGTGAAACTGTGAGGTTATAATTAGTCTCTTAGGTACACAACCCAGGTTTGATACCTGGCTAATGCAATTTTTTTATAAAATCAATATCCATTTAATTGAAGCTCTAGTGATCTAGTGGTGGACTTCATTGTTTTTCAATTAATACAAATTATTTTTTGTGCAACATGGTTCGAATCTAGGTTGTTGAAATTCATTTTGATATTCAAAATAATCAAAATTACAATCAATGCAAAAGTACAACAATGTCAAACTAATTTTAGATGGAAAAAGATTGTAACATTGGCAAATAACTAGATTTTGGTGATTTAATTGACCATGTCATGGTATAGACCTTGCATAGTTCCTGGATGGCACATTCCTCTTACATTGATTATAATTTTTTTACCATGAATTATATAAGAAAAACATCACATTTATAAATATAAGAAAACATATATCTAAATGTTATTTGTTCTCTCACAGTCGAAATACTAGTACACTTGTTGCAATTTATGTGTTCGTGTGTGTCTGTGTGTTTGTATATATTGGACATTTTGAACGCTTCTTTTACTTACTATTAGAAGTAGTGTGTCATATATCACAATATATATATCAATGTTTTTAAAAAATATATACTTTTTGATACATGAAAATGGGAAAAATCGATCCTAAGGTTGATGTTAATTGTATCTATAGCATAATCTCTAAAGTCTAGTGAGAGAAAAAATCTCCTCAATTAACACGGGTCTTTTCCCAAGCATTACATCTATACAAATAGATAAAGAAATATTATACTGAGTAAGAGAAACATGCACATAAACACACTATCTCTCTCTGACACGTGCACACACATATATATGTATGTATGTGTACATGCAAACATATGTATCTCTAAATATATGTATACGTATATAAGTATATATAACATCTTCAGGTAAGTTTCTTTTTACTTTTTAATAGCAGTAAGTTATATATCATAATAAATATATCTATCCTTTTATAAAATATATTCTTTCTGATACATAAAAATAGAAAAATAGATTTCAAGTTTGACTCATTTCTATTAATTGAATAAAATCTAAAGACTAGAAAGAGAAAAAAAATCTCCTTCATTAACAATAATCATTGGCCAAACGTTACCACTACACTAAGCTGCTTCTTTGAACAACTAGTACTCTTGTGCTAGAATAGTAAGCTTTCAAGGTACATAAGTCTCTATCTGTGACTAAATCGTATTTGATTCTCTAGTGCTGCAATTTATTTTGATTTAGGACTGGTCATTATAATTCCAACGACTACAACATTAGAACAATATTTTTCAAAAATACATCATCACATTATTAGTTGTTTAGTGATTGAACTCTTCCTACATATGCTTTTTGGTAAGTCATAATTTATGTGTGTCTCATTTTTTGAGAACTTTGATTCAATTTTTGAAACTAAAGTTTCATTCACTTCCAAGTGATTGGTTTGTCGTAAGTGTAAATATGAAAGTCATGAATTGTTTTTTATTGGATAATGTATAATAAATAAGAGCCTCAAAGATGTGAAGAAGAAATCACATCCATAGATAACTATGATCTTTTCAACCATAGTAACTTGAAGAAGTGACTAGTGTGGAGTTTTCTCCTTCAAAAAATATTTTCATATGGAAAATCATAATTTAAATGAAAATATTGCCATTAAAAATAACATCACAATCACTTCATATGTAGATAGTTTTGTAATAATACCTACATTTTAGGTGCTTGTCAATACGATTACCAGTTCATTAGTGCTTAACATAATATATAGTGTTATTTTTAGTGTATTCTTCGTGAACCATATACTAAATTTATTTCACATCATACTACTTAAACACGAAGACTAAAAAAATTTTAGATAAATCACATTCTTTTGTCACTGGTACAGTGAGATTTTTGTTTTAGGGTGCTCATAAATTTTAATTTTAGAAATCACACTCATAATGGTGGTTATAACTTAAAATATTTATATAGTGTGATATATTGTATAATATTTAATCATATAATGCTATAGTTTTGACAATAAATCATATTCACACTGCTAACATCCTTAGCCATAAATATTTTATATGAATCATTTATGAAGAATGAAGAATATAATTTTATAGGTAATATTGGTAATCATTTTTGAAAAAAATGTTGACATGAGATGGCTCGAGGGAGAGGATGATGGGGGAGTGGGCATGGGCAGGTAGCGGGGACGGGAGATGAAGGCAAGCTCGACCATTCCTCTTTTCTTGCTAAGGAGGCGCAACGCAAGGAGGTGGCGGTGGCGGCCGAAGCTTCCCCCAACATCCCGTCAGATGCCTCTCCAAATAGTCATATTGATGGTGCTTCTCCTTCTTCACTGGTCGCCGACTGGCTGGTGTCTAGTAGACAGGGTCGTGAAGTAGATGGAATCACCTCGATTGATTATACAGAGCCATTCCTCATAGACGGATCGAGATGTGCGTCTATCTCAAGCCAGGACATCTCTACCCCAAATTGGGAAGAGTTCATCTCGGTTCGATTTGTTGGTAGGAAGCCCTTTCAGGAGCAGCTTGCTGGATGGGTACGCAAGCAATGGAGACCCAGTGGTCCCATTGAGGTGTTTTCGGAGGAAAGGGAAGGATATGTCATCAAGCTGCCTTCTCCTAGCGAACAGGATAGAGTACTGGATGAAGCTCCATGGTTCATGGACGGCTTCCTGATTGTTGCTCAATCATGGAAGCCTGGGTCTCTCCTCCATCCGCTCTCTTTCTCACAGGTTCCTATATGGGTCAAGATAGATAATGCTGGTCTACCATGGTCACGTGATCACATAGCAAGGGTCACCAGTACCATTGGGAAGCTGGTGGATTTGGATGATAATTCAGTCTCTGTGGGATGCCTTGGTCCAGCCATCGCCTTCATTGAAGTCAGTAGTGACTCAGCTCTGCCCAAATTGACGAAAGTACATGTTGATTCAGTTGTCAAGTAGCTGAAGGTGGAAGTTGTCTCGAAGCCACTGGTTTGCTCGTCATGCAAGAGATTTGGCCATAGACTTTCGTCATGTCCTCAGAAATCTCACAAACCTCCCCCAGGTAATGATCTGCAGGTGAGGTTTGGCAAGAGTGTAGGTGCTCGCAAGAATGCCCCAGTGGATTCTGGACAGAAGATGAATGAGGAACACTCTAAATCTACTGCCTTTGAAGATGACAGCCTTCTTAAGGCCATTCAACAGCAGATTGAAGAAGTAGTCCTCGATAGAAATGCCTCTAGTTCTCAATCTCAGTTCATTGAACTCCGTATTCCCCAAGTAGAACATGATATGTTCAGGTCCTCCCCGGTTTGTAATGTGGGTAGTCTCAACCTCTGTTGGGAACTGGATTTTATTAGGAACGATTCCAAGTCGTGGAAGGTTAAGAAGATCTAGGATAGCTGTGGTATCTCAGTCGATTACCAACAAAGCAAAGTGAATTTGTTCAAGGATGATGACGAATCCATTGGAGACTCAAACTCTGAAGCTGAATCGGATCATTTGAGAGAGGAAGTAATAGAGTATGAGGAGTCATGGTCCAAAAGGAAGAAGAAAGGAGCCAGGAAGAAATGGGAGGGGGTTAGTTCTAACTCCTTGCTACTGTGGGTTCCAGCTGTTTGGTTTCTGGTCTGCTTTTTGTCCTCTCTTCAGGTTCTAAGATCTGGCTTAGTGGATTAGGGTGAAGGTTCTGTAGCTGATTACTCAATATACTTTCAGAGGATGGGTTTACTGCTAGTGCTTGAATAGTCATTTGTTGGCCTTTGCATGGTCTTCTGATCCAGTTTCCGAAGATTTGAGGACTTGGTAATCTGCTGAATCAAATTTTTTTTGATCTGGACAACTAAAGACTTGGTGTCATATCTGCTAGCAGCATAGAGTCCAGGACTACTACAGATATTATCCTACTTCCAAGGCTACACAACTTCACGAGATGATATTCATGTTAGTGTTGTCTTGGTTCGATTAGGATTGTATCTCCTTAGTTCTTCTAGAAACTGTATTGCTAGTTAGGTCATGTCTTCTTTTTTCTTTTGTTCTGATAGGTGGCTCCTTGGTGAGCAGTAGCTATCTCTATGTTATGGAGTTCAGTTTTCTTTTCTATTGGTGTTTTGTCACCCGAGTTTGTTCACAGGGGTGCTGCTTTTGTACCCAAAGTTTTTTTGGGCAACATCATAGTAACAGAGTTTTTTACAGACCAAAAATATTAGTATTTGCTACAAAAGTCATTTTCTGTTCTTTTTAAGAGGAAACTCAAGAACTATTTTTATATGTATGTAGATAGATCCAACAACTTCACAAAACTTGAGTTCTAATACTTACATAAAATTTATCATGAAAAACTACCTAAAAAACTCTAGTTTGTAAGTGTTATGGACTATGATGACAAACAAATTGGATCCTAATAAATCTGGTATTCTTATGAACGAAGATTCAATTCTTTGTTATTCATGTTTTGATCTTAAAAATCAATGCTAAATTATGACAAGGAAGAATAATTTTAGGTAAAATATAATTAAATTAGAAAGTTACTAGTTGTTTTGTGGTTTAAATAGTGGATAACGTGGTCTAGATCCTACATAATTTTTAGATGTATGCATTCATTTACAATTATTAATATTTTTTAATACATAATTTATAAAAGAAAATATTACATCTTTCAATTGACTGAAGGAAATGTAATATAAATATATCATCAGTTCCTACGTCAAAAAATAGTCGCACTCTATTTTATGAATAGTAACCTATTGGGATTCAACAAACCATTTGGTCATGAATCCACATCCAATTTCCAACTATTGTAGTTTATTTTGATAAATAATCAAAATCATTATAATTTCAACCTAAACAATGTTAGAAAAATATTTATGTATATTGGTCAGCAAAGCACTACCTAGTCTAGTATTAGAATGGTGACGTGTATAGGTTAATAAATCTATGCAAGAAACAACTCAGATTTATGCTCAACTAGTGCGAGTTTTTGTTATATGTATTGCAACACTTCTAGTTGCACTCAAACCATATTAGAAGTTTAATTTTAATTTAGGATCATCAAATAACATGTAGTGTAATGGTAATTTGTTTTCTTTTTATATTTATTAATACCTACTTCTTACTAATTTGGGTTCAATTTGTGAAATTTAATTTGTTATTAAATATTGTTATTCCTATTACCAACATAAATTTACATAATTAAACAAATAATTTTAGATAAAAACATTATACAGTAAGCAACTTACTAGTTGTTGAGTAGTAAAATAGTATCATGTCATGGTTTAGATGCTGCTTCAGTTTCAAATTGATGCATTTATTTATATTTGTCAATATATTTATTATAATTATTAAATACAATGAGGAATTGAAAATTTAATTTATTATTGAGATAGAAAAATGTAACTCTTGTTACCCATATCATCAAAATTAGTGGTACTATAATTCATGATAGTAACCTACCAAAGCTCATAAACCTCTCCTGGTCTAGTATTCGATTCACAATTATTGCAATATTTTTAGAAGACCTGAAATTTTAACCACTCCATTCTACATAGTATTAAAATAATAGTTTTGTATAAAAATCAACAAAGCACTAGTAATCTAGTGGTAGGGCGGTGAGCCTGTGAGGTTGTAATGATTCTCTCAGGCACACAACCCAAGTTCAAATCCTGGCTAGTGCAATTTTTTTATAAAATTGTTATCCATTTAATTGAATCTCTAGTGATCTAGTGGTGTACTTCATTGTTCTTCAACTAATAAAAATTATTTATTCTACAGCATGGTTCAACTCTAGGTTGTTGAAATTCATTTTGATATTCAAAATAATTAAAATTGCAATCAATGTAAAAGTACGACAATGTAAAACTAATTTTAGATGGAAAAACATTGTAACATTGGAAAATAACTAGATTTTTGTGATTTAATTGACCATGTCATGGTATAGACCTTGCATAGTTCACGGATGGCACATTCCTCTTGCATGGATTATAATTTTTTTTACCATGAATTATATAAGAGGAAACATCACATTTATAAAGATAAGAAAACATATATCTAAATGTTATTCGTTCTCTCACAGTCGAAACA
The DNA here is from genome assembly GCA_963693085.1 of Alisma plantago-aquatica. Taxonomy (NCBI): domain Eukaryota; kingdom Viridiplantae; phylum Streptophyta; class Magnoliopsida; order Alismatales; family Alismataceae; genus Alisma; species Alisma plantago-aquatica. The sequence continues at coordinate 1,819,424,816 of OY856409.1, read as the reverse complement.
CTAGTAAACTTGTTGCAATTTATGTGTCTGTGTGTGTCTGTGTGTTTGTATATATTGGACATTGTGAATGATCATTTTACTTACTAGTAGAAGTAGTGCGTCATATATCACAATAAATATATCAATATTTTTATAAAAAGTACAGTTTTTGATACATGAAAATGGGAAAAAGAGATCCCAAGGTTGATGTTAATTGTATTTATAGAATAATCTCTAACGACTAGTGAGAGAAAAAATCCCCTCCATTAACATTGGTGTTTTCCCAAGCATTGCATCTATACAAATAGATAAAAAAATATTATACTTGAGTTAGACAAACACACATACACTCATAAATACACACTCTCAACCCCACATATGCACACACATATATATGTATGTATGTGTATATGTATATATATGTATCTCTAAATATATGTATATACATAAGTATATATAACATATTCAAGCAAGTTTCTTTTTACTTTTTAGTAGTAGTACGTTATATTTCATCATAAATGTATCCATCCTTTTATAAAACATCATCTTTCTGATACATAAAAATAGAAAAAGATATTTAAGTTTGACTCATTTCTATTTATTGAATAAAATCTAATGACAAGACAGGGAAAAAAATCTCCTACATTAAGCATAATCATTGGCCAAACGTTACCTCTATACTAAGAAGCTTCATTGAATAACTAGTACTCTAGTGTTAGAATAGTAACCTTTCAAGGTATATAAGTCCCTATCAGTCACCAAATCATATTTGATTCTCGAGTGTTTCAATTTATTTTGATATATGATTAGTAATTATAATTCCAACGACTGCAACATTAGAACAATATTTTTCAAAAGGACGTTATCGGATCACTAATTGTTTAGTGACTGAATTCTTCTTACTTATGCTTTTTGGCAAGTCATAATTTATGTGTGACTCATTTTATGAAAATTATAATTCAATTTTTGAAACTAAAGTTTCATTCACTTGCAAGCGATTGGTTTGTTGTAAGTGTAAATATGAAAGTTGTGAAAAAATATTTTAGATTTTTATTTTATAATGTATAATAAATAAGGACCTCAAAGATGTGAAGAAGAAATCATATATGTAGATAACTATGATTTTTTTCAACCATAGTAACTTGAAGAAGTGACTAGTGTGGATGTTGCTCCTTCAAAAAATATTTTTATATGACAAATCATAATTCAAAAGAAAATATTGTCATTAAAAATAACATCACAATCACTTCATATGTATACAGTTTTATAATAATATCTACACTTTAGGTGCTTGTCAATATGGTTACTAGTTCATTATTGTTTAACGTAATATGTAATGTTATTTTTAGTTTAGATTTCATGAACTGTATACTGAATTTTTTTTCACATCATACTGCTTAAACATGAAGACTAAAAAAATTATATAAATCACATTCTTTTATCACTGGTACAGTGAGATTATTCTTTTAGGGTGCTCATAAATCTTAATTTTAAAAATCACACTCATAATGGTGGTTATAGCTCTAAAAAATTTACATAGTGTGATATATTATATAATATTTAATCATGTAAAGTTATAGATTCGACAATAAATCATGTTTAGACTGCTAGCATCCTTAGCCATAAATATTTTATATAAATCATTTAAGAAGAATGAAGAACATAATTGTATAGGTAATATTGTTATTTTCTACCAAAGTCATTTTCCGTTCTTTTGAAGAAGAAACTCAGGAACTATTTTTATGTGTAAGTGGATAGCTCCTGCAAAGAAAGAAGTCAAACCATCTAACGAGCCCTTCCACATCAAAAGCTTCCTCAAGCCCCTCGAGCCCAGATAAAGATGATGATGACATAGGAGGGATAGTTGCAAGCACAACTTCAAAGGATGAGAATGCCAATGTAAAGACCACCCCAAGGGTGGAACCTCCTGCAAAAAAAACACCACAACAGTCAGAATCTCATCAAGACGCCAAAACAAAGAAAAAAAATGCCCTATCAAGAATGTTTGACTTGAACAGCAGCCCAGAAGAGGACAAGGTTGCATCTAAGGAACTTAAACCAATCACTGTCAGGGATGAAATAACTGTCATAGAAGATCTCATATCACGAGAAACAAGAGATCGCAACAAGCTCTCAGACGACATGACATTCAGAATGGATATCTACAACATTTTTTACAAGACCCAGCACAGTCCGAATCGTCAGGGATGGTTGCGACGTTAGCCACGCTCAATTCAGTAGAATTAGAGCATCCATCAGAAGAGAACCATCCCATAGAAGACTTAATTATCGAGAAGTGTTCAAAAACCTAGTTGGTCATGAATCCACATTCAATTTCCAACTATTGTAGTTTATTTTGAAAAATAATCATAATCATTATAATTTAATTTGCACAGTGTTAGAAAATATTTATGTATATTGGTCATCAAAGCACTTCCTAGTCTAGTGCTAGAATGGTGACATGTATAGGTTAAAAAATCTATGCAAGAAACAACTCGGATTTATGTTCGACTAGTGTGAGTTTTTTATATGTATTGCAACACTTCAAATTGCACTCAAACCATATTTGAAGCTTAATTTTAATTTAGGCATCATCGAAAAACATGTAGTGTAGGGGTAATTTGTTTTTTTTATATTTATTAATACCTACTTCTTACTAGTTGGGATTCAATTTGTGAAATTTAATTTGTTATTACATATTGTTGTTCCTACTACCAACGTAAATTTACAAAATTAAAAAAATGTTTTTAGATAAAAACAGTATACAGTAGACAAGTTACTAGTTGTTGAGTGGTAAAATTGTATCATGTCATTGTTTGGATCATGTTTCATTTTCAAATTGATGCATTTATTTATATTTGTCAGTATTTTTTTATCATAATTAATATAATGAGGAAGAGAACATTTAATTTATTATTGAGATAGAAAAATGTAACTATTGTTACCCACATCATTAAAAGTAGTGGTACTATAATTCATAATAGTAACCTACCAAGGTTCATAAACCTCTCCTGGTTTGGTATTCGATTCACAATTATTGCAATATTTTTTAGCAAATGTGAAATGGTAACAAGTCTATTCTACATAGTATAAGAATAATATTTTTCTATACAAATCAGCAATGCACTAGTAGTCTAGTGGTAGTTTGGTGAGCCTGTGAGGTTGTAACGAGTCTCTTAGGCACACAACCCAAGTTCAATTCTTGGTTGGTGCTATTTTTTTACAAAATTATTATCCATTTAATTGAATCTCTAGCAATCTAGTGGTAGACTTCATTGTTCTTTAATTAATAAAAAAATATTTATTGTGCAGCATGGTTCAACTATAGGTTGTTGAAATTCGTTTTGATATTCAAAATAATTAAAATTGCTATCAATGCAAAAGTACGATAATGTAGAACTAATTTTAGATGGAAAAACATTGTAATAGACCACGTCATGGTATAGACCTTGCATAGTTCCTGGATGGCACATTCCTCTTTCATTTATTACAATTTTTTTACCATGAATTATATAAGAGGAAAAATCACCCAAGTTCAATTCATGGCTAGTGCTATTTTTTTACAAAATTATTATCCATTTAATTGAATCTCTAGAAATCTAGTGGTAGACTCCATTGTTCTTTAATTAATAAAAATTATTTATTGTGCAGCATGGTTCTACTCTAGGTTGTTGAAATTCGTTTTGATATTCAAAATAATTAAAATTGCAATCAATTCAAAAGTATGATAATGTAAAACTTATTTTAGATGGAAAATATTGTAATAGATCATGTCATGGTATAGACCTTGCATAGTTCCTAGATGGCACATTCCTCTTTCATTTATTACATTTTTTTACCATGAATTATATAAGAGGAAACATCACATTTATAAAGATAAGAAAATATATAACTAAATGTAATTCGTTCTCTCACAGGCAAAGCACGAGTGCACTTGTTGCAATTTATGTGTCTGTGTGTGTCTATGTGTTTGTATATATTGAACATTTTGAATGCTTCTTTTACTTACCAGTAGAAGTAGTGTGTCATATATCACAATAAATATATCAATATTTTAATAAAGATTCTACTTTTTGATACATGAAAATGGGAAAAGTGATCCCAAGATTAATGTTAATTTTATCCATAGCATAATCTATAAAGTCTAGTGAGTGAAAAATCCCCTCAATTAACACTGTCTTTTCCCAAGCATTACATATATACAAATAGGAAAAAAAACTAGTATACAAGTAAGATAAACACGCACACAAACACATATAAACACACACTCTCTCTCAGACACGCGCACACACATGTATATATGTATGTATGTGTATATGTATATATATGTATCTTTAAATATATGTATACATATATAAGTATGTATAACATCTTGAACCATACTTTTTAGACATATAGGCACACAACCCAGGTTTGATTCCTTACTAGTGCATTTTTTTATAAAATTATTATCCATTTAATTGAATTCCTAGTGATCTGGTCGTAGACTTCATTGTTTTTAATTAATAAAAATTATTTATTGGGCATCATGGTTCAACTCTAGGTTGTTGAAATTCATTTTGATATTCAAAATAATTAAAATTGCAGTCAATGAAAAAGTATGACAATGTAAAACAAATTTTAGATGGAAAAACATTGTAATATTGGTAAATAACTAGATTTTTGTGATTTAATAGACCATATCATGGTATAGACCTTGTTCCTGGAGGGAACCTTCCTCTTGCATTGATTATAATTTTTTTTACCATGAATTATATAAGAGGAAACATCACATTTTTAAAGATACGAAAATATATATCTAAATGTAATTCGTTCTCTCATAGTCGAAGCACTAGTACACTTGTTGCAATTTATGTGTGTGTGGGTGTCTGTGTGTTTGTATATATTAGACATTGTGAATGCTTTTTTTACCTAATAGTAGTAGTGTGTCATATATCATAATAAATATATAAATGTTTTTATAAAAATTCTACTTTTTGATACATGAAAATGAGAAAAAGCAATCCCAAGGTTGATGATAATTGTATCTATAGCATAATCTCTAAAGTCTAGTGAGAGAAAAAATCCCATCAACACTGGACTTTTCCCAAGCATGAGGAAGAACGATGTGAGGAAGAACGACATCACAATCGTCGTAGAAGGCATCATGAAAATCACTGTGAGAATGAATGCGAGAATGAACTTGAACGTGATGACCAAAATAGTGACAGTGAGGACAACGAGGAAGGAAAAATTCGTAGAGAGATGGCCGCAACTAGAGCCAATGAGTCAAGATGCCCAATTATCATCCCTCACTTCAAAGCAGCTAATTTTGAGTTAAAACTTTTTGTAATTTTGATGGTCTAAAACAAGCCTTTCCATGGGAACTCAAGGAGCAAAAATCCATACTATCATCTTCATGCCTTCAAAAACATCTGTGATGCCATCAAGATGAGGGGAGTGCCCCAAGAAGTCATATATTGCAAAGGATTCAATTTCTCTCTCAAAGATAAATCTCTATCTTGGTACCTTAACTTGTCCCACCAATCCATAGATGGATGGAGACCCCTTGCAGATGCTTTTGTCACTAAATTTTATCCCACTAAAAGAACTATCTCTAATATGCAAAAGATCACTTCTTTTGCACAAAAATGAGGGCAGAACCTTCATGAGGCATGGGAACATTTTCAAGAATACTAGAGAGATTGCCCCCACCATAACTACCACTAAGGATTCTTGGTAATCACTTTTTACAACGGGCTAACTCCCACAGAAAGAACTCCGCTGAATGCAGTCTTCGAAAGCAACTTTCTTGGTAAGAAACCAAGCAGAACCATGAAGATCGTCGATAACATGACTGCACTGCAAGCAGGCATGGACTATGATAGAAATGATAGAGGATCATCCAAGAAGGTGGGATCTGAAGGACCGTCAATTTAAGCTAAGGCTTTGGAAACAATTACAACTCAGATTCAGAAAATCGCTACCAACGTTAAACAATTAAAAGATATTGGGGGCAAGGGCAAGAAACATGCAGAGAAAGTCATGAAATGTGTTACATGCAGATAAGGAGGGCACGGAGTTGACAATTGTATTTATACATGGCCAGAAGAGAGTGAGGAAAGTGAAAGCAAAGAAGAAACTGAAAATGTCTCTTATGTCAATTTCAAATGACCAGATCATCTTGGGTTTAACTATGACAACAAAGAAGCTGCTGAAAATGCTCATCAACAGAGTAATTCATCTAAACCACCTCCAAGATTCGAGAAGAAAGGAGGATTGACTCAATATACTAGAACCACTAATTATCAAACTAACAAAAATAGCTACCAGAGTCAAAATAAAAAAGTGAGTCGATAAGGTCAAGGACAAGGTCAAGGATCGAGCGAGGCCAAAGATAACAATCAAACTGACATGATTGCTCAATTGTTTGACTTTGCAAAGCGGCAAGCTCAAAAATCTATCACCAATTTAGGAGTGTTAACTACAATGCAAACTTAGATGGCAGTCATGCAAACCCATCAAAGGTAGATTGATCAACAACCTACACAACTAGAAGAACTTATGAAAATCCTTTAGGTAGAAGATCCTGTCAAATATGGAGAATGTACAGATAGCCACACTCTAGTCAGGGAGGATGTTGGAAGACCCCAGTACTAACAACACTAAAGGTGATTGCAACGGAAGAGTCCAAGGGACAAGGACTAGCTGAAGACTGCTGAGAAGTAGGAAATGGCAAAAAGAAGAAGGATGAAGAGGTCAAGAACTCAGGAACATATAGGAGAAAATCTTACAAAGAGAAACCCTTATGCCCCAAGAGTTCCCTTTCCCTACAAACTGATCAAGGCACATTTAAAGAAAAGATATGATAAATTTATGAAAACAGTAAAGAAGCTACACCTGGATGTTTCGTTTCTCGATGTGATTGAAGAGATGTCGATATATGCAAAATTCTTTAAGGAACTAATCACAAAAATAAGGAGAGGAGACCATGTTGAGACCATGCAATTGACAAAAATGTCGAGCACCTTTGTTCACGCCGAGTTACCAACCAAAAAAAGAGATCCAGGGGCATTGACCTAAAAAGCCCACGCATTTTTATCTACTATGGCAAAAGTGTGGCTCCAAATATAAAATCAAAGGTACTGGCACAACCCAGTAAACCCCCGTCCCCTCTTTTCCGTTCCCCCTATCTCTCACGCACTGTGGAAACAACTGATTCTTCCTCTCTCATCTTTGCTACCGTCGCGCTCTTTCTTCCCCCATTTCCATTCGCCCGCCAAATCGTAAACTCCGCTACCCACTAATCCCTGCATTTCACTTTCCCAATCTGCTAGCCGCCATCGACAACGATTGCTACGAGGGTAGTTGGGAGATGGACATTGCCACTGGGAGAGGGATGAAAAGGCCAGGAGACGACGGCAGTGCTGGGAGACCGACGTCGGTGCTCGGTGAAGGTATATTTGTTGGGTTTTCTTTGCCGCTAGGAGACACCACGAGCGTTGGGAGACGGACCTGTTGGATCGCGGCCACTGGAAGCTCGAAGCGAGGAGCTAGAACTTGAGAAGAGGAGCATTTGGATTGTCTTTAGTATATTCCCCCTTTTTTCCATATCAGCTGGTATGTTTTAATATTAATTTAGCTTTCATTTTGTAACAAGAAAATGAACATGCGTTGATGTCACTCTCATCAAGGTTAAAATCTTTTCTAAGTTGGCTGATTATTCCTCGAATGCTTTAGTAATGACTTCCCACTTCTTAAAAATATGAACGTAAGTTTTTGTCCAAAATATAGTGATATTTCCCTTGCTCATCCTACAAGCTTCTGTAAACATTGGAACACTTTACAACCTTTTTGGTCATTTTAAGGCTGCTTTGAATAGAGCCCTACAGTTATTTTGAAGTGAGACAAATCTTTAGCTGAAAACAGATATGATAAATGGCAAGTCTTCTAATATGTGTTTTTGCATATTACTTCTCCTACTATATAACTAACTGTTGTGCAGGCGGTTGCTCATATTTGATATGTCATAAAGATTTATTACTCTTGGGCCATATAAATTTATCTTTTCAATAAGTACTATTGTGTTCTATTCAAGTACATGTTGTAAATATGTCGTTAGTACTGTATTAATAGCTTAGAAGTCCTGAATTTGTGAAACTAATAAAGGGCTTACTATTATAAAATTTGAAACTGACCCATTCATGTTAAGTTTGGTATTAAGGATTGATGGGGTTGGAACTGGAAAATTTAGGAAAGTAAAATTGGTTCACCTTGTATTTTTAGGTCTTCACAGAAGCATGCTCGTCCCTAGCTGCTAAATTTTGTATGGAAATTTTAGATATATAATCAGTTAGTAAATACAATACTCACATGTTGATGAAATAAGTTACGGGTAGAGATATAGCATAGTTTCTTTATACGATACCCATATTAAATTTGTTGATTAATTATATCATTTTGAGGGATTTTTCCACCTAACAATACTATATGATAATTATTAGTTAGAAATATAATGTGGTTTTTGAATTCATAAGATGTATGTATCACTAATTGTCACACAACTACAATGAATATTGTATCCAATATGTGTTCACTTCTCTTACTCTTTAGTCTTTAGAAAGACACCTACTTAGTTGATGCTAGTGGACGAACAAGTTGAGATGCATAAACAATACTTTTGTTAAATTGCAACATGGAAAATTTCATTTACTTTGTCTTATAAGAAATTACATAAAGAGCTAACATGAAAATTATCCTTTACTTCTTCTTTTGTAGGCCTATTTAGTTTCTTCATGTCAATACTGGCACAGTATCACTCAAGAATGTTAGCCTAAAATTTTTGATACTCCATTTTGCATCAGTGCCTGCACTACTGCAAGTTCTGTTTATCCAAGTTGGATTCCTCCCTCCTTTGTTTTGAGAAAAAAGAATGCTTAGTAATATGCTATCATTCCTTGTCTATCTTTATTTCAAATAGATTTAATTATTTAATGCTATGTATATATCATCTCAAAGGTATTTCATAAGATATATGCTGACAACTGATGCTGACAAATCTACAATACGACCTCCATATTGAGGGTTCAAAGCCTCCATAAAAATGGGGGTGGTAGGATTATAAGGTCTTGGTATGGTCAAAAGAACAAAGAGATATAGCTCTCTTTATGAGTTATGACATACTATCTAAAATAGAAACAAGGAATAAATCATGTTTTAATAATAGTAAACAAAATTATATTCTTATTTATAAATCTTAAAAAGCTTAATAATTAGTAAATTGAAAAAAAAATCCATATCCTTGAATTTGACTCTTGATACTCATTCAAGATTCATTAATATTGTAGCTTTACCATTGCCATGCAGTACCAATAACTTTGTACAAAGTGGTAACATATAAGTTGCTTGGTTAAATGCTTGTGACAAAAACCTTGATCATGAAAGGACATGTACAGGGGCAGCGGAAAAGAAGTACGCAGTAATGATTGATCACATGTTCCAACAAAGCTACTATGAAGGTATTTTCTTATATTGAATTATGACCAACAACCTCTTTTGGGAAATACATGACTGACAACTTTTCAGAAAGTCTAAAAATAAGGCCTCATTTAGTGTGCACTGAGTAAGTAATAGTCTCTATTGTCCATGCTTGAGAGATTATACAAAACTCAAGCTTAAGAGTTCAAGCTTTCCAGGTGTATGGTTGGGTGGTGTAGGTGTCAATTTCACATTGTTGAGCGAAATAGGTTCATATATGGATAAAAATAGATTTTCAAAACCCGACCCAAACGAGTCGATTCAACAGGTTGAACTGTCACCCAGAAGGCTGGCCGGTCGGGTGCCTTCAAAATCCTTTTTTGAGTTCAAAAGTCTGTTGAACCGGTGACCTAGATGGTTGAACCAGTGACCCGGCTACCCGATTACAGGTCCAATGAACCGACTGATCATTTCCCAAATAGATGAAGTCCCTGGTCCCACTTCTATTTACTCACAAAACCCCCTAGTACTGTGCATTCCTGATAGCGCCTCTCTAGAACTGACATTTCTCCACGGAATTCCTCAGTTGCGCTGAAGCTAGGGCAGCAATCCTCCCCTTCTCTAGTGGTCACCGACACCCTTCCCTACTTTGACTCTCGCTATCGGCACCCTCCCTTGCTCTAGTTGTCACCTTTGCCATCCTTTCCTGCTATGGCTTCTATCCTCTTTTCTAGATGCCTGCATCCTCCACTACTCCAACTGTGCAACAAGGTGATTCCGATGTAGCATGACAAGTTGGAAGCACCGTTGTAGCAAAATGGTCTGAAAACTTTGGATAAAAGTAGGGAATGAAATGAGGAGGGGTGCATAGTACAGATACTAACTAGATTGGTGCAGGGTAAAAAGTGAGATGCTAGTGGGTATATGCCCCATAACGCCATACCTGGTGTTGTGTGTTTGTATTGTTTTGGTGCTACAATGTTGTTTTTTGTCCATTAAATTGTAGGAAATGAGATGAAATGGTGAAACATAAACATGCTTACTACTCAGAGCATGGTGCAGAATCAAATCCCTGCTTGTGTGCTATGGAAGGATAAACACAAGAAGGGAACTGAATTGACACCCAACCTTATTACTGAAGATATTTAATGGCAATGAGAGTTTAACCTTATAATCTCTAAATGTACATAACCCTGTTAATTCTGGTATGGTCTAGAATAGAATGAACATTGTCGATCTAAGTCAATCAGAAGAAGTTTCTTCTTTTAGGAAATAAACCCTTTGTATAGTAAATATTTTATTAAGATATACATTCAATCTGTATATATTTCCAACATATAAGACTGGTAGTCTTTTAATAAAAATTCCCTAACCTTTGTGATATTTTCATATAACCCTTGCCTTTGACCACACTACTTCCTATTGTTAGTTTTTCATGAAACCCCTCTCATTGGAATCCCACTATTGATTTTCTCTCCAACATTGGACGTTCTCTCTCCCTATCTTTAAGAAATTCTAGTACAAACACTCAGAATGAAGCTATTGTGTGGTTTTGGTGATGGCAGTCATGCAGTATGATAGTGTGTGCACCCAAGGTGCATGCACCACTGGTATATACGAATAAACAACATGAGTTGTAGCTACATGTTATTGTAAGAGTGCTTTCTCTAAAGAAGTTGCAAGTGGCATGCATGGATGCCATCCTCTAGCATCATATGTTCACTAAATCACTACGTAGGAGTAGTAGGGTCGAGTTGCTTAGTTCCTTCTTATTTTTGTTTCTTGCAAAGAAGCACAGATATGTTTCTAGACACGGACACTGACATGGACACGAAACACAACACATTTTTAAAATGCAGGACACCCACACGGCATTGGATGAGGGAAAAATATTTATTTTTATTTATACATATACTTAGGTGCATTACGTTTAAACCGATTTTTATCTTAGAATTTTGTCCAGATTAATGTATTTATGAATGTATAATCTTGTAGGCGTATAGATGTATCTGTGTAGTATAAACAACATGAAGTAGAAATTAAAACATGTGTTTGTAGTAGAAATAGTATATTACAGAACGCATATATGAGTTCATAATATCTGATTCAGCTTAGACTTTACATATCACTTTTTTCTAATAGATTTGTTTGTAATTGTGATCAGATCTTAGCTCTTTGCTACATTTTATCAGTAATAACACATTAAGAGTAGTTGTATATTCAACATTTGCACTCTAGAATAGACTATTGCAGCAACAGCTGCTGCAGTGATGTGTCCAGGAAGTGTTTGGGGTAGTGTCCAGCTGTGTCTAGAGAGCAAAAAAAGGCCAAAATGATCTGGACACGTCCCAGCCGTGTCCAAAATGTTTTGGGCAGTGTTCGGGAAGTGTCCGTGTCTAAAATGTATTCGACACGGACAAGGGGTCTGTCTAGAAGTGGCAGTGCTTCCTAGGCTTCTTATTGGTTGTGTAGGAATGAAAGGATGAGCTTTTGGCTCTCCCTTCTTTTCCTTTTTTTTATAGTATACTCATTTGTAGTTTTGTTTGTTGCCTTCAATTACTTACTGTCTATTTTCATACAATGTGTTGTCCTTATTTATTGGAGTTAATAATTGTAAAACTCCTTTTTCATGGTACCTATGGCATGATCTAACTCCTCCACCTAAAGGCTACTACAAATATACTTACACGCATACATCTGTGGAATGTCATCCATCCCAGTTCCAATTGTATGCCTCATCTTCTTCTTGCAGCAAACTAGTTGGTTGAAGACAAAAGATATCTGATATTTGATGTTTCTACTTGGAACCCATTGTTTGATTTGAGTTTTATTGGAGTGAACTATTACACCAATTCATAGCCAATATCTTCTTCCATGCGTATCTTGGTCATTGTCCTCACTCATTCTTATCAATTATCATTGCAATCCTCCATGGACTTCTAGTTCCAATACTAGAAATTTGATTATCTTGAGTTCCATATCTATATTTCAACCTTGCACCAGGTGTTCTGAGGCATCTATGATATCTATGCAACTACCAAACCACAATTTTAGAACCTCCCGATACTAGGCCTCGCAAAGGGTCGGGTTTCACACACCCGACCTAGAACCCGACCCGACCAGACCAGCTTAGGGTCCAGACCTGACCTGACCCAATTTTTTTGACAATGAAGACCCAAAATTTACATGACCCAATTTTGCCCGACCCGAAAGTCTAGACTCGAAATACCCGAATATCAATTTTTTTTGACGTCTCGACCAGAACAAGCAATGTCGCGACCATCATGCTCAAGAGTGGATTTGTGACCGCTGCAAAGGACAATGTCATGGCCATCATGGTCAAGAGAAATGTCACATCTGCTACTAAGGACACTGTCATGACCAAGACACTCACCAGATTGTAGGACCCAAGGCCATCAGGTAGCATGTCTCGACCCACTCCAAGGGAGGGCATCACCACTGGAACAGAAGGAGGAGTCACAAAAAAACAAATAACATCTTGACCTTAGCAAAACATTATGTCATGACCACTAGCAAAATGGCATTGCGAGCGTGACAACCCAAGCACAATGTGGCGTCCTGACCAAAATAGAAGAAAGGGTTGTGACCAACCAAATCCAATCGAAGGGTGTCGACTGAAACAACCCATGTGTCTCAACCACTAAGGTCGAGACACAAAAGCAACACTTAACCATCATCAACAAAGAAAAACCATGATCAGAATAGGAATTAAACATGGGAAAAATAGGAGATGATCATTCAAGAAAACTGAGATTAACTAGGAGGAAACCCCACATAGAACTGTTACCAAAACCTTGATCATGAAACCATCATGAAAAGACCTCATTGAAGAGGGATAAAACCATGTTTAAGACATCTCAAAATAGAACCTAGACTTAAATATACATCAAGGTACATGAGCCTTAAGCATGAAACCAAAAACCATAAGAAAAAGGTAGGGAGAAAACCACCACCACACCCCCATTTCCAAAATCGGTACCTCACATTAGGGTTTAGGGTTTTAAGCAAAACATACAAGATAACCACCATCTTTGAAGATCTAGAGCGCGATATGATCTACTCGCATCTTAGAGTACATTTGAGAGAGAGGGAGAAACAATAACATGCATGCAAAGAAAAGTGCAAGAATAGAGAGGGTAGAGAGTTATATCACTCACCTGTTTTGAAGAGAAACAAGCTCCAAAGCACAATCTCGAAAGAGAAGGGATGATGCTCCAAACAAGATCACCACTTGGGCCACAAGGTCACCTCCAAAAAGAAGAACACCTTGGTCAAAATATATCTCAAGAAAGGGGAAAGAAGAACCCTAGGCCAAACCAAAGAAGAAAGGAGAAAAGAGGAGAAAACTCCCTCCCACTAGTTACTACCATGGTAAAACCACAGTCTAAGGCCTTTGTGAGGAGGGGTTTCTCTCAAGGAAACCACTAGGGTACAACCCTAGTCTACGCCCAAGGAAGGAGGAAGAAGAAAATAGGGGTTTCCCAAAGAAAACATGATCAATATGGTAAAACTACTTACCAAGGAAAGGAACCACCACAAGGAGGGGATCAAGCTTCAAGGTACCACATGCAAGGTTGAACCGCCTCCAAAGCACCAAGAACATCACCTTCTTAAATCCACTAAGATCCAAGGATGGGAACAAGGGAAGGGATAAGAAGAATGGCCGAAAAAGATCACTTTCATGGAGAGAAAAGGGGTTATATAGAAAAGGAGGAGGGAGGTAGGATGAGGGGTGACATGTCAACACTAAAAGGCACCATAGGGACACTTGTCCACCAAAGAAACTAATATGCAACCACTTAAACCTTGCATGCACAAGATGGTGATACAACCTATGTTGGGTCTCGATGACCTAGGTCCTCAACACATGGTTTCGGTCGAGACACTCCAAGGGAGGTCGAGACAAGAGCCAAGCATCACCCAGGTTGAGACAGAGTCACCAGACACACTAGGTCGAGACACTCCACAAAAGGACAAACTGTCTCGATCCAAAACACCATAGTTGAGACAAGACAGACCCAAGGAAGGTGTATCAACTGAGACAAACCCAAGGCACCCACATGGGTTGAGACAACCAACAAAGCACACATGGGTCGAAACTAAGCAAACCCTAGAAACCCTAATCACCACTAGGGTGTCACCACTCAACCAAGTCCCAACCTAGGTGCCCCAGAGAATCACATTCTCTCTCATGAATCCCAGAGAGAGAAGGAACACTCTAAAGGTGGAAAATTGTAAGATAACCCTTATAAATGGGTAAATTGCAATTTAACCCCAAAACAAGCACACAAAGCACAAGCATCATCCAAACCAGCTCAAACTGGAGACTTAAGCTTTCCACAAGCTTTAAGAACATCCCAGAGGATTAGAACAAGGTTCTAAGCACTTAATTAATCCAAAGAAATTAGGTTTATCCCAAAGCATAGGTCAGGGTCTTATATTTGTTCTATCACCCTAAGGTTCTACTAGGGAGGGAAGTTGCTATCTAGATCTAAAATAGGAAGGAATCAATAAGGTGGTCATACTTCAGATGTATCTTGAAATGAATTATCTTTATATGTTCCCTTTTCTCTACTACCTCTCCTTATGAAGAGTATGTTTTTTATTCTCAACCTGACATTTTAATACACATGTAGTTTAGGACACCTACAAACTAGACTTTTGAAAATGATGGCTAGAAGCACAACACACTCAAAAAAGCAAATACAGTTAATGTATTTATTTGTCGTGGGTTATATATAATTTTTCTAATGTAAGTTTCCCTTGTGATTTTATTTCTATAATGTGACATTGTAGATTATCTTCTGGTTTCTTTATTATATGTGAAAAGATGTCTACTATATGTATGCTATTAACATTCTCGCTTCATTTTTTCGATGTGTATATAAAATTGACTTTCCCAATTGACTTTTTTATGTCTTAGTATATGATGGTGAGATACAAGCCCAAGTTCCATTATTGTTGCACCCTCAAATGATGTTACTATCATCTCAAGTTCTTCTTTATGGAAGACCCTTCATTTTTCTCATCTCATTTCTCATCAGGAGATCATCTCCTTTTTGGTTTCTCTCACTTTCCCTAATTTCCCTTGTAACTATTCCTTATACGATAAATTCATTTCTAGACAATGTATTTGTATATGTAAGATATGTGGAATGCTTTTATATTTACTGGTTTTGGCTTTTTCTAATGAATTGTTGGCAAACACGATTCAGTTGTTTATTATCATTTCATTCATTTCTACAAAAATGGAAGTGTTTGAGGTGTCATACTTGTACCAATGATAATAATCAGTGTAGAAAGCTATCTTTGTATATTTATTTCATCATGCCAATCATTTGTTTTGTTATACAACTGGATAAACATATTGATCAATTATCATCAAATATGCATAGATTTCTTACTTTACCAACTGATGTTGTTTGTCACAGAAGCAATGCTTTGCTAGAGCTTAATGAAGAAGTGAGTCATGTATATCACATAGTTGTATTGAAGATTGCACCTCCAATGTGCAACCATGTATACAAAGGGTTGAGCAATGAAGTTGGACATATGTTCTATGTTGATATAGTGGATATCCTAAAGGATGACTGAAGAAGTTGAATATCCTTGTGAAGGGCCTAATGATTAAAAAATGGTGGTGAACATAATAGACTAAATGAAAGACATTTACATGGAGCTTAATTGTAAGTTTCATTGTCTTGGTTTTTGCCATTGTATTGATGTTGTTATTTGTATGTTGACTCATTTACCTGCTTTGGTCTAATATTTATTAAGTTTTGTTTTATCCATTTTATATATCAAAAGACATGGAATAGGTTTCAAATACAAACTATATTTAGTGAAATATGTCTACCAATTATGTGATATTTGGGCATCTAACTAAATATTCTAGATGTGCTCTATGTTGTCGATTGGAAGTGAGTAATGATAAAGCTTTAGAGATTATTTGTACACATATGCTTGTAATTTTATCGGTTACCAACAAAGTACATGTGAAACACCCAACAAATTAGACTTCAAACATTAAGTAGAAAATTTCTTTATTTGTAAATGGTGCTATTTGATACTCTATTATTTGATAATAAATTGGTGATTCATTCATCTTAGTCGCTAGGAGTTTGAACTTGTGACCTTTTGGTCATAAAACATCAGTTTTACCAATCAGGTGTCACTACTTTAGCAAGCTTGATACTCTACTTTTGAGTGAATGAGGAATAGATGTTTTCGGTTGTTACATTTTCACTATCATTTCTATATTTTTTTTAAATCAAAGGGTGAATAAATTGAAGGTAATTATAACTATTTCATTTTAAAAATCCTAGATAATCTTGTTGAGCATGGTTAAAAGGATACATTTCATAAGTATCTTTCTCTCTCGTCACTTGCTTTCGCTATGTTCTCACTACTTTATAAATTCTCTCTCCTAACATGTTGTACCATGTCACAATTTTTGTCATGCCATTCATGTTTCTCACCATTTTTATCTATTTATAATGAAGAAGTAATATGGAAGGTGTATAGTAATTAATGTAATTAGGTCTTATCCATGAATGAGGATCACTATACAAATGAATCTTAATTTTTTCAAAGAGGGAGCGAAAATATTAGAATTAATTACAATGGAAAAGACCTTGTTTAATACTAACTGAAATGAAATTATCTCTCCTTAAAACACACACACACACACGCACACCTCTCTATCTACACAATATCTCCCTAATTCGGGATATCATTTATTTCTTATCTATTAATTTCACAAAAATGTATTCATAAAAGTGTTTGTAAACATCCTTCTAGAATGACAATTTTATTTAACATCCTTCTAGAATGACAATTTTCTTTCTCTTCTCTTAATATCTATTTTTGAAGGAATGGAAAGAGAAAGTAATTACAATATAATATCATTACTTTTTTACCATCAAAATAGGAAAATGCAAGGCTAGCAATTTTCATACGAGGGAAGGATGAAAAATATTAGACTTGTTTCTGGAGTTAGAGATGGAGTCACCAATACATTATTGACTCTAATTATATCTTACTAAAAATAAAGAGAGGTACAAGTCAACATATGTTCAAAAGAATAATGGTACACATAGAGCTATTTTCACATATCACACAACTGCCACTTTTTCCTCTAAAAAAGTGACCAAACTGAAATTCTTTGATTGTACATTTGAATTTTTCTATATGTTACAAATTAATGTGGGGGCCTTTCATTTTTCACATTTGTGCGTAGTGTCATTAATCAATACCATTAGTTTTCTATCTCTATCCACTAGTCTTGTGATTGTAGTTGCGGTTTCTAAGATTTTCTTGAATTTAGTTGCTTAAGATAAATATGCACAATGAGTACACATATTCTTGGTTTTGTGGAAAAATGTTCCCGCATCAAATAGAACACGTTATTTTAATTTTCTACATTGTGCATTATATTGGAGTTGTGGAGGTTCTAATATATGATAACTTTTCGTAATACAAAAACATAATATAATTTTTACAATATATAATTTTATATTAAGAAATATATTCCAAATAATATGATGATGTCATATTTTACATGTGTGACTATACATTCACTAGTAATAATATAATAATAAAAACAATGATAATTACATAAATGTCTTTTCAGAAATACAGGCAATAAATTAGATCAACATAGCACAGGACCACATCCAAGTGCAGTTGTGGGCCATTTGTTTCTTCGTGCCCATGTTAACTGGCTGGATCACTGGATGGGGATTGGAACAGATTCCTCGCTAGGCCTGTGAGGATGTGACGCGTATGGTCCTTCTCATGATTTTGGCTCCTCACCCCTTTCTTTCCAGTCACCTTCCCTCGTTTTTCTTTCCCGTCACCTTGGTTAGAAATATCAGTGCAGGGCTCTGTTTCTCCAAGCCAGAATACCACCACTCCAACCCAGAAGGGAGTTCTAGTAGGTGCTGCCTTTTGCAGCCGCCCTTCTGCCGTTTATTCTTGTCTGAATCGCCGACCACCTCATGGATCCCCGACCCCGTCACCGGCTATTAACGCCCAGGGAACCGTGTTTCTAGGAACAACAGACCGACCCTTCGGCAGTCGGCACTAGGAAGGGGGGGAAAAGAAGGTACAGAAAGAAATGGGTGCAGGGTTTTCGACGATCGGTACGCCGCAGGGCCGTTTAACACTTTGTTTGCCGATTAGTAGTTCTGTAGAGGGGCCCTATCAACTTTGTCTCTGGCGATTCGTGAGGCCACTCGAGAGGCAATTTCTCTCCTTCGGAAAGACTTGGCCTGACTGGAGACACACCTGATAGTATGACGGCTCTGTCTGAAGATGATTTCAGGGTGGACTAATCGAGACGTTTCCGTCGGTGATGTTGTCCAAGAAGGCGAAGGAAGTGCTGGCGAGACCGTGGATGTATGCAGTTATAGTTAGGCTGGTTGAGGCGCAGATATCCGATGCTGTTTTAAGATCCAGAATCAGAGCTCTTTGGCAGCCGACCGGGCCATTTAACATTATAGACCCGTGGGTGGGTGGGTTGGATTTGAGTTGAGTTATTAAAAGTGTTTAGGACTCATCTGTGCGGATTAAAAAGACTCAATCTTAAATAGGTGCACTAATAGTATACTCGAACTGGACCTAGCAAGATCACTCACGGTTGTCCATATAATGTGTGTCGAAAAGATATTGCTAATTTTTGCTCTAAAAAAGTAGAATGATTCGCTAATAAATTTTGGGGTTAACATAAAAAAATGAGGCAACATTCCACTACTTTTTGTGTCGAACACAAAGTAATATCTATTTTGATGTTTTGAAATAAATTGTAAGAGACAAAAAGAAAACAACCATTTTTGCATGTAAAATCAAAAAAATTAAATGATATTAACGTTACAAATAGCATAATATATCACCATTACAACACTATAGTTTATCATCTTATGTTAAAGATTCTTGATATATCATGTTCTTATAGTTGACTACTGTATAAAGAGAACAAAAAAAGAATATAATTGTTACAATTGAAACATACATTACATTATATATTCATTAACATAAATAACATACAACAACTTTGTTTCCATTAGTATAAACAATTTACAAAGGATATCAATCAAGAAAGTTAGACTTTAACTCTTTATATTGTATACATTACATATCATAAATTTAATTCTTTGATAAATGTATGGGTGTGGCAGGTCTTTGGAGTCATATAGGTATTACATTTATATTAATATATTATTTAGTTAAATAGGCACCCACGAGTGTCTGTGGGTCACCCGTGAAACTTATTAAATAAACGAGTGGGTATGCATTTCAGTGATTTCTAGCGGGTGGCAAAATTTGTCACTCAAATAACTTAAACGGGTCGACCAATGGGTGCCCACGAATTTTGACCCAGTTTGATAGGTCTATCTTAAAGGGGTTACGATATCGTAAAATTATCGAGCAAAGGAGACTATGACAAAGCTTTCTTTGATGGCCCCTTGGAGGGTTTTTGGTGCCTATCTTATTGTGGAGTTTTGACCCATCACATAATATTGCAGTTGTTTGGATTAGAATCCCAAAGATGTTGGCAGAATTCTATGATAAGGGAGTTATTTAAGCAGTTGGAAATGTCATAGGCCGAATGGTGAAGGTGGATGTCAACATGAAGGAGCAACAATGGGGTAAATTTGCAAAACTAACAGTGGAGATTAATCTCAACAAGCCTCTAATGACAAAGGTAGAAGTGGAAGGAAAACATTATGATCTGGTCTATGAGAATTTACCACAAATTTGTTCTAAACGTGGGATGATCAACCATGACGAAGTTGGATGTCCAAATAGAGTTGCAGAAAAGGATGTTGAAAGGGAGGAGTCTTAGAGAGAGGCAGCATAAGAAGATTGTTATGGAAAATGGATGATGGTATCAATGAGGAGTAGGAACAAGTGAAATGTCAACAAAGGAAATGGAGGTCAAGGTATGGAGACTAATAATCAGTTTGGGGTTCTAATAATGAGGATGAAGGTGAGGTTGTTGGGAATATTAATGAAGAAATTCTTTGTTCCTCAGCAGCATACTCAGAAGAACATCTGGATGAAAAGTCGAGCTAATGAAGGTTCATCAAGAGTCTCGTTAAAAGATATATCTAATACTAGACATAAGGGGTCAATGCCACAACACATTACAAGGACAAGAAGCAATAGTTTTCAAGTGTCAGGATCTAAGGGCAAGAATATTAGTGATGAGGATTTCCATACATTTGTTAATGTGGAAGTGGATAACATTGTGATTGGGAACTCAGACAGGTGGAAAGAGTGGGCAAATCCTTTCAAAGAAACTAGTAAAAGCCAAGATCAACATAATTATTGTCTAGTCTTGATAGAAAAATTGAAGAACTTCAGTTTCTCTGCTTGTGAACCACCTCCTAGTGTGGAATAGGATAGTTTAAACCTAAAACAGAGACACATTATTTCTACATATCACATTAAGAGAGAGAGAGAAAACAAAAGTTGTGGATGAGATGAGTGCTCACAAGTAGGAAATGATCAGGAGGGAGTAATATCTTGTTACCTTTTTATGGGTTATTTGTGTTTAGTGTGTAACTACAGGGGTATTGCTAAGAAAAGTAGATGAAATGTTTTGAAGGATATGAAGATGAATTTCAAGATGATGATTGTGGGCTTATTTGAACCACAGGTTCGTGGAGATATAGTTGATAAGATAATTAGAACCTTGGGTTATACAAATTCACATAGAGTTGAGGCTATTGGCAAATCTGGAGGTCTCTGGATCCTATGGAACTATAGGGACTGCAATGTCAATATTCTACTTAATCATAAATAATTTTTGCACTTGCTCATTGAGGTTGGATGGAATAAGTGGTTCTTGACTCTTGTTTATGGGAGTCCTAATCTAGTTGCTAGGAAGTTTTTATGAAAAAGGTTGGAACAGATTGACAAAGGTGTTAATGGTCCCTGGGTTCTTATTGGGAATTTTAACTTGGTCTTAAGTATATAAAAAAGGAAAGGGGGCATGCATTTTTATTCCCCTGATTGTAATAAATTTTCTACTATGGTCATGAGTTGTAATCTTATGGACGTTAGTTTTGTGGGTTCTAAGTTTACATGGAGAGAAAAGAAAATTCTTGCTAGGTTTTATAGGGCCTTATGTAATAATATGTGGAATATGGATACCCTAAGAGATTTATTAGACATACTCAATGCTTGTGTTCAGACCATGCTCCTATTTTATTGTGCTCCAAGAAGAAGTATGGGATTCAGTATAATCATTTTCTCTTTCAAGCTGCTTGGTTAAATCATGAATGTTTCAAGGATCTTGTGATCAAGAACTGGAATAAAATTTTGGAGCTTGAGGAAGCTACTAGTGAGTTTTTTATAGTGCTTAAAAGATGGAACAAAGAATGTTTTGGCAATATATTCTATAGAAAGAAGTTTTTCATGGAAGAAATGGAGAAAGTTTAGAAGAAAAAAGAAAGGAATTACTCATTTGAGGTATAGGGGTATGAAGACCAGTTGTATAGTGATCTTGTATCAGTTCTTAGTCTGTAGGAAATTTAATGGGAATAGAAAGCCAAGATCGACTGGATTAGTCTGGGAGATCATAATAAATCTTATTTCCATGTTGTTTCTATGATTAAAAGAGAGGAAGATACAAATATTTAAAAACATACTAGAAATTGGGTGGAGGACCCAAAGGAAGTTAAGGAGATGATTGCTAGCCACTTTGAGTGAGTTTTCAAGGACAAAAACATGCACTACTACAGAATGGGGATATGGCGTCAATTATTTTAGACATTTCACGTCGGTTTAAAACTAATGATCAAGTGGGCGAGGGTAAAACTCAAACATTCATCATCGGTTAGGCAAACCGATGATAATAATTTATATCGTCAGTTTTTTGTTAGGGTGGAACCAATGACATAACATGCAATGGGCGACGTATTTGTGGTCTGCGCTGACCTTTACTCATTGGTTCTAAGAAAACTAACCGACATTGTTACTATTTCTTTGTCAGTGGGGTAATGACAAATAGTTGACACCTAATTTCCTGAAGTCGGTTTTATTAGTGATTATTAAATAACCGACGATAAATGTATATGTTTTTATATAGTAGGTCTGCAGACCTACTGTCCAGCCTGCTAGTCTGTCTAGAGTTTTGAAGAACAATAGGCTCTCTGCAAGCATTGTGGCTTAACAATAGGCTAACACACCTACAAGAAAAAGATATTATACAAAGTAGGCACAAACATGCCACATTCTATCATTTTCTACACTTCAAATTGCACACAAATCCATGAACTCATAACTCAATTATTTCATTTGTCAGTCACACTTCAATTTCATGCATGCACAAATAAATATCATTCTTTTCCTCGTTCCTTCACATTCAAATTCGCACATATATACAATTAACATTCTATTCATACTCACAAAATACATATCAACATCAACTGTCATCTCAAATTTTGAGTCACAATGTAAAATTATGCATGCAACATTCAATTCACACTCACAAAATACAAATAAAAATATGACATCAAAGTTTGAACTACCAAAAAATACCAATCAAACATAAAATTTTCATTCAAGTCCACATTTCTGATGAAGCAGGTTGCCCACTATTCATGTAGGTCATTCAGATGCTCATATGTATAAGGTTCAATCTTCAGAAAAAACTGCAAAGAAAATGAGACTTCTATTTAGATGTGATTGTTTGTATTATCAAATGAGACTACTTCATTAATGTATGATCTAAGACTAATAACGTACATTCTCTATACATTTGATCTGTTCCACGTGATTGACAATCACCAGCATATACAACATCATGTAATATGCACATGTCCAACCATTGTCTTGTATTGGGGCATGTAGATTTACAATTACATTAATAAATGTAATTAAGTAGAGTTGGTCATATATTATGCAATTGGAATGAGAAGACTATACATCAACACTACTCCAAGTTACTAATTTCTATTTCTTATCTACTTTTCCTCTACCGGTACGGAATGCTTTCACACTCCTGTAAGTTAAATTAACATATATGTTGCATTATTAAACTATCATTATGATGCAAACATTAACAAATATGTTGGACATGAAAAAACTATACTTTCGCTTGAATCACCAATTTCATTGGGTGTCCCTCATTTGGTGGAAGTTTTTCACCTAAAGGATCAAAGAGATACACACTCCAACTCTAGTCAACAATCACTAACAACTGTCAACGCTTATTTCTGAATGAATAGAAGTCAAATAAGATAAAAATTAAATCTCACAATAAAATTATATTCATAGGTTAGACATATAAACAACAGCAAAAAACTTACTTAACATTAAAGGTAGCTAAGATCTTATTTTTGGAAGTACCAAAATACTACATCAAAGTGGTCACATATTCTTTGACGCCACTCAAATGTCTAAGTACATTGCCAATCAATGATGCCATTTGAAATCTCACATTTGCTATTCTAAATTCACGATCCGCTTAATATAAATGACTAATATATATATATATATATATATATATATATATATATATATATATATATATATATATATAACTAGTACTCAGTTTATTTGTAGGAAACAATTAATATATATATATATATATATATATATATATATAAAACTAGTACTCAGCTTATATGTAGGAAATAATTAAAAAAGTATTGGCATATGATGGGTTATTCATACTCATCGTATCCAAAGTTATATCACTGATGTATTCAATCAATCATACTTACATACCTCACAAACATCTGTCAACACTATAATATTGTCCCTTTGTATACCTACCATATCCTCTCTAAGGCTGATTATAATGGTATCTGTTTGGTCTATAGTGTCTAACCATCTTGTAAACGTCTGACAGCTAGGACCTAAGGATTTGAACAAATCTTGTGATATAAAATGAGGGGGTAGAGGCATCAAAACATTAGGGGGCTTCTTAGATGTTGTAGGCTTCATGCATGCATTCTAATATTAGTTTTTGATTATTTTATATAAGTTTCAATATACATTTGTCATACCCAAAGAAATATAATGAGTCATTTGGGCCACCCAGTAAAGACGCCTTCTACCTCTTTGACTGTGGTGGCATATGGTGCTTGTATAGGAGAGGTATGTCACTCATTCCTAGAATACACGTATGACATTCACATGATAGTGATCAAGCCACATCAGTGATAGAAGCCTCGACATCTGCCACAATTTGTCTACTGGTTCATCGACAGCAAAATGACATTTTCTAAACACCTACAATTTTATGAAACATAAAATTTAATTTAACAAACATAAATCTTAACTTGAGGGATGATTTTATCACAATGTAATATATAAATTGACTTGAATTGAATCTTACCCCGGATGTGTCATGCGGGTCTGAAGGATTACTCCCAGTGCATTTTGTGGGTGAGTGATGAATAGGTTTTGTGACTGCTGTTGAAGCTAGTTTCTACGTCGCCAGAGAAGCTGTATATTTCTCTAAGGTTACATCTACAAATCTCTGCATGTACTCTTGTTTCACTTCCCCTTTCTTTACCGGTTTGTGCTTTTGCTGGGATGAGCCAAAAAAAGATTTTATTCCATACCCAACTCGAGCACCCATAAAACATCCCAGATGCTCTTGTGTCCCTAGAGAAAATGTCAACTCATCGTGTGTGACCTGAGGGGTGAACTTTCCCTCCTTTTCTTGGGAAGCCAACTCCAACTAATTATCATGAAAAACTGACTATTCAATAAAAGTTATCCAGTGAAAAAAGACAAAGGACATTATCACTATATCAAGAAATTTACCATTTTTGAAACCACCTCTTGTGTTTCTTGGATGGAGATTTCTCCGACTTTGTTTTTCCTTGCATCTACCCACTCAATATAGTGAGGCAACCATCTAAAAGCACTAGAAGACTCGACAGTAGAAGGAGTAGAAATAGAATGATCTTGCTCTTGTTAAAGCTCTCTCACTAGGAGGCATTTCTAATAACCACCTGAACCCAACCGGTGGTTGTGCAAATTCTTGGCAAGCCTAACTTTCGAGCGTCGTGAAGGGCCTGACATATTTAGACAAGTGATATTGTTAAGTAACCATAAGAAATCATAAAAATGTAATTATTTCAATACCTAAAATGCATCTGTTTGTCTCCCTTGAACACACTCCTTCCAATCATCTTGATTAATATAGTTCCAATTAGTCTAAGGTTCCTTCTTATCTTCAAAGACATAGTCTCTTGTGAGGATTGTCTGCCAATTTCTATGTCTTCTCCCAACAAGTTGCATAACAGACTTGCGATGCATCTTTTCATCAAGTTCATATTGGCCCTAAAAAGGTTCAACATTCAATACTGTTAAGAAATGTTGAAAGAAACAATAGGAAAAAGACTATAACAACATAACTTCATTTATTTGACCTCTAACTCTCTACAGATGAGGTCTTTGTGGACCATACTTGCCTGTCTCCAATCCTCAACAAGGAGGGGCACTTTTCTTTGAGGAAGGACCCCACAATAGCTAACAAACTATTTAGTAAGAGGCATTCCTGCTTCATTGAATTCAGTGATGCCCTTCCTCCCTTTCCTATTTGTGTCATCTTTCATCCCAATTATCCCTCTAACTCCCTTACATTTTAGTTTATCAACACTGTCAGCACCCTGGTCAGGATGCTCAACATCCTCATGCTCATGATCACTATGCTCATGGTTAGATGCCATCTATAAAATCAAAATTAAACAAATGATAAAAGTCAGATCACATATAAAAAGTCAGATCACATTAAAAAACCAACACTAGAAAAATTCAGATCACATATAAAAAGTCAACACTATAAAAAGTCAGATCACATATGAGAAGTATACCTAAAAACTAATATCCCTTCTATGTGATCTTCACGTGTTAAGTAATCAGTGTTAGGTTCAACATTTACACTTGGTAAGCCAAAAAAAATAGACTAGAGTCATCATACTTGTCATAGTACTCTTCTTCATCAATAAGATCTGAAATGAACTGTCTTTTCCCATGAAGAATGACATACCAAATTTCTTTTGCAGGATTGTTGATATAGAATAACTATTTTTCCTGTGATGCCATGATGAAGGGTTCATCCTTCTTGTTTGTCCACTCAAAATTCACTATTGTGAAATAGAGTTCGTCAACTATAACTCCTCTATTGTTATCAACCCATTTATGCCTAAATAATGGAACTCTAAACTCTCTGTAGTCAATTTCCCATATGTCTTCAATGACTATGTAATAAGACATCTTTCCTTCACATGGACTCTTATCCTTGGCATTAGAAAAATACAATGAAGACACCTGAAGGGATAACCCACAATTTTGGATGACACTTTTATCATGTTGGAGCTTTGTGTAGTATAAAAATTCATTTATGTCAAACCCTTCGTAACCTGTAACATGGGTCTTTGGCTTATACGTGAACCATTTGATAGTTTCTGTAACATTATTTAGTGTTTGAGATAGTTGATTGAATACTTCCTATTCAAACTGCCTAATAAATGCCTGATTATTCTCTCTAGCAAGCCACATTGAACTGGATCAAGGACAGATTCTCTTAAGCTATTTGGTGTATTTGGTGATCTAAATACCTACATTGCCAATGTTGTGTAAAATATACAAGTGTGCTTGTTCCCACTGCTCACGATAGATATTTATCTGTCATTCTCCCAAAATACCTTTGGAGGAATAAACATCAGGGGTTCACAACATTAATAGTAGTTTCGTCGCAACTCAAAAAGTCATTGTAAAAGTCCATAACCTCCCTAGCAATATAGCCCTCAATGATACTCCCTTTAGGGCGACAATGGTTTCAAACATCACCTTTAAAAATACTCATGTACCACTCAAAATAATACATCTATTGCAAGAAAAATGGACCCAACATTCTCACTTCCCTACTCAAATGGACAACTAGATGTACCATGATATCAAAGATTGAAGGGGGAAATATTTCTCAAGTTGACACAGGGTAACAAACACTTCCTCTTGCAACTTATCTAGAGTCTTAGAATCAATTACTTTTTTATATAGAGTGTTGAAGAAGAAGCTAAGCTTAGTGATTGCAAACCTTACATGATTTGGAAGGATAGATTGAATAGCCATAGACAATATATGTTACAGTAGAGTGTGACAATCATGAGATTTAAGATCTATCAGCTTCAGATCCTTCATTGATACCAATCAATGGATATTGGCCGAGTATCCCTATGGCAACTTAAAATTATGCAAGCACTCGTAAAAAGTTCTCTTCTCCTTTGTAGACAAGGTCTAACAAGAAGGAGGTAGATATGTGTGGTGACCTTTGGTAACTTCTTTTGTTAATTATTTCCTTATATCCATTTCATGTAAGTCCATTACGGATTTGATGCTATCTTTAGTCTTACTAGGTATATTCAACAGAGTGCCAATTAACGCTTACACAAACATTTTTCTCAATATATATGATATTAATACAATGTCGAACTATCAAAGAACTCCAATAAGGAAGATTCTAGAATATCGACCTCTTTTTCAATAAAGACTTTTCACCTATGGCAGTAGTACACCATCTCTTACCAAAATGATTTGCAATGTTGTTCACTCTTGCATAAACATCCTTCCCTAACATAAGTTTAGGGGCACTCCATTCCTCAATTGAGCCATTCAATGTTTTGTGCAACTTTTGATAAGGATAAACATTTGATACAAACCTTCAATGACCAAGATATACAATCTTACCGTCATGTTTTAGTCTGATAGAATATGTATTTTCCTCACATATATGACATGTCTTGGATCCTTTGACACTATAGCTAGACAAGTTCCCATAACCAGAAAAGTCATTACTAGTGTAAAATATCATAGCACATAAATTAAACATATCTCGACACAAAGCATTGTAAGTCATCCCACCTTCTTCCCATAGTTTCTTTAGGTTCATCAATCATAGGTTCAATGTAAACATTAATATCAATGTCAGGTTATTTGGGGGCTGATATCAGCAATGACAACATGTCATACTTATTCTTCATACACAACCATGGAGGAAGATTGTATACAACAAGCATAACATGCCAACTACTATGTTAGTTGCTTAATGTTTCATGTGGGTTCATCCCATCACTACAAATTCCAAGTCTTAAATTCCAAGCTTCTACGCCAAAGTTAGGATACAATTAATCAATCTTTTTCCATTGCATGGAATCACGCATGTGTAGATACCATAGTTGTTTTTCTTTACCTCTGCATGCAAAGATAAATTTTGTGCATCAACAACATTAGCAAATAAGTGTTGAAATCAGGGTATTATAGGCACATACCACATCAACTTGGCAGGAGACTCGATTTTAGTCTTACCCCATGTCATCCTTTTGTACCTAGACACCTCGCATTTTGAACTTTCTTTTAGATTGTTATAGTCCTTTTAAAACAACACACAGTCATTTGGGCATGGATCGGATCGTTGACCGGCCGGGAGGGCAACCACCTCTCTCTATATAAGATTAGCCTCCATTTCTATAGGGCACAACATCTTTTTTATTTCATATGTTGAGATTAGAAGCTCGTTGCCTATAGAGAGAATTTCTTTCAACAAAGACAACAGAGAAGTGAAGCTTTTGTCATTCCATCTATTGTTAGCCTTCAGAGTGTACAATCTCAACACAATTCTCAACTTCGTAAACTTAGTACCACCTAAGTATGACAGTTTTTTAGTACCATGAACATCATTTCTAAATAAGGGAGGTGGGTCTATAACATTTAGCCCGCAACTATCTAACATCACATCAACTATGTCTGTTGGAATTGGTTCATTCTCATCAAAATCATAAACCATTTCTTCTTAGACACAACTACCACTACCCAACATCTACTGATCTAATATTGTGAATCTCTCCATGCCAGTATCATTATGTATAGCCCTATATAATATAATTGCACATGACATGATCTTTGATCGTATCAACTGTGTCAACTTTTAGGTTGTTGCTAACATTCCCACAGGGGTAATAGAATCTACTTCTAGGTTGTTTTCTACGTTCCTCTATAAATCTTACAAACTCATTGAGACCATTAATAAACTCTAGATTGCAGTTATTTGTTTTAGACATCTATAATCTATCCATTTATATATGATCAGATGGGAGACAAGTAGCTCATTATATTCTAGCTAGTAAGTTAATTTAAAAAAAGTATGTTTGAATAATTGAGCCCTAATCATCTAGTGGCATTCAAATTCATGAATGTGTACCACCTATATCGTCCTTGAGCACTTCATCTGACTAGTAAGTGTATAATGCATGTTTGATTTTAATAAATTTCATCAACATTTCCCCACAGTTCTTCACGTACACTGATGTTGATGGGAAAATACCCTCCTACATATGTACCCAGAGAACAAAGAGGAAATGTTGATGAAATTTATTGAAATGGAACACACATTATACATACATCCTAAGTGAGATGAAGTGATCAAGAACAATATCAAATCGGGGACTATCCAAGGTATACTCCTAATGAGTAAATCTCATACGGGTTTCTAGGCCAACGACATGACTTAGAAATTAGGGTTTATAATCTTTTTATTCGATATCTCGTATATGTATTTAAGATTTACAAATAAATTTTATCACAATCTAATTAAAACTAGGGCAATTACATATTAGGGTTCACAAATAAATTTCAATTCTAATAAAAATACATAGTTACATACATACATTTTCATCACTATCATATAATTCATCAAAATCTAAAATCTAGGCGAACATCATATTAGGATTACATACAATTTTCAATAATAATAAAAATATAGTTATATATATGCATTTTCATCACAATCATACAATTCATATTGTCCACATTATCCCCTAATTTGAATAATCACAACATTACAAATGCAAAACCCTAACTTGGACATTTAAAAGTTGATAGGATAGCAACTTGAATGACATCTCACCCGCATAATGGTCGTGTTATCCATGAAGTTATCATGAATCACCAAACCAACCAGTAGAAATCTGTAGATGCAAAAAAAGTAGAAAAATACCTACCTTGCCGGATGGAAGAGAGAGCAGCAGCAGCGGCGATGAGGAGGAGCACTGAGAAGCAGCAAAGAGGACAAGTGACGTCAATAGAGGCGTGGAGGAGATGTGACAAGGAGGACCAGAAGCTAGAGGAGGAGCGACGTTGGTAGATTTGTGCTTGAAGCAGCACTGGATGAAGGAGGAGCAACAACTATGGAGGTGGTCAGTGGACATGCTAGAGTCATTAGAGGGGGTGAATAGAAATCATCAGAGAAGTGGCAGAATAGGGCATCGATGGTGGAGGTGGTAGAGGGAAATTGTCAGAATGAGTATTTCCAAAGAAATGTGGGTAGGGGGAAAGAGGGGGAGAGGGTTCTTGTAGGATTAAGTAAGATTTATCCCCCCGGTTATCAATATAACTGACGCTCTAGGATTTAGTTCATCAGGTGAAGACAAACAATCGTCAGCAAAACAAAAAAATTCTCAATAGTTTTCTAAAATAGACTGACGCCTAATCTCAGTCCTTTACACAACTTTTCTCGACAGTTATGGTTAGTGAAACCGATGAGAAAGATCAAGTGGGAGTGGGTAAAATTTTGCGGGACACATGGCGCGAACATTTTTCTCGTTGGTTGTTGTGGAAAAAATCGAAAAAAAACTCCAATTATTTCTTGGGAGAGAGCTGGTGTGTGCACATCTTTATCATGTCATATTTTTAAAAAAGAATCGACGATGTATGGTTTTTGGAGGCAAATGAAATGCTCGCCAAAATTTTGTGCAAAATTTTATTTTTGCATGTGATATATATCATCGAATTTTTTGAGAAGAAATTGACGAAAAGAAAAGTGCAGCCCGCATTTGCTCAGCTGGTCAAACTGTTGCGGTTATCTACTTAAAACCACCACTATAGATATTACAGTCTATTTTCCTTCAAAAAAGAACCAACGCAATATGCCAAATATGTAGTAGTGATGTTTCTATTTTCTCATTGGCTAATAAACTATGTCAATTGTCCACAATTGATATCATAGAGTTAGAAGCTAATCCATCCAAGGAGGAAGTGAAGGAGTCCGTGTTTGAGATGGGGAGGTTGAAATCCCTGAGCCCATATGGCTTGCTGACAGTGTTCTACCAAGACCACTGGGACATATTTGGTGATCCCATCATCAACTATGTCATGAAGGCTTTTTAGGAAGAAGGATTATCAAGGAGTATTGCTCATGCTTTGATGCTTGTCATTCCCAAGGTGGACAACCTAGAAAGACATAGTCAAATACAACCTTTAAGCCCGTGCAACATCATGTATGAAGTTATTATGAAAGTTATTGCTACCATATGGAGGAATATTATGCCAAACTTGATCTATGAGGTGAAATCTACCTTTGAGAAGGGAAGAAAAATTAAAAATAATATTGTGATGGTTCAAGAGGTGGTTGATATTATGAGAAAAAGGAAGAAATGCAAGGGTCTTATGGCAATGAAAGTGGATTTAGAGAAACCATATGATAAGCTTAGTTGAAGTTTTATCAGATAGACATTGATAGAGGATATGATTCTTGATAAGATGTCGAACTTGATTATGTCAACTTCACTTTGAGATAAGGATAATTCAGCATTCTGCAGAAAGAGTCCTAGACTAGAACTATCTTCCCTAATAAAGGAGTGTGGTAGGGTGACCACCTCTCTCCTTACATTTTTATCCTGTGCATGGAAATACTATCTCAGCTGATAAATTATTATGTTGAGATGGGTTCTTAAAAGCCAATCTCGATGTCTAGGGGTGGGCCTAAACTATCTCACTTATTCTTTATGGATGATATGCTTTTGTTCAATGAATCATGTGAAACTCAAATGAAGAATATTATTAAGTGTTTGACGAAGATTGAGACTAGTTATAGTCAAGTTATGTTGAAGGAAAAATCCAATTTTTTTCTCTACCAATGTCTCACAAGAAACTAGGAAAAGGATATGTCAGAAAGAGGGCCTAATATGCACTGAGGATCACTCAAAGTAGAGACGACAAGAGCACATATGCCTTTATTATTAACAAAATGAAAGCCAATCTAAGTGCTTGAAAAGGTAAGTATTTGTCCTTGGAAGGAAGGGTAAATTTGCCAAATAGTGTCCTTTTCTAGATTCCCTATTATTTTATGCAATCAACTAAACTTCCTGGTAGTATAGGTGACAAAGTTGATTCACTTATTCATGCCTTCATTTGGGGAGAAAAATAAGAGAAGAGATGCATTCATCTCATTCCTTGGGATATAGTGTGTTTACCAAAGGATAAAGGTGGGTTGGTTTCAGGTCTGTTACTGAGATGAACACTAATTTCATTATGAAAATTGGGTGGAAGTTTTTTTATCTAATGATGAATCCTTATGGATTAAAGTCTAAGAGGTAAATATTATAGGGATAAAAAAAATTGATGGGTGTTACACATGCTAAAGGATCTGCATTATGGAGGGTATTAATGGGTGTTAAGGATCTTATGAGGAAGGGACTATGTTGGAATGTGGGAAATGGTAAATCAATAAAGTTTTAGTTGGACCCGTGGGTACAAGAGGGTCTTAACTTAGTTTACCTTTGTCAAGGTAATTTGACAGAGT
This sequence comes from Alisma plantago-aquatica, assembly GCA_963693085.1. NCBI lineage: Eukaryota > Viridiplantae > Streptophyta > Magnoliopsida > Alismatales > Alismataceae > Alisma > Alisma plantago-aquatica. Next base: position 1,819,391,755 of record OY856409.1, on the reverse strand, counting down.
AAGAATTGAGTTACAATGTAAATGAGTATGCTGATAATGAAAATTGGTGGTGGGGCAATATTCAAGTATATCTGCGTACGAGTGTCCTTCTGAAAGTTACAGGGATCAAGGCACCTAGGATAGGAGGTAAAGAGGATAAAATGTTTTGGGCTCATGATATTAACTGAAGGTTTACTATAGCCTCAACTTTTGATGAGATCATCGAAAATATTGATCAAATACTAATATAGTATGGAGGAATATATGCATTGGGTGGTGATGCATGAGAAAATTATGATGGATAAGCAAAGGAAGATAACGGGACATACTGTGAATTCCCTATTTGTTTAAATGGCATTGAGAGTTGTATATATTGGTATGTATGCCCAAAGAGCCAATCATATGATGATTGGGATATGGAAGTAGATACCTAATTTGGTAATAATAAATGTAATCTTCCAAATTATTTTGTATATTTAGTTATGAGATAATGAATAACATAATAAATGTGTAGAGAATGATATTACTCAATGAGGTATGTCTTCAAGTACGTGACTTGGAAGAATGAGATCATACAAATGTTAAGAGTGCATATATACATTCTCATTATGTCCCTGATCAGTTTTTATTGTGGAAGGTTGATAGATAACAATAGCACATAAGATTAGAGCGTGAGTTGGTTGATGACTAAATCTCATTAGTCATGATACGGCAATATCAAACCAAGCACACAGATACATGTTAGAGAATAGCGTATCGGACAGACCCAATGTGAGACTGACACATGGAGGCCATCCTCATGGAATTCATAGTCAGCTCTCAAAGTGATGGTGGTGGTTGTGGTTCTTAGACCTAAAATCACTGCACTCATCACATGTCATTGGGTACACTTTGACATCATAAAACACAGTCCTGAATCATGGGTTGTTATAACGGTGATGATTGGGTCACTTGGACACATGGGGAATGACTATGAGTGATAGAAATGGGATTTGTCCCTCCTATAAGAGTATGATATCCACGACCTCTTGATTTGTGAGACTTAGAGAAGTATGGCCATACGCATGTGAGTCAATATGTGATATTGAGCTTACATATATCTCATGCAGTCTCCTCTGGTTCAAGGAACAAGATTGAATAATAATGAAGATGACTACTCCATGCCTGTCTTTTAATATGGATATCAGTGACAAAGGAACTATACACGCATTGTAACACCATACACAAATTGTAGGTTGATGTTTCTCCTCAACTTTCCAATCACTTGGGTAGAAATGATGTGTGACTAGGTGTTGTTCATTGCTTGTGATGTCATAAGCTATTTATCGACATTCATTGCCAACGTGATGTGGGACCTATAGGGTCACACACATAGGAACTCATCTAGATGAGGAGTTTGATCTTGAATGATGACTAAATTTATTACTAAAGTTTTAAGGTATTTCAATTCACGCAATGGATCAATTGACTAGACTTCCAAATGACCAGTTCAAGTGTTGAGACTGATGTTTGGAGTGTTATGATGATTATATCAAACATTGGTTGGAATTCTACCTAACCTGGGCTGCCTGTCTCGCTTGTGTGAAATAAGTGTCTAGCTTGGTGCGAGACACCTACCTCAATTGCACTAAATGGCAGTCTCAGGGGTGCAATTCGATTGCATCAAGGATTGGTGTTGACGTCAAGTTGAGAAATAATTGGAATTGAATTGCCAACATATGTTCAAAACTGGAGACTACAGAATGACCATCGCTTAGAGAAATGACCAATTTTCTTAGTGAAATGATTGTCTCATGCACGGGATGACCGTTTCGGTGCACACAGGATGTGAAACTTTCAAAATTGTTGCAAAAATTCGAGATCTTCTGGTCCTTTCCACTCCAACTTTAGTCCCATATTGACTGTGGACTGGGAACCCTGACCCTAACCCCTCCTATTATAGAGGGGTACAAGGGGCTTCTCAGAAAACAACTAGAGAATAGACAATTGAGAATTAGTTGCTCTGACAATTGTTGTCCTCTCTAGTTGTGGTAACCATGAGAGCCCAGGCAAGTCCTACCTGACTTGCCTAGATGAATATGTGCTAATAAAGCAAGTCAAGGTATAAAATTCACATTAGATGGAAAAAATGCCTGAAACGAGGATGAAGTAAGAAGACAAATGAGAATGAATAATGAATAAATAAGATGGAACCTAAGTTAATCTCAGACCAACCCATGAGTATAAGAAAGTATAAAGTGTAAACCTCATGATATGTGAAAGGAAACAAGGGAGATGATCCATGCTTAATAAATAATATGTAAAGAAAAATTATCCTCTTCATGATGTAAAGATGAAAAATGTGGTAAAATAAGGAAATCTTCGTGAACATGAAAGAGCAATAATCAAAGAAGGGAGTAATGACACGTAATCATCTCTACAATTTCTATGCTCATTGTAAGGAAACCAAGATGAGACAAGTTAAAATGGCACATGAACAGTTGAAAACTTGTGACATAATCAAAGAAAGTGATAATCCCTTCACCTTGATAAGCAAACTTTGGGTAATGATGTAGTGATAAGAGGAATACGTTCCCTTATGTTGTATCCTTTCAAGGATGTGGCAGTCAAGTGGGTCTTATGTCACTTGATGTACATAGTTTAGAAGTGATCTTGAGATGGGTACTCTGGTAAGTATTATTTGGTCTATGGTTTTTGTTCCAAGATAGGGATTTGTGATAGGAGATGTCTCAAGATGAAAGAGAGATCCTAATTGACATGTTTGGTTTAGGTAAAAACAACATAAGATGGTTGTTATAAGGATATGATGAGTTTCTAACACATGTAATGGATACTAAGCTAAGGAATCCTAGTGTCCAAGTAGTACTAGTTGTATGGGAAAGTGAGAGAATGTTGGTGTTTGGTTACCGGAAAAGGTTGAGTTGGGATCAATCTGGTTGCAAGTACCTAACCTATAATATAGATATCACATGTCAGGGTATTATGCTCCACATAAATGTAACATTAACAAGGATGCATAGGTTGAAGAGAAAGTTGCAAGATATTCTTGGGTAAATTTCATCAAATTGAGTATAATCCCTTGGAGTACTCCTATCAAGATTGCAAGTAAGGAAGGTTCCAAGAAGTTTGTACTTTGTCTATAGATGGATAAGTAGGGTTTCAACTTCCTATCTAAGTCAATTAAAGTGACATATACCATCTTGAGCTATCGTTGACATAGTTTTTCTTGGATAAGTGGCATCTTCTTATGATAGGATGATGTGCAGTTGAGAATGAGTATGTTGGTAAGATAGTTGGTAGAAGTAAGACTTGTGTTGAGTAAGAAGATCAGAGTGTCACAGTAGAAGCATGATAGGTTTTGTAGTCCCAGGTAAGTGACATAACATATCTCTAGTCTTTTCTTTGGAAGAGACATCTTGAGGTTTGAGGAGGGTATGGTAGATTCCCCAAATCAAGAATCTTATCATACGATGTTATAAGTTGAGTATGTGTCCTATGCAGTAGATACCGTGATGACCTTGGATGAAAGAATAATATGTTGGTCAAAGTCTTGTGACATCACCCTAACATCAAGGAACTGTGTGGATGTTTGAAAGTATGATGTATGAGTAGTATGCATCTCCTTTCACCTGGGATTTTGGGGGAAAAATCCTCATTAGGGGTTTATGGCTTGTAAGGACCCTAACCTGGGTTTTTGGCTAACCCTATTTGTTTTTCTTAAGTAAGTTGCTTATAACTTTAATCTAATCCTTTTAGGTGTTTTGTAATCATGTGACTTGCTTATGTTTCAAATTTGACCCTATTTGAATGTTGTTTGAGCAACATTTGCCTATTTTGGACCAAAGTGCAATTTACCCAAGATGAGGGGTTATCTTACAATATGTCACATGATGATTGTGCCCTTAGTACTTTAGAATCATAAGAGAGATAATGATTCTATGTGGCACCTTGTGGAAATCCTGAGTTCCAAGTTGAGTTTGTGTGGTTGATGCTTGTATTTTATGTGCTAGTTTTGGTGTAAATTGAAATTTACCTAAAGTGAAGGGCTAACATGAAATGTACCATATCTAGAGTGTTCCTCCCCTCTCGCATCATTTATAAGAGAGAGGAAGAGGTGGGTACCTTTTCTGTATCTTGGTTGTGTGGCAACATCTTTGGTGATATATGGAGCACATGAGTGAGATGTGATGGGCAATCTCGGGTTAGAGAACCTTGGAGAGGCTGCCTATCAGTTTGTGGGTGTGTAGGGTTGTGCCCTATTAGTTTATGAAGTGTATAGGGTTGTTCTCTATCAGTTTGTGAGTGTGTGGGGTTGTTCCCTATCGGTTTGTGAGTAGGTAGAGTATACTCTATCGGTTTATGAGTATGTTGGGTTTTACCATATCGGTTTGTGAAGGGTGTAGAGATTTGGCATATCGGCCATGATCTTGGAAGGAGACATATAGGATGAGATCTAGCCTTGATCATATCACCATTCCTTGCATGTTGTTGCATGTGCCTCTTTTCTCGTGGACAAGTGTCGCCTAAGCTGCTAAGGTGATGACACCTCTTCATTGATCTCTCTTTTTTCCCTCAACTATATAACCCTCTCCTCCTTCACACAAGTAAACCCTTTCATCCATCCTTGTTCCTCTCTTCTTGGTGTATGAGCTTGGAAGCTTAAGGATCTATAGTAAGTTTCCATGGAGCTTGGAAGATCAAGTTCCTTGCTGATGGTGATTCTTGGTTCAACTTCCATCTTGGTGAGTTATGTTTCTTTGATGGCCATTCCTTTGAGGTCTCTTCTTCATCTTCTTCTTCCTCTCTCCACCATGGATCATACCTTGGATTAAGGTTTACTAGGAAGTGGTTCTCTCTCCTTCTTTCCTTTCTTCTTGAGCTATCATAACCATGGCATCTTCTTCTTCTTTCTTGAGGTAATGTTGAAATCGAGTTGGTACTCTTGATGGATCATCTTCAAGTTGAGGAACATGTGCTTTGGAGATTTGATCATGGAAGATTGTACTCTTGATGAAGACCTTCTTGAGGTGGGTTATATAACTCAACCTCCTTTGTTATTATCACTCTTTATATGCTTAAGTTGTTCTTCATCTCTAGATCATGAGCCTCTTATTTATTAGTAGTTAGTGTTTTGTTTTGAGGACTTTTTTGATGAAAGAACTCTATTTAAGTTGCTTCCCATGTCTTACTCTTGCTTGCATTTATTAGTAGATGGACTAGTGATCGATTTCCTCAGGTTGAAAATGAATAAGTCGACACTTAGATGGTCAATGGTCATCATGACTTATGACGCTTAAACCACCACAACATGCTACAAGTCGTCACGACTTGGGAGTGCTTAGGCCGATAGGTTGGAAGGATGCTAAACTGTGATGCCCTAGGGATGCCTAAACTGATATGATGGCTAGGACTTCATGCCTTGATAAGATTAACTTGTTATGACCTATAGGCACCTAAACTGATATATGTTGTTAAACCAATAAGCTTGATGATTGCTACCCGACATGCCCTAGATGGGGTTAAGCCAATATGCCTTGCTAGCTCGTCATGACCATGAGGACATCTTGTATGAGATGGTCTATTTGAGTGTTAAGTCATGACGCCCTTGATGGTACAAGAGGACGACATGACCTAACCCTAACCCTAAGAAACCCGTCACACTATGCGTTGCCCGTCACACCCTAAGGGTGGCAATGACCATCACACCCTCAAGATTTGATGCCCGACACACCTTCAAGATTTGATGCCCGACACACCTTTAAAAGGGGTTTCCCATCACACTTTCAAGGAGCTAAACTGATACATCCCTTGTGTGGATAATTCGACATCTCAAGTGTAGCTAAAATGTCACCCCTTATGTGTAGTGAACCCTACATGATTGGACAATATGGTTACAGCACAAGAGGGTCTAAACTGACACCTTTGGTTGATGAGGTGAAACTGTGAAACCAATATCTCATGACGAGGATTGAAGGGTATGCTTGGATACTCCATGATGTACACATATAATCAATGTGTGATATAGAAGAGTGTTGTTTTGGATAATGTATAAGTAATGCTAATTGCTTCTCCTAAACCTAGTGCACCATTGGATGATGTTACTATGAGTGGTCCATCTTTAACCAAAGAGCGTATCCCTAAACTCTTCAACAATGTGGGAATTAATGGATGTAGGATTCAATACTTGCATATCCAAATGAAAACTTTAATCATGGAATAATATGACCCATGTGCTCATCTTAATGAAAGTTTATAATCCATGGCAAGTGTCAACTATATTTCCTTTTCATATAATCTTAACTTGTGGAGTGAGGCTAATGACACAACTGTGTGAAGATATATGTGATGGTGATGATAATACTTGTTGGAATAAAGGTGACAACATTTGTGTAGAAATCATATAAACAAGTCTAATGACCTTATAGGAGCCTTGTGGATAGTTTGAAGTGAAACCCTCCAATTATGTAGCCTAAGATTCAACTCTCCTTATTATGATATGTGGTCAATGATTTGTAAGGTAATAATGTGTGGGTCACCTAATGTTGAAACAACATATTGGTGTAATGGTCAATATGTTATTATAATGCACTGTTGTAACCCACACATAACTCAAAGAAGATGATACACATATGAATTTATGAAAGGGTGATACCTGGTACTGATGATATGATGATTGATTCATATATAACTAATATTTTTCAAACCCTAATCAGTTTTAAGAAAGTAGGAATTGGAGTAATTAGGATTTGGTGGTGTAACCATGAGGTAAAACCCTAATTGGCTGTATGTGAAGAGCATTGACTCTAATTCTAAGAGTAGGTCAAATTATTGAATGTGTGTGAATAGAAAGAATGATATTTTTCTCTCTCTTAATTACATGGCTTTAGCCTGGTAAGTTGATTGGGGGTTAGAACTTGTGAGTACCATGAAGGTGGTTAAATAATATTAAGCTTTGGCTATGATCTGGATAAGGGAATATGGGAAGTATAAATATGTGAATGTGCATAATTGTCTAATTCTTAACCTTCTACACTCCAATTTAAGGAAGGTAGTGAATGTCAGAGATTTAAGATAGAATGATTCTTGAGAACCTTATGAGAAATCAGCATGAAGTCTAACCCTGAATTAGTAATCTTATGATGGATTGCTTACTTTAGTAAAAGGTGTTTAATATGCTTTAACATATTCTCTCTCTGAACATAATGGCTAATGTTTGTTGTTGCAAGCACATGTGATGTGGTATGAGTAATGCTTATATGCTCAATTAGGCATGATGAGATAACCATGAATCATAAGTGTGATGTGGTGGGTCTTAGGACCTGGTAAAGGTTTAGATCCTGGTTGAGGTGACATCCTCTGGTGCTAGAATGAGGGATTGATATCCCCTCATAATATGTTGATGATGATAGCCTTGTGGATGATAGTGATATAGTGTTATGAGATGATGGGAATCAGTTTGAAGTGTAAACAATGATATTTGCTATTGTAATACTATGCACCTTTCTTTTGAAGGATTTATTTATGGTTTGTACATTGTAACTTGATTGATGCTAAAAGACACTTTAATTGGTCTAATTAATCAAGTGGAATCTAATCATGTAGTCTTCCCTCTACCATAGATCCATTCAATGTCAGCATTTGTTGGATGGTGAAATGAGTTTAACTCAGCATATATTTTTGAGTATGCAGGGTGCAAGTCGAGTATTCCCTTGCATCCTTAGTATCAGGTTGTGTGAGGCGGTCATGCATGAGCTGATCTCGGTGTGATATGGATGGCCATGCGTAAGCCAATCCTCCTTTTAAGAATGACCATGCGTGATCCTGTTCTCCTAGCGTCGTTTCATGTACCACGGTGGGCTAGATGTTATATGGGTGGCCATGTGTGAGCCAACACCTTTGATGTGACTGTATGTCAGTTGTGCAGTTGACTGCTATGTCTGTCCGATGTTTCTCTCATGCTGATCGGGAGGTATGGGAAGGTCATAGATTCTGACTCTTCCATTGACCTTGTGTGGCACTGATTTTGACTTAACAGTAGTCAGTTAAATTTGGGTGGTATGACTCAAATTATCAGGGTGTAATGAATATGTAATCAACAGTGTAGTGTACATGTATATGATCAAACACGGAAACATTGGATGAAGCCTTGTCTTACTTTTTGTATTGTTTAGTTTATAATAGTTATACATGTTCTTCATATTCTTTTTTCAATTATTAACTGCTCAATTTACTTCACACATGAGATATATGTCCTTTAGTTAATTCTGTTCAATCTGCTTAGTATGTTAATCGCCCAGCTTAGTTATCTGTGATAATAATAGAGTTGGCAGAGAGTTATCTATCTCATTGGGACTGTTGTCTCACCCCATTGGTAAAAAATCTTTTAGGTGGATGTGCATGCCAAGTTAATGATCAGATAGATGAGGATGTATATATACATATATATGTATATACATACATATATATATATATATGTATGTATATATACATATATATATGTATGTATATATATACATATAAATATGTTATATATATATATATATATATATATATATATATATATATATATATATGAGGAGGAACTACACCTGGTAGATCATGGTATATGATAGAGTCTAGTAATAAATTTATATGTGTCGTCCATGTACACTCAGGTCCTTGGGGTGTTCTTGAAGTGTTTTGTAGACATGATGATCAACATGTGGTTTTTGGCTTGTGTGCCTTTGGTGATATGTATATATATGTGGAATTGTTATCTTATGTAATAGGTTGGTTGGAATATGATGATGTAGCACCTTGAATATATGTTATGAAATGTAAGTATTGGCTCTTGTGTAATAATTCTCAGCTCTTAGTGCTTGTTGCAAATCAATTTTAATTTCATGTGATTTTCAGTAATCCACTGTTAATGGTTGATGATTGTTTAAGTTTTGAGTAATCTCACTTTATGTGACAACGAGTGTCATAGCAGGAGTCCTTTGGCTGCTACTAGTAAAACAACATCAACTCGCAGTCTGTGGCGAGATCAGAGGATCCAATGCGCAGCTGTCCAAGTCTGATGTCTGTGGAGGAGCAGTCAGACGAGTCCCGGTGCAACTAGGAGCTGCATTGACACTATCCAAGACAGTGTGTACATCTACATCGATGAGGATTGTCACTAGACTTGCTTTAGGACCAGGTATATCTTCATGAAACTATCATTCTCATTGCATAATTTTTGATGCATTCTTCTAGTTATTGGGAAATATGTCAGTAAAAGTTTTGTTTTCACTACCTATCTGATGTCGTATTTCCCTACAGTGGTATTAGATCTATGTCAATTAATTATGTTTTGAGATAATTGATATGATCTGATTTTTTATTTTACCATTTTTATTTATTGCATATGCTGCAAATATTTAAATTGGTTGATGTGCACGTCCATCTAAATCACCACATAAGAACCCAAACTATATATATTTATATATATATATATGCAATTTACATGTGTCACCATAAAATTAGTTTTGATGGTGGATGTGAAGCATGGTTATGGCCAAAACCCTAGATATGTGTGTGCATGGTTGTGGTTATTTATTCATGTTGTTAATCGGTCTACGTACCAAGCCTCTCTCTCCATTCTAAATGTAAATTAATGCGCTTCTTCCTATTTTCCCTCGAATGTAACTCGAGGTTTTCCCCATATACAATGTAATAAGAAATAGAATAGTTTTAATTTGTGTTTCAATGTGAAATGAAGATCTACACAAAAGCAAAATGAGTGTCTCGTGAGATCACCTGATCGACTGGAGGACCAAGGAGGCCAGATGATAGGAGGATAAACCAATCGACTAGTGGCCCAACCAACCGACTGGAGGTGTCTAGAGCAGCTTTGACCTAAGAAATAGATGACCGCTTTAAAAGAGCCCAAGCAAGCAACTAGGAGGCGAGCCGACTGGTTCAAGAGTTGAACCGATCAACCTATATTGGTTTGAGTGCAAGATCTTCACCAACAACATGTTGAATATGATGTGGACCATTGGTGATAATAATTCCTTGTGGCTGCAAGGAATTACATTAGTATGGCCATAACCATCGCTTGTGTGTTTTATTTATTGCATGTTCTCGTGTGTGGTTATAGTATGTATGTGATACATACTATATATGTGGTGATTGGATAAAGTATATGTATTTATACAAACTCCCTCATATATAATACCAAGCCTTAGATGTTTTCCAAAAGTGGTACACATGAAAAGCTTGATCAATCAAGTGTGGGCTCCCCAAGTGAGGTGCGTCGTCTATCTCGTGGAAGTGTGATGGTAGTATTGTTATCGTGTCATCTTTTGGGTTAGGCTTGACTAGTGATTCTTAAAGAGTCTGGACCCAGAGGCATGCAAATGATCATGGCAAGGAGTTGTGAATATCATCTATCCAAGAGTTGCATATGACACAATTGACATGATTGCCTACCTTAATAATTGGTCATGAGCTCTAACATTGGTTGGATATTGATGCAGTTGTTTTGGATCTTGGCCAACTAGAATATTGTATGCTATAATATTCCAAATCAATATTAAGGACTATCAATTCGAATAAAATAGTGAGAGTGGTAGTTTATTAAAGATCTAATTAAGATAATCAAATTTATCAAATCAAACCAAATCAGAAATGTTTTAAAAAATTGCAATATTTCTTTGTAGAATCAAATGTCAAACACATAGATTCAAATTGCGATAAGTCCTCACGAAGGAAAAAATGGGATAAAGTTCCACAATTGGTTAAGGACTTTGATAAATGTTCTCATTAATGAGTGAAAGCTCTATGTCTTTGATAGACCAACGCTGGAGGAGCCCGCTCCAAATGTGCCTAAGGTTAAATGGATGCTTATTGGAAGAATTCCAATGATTCGATAGACATCATAATATCTAATGCTCTGTTGTATGAACTATGAGTTGTATGAACAACATGAAAACATGGACATTCTCGAGTTGGAAACACATCTTAAGAATCATGTAAAGAAAAGAAGGTATAATATCTCCAAAGCTCTAGTTGAGTGCAAATTGACAAAGGGAGATCCAATATAACCCCATGTGCTCAATATGATTGGATATGTGGAATGATTGAGATTTCTCTTAGGTTAATAGTTGACCATTAATATGATTACGCAAGCATTGCATGAATCATATAGTCAGTTTATCAAATGCTTGGCATGTTGATACCAAGTAGAGAAGAAGAAGGAAAAATATGTGATGATGATAAGTGGAAGTCAGTCCTAGGGCAAAGGCAAGACCAAGAAGTATTTTGAGGCTAAGCTCAAGTCCAAATCTTCCACACTCTAATAATGGAGAAGGGAAAGTGTAAAAGGAATCTGTCTTTTTCACTTAAAGGATAAATAAAATAAAGTGCCACCATTGTCACTTGTCTAGACATTGAAAAGAACTATCCTATTTATAAAAGGTCTCAGGAAGATGGAGATAGAGATCTCTACTTCAGGACCTAAGAAGTAGTAAGCTATAACTGTGTGGAGCAAGGGTTGTTGCCTCTATAGTTGGAAACCGTCATTCATGGGCACATAATAGAATTAATAAATTGCTATTATGTACTTGCCATTGATGAAAACATTATATGTTTTGTATAACAAGAACATTATGATCATTTTAAAGATATGATCTTTTATGGAAATGCCCTATGTCTCGTGAACTATACTTGATAGTTCTAAAGACAAATATGTGTGTGCCACATATACTGAATGACTTGATGAATCAAACAATTGAATACCTATAGCACTGTCATCTAGAGAGCATGAATGAGAAATGCATTTCTAGAATCCATATGATGGTTATCTAGAATCTTTTTCTTATTGAATCAATAGAGACATGCATGTTTTATTTTTTGTGCAATATGACAAAAGCATCTCCACTAAATGTAGTAGGAGATCGACTATTCCATTAGGACTAGTACATACTGATGTATGTAGACCTTTTAGAATGAATGCTAAAGGTAGTTACAAGTACTTCATCATATTTACTGATGCGATCAATAGATATTTGTATTAAATGAAATACAAGTATGAATCTCTTGAAGTGTCCAAAGAGATTATGATGAAGTATGTAATTCACTTGGTAAAGTATTAAGATACATTGATGTGATTAATATTGAAATATTTTAACCAAGAGTTTGAGGACTTTCTGGAGAGACTGTGATAGTGTATCACAATAAACTCCACCTAAAACATATTGATGTGTGAAAAAGAAAGTATCACATCCTGTTAAAATATGGTGAATATTAATCAATAAAATGTAGCTGATCTTATAATTTCTTTTGGGCACATACTTTACACTAAAAATAATGTACCGTATAAATGGTTCAAAAGACATCATATGAGATATGGCATGGGAAGTGTCCCGATATGTCTTTTATAGTGATTAGGATTGAAATCTTGTATAAGAAAATAGTGTCTTAAAAGGCTTAATACACAAATTACATGAATGTTATCTTGTCATTTACTACTTATATTCCAACCCGACAACAAAGTGCTTGTTGAGAGGATGGTTGAATTCCTAAATACAAATTAGTTCCAAAGGAATCCATGGGAGTAAAAGCAGAACTTGAAATGCTCAAGATAAACAAGAAAACATAGAACCTAAAGAGGTAAAATAGGAAAAAGGAGAATCACACATTGTTGTGGAATCTCAAGTTCCTTTTGTAAACAAAGAACTCATAGTTATACTAGAACACGCCTTAAATATGAAAGATTATGATATCTTATAATTCAAAAGGGCGGCAAGTTGATCATATAGATGAGTCAACATCCTACCTAGAAACTATTGAGGGACTAGAATATGAGAAATAGCTTGAGGCCATAAGATCAATGATGGACTCCATGCACACCAACAAGGTATGACCTTGCTGGATCCAACTAAAGGGATAAAACCCATAGGGTGCATTTGGGATTTGTAAGAAGTCCAACATGGAAAGATAGAGAGTGTTGAACATGATGAAGTCTTTTCACCAGTTACCATGGTTAAATCCATCTGAATCATGCTTGTTCTTGTAGCTTAGTAAGATTGGGAGATTTGGCATATGGATGTTAAAATCACATTCCTTAAATGGAATAATTAAAAGGGTGTGTACATGAAACAACCTAAAGGTTTTTAAACCCATTGATGCAAACAAAGTCTATAAGCTACAAAGGTCAATTTGTGGATTGAAGAAAGCATCTCAGAGCTAGAATTTTGTATTTGATAAGACAGTCAAAGGGTTTGACTTGAGTCAGAATGAAGATGGAATATGTGATTACAAAAGATTTAGTAGAAGCATATTTTATATTTCACATAATTATGGGAAATAACATCCTTATCCTGCATATGTTAGAACCTAGAAAGGAAAGTAACTTCTATATAAAGGGTTTAGGCAAAGCTTCCTATGAGATAGGGATCAAGGTCTATAGGGATAGATTTGGAAAGCTTCTTGACCTAAGTAATATCATATGCATTGATAAGTTGTTCAAGGATTCAACATGCAAGACTCAATAAGAGAAAACATGCCAATGATCGATGGAGTTAGTCTCTCAGGAGCCAAGTGTCTCAATTATTATGAAGAATATGAACACATGGATAAATGGCATATGCATTTGCAATTGGATCTGTCTTGAATGTAATGTTATGTACTTATCCCGTTATCTCATATGTATTTGACATGACGAGAAGATATTCGGTTGTCTTGTATGTATTGGACATGATGAGAGGATATCCGATCATCTCATATGTATGTGACATGATGAGAAGACACATATGTACCTACCTAGAAATCTCATATGTATTGGACACGACGAGAAGGTATATGTCAGATACCAGTGAGAGTCACTAGACTACCATAAAGATAATCCTTAGGTGCTTGAGAAGCAATAAAAGGATTGGTTACTTGGTTATGGTAATAAGGAAGAGTTGGATGTAAAGGGTTACATAGATGCAAAATTCTTACAGTTTATGTTTGACATCAAACGAGAACTATAAGCTAGAAAGGGTTCTGAGCTAATGGCAGTTGTTCAAATCTACAAAAGAATCCAAGTATCTCTGTGTTATAAGAACAATAGAGAATATTGTATGGATCAAGAAGTTCATATGGATGAACTTGTTTGAGACTCTGAACCGTTGATGACACAATAGAAATAATGATGACAACAATGGAGCTACTAATTAGGTTGGGAATCTTAGCTAGTATACTACGACACTTACATCTCATACGAGTAGTCATACAATGAAGAGATGTGAAAATTGCAAAATACCGACTTAAAGCAAACACTGCTAAACCCTCTATAAAAGCACTTATGCAGCAGAAGCATGAAGGTCATGTTATATCACTCAGGATAAGATATGTGGGTGATTGTCTTTAAGTGCAAGTGGGAGTCTATTAGTATGTATGCCCAGAGAGCCAATCATATGATGATTGGCATGTGGCAGTAGATACCTAATTTGATAATAATAAATGCAAGCTTCTAATTTATTTTGTATATTTAGTTATGAGATAATGAATAACATAATAAATGTCTAGAGAATGATATTACTCAATGACATGTGTCTTCAAGTACATGACTTGGAAGAATGTGACCATACAGATGTTAAGAGTACATATATACATTCTCATTATGTCCCTGATTGATTGTTGTTTTGGAAGGTTTACAAACAACAATAACACATAACATTAGAGTGTGAGTTGTTAGATGACTGAAACTCATGAGTCATGATAATGGCAATATCAAACCAAGCACACAAATACATGTTATAGAACAGTGTATCAGATAAACCCATCGTGAGACTGACACATGGAAGCCATTGTCACAGAACTAGAATCCCAGTCCCATGAACCAAACGAATACCAAAGCCAATATGTGAAAGTGTGAAATGCTTAGCATAAATGAACAAATAACAAGATAAAGGCACCAACAATAGTCTCAACATTCAACAAGATATATTAAGCAATATTGTTTATTACAAGCTTTCAATTACATATTCAACAGTATAATATTACCAGTCTGCTCATGTATACTAGGGAACCTACAACAAGTACACATGACATAGCTCACCAAGACCATCAACTTCTAGCCATCTCTGAACCTATAAAATATGTGAAGCAAGGCAGGTCAAGCACACGAGGTGTCGAGTACAGGGCTGAAAGATACATATATATAAGCTTTTCATAATTTGAAAATAGTGCAGAAGTAAACGAGAAAGAGTAAACAAGATAAGCTCTTATCAAAATGAGAGCCCATGTTTCATGTCATTTCATTCCAATTATACCATCATATCATGTATTCATAAGGCCTTTGATCAACTTCCCATTGGAAGGATCTGTAAGGGTGCTCAAAATTAGCTAAGCCTTCTATACATGAGGGACCTCCAGGCCATTGCCAAGAGCTAACCCTATTTCAACATTGTATAATGGAGTTTCTATATTATGTTTGTAAGATATAAAACCACAATACGAGACAAACATCGAGTACATACTAGAATACTACATGGCAATATTTGAGCAAGAAAACAAGCATACATATGTATCACATTTCAAGCAAGAAATCCATAGTCATATAATTATTTAAAGCCCATACATGATTCAAAGATTTCATAACCTAACTCATCCTTGACCATCTATCTACAAGCAACACCTGATTAAGCGCAAGATTGCATACATGTATTAGATTCTCATCATTAACCATAACTAGCTTCATTTTAGGGTTTTAGACAACTTAGGTTCCAAGTTTATTATTAGTTCATTTGACAACCTCTTATTGATTTAGGGACCATCATAAGGATGTGGTTTAGGTTTCATATTGTGATAACCTAGATTTTCAGATTCTCAATTTTCAAATTATGTAAGATTCATATATGATATTTTGATCTAGATGTATGGGTGGATACCTAATTGTTATAAAAAGTTTTTATCTAAGATCACGAATATATGCTGATGAGATTTATACACATTCATTATCATTTGGGTACTTATGAGGCTAAGGGATCCTATTTAATAGTCTCGATGAACTCAAGTGAAAATTTGATGAACAACGAGGTTATGAGGATCATAAAAAGTCCATTGGAATTTAGTTGATGAAGATTTAATGATCAATTAAATTTTAGTTGAAGTTGATAGACATTTATAAGGTTAATTTAAGAATTTATTTACATGATCATATGATGGAGTTTTGGCCTCAAGATTTTGTTGATATTGAAATACCATGGAAAATGGGCATACCTACGAGTTTTTATTTAGTATGTTATTTAGATATTTAGGTATGTTGGTGAGACACGTGCTGGATTCATGGGGAACTACCTGCGATCAATTTTTTTTTCTTTTGTTGGTGATTTACAAGTTATGGAATCATCAAAATAGAAGTATACCGGGAATTTATAGTTTAACCATGGTGAGGTGGCTCTCGTGATTATACTTAGTGCACGTAGTATCAGCTAGATTGGTTGTAGTGGTCGACATTTTTGGATCTCAGTAACCTCCTGCGCCAGATATCATCAGGATAGGAAGCAATAAACAGAATCAGGCAGCTTGTTATATATGCCTCTTGATTTGGTATGCCACAATAGGGAGGAGTTCCACGAGGCTACCAGGAGGATCCTGAACGCGCACGCCAAGACCCTTGGCTACCAGCTTGACCTCCTCCTGCTTCTTCTTTTCTCCAACGCTATCGAATCAGATATCACATCAAATCGTGAAGTACTTTACATGGGGCTTAGATCGCGAGAAAGGAGGAGTCGACGTCCTGTGCAGCAGCACTGACGGTGCTGTTCTATCGTAATATTGATCAATAGATAGACCTGGTCCACCTGGATTCTGTAGACCGTGACGTAGTGGCGCTTGGGCAAAAGAGAGGACGAACCTCTAAGGACTGGGGGACAACTGATTGCATTGTAGATCTTCTCCACAGCGGCAGATTGGGTGGAGGAGAGCCCAGCACGTACGCAGCCGTAGGCAGCGACCAAGGTAATCTTGGCCACGGCGACGCTAAGCACTGACTGGCGTAGTGCACGGAATACCGAAGGACGGCAGCGTCACAGAGAACAGAGGAGTTGGTTGTGGAGGGTTCTAGCGAGGGAGAGGAGGACTGTGCATGCACGTCAGCACCTGAGCGGGGCGAGAAAGCCGACGCGAAGAGAAGAGAAGCTGGCGAGCTTCGGGGGCAAGAAACCAGTGGAACTCGTGCAGGACCAGATCTCGGCTATAGAAGAGAGGTCGATGGGGAGAGGAGCACAGCTTGTTTGTCGCTGGAGCAGAGCCCGACGGCGGCACTCGAGGAATCGGGTTGCGGGTGCCGAGCGTCCTGGCGTTTCACGCGAGAGGGAGGAAAGGAAGTTCTGAATCGGTCCAAGTCCTCAAATCTGATGTGAACCGGATATTGGCACCTAACCGGATCTGCTGAACCACGACTGAGTGTGAGTCCAGGAGCCATGAGCCACGGCCTCCCTAGATCCACGTGGAACATCCTGATTGGCTTAGAAGGTAAATACTTTACGTAATGTGCAAATATTTGAAATAGGTTTAAAAATAGCTCCATTGGCCAATAAATTCCCCAAAAATACCCCCAGACTTGGAAAAATGTCCTCTACATTACTGGACCCTTAGATCAGACATTTGATTAACAAATAATGACGATATTTAATATAGATGATAATACTTCTTTTTAGATCATATTATTGGTATAATTAGGATATCATGGAAATTAAATCTGAGAAAAATATTACTGAACCCTAGTATGTTGTGGAAACCAAATATGAACTCAAATTTGATTATTATGCCAAAATAAAAGGTCATTTCTCATTAAAACCCAATTTCATGTTTGTAATCTCATTTTAATTCTAGAAAATAGACCACTCATTAGAAAATTAAAAAAATTGGACCAGAAATGACACCCTAGTCAGTAGAAAAATATCAAACACAAGTTTAGATCAGTTTGAACCAAGGTTTGGCCTAAACCCTAATTTGGACTTAAAATACCAAGAATATGGTGTACATATATTAATGATGATTAATTTCTTTAAATCAGGTGCTGACCAGTTTATCTAGATGACCATGGATGTATAAGAAATCTTTGAACTTAGGTACGTGGGTTTTATTAAGTATAAGACTAGTTTTCATGAATGCATAATGATATGATGTACTTTGGATGCTTGTGTTTGCATATCAATTCTTGGATGTGTATTAGTAGTATATGCTCTGCAAAATATTAAAGAACACAAAAAAAGAATATAGATGGTTTCTAGCTACTAAGTGGACATTAGCTCTCTCTCTCCCTCAATCCTCTCTCTCTTCCTCTAAATATAAGGTCAGAACTCGGTCCCCGTAGCCCAAGGGGCGGGGAAAAATGAAGTGCAACATCTCTCTCTGTCCTCTAAATATAAGGTCAGCACTCGGTCCCCATAGCCAAGGGGCGGGGAAAAATGAAGTGCGACACCACTTAGTAGTACAAACGCATCAAAAGGCATCTAAAAATATGTGTTTACCTGATTATCGCTTTAAATAATGTTTTCTTTTACTCTTTCTTTCTCAAGATTATTTCAATTATGCAAGCATATTAGTATGTATCTTTCTACCCACGTGCACAACACCTTGTGTGTTGATTCGTTGTTTCACATATGTTTTAGGTTCAGAGATAGCGTGGGATAAAAGATGTGAAGTGAGCACTGTTCAGGTTGTACCTATTGTGTAGATCCTAGTTAGCATACATGTTCTTAGACTGTAGAATTTCCATTCAATATGTAATTGTAAATCGTGTTGTAATAACTCACTTGGTAATATATACATGTTGAATGTTGAGAAATTTTTATGGTGTATGTTATGGTTAGAATGTTCATGTATGCATATTATGCTTCCGCATCGTTCTCTGATATGATTGGATGATGTTTTCAGATTCTGACTCTCATTCCCAATAGGGTTTGGAGAAGCCAAAATCCAGGGACGTCACAGTTGGTATCAGAGCATGAACAATAGCTACACCTGACAATTTCTCACCATGAAACATAAAACTAATTTTCACCTTTCACCTTAAACCCTAGAAACTTAGTAAGTTGTTCTATAGGAATAAGTTTTGACTTAGCCTCTAGGTTAGAACCTAGATGTTCGAGAATTTGGTTTAGACAAGTGTGTGAGACCCTTTCCATATAGAGCTCATATGTATGGGGTAGCTACACTAATCTACACCCTGTTCTCACCATTTCACTAGGTGACATGGCACTAGACTATCTACTATGTGTGGGATACTCGTTTTGCTGATTTGGTTTTGTTTCCCAATCGGCTCGAGCCTCGACAGTTTTCTCTGACGTCTTCTTTCTCGTAGGAAAACTATATAATATTTTATTAAATATATGTAAATATAAAATGTGTCCCTCACACTGGAGAGTAGTTAGTGCTCATGCAATCTAAGTGAAAGGGAGTGACATCAGTCTAGAAGAGAGAATAGATCTAGATTAGATGTCTAGAGCCTCATAAGGTTATGTGATAGATAGATAGATAGACAAAAGAAAGATGAAGGAAATAAGTATATAGAATCTTACCTAAGTTGATCTATGATGGTATAAGTTTCCTTATTAATATTTGAGTTGTATATGAGCCAAATCCATTCTTAGAGGATCTATGCTAAGTCATGATAATGAAAGTATATTCCCTTTTCCTACTTAAGATAAGCTAAGTTAAGATAGAGATGAGTGTGCAGGAGCCTCAAGCTCTTAAACAAGGAGGATGTCTAGTGGTAGGATGAGATATGTGGTGAACTCTAGAGAGAGTAAGACCCACAGGGAGAAGGTCATAGGACCTAACCTCCAATATATGAGATATGTGTTATAAAAAAATGTCCTACACTAGATTACTCTTGAGTGTTGAGTTGAGTCCTTATGCATGATTCAAATCTATATGTGAGAATTGGGTAGATGACCCATATGATAAATTCAATCATTTGGCTGAGTTAGGTCCTAGCTAGAGTGACATATTTTGTGAATCTCATCATTAGTTGCAAGTGAGGTAATATATGAACTCTAGTTGTGAGAGTATGATTCTTTGTGCAAAAGATACTCAAAATACATGTTATCCCTTCTTCTTCTCTTTCTTAATATACAATGATATAAACCTCACTTGATCTATATAGATGATTTATATATGAGGAGTCACTCGTATAAGCTTGACATATTCTATATCCTCCCCTATATCATACATGTAGTACCCAAGGTTGAAATTATGATAAGTTTGACTTTAAAATATTCTCTTCCCCTTCATATGAAACATGAAAGATATGATGTTGAGATCATGGGATAAACTTAGTATATTCTCTTTTACCATTCACATAATACATGCAAGACATAAAACGTTGAACTCATGAACTTGATATAAAGATATTTTTTGGATCATAGGCTATATGATCATAAATATAGTTTGTAACTTTGATCCTTCTCAATTTATGCTTCTAAGTTGAGTATGAATATCACACCATAGGGTGAAACCCTAATGGTCAAACATGTTACATAAGCCCTTCTTAAGTAGAAAAATTCTAATACCATGGATGAAGATAAATCTCCTCTAATGCTGAAATCATTGTAAGATGTTAATGATGTTAGATTTGAATGATCTGAATACCATGACATATAAACGAATTCCTCTTGAAATTTAAAAGTATGAACAAAACACGTATCCTTAGGGGTGATGTAATCCTAAGATATCATAATGTCATGTTATGGCTAAGGTTTTAAGTGATGCTACCACATATATAGGGTAGGGTGGACACACCCAAGAATCTCTAGACCCTAAGCTGACAACTTAGAGTGCATGCAGCTATGGTGGTCTGGGAACCTAAGAAATGATGATGTATATGAAGTTGAACTCCTAAATAGCCTCTTAAGAATGAGATTAGTTGAATTTCGAGGACGAAATTCCATCTAACGTGGGGTGAATGTGATAACCTAGATTTTTAGATTCTCAATTTTCAAATTATGTAAGATTCATATATGATTTTTGATCTAGATGTATGGGTGGATACCTAATTGTTATAAAAAGGTTTTATCTAAGATCACGAATATATGCTGATGATATTTATACACATTCATTATCATTTGGGTACTTATGAGGCTAAGGGATCCTATTTAATAGTCTCGATGAACGCAAGTGAAAATTTGACGAACAACGAGGTTATGAGGATCATAATAAGTCCATTGGAATTTAGTTGATGAAGATTTAATGATCAATTAAATTTTAGTTGAAGTTGATAGACATTTATAAGGTTAATTTAAGAATTTATTTACATGATCATATGATGGAGTTTTGGCCTCAATATTTTGTTGATATTGAAATACCATGGAAAATGGGCATACCTACGAGTTTTTATTTAGTATGTTATTTAGATATTTAGGTATGTTGGTGAGGCACGTGCTGGATTCATGGGGAACTACCTGCGATCAATTTTTTTTTCTTTTGTTGGTGATTTACAAGTTATGGAATCATCAAAATAGAAGTATACCGGGAATTTATAGTTTAACCATGGTGAGGTGGCTCTCGTGATTATACTTAGTGCACGGAGTATCAACTAGATTGGTTGTAGTGGTCGACATTTTTGGATCTCAGTAACCTCCTACGCCAGATATCATCAGGATAGGAAGCAATAAATAGAATCACGCAGCTTGCTATACATGCCTCTTGATTGGGTATGCCACAACAGGGAGGAGTTCCACGAGGCTACCAGGAGGATCCTGAACGCACACGCCAAGACCCTTGGCTACCATCTTGACCTCCTCCTCCTTCTTATTTTCTCCAATGCTACCGAATCAGAGATCACACCAAATCGTGAAGTACTTGACATGGGGCTTAGATCGCGAGACAGGAGGAGTCGACGGCCTGTGCAGCAGCACTGACAGTGTTGTTCTACCACAATATTGATCAATAGATAGACCTGGTCCACCTAGATTCTGTAGACCGTGGCGTAGTGGCACTTGGGCAAAAGAGAGGACGAACCTCTAAGGACTGGGGGACAACCGATTGCATTGTAGATCTTCTCCGCAGCGGAAGATTGGGTGGAGGAGAGCCCAGCACGTACGCAGCCGTAGGCAGCGACCAAGCTAATATTGGCCACGGCGACTCTAAGCACTGGCTGGCATAGTGCACAGAATACCGAAGGATGCCAGTGTCACAGAGAATAGAGGAGTTGGTCGTGGAGGGTTCTGGCGAGGGAGAGGAGGACCGCGCACGCACGTCATCACTTGAGCGGGGCGAGAAAGCTGACGCGAAGAGAAGAGAAGGTGGCGAGCTTCGGGGGCAAGAAACCAGTGGAACTCGTGCAAGACCTGATCTCGGCTACAGAAGAGAGGTTGACGGGGAGAGGAGCATAGCTTGTTCATCGCTGGAGCAGAGCCCGATGGCGATACTCGGGGAATCAGGTTGCGGGTGCCGAGCGTCCTGGCGTTTCATGCGAGAGGGAGGAAAGGAAGTTCTGAACCGGTCCAAGTCCTCAAATCTGATGTGAACCAGATATTAGCACCTAACCGGATCTACTAAACCACGACTGAGTGTGAGTCCAGGAGCCATGAGCCACGACCTCCCTAGAGCCACGTGGCACATCCTGATTGGCTTAGAAGGTAAATACTTTACGTAATGTGCAAATATTTGAAATAGGTTTAAAAATAGCTCCATTGGCCAATAAATTCCCCAAAATTACCCCCAGACTTGGAAAAATGTCCTCTACATTACTGGACCCTTAGATCAGACATTTGATTAACAAATAATGACGATATTTAATGTAGATGATAATACTTCTTTTTGAGATCATATTATTGGTATAATTAGGATATCATTGAAATTAAATCTGAGAAAAATATTACTGAACCCTAGTATGTTGTGGAAACCACATTTGAACTCATATTTGACTATTATGCCAAAATAAAATGTCATTTCTCATTAAAACCCAATTTCATGTTTGTAACCTCATTTTAATTCTAGAAAATAGACCAGTCATTAGAAAATACAAAAATTGGACCAGAAATGACACCCTAGTCAGTAGAAAAATATCAAACACAAGTTTAGATCAGTTTGAACCAAGGTTTGGCCTAAACCCTAATTTGGACTTAAAATACCAAGAATATGGTGTACCTATATTAATGATGATTAATTTCTTTAAATCAGGTACTGACCAGTTTATCTAGATGACCATGGATGTATAAGAAATCTCTGAACTCAGGTATGTGGGTTTTATTAAGTATAAGACTAGTTTTCATGAATGCATAATGATATGATGTACTTTGGATGCTTGTGTTTACATATAAATTCTTGGATGTGTATTAGTAGTATATGCTCCGCAAAATATTAAAGAACACAAAAAAAAGAATATAGATGGTTTGTAGCTACTGAGTGGATATATGCTCTCTCTCTCCCTCAATCCTCTCTCTCTTCCTCTAAATATAAGGTCGGCACTCGGTCCCCGTAGCCCAAGGGGCGGGGAAAAATGAAGTGCAACATCTCTCTCTCTCCTCTAAATATAAGGTCGGCACTCGGTCCCCATAGCCAAGGGGCAGGGAAAAATGAAGTGTGACACCACTTAGTAGTACAAACGCATCAAAAGGCATCCAAAAATATGTGTTTACCTGATTATCGCTTTAAATAATGTTTTATTTTACTCTTTCTTTCTCAAGATTATTTCAATTATGCAAGCATATTAGTATGTATCTTTCTACCCACGTGCACAACACCTTGTGTGTAGATTCGTTGTTTCACGTATGTTTTAGGTTCAGAGATAGTGTGGGATAAAAGATGTGAAGTGAGCACTGTTCAGGTTGTAACTATTGTGTAGATCCTAGTTAGCATACATGTTCTTAGACTGTAGAATTTCCATTCAATATGTAATTATAAATCATGTTGTAATAACTCACTTGGTAATATATACATGTTGAATGTTGAGAAATTTTTATGGTGTATGTTATGGTTTGAATGTTCATGTATGCATATTATTCTTTCGCATCGCTCTCTGATATGATTGGATGATGTTTTCGGATTCTGACCTCTCATTCCCAATAGGGTTTGGAGAAGCCAAAATCTGGGGACGGCACACATATCATTCTGAGGTTTCATATAGTCATTGTGAGATTCTTGTCATTTGTGTACAAACTAGGTCATAAGACTCATAATAGGGCATGAAAGATTATGATCCAAACAACACACGTAACCCAAGCATCAAGCCTGATTTAGATCAGGAAAGTATATACATAAGAATCACATTCTAATGTGGGTGAATGTCCCTTAGGGTTTGGGCATCATATTCCCTACCTTGGGTATTAACAAAACTCACAGACAAGCAAGTATCCACACAATTCACATATAGCATTAGGGAACAACATATGGATAGGATGGACATACATATCAAGGAGATCATAGAGGATATACTATCTCTAATTTGAGGGGGGGGAGATCATAACAATTACATTCTCATCAAGAGTGGGGAATAAGGAAGACAACCTAACCCCATTGGGTCATATAGGTCTAGAAGGGGCACATACAAAATTACATCATGAGTGGGGGTTGGTGTTAGCCAAAAGAGTAAGAGCACCTTATAATGTTATTGATTTCACAAATCCACTACGGTTGGATACATAACATGGGTTGAGGGCCTCCTTGGTTAAAAGTTCAACACACATCACCATAAAGGAGTCTCATTCATACATTAGGTGTCATGAAATAACCACAACATCATGGGATTAGGGTCTGATAACAGAGTGATATAGAACTGCATAAATTACTAATTTCAAGATATGAGGGCCCTAGATGTATTTAGGAAGCAATGTTAGCCATTAATAGAGCAAGGCACATCATTGGGGTCCAAACAAGTCACAATTGTGCAATTAGTGACATTCATGAGCAATTGGGTGATTAGGACAATCATTAGGGCCACAAGAGCATAAGATATTATTGATTGATGCTTAGGGGGATTTAAACATATCAAAGATTCAAACTTCATCATAACTATGCATTAAAATAAATAAAGTGTAGTCAAAGATCGCATTTTCATAAAATCAGGAAAAAGAGTGGGTTTTAGGGCATGTGACCACTTCCAAATTGTAGGTCTTGTCGAGTTTATCGATTTCATATATTGGTTTGCCCAATTTGGCAAAGGAAGGGGGGATATATGCATTTTAGAACATTTACATTATAACTTTATGAAATTGAAGATATGACTATAGGGATCAGGGCGGTGTTACCTTTAATTTATCAGGTGATCTGGCCCCTAGATACGAGAACCAATGCCTGGATAGGGGTGCGCCCCATTGCACCCAACCTGGACACTGCAGTCTACTCTCCATTGCCATGGTCCGCTAGTGGTCTCTCCTAACTGCTCACCCTCTAGTGGGTGATGATTTGGTTGGTCTGGCCACTACCCCTACAGTCCCCAATCGCTCACTTATCCAGCATTATCCTGAACACCCTTCGCTTCTCGACGAGGCCCTATGTCGACCGGAGATGATTTCCTTCCAGTTCTGCTAGGCTACACCCGCCCAAACCATTCATTTCCACTGGGCTCCATGGCACAAAGGGAGGAGGCTGGAGGTGGTTGTTTTCCCTCTTCTGACCACGGTGTAGGTGGTGGTAGTGTTGGATTCCGCCCATGAGTCCCAGAATAGGGCTCAACTAAGAGGGAGGGCGCAGTGAGAGTTTGGTGGTAGACCTAGAGGAAGATAGGAAAAGAGGAGGAACGTTCAAGGAAAGAGGGGAAAGACTTTAAAGGGGGTTATAAATGGAGCAGGGAAAGGGGTTTTTAGGGTTCACTTCAAGTCCTTCATCGTGTGGTTTTTTACCACCATTACGTGATCTAGCTGTAGATGGTAGAGGAAGAAGAAAGCTCCACCATTCCTTCCCCAAAGAGGAAGGGGAAGAGGGAGAAGCTTCTGGTCCATGCACTGGCTTGGCCTATAGATGGGCTGGCCCAATCGCATAAATCACGAATAAAAGAGTAAAAGAAACATCAAAAGAGACAACTTCAACATGGCATAATTAGGGCATTGAATGTCTATTTGGGGTGATTTTTCCACCGTTAGATTCATAATTAAAAGATCTAAAACAAGAAATACATGAAAGATCAAATTGATCAAATTTATTAGGCTCAAAATAAATTACAAAGGTATGGTACATTAATGTGTGGCAGTTGGTTCAAATATCCAATTAAAGTCACATACTATGAAATTCGTCATTGATGTGACCCAATTGGAGTGTCACAACAATTAAACCATTACAATTGACATCCACATGAGTAAGATGGCACTTAATGTGAGGGGAAGAGTAAAATGGAGGAGAGAGAAAATTTAGGTTATTACATCCTTCCCTCCTTTCAAGAAATTTCTTCCTCGAAATTCATCTAAGATCATAGTTAATTGGCATGGTCAATATTCATCAGGTCTAAGTATTCGACCATGGTTGTCAAGTCATTCCCCATAATGGTGTACTCATACCAATCACACATGTCACTTGGTGTTTTATTATATTACGACATCATTATGATATTAGAGTTCCATAGCCCTCATCCCTATAACTTAGGGTTTTGTTCGTGTTTTATATGAGTCCAATGTGAGTCATTGAATTTGTATGGCCAATTTTTCAAATGGACATGGTCATAATCATGACTTTCAAATAAGAACATCATTGAACATGTATTTTATCATGTTTCTAGATTGTATGCATATTTAATTCTCCTCCAAAAAATTCTAGCAACTATCCCCAATTATGTTCATCATTCCTCATTTTGGGTCTGAAATTAAGCAATTTATTCATTATATATATTCAAGTTATAACCCCAATAGTATAATCATATCAAGTTAATCATTTTTCATTTAGGAATGAGATTAGGCATGTTACTCATGATTATTCAAGCTAAGATCTCAAGGCATCATTGTATCAAGTTCAAAATTTCAAACATATATCTTCCGTGTGTGGTATGGCTTTTATCTTAGGCCTAACTCAAGGGAGTGACTTATATTACATGTATCATGTTTCGACTTAAGTGAGGTATTTCATGCATCAAACATAATTTTAGAAACAACATTATCATCAATGTCAGGGTTTTGTACTTATCTCACTTGTATCCAGGAAGAGCTCTACAAGCTCAAGCCACTCAACTAGGACATATCTATGTCAAGGCAAAACATGCTAACCACTAATATCTACCCATACCAAACTTTTACCCTACATACTAAACCAGGAAAACCACTAGATTCCTTTACATACAACCACCAACCTGAGTATGAAGCTCATCAAAATTATCACACATCATGTACATCTTCTTAGGGTCTTGGGACATCTCCCTCACCTGTATAGAAAGAATCAAATTTTCAATTGCCTCTTTCTGCAGGGTTATATATTTTCCTAGGAAATCTAGGGTTCAACATTTTTAAGGGAACCACGCACTAGGAAAATCAACTCATATACTTAGGAGTAATCTATCTAGGGACTCATCGTCATGTATTTCATCGTGCTTATTTTCAATATATCACATATTTTGGAGTTTAGGTACTTTGACCTTCTCACGTAACAGGTTTACTCATATCAAGTGGTCACCCTTTTTATATGTCCCATGCTAGAGGTCCTCCTTTGTAACAATATTGAGGCCTATGTTGTTCCTAAACCATATAACACATTCGTATCTCATCATATACAAGACTAGCACAAGCGAACATGTCAACCCACTAGCTATATTTAGCACATCAACTAAGTCATTTGTATAATACAAGATTCTCAGTTTAGCTAGGGTTTCATGGGTCAAACTCATCTCATATCATCAAACATACTTGACCCTCTCAAAAACCAAATTGGGTCATATCAACATCAACATAATTATCATCATCATCATCATCATTGTCGCCATCATCATCGTTGTCGTCGTCATCATCATCATCATCATCGTCGTCGACGTCGGTGTCGTCGTCATCGTCGTCGTCGTTGTCGTCGTCATCGTCATCATCATCATCATCGTCATCGTCGTCATCATCATCATCATCATCTTCATCATCATCATCATCATCATCATCATCATCATCATCATCATCATCATCATCATCATTATCATCATCATCAACAACAACAATAACAACTTAGGTCATCTAGGCTACTTACTAGACTAACCTTTATCAGGGCTCTAGACAACTCTAGAGACTACAACTATCATCTAAACACCCTCTTCTAGACTTGATGTTACATCTCTTTCTCTTAGGTTACATGGACACTCACTGCCTTTCTTCATGTGGTGATATTTTTCATATGTACATATACTAATACTTGAAATAGGTTTTCTCCAACATTGAAATAGGCGATGAAAACCACCATAGTCCATTCGAATAAAACCAAAACCAAAATGAGTTACCACACTCATCAGGCAGTCTAGTACCATGGAACCTAGAGAACTAGCAAGAACACAGTGCACACCTATGTAGCTACCCTAAGCACATGCCTGGAACATATGTATAGGGCGGTAAGAAGAACTCCTTTTTCTCACCCTCCTGAACCGACAACCCATACTACAGGACAGAAGAAGGAGAAAAGAAAGGTTTAGGGATTACAAAAGTCTACACCTAGTTCTAGAACATCTAGGTCCTAACCAAGAGGCTAGGTTGACATAGACCACAAAGGACATCATATTAAGTTTCTAGTTATGAGATGTAAAGTTGTGTTAAGTTTATGTTTCATGTGAGAAATGTTTGGTGAGGTTATTGTTCATGCTCTGATACCATCTATCACAGAACCAAAATCCCAGTCCCATGAACCAAATGAATACCAAAGACAACATGTGCAAGAATGAAATGCTTAGAATACATGAACAAATAACAAGATAAAGGCTCCAACAATAGTCTCAACATTCAACAAGATATATTCCGCAATATTGTTTATTACAAGCTTTCAATTACATATTCAAGAGTACAATATTATGAGTATTCTCATGTATACTAGGGATCCTACAACAAGTATACCTGACATAGATCACCAAGCCCATCAACTTCTAGCCATCTCTGAACCTATAAAATACGTGAAACAAGGTAGGTCAAGCAAACAAGGTGTCGAGTACAGGATTGAAAGATACGTATACATAAGTTTTGCATAATTTGAAAAGAGTGCAGAAGTAAATGAGTGAGAGTAAACAATATAAGTTCTTAGCAAAATGAGAGCCCATTTTTTATGTCATTTCACTCCAATTATACCATCATATCATGTATTCATAAGGCCTTTGATCAACTTCCCATTGGAAGGATCCGTAAGGGTGCTTAAGATTATCTAAGCCTTCTATATGTGAGGGAC
This sequence comes from Alisma plantago-aquatica, assembly GCA_963693085.1. NCBI lineage: Eukaryota > Viridiplantae > Streptophyta > Magnoliopsida > Alismatales > Alismataceae > Alisma > Alisma plantago-aquatica. Next base: position 1,819,362,490 of record OY856409.1, on the reverse strand, counting down.
CTCGAGGCCATTTCCAAGAGCTAACCCTATTTCAACATTGTATAATGGAGTTTCTATATTATGTTTGTAAGTTATAAAACCACAATACGAGACAAAACATCAAGTACATACTAGAATACTACATGACAATATTTGAGAAAGTAAACAAGCATACATATGTATCACATTTCAAGCAAGAAAGCCATAGTCATATAATTATTTAAAGCTCGTACCTGATTTAGAGATTTCATAACCTAACTCATCCTTAACCATCTAGCCACAAGCAATGCCTGATTAAGCGTAAGATTGCATACATGTATTAGATTCTCATCATTAACCCTAACTAGCTTCATTTTAGGGTTTTAGACAATTTAGGTTCCAAGTTTCTTATTAGTTAATTTGACGACCTCTTATTGATTTAGGGACCATCAAAAGGGTGTGGTTCAGGTTTCATATCATTATGAGGTTTCATATGGTCATTGTGAGATTCATGTGATTTGTGTACAAACTAGGTCATAAGACTCATAATAGGGCATGAAAGGTCATGATCCAAACAACACATGTGACCCAAGAATCAAGCATGATTTAGATCAGGAAAGTATATACATAAGAATCACATTATAATGTGGGTAGATGTCTCTTAGGGTTTAGGCAGCATATTCCCAACCTTGGGTATTAACAACACTCACAGACAAGAAAGTATCCACACAGTTCACATATAGCATTAGGGAACAACATATGGATAGGATGGACATCCAAATCAAGGAGATCATAGGGGATATACTATCTTTGATTTGAGGGGGGAGATCATAAGAATTACATTCTCATCAAGAGTGGGGAACAAGGAAGACAACCTAACACCATATGGACATATAGGTCTAGAAGGGGCACATACAAAATTACATCATAAGTGGGGGTTGGTGTTAGCCAAAAGAGTAAGGACACCTTATAATGTTATTGATTTCACAAATCCACTAGGGTTGTATACATAACATGGGTTGAGGGCCTCCTTGGTTAAAAGTCCAACACACATCACCATAAATGAGTCTCATTCATACATTAGGTGTCATGAGACAACCACATCATCATGGGATAAGGCTCTGATAATAGAGTGATATAGAACTGCATAAATTACTGACTTCAAGATATGAGGGCCCTAGATGTCTTTAGGAAGTGAGATTAGTCATTAAGAGGGCAAGGCACATCATTGGGGTCCAAACAAGTCACAATTGTGCAATTAGTGACATTCACAAGTAATCGGGGTGGTTAGGACATTCATTAGGGTCACAAGAGCATAAGATATTACTGATTGATGCTTGGGGGATTTAAACACATCAAAGATTCGAACTTCATCATAACTATGCATTTAAAGAAATCAAGTATATTCAAAGATGACATTTTCATAAGGTTAGGAAAAAAGAGTGGGTTTTAGGGTCTGTGACTACTTCTAGATTGTATGTCTCGTCGAGTTGATCGATTTGATATATTGGTTTTCCCAATTTGGCCAAGGGAGGGGGAGATATGCATTTTCGAATATTTACATTATAACTTTATGAAATTGAAGATATGACTATAGGGATCAAGGGGCTTTACCTTTAATTTATCTGGTGATCTGGCCCCTAGATACGAGATCCAATGCTCGGATAGGGGCACACCCCACTACACCCAACATGGATGCTCTAGTCTGCTCTCCATCACCATGGTTCGCTGGTGGTCGCTCCTAACCACTCTCCCTCCAGTGGGCAGTGACTTGGATGGTCTGACCACAGCCCCTGCAGTCGTCAATCACTGTGTCAGTCAGGACCCTCCGTGTGAGTCCTCTATTCCAAGGACCAGAATAGGGGACAAACAGGGGGTTTAACTCCCCCTTGCCCCCCCATCTACTGACGTCACCAACAACAACTTCAAGCACTAGAAGGGAAAGGTGTGCGCCGCTCGCTTATCCAGCACTGGCCTAAATACCTATCACTTCCCGATGAGGCCCTATCTCAGCCAGAGATGATTTCCTTCCAATTCTACTAGGCTACACCTGTCAGAACTAGTCACTGCCATAGGGCTTCATGGCACAAAGGGAGGAGACTGGAGGTGGTTTCTTGCCCTCTTGTGACCACGGTGCAGGTGGTGGTAGTGATGGGTTCCACCCATCAGTCCCAGAGTAGGGCTCAATTAAGAGGGAGGGGCAGTGGCAAGCGTTTGGCGGAAGACCTAGAGGAAGATAGGAAAAGAGGAGCAACGTCCAAGGAAAGAGGAGTAAGAGTTGAAAGGGGGTTATAAATGGAGCAACACTTCAAGTCCTTCATTGTGTGGTTGTTTACCAACATTACTTGATGTAGTTGTAGACGGTAGAGGAAGATGAAAGATCCACCATTCTTTCTCCAAAGAGGAAGGGGGAGAGGGAGAATCTGCTGGGCCATGCACTGGCTTGGCCTATAGATGGGCCAGCCCAAGGGCATAAATCATGAATAAAAGAGTAAAAGAAACATCAAAAGTGGAAACTTCAACATGGCATAAATAGGGCATCGAATGTCCGTTTGGGGTGATTTTTTCACCGTTAGATTCACAATTAAAATAGCTACAATAAGAGATACATGAGAGATCAAATTGATCACATTTATTAGGCTCAAAATCAATTACAAAGGTATGGTACATTATTGTGTGGCACTTGGTTCAAATCTCCAATTAAAGTCACATTTTATGAAATTAGTCATTGATGTGACCCAATTGGAGTGTCACACAAATTAAAACATTACAATTGACATCCACATGAGTAAGAGGGCACTTGATCCGAGGGGAGGATTACAATGGAGGAGAGTGAAAATTCAGGTTATTACAACCATCCTCATGCAAGTCGTAGTCATCTCTCACAGTGATGCTGGTGGTTCTGGTTCTTAGGCCTAAAATCAATGCACTCATCACATGTCATTGGGTACACTTTGACATCATCAAACATAGTCATGAAACATGGGTTGTTATAAAGTGATGATTGAGTGACTTTAACACATGGAGACTGACTGTGAGTGATAGAGATGGGATTTATCCCTCCTACAGGAGTATGATATCCAATGCCTCTTGATTAGTGAGATTGAAAAAAATATGACAATACGCATGTGAGTCAATATGTGATATTAAGCTTACATATATCTCATGAAGTCTGCTCGGGTTCAAGGAACAAGATTGAATAATAATGAGGATGAGTACTCGATGCCTCAAGTTCAATCTAGATATCAGTGACAAAGGAACTATACAAACACTGTAATACCATACACAGATTGTAAGTTGAAGTTGATCCCCAACTTTCCCTTCACTTGGGTAGCAATGATGTACAACTAGGCACCGCTCATTGCTTGTGATGTCGTAATCTAGTTATGGGCATTCACTGCCAACGTGATATGGGACCTATAGGGTCACTCACATAGGAACTCAAATAGAAGAGGAGTTTGATCTTAAATGATGATTGATTTGATTACTAAAGTAAATATGTATTTCAATTCACACAATGAATCAACTGACTAGATTACCAAATGATCAGTTCAAGTGTTGAGACTTCTATTTGAAATGGCAGGTTGATTGTATTGTACATTGGTTGGAATTTTTCCTGACCTGGGCTGTAGGACGCCCGTCTCGCTTATGCAAAATGACCATCTGGCTTGGTGCGAGACACCCATATCACTTGTACATAATGGCCATCTTAGGGGTACAATTCGATTGCATCAAGGATTGGTGTTGACATCAAATTGAGTACTAATTGAAATTGAATTGCCAACATATTTGCAAAATTGGAAACTGTGAAATGACAATCCCGCATGTGAGATGACTGTTTCAGCGCACATAGGTTTGAAACTTCTAGAATTATTGTGACAATTCAAGATCTTTCGGTCCATTACACTTACACTTTAGTCCCATATTGGCTGGGACTGGGAACCCTGACCCGAACCCCTCCTATATATAGAGGGGTACTAGGGGCTTTCTAGAAAACAACTACAACACAAATAATTGAGAATCAGTTAATCTAACAATTATTATCCTCTTTTTTTATGGAAACCATGAGAACCCAATCAAATCCTACCCAACTAGAGAGAAATAGTCAAGGGAGAGAAATAATTGAGGATCATTATTGTGGGAGAGCATGTTGTTGACTTGTACACCAATGGAAAGGATAATTTCTTCTTGTCCGTTCTTACAGGACGACATGAGTTCTAGTTGGTCCGTGTGGACTACTCTAGAGGCAGGAGTCCTTTAGTTACTACTAGAAGGACAACATCAACTCGCAGTCTATAGCAAGATCAGAGGAGCTGCTACAGCAATTATTCAAGTATGCTGACCATGGAGGAATAGTCAGACTAGTCCCAATACAACTAGGAGTTGCACAGTCACCGTCCAAGACATAGTGTATATATACATCGACGAGGATTACCGTTGGACTTGCTCCAGGACCAGGTATATCTTCATGAAACCATCATTCTCATTGCATAGTTATTGACGCGATCTGTTGATTAATGGAAAATATGTCAGTAAATATTTGTTGATCTGATGTCATATTTTCCTATAGTATCCACATTCTCAGAAACTGTCCAGAAGCTAAAGCCATTTGGATTGGTCTTAAAGCACATCTTTTTTTGTGATTCCTTTCTCTAGATAGACTTAAGAAAATAGATTATCAAAAATATTAATAATAAGACGGACGTCTGGGACTTTACCTTTGGGACTAGATCTAGAGTATTTGGATTAACAGTAACTATGCTATTTTTAAGGAAAAGACACCTAATGAAACCCTCTCTATTTAGGATACTAAGGCTCGAGTGAATGATATAAAGTGTGGTATTAAAAGAAAGTTCTACACACTACTACATAAAAGCCTTTTAGCGTCGGTTATTTAAGCTCTTTAGTGTCGGTTTCAAGTGACACCCAAGTGGGTGCCGCTAAAGGGGGACACCTTCGACGTCAGATTCCAACCGACGCCAAAATGTTTTCCGCCACTGAAAATGTGCCAGCAAAGGGACTATCAGCGTCGGTTGTTTAGTAAAAACCAACGGCCAAACTCTTCCTGCCACCAAAAATGTGCCAACAAAGGGACTATAGGCGTCAGTTGTTTACTCAACAACTGACGCGAAAACTCTTCCCGCCACCAAAAACACGCCAGAAAAGGGATTATAGGTGTCGGTTTTTAACAGTAATCGACGCCATATCATCTGAACGATGTCAGTTTTATGATAATAACCGACGCCATATCCCCTGCCTGCCACCACAGCCGTGCTTCCCAGCACTGCCATGGTACCTGGTCACATAGACGTCGGTTTTAGGTGAAAAACCGTCGTCGTATAGCATAGGTGTCAGTTTTGTTCAAATAACCGACGCCTATGTTTTGATTTTTTTTCTATCAGTCTGCAGACCTATTGTGGCTGGTCGCAAGATGAGAAACCTGCAATTTAGTTATGAACTACAGGTTTTATGACATTCAATTGATATCAACCAACAATAGGCCACAAACCTACAAAATTAACATGATGGACAATATTATATATATGTGATTCACACTCATGTATAAGAATATTTAATTCATATTATTTTTTCATCACATGCATGTAGAAACCAGTAGCAACCTGCAGTTCCATTTATTTCATCTCTTTTCACATTCAGACACATGTAGAAACATTCATGTATTGATGATTTTCACACACATATGACAATTCATAAAAATTCATTCACATTCACACAAAATTAATTATGAGAACAATGTTATTCTTTATTCATCATTGTCATCATTGTCAAAAAATCATATTGAAAAATTCCCACTCTTTGCAGGGCTTTTGCCCAATCTTCTCTTGCATCATCTAATTCATCTCTCGTATAGGGAGCATGTATGAAGTAACTGAATACATAAAGTGAAGCACGCACAAGTGTTTCAGAATCATATAACAACATGACAGACTAACACATATATAGTGCATAACAATAGCAGCACCGAATTTACATATAACACTAGCTTAGTACATATATAGTGGGACTAAGGTGACGATCCCACCTGCTAAAACAGGTTACCGACAACTACATGTTATGACTGGGAGGTCGTGATTCAGCAACCGTATGCATTAGCAGGAGGACAAACAGATTTCACCATGAGTTAACATTGAAGAAGGTCTACTAACCTACACTGAGTTAAACAAGTTTATCAGTACTAGCCTAAGGCACAAGTACCGTTCATCGAGACAATGACGGTCGTGGAAGCTTAGTGGCCATTGGCCAGTTGAACGTGTAGTGGCCACTAAGCTGGTGGCCACTAAGCTTCCACAACCGTCATTGTCCCGACGAACGGTACTTGTACCTTAGGCTAGTACTGATAAACTTGTTTAGCTCAGTGTAGGTTAGTAGACCTTCTTCAATGTTAACTCGTGGTGAAATATGTTTGTCCTCCTGCTAATGCATACGGTTGCTGAATTACGACCTCCCAGTCGTAACATGCAGTTGTCGGTAACCTGCTTTAGCAGGTGGGATCGTCACCTTAGTCCTACTATATATCTATATAACCTTAGTGTGGGATGCTTACTTTCTCTCCGACTGTTGCGCTTTGGATTTACAAAGCAATGTCGATGGTCTGCATAGCTATGTCATGGTCGTCCTGCATAGCCTGTAGTCTTTGGCGAACGCCTACATATCCTCTTGGACCCATTGTGTGGTCGTGTACATTCAGTGCACGCCTTGCTCGTTGAGCATCACTGATAGCCTAGTTAGTTAGCACATTGATTTGGTTAGTAACACTAAAGGTTAATCTTGAATAGGTGAATACATAAAAATGTATATTAATTAAATTGGGAGTGGTGCTTAATACCTTGAATTCACCTGTTTTTCTTTGGGTAACAAACTCCTCCCAGTCTTTGGGGTCCAAGTAGTTCCATTGCTGTGTGGCTTCCATCTTCCTATATTTATTTTTCAAAGAGAATACAAACAAAAATTATTAGTGTAGAGTTAGTGAAATACTGATCAATTTCTAGAATTGGAATCAATCAAGAACCTATTCTCAGCATCACGTATGTAATCTCAGGTGAGATTGGTCCTATAGTTCCTTAGGACCCTCCCACAATGTTGCATCACACATTTACGATGCAGCTTTTCATCCAGATCAAATATTCTCTGCAAATTAAATAGAATTTCTACTAACTAGTATCCTAAAAATTTGATAAAAAACACACTTACATAATATAATTATAAACGAACATATAGATAGAAACCTCAGGGATATATTCTTAAAACTTACATTGTCAGGCGGTGCAAGCACGTCCTCACCCTCATGGTGATCATCAGCATGGTCATCATGGGAACATAATAAAAATATAAACATCCATGCCTCTAATATTGTGATCTTTTATCAATTAACAATCCTTCATTATGATCCCCGAACATACAAGTCATTATGATCCCGAGCTTCAATGTTTGGTTGTGTTGGCAACCCAACTGAGAATGGATTGGAGTCATCATACTTATCATAGTACTCTTCTTCATCTATAGGATCTTCAATGAACTATCTTTTACCATGAAGAACAACCGACCATTTATCATTTGCAGGATCATCGATATAAAATACTTGTTTTGCCTATGATGCCAATATGAATGGTTCACCCTTCTCGTCAATGTTTTCAAAGTTCACTAACGTGAAATCCAATTCATCCACTATAACTCCTTTGTTGTTGTCAACCCAATTATATTTAAAGAGTGGAATTCTAAAATCTACATAGTGAAACTCCCATATGTCTTCAATGACACCGTAATATGACATTTTCGCTTCACATGGTCTTTTATCCTTTGTACCTGCAAAAAATAATGAAGACGCTTGAAGGGTGACCCCGTTGTTTTGTACGACACTATTATCATCTTGACGCTTTGTGTAATATGAGAATCCATTTATGTCAAACCCTTCATAAGACATAACATTCAATTTTAGTTTAAAGGCGAGGCATTTGATGGTTTCAGTAAGATTATCTGGTGTTTGAGATAGTTGATGTAAGACTTTATCTTCAAACCACTTAATAAATGTCTTGTTATGCTCTCTAGCAAGCCACATTGAATTGGATCGAGGATATTGTCTCTTGATGAAATTGGTATGTTCCTCGATATAAACACTCACTTCATCGATGTTGTGTAAAATATACAAGTGACCTTGCTCCAACTGTTCACGGCTGATTAATTTCACCCGTGATCCCAAAACTCCTTTGCCAAAATGCTCCTCAATATTCTTGTCATTCACGGGAGTGTCATTACCACTCAGAAAGTCATTGCAAAAATCCATAACCTCTCTCGCCACATAACCCTCAATAATACTCCCTTCAGGTCGATAACAGTTTCGAACATCACCATTAAAAATGCTCATGTATTGTTCAAAGGGATACATCCAATACAAGAAAACGGGTCCCAACATTTTCAATTCCCTAGTCAAGTGGACAACAAGATGTACCATGATATCAAAGAACGATGGAGGAAAATACATCTCAAGCTGACATAGGGTAATAACCACTTCTCTTTGCAAATTATCGAGAGTATCAGGGTCAATAACTTTGCTGCACAGACTGTTGAAAAAGAAACAAAGTCTGGTGATTGTAAACCTTACATGCTTCGACAATATAGATCTAATTGCCACAGACAATATTTGTTGCATTAGAGTGTGACAATCATGAGATTTAAGACCTATCAACTTCAGATCTTTCATTGATACCAATGTACGGATGTTGGATGAGTAACCCTATGGTACCTTAACATTTACCAAACATTCACAAAATGCTTTCTTCTCCTTTCTAGACAATGTGTAATAAGTGGGAGGTAAGTATGTTCTCCGATCGCTACTAACTACTTCTGTAAATTCTATCCTTATTCCCATTTCACGTAGGTCCATTCTGGATTTTATCCCATCTTTAGTCTTACCTGGTATATTCAACAGAGTACCGATGACGCTATCACATACATTTTTCTCAACGTGCATGACATCGATACAATACCTGACTGTCAAAGAACTCCAATAAGGAAGATCCCAAAATATCGACTTCTTCTTGAATAAAGACTTGTCACTCCTTGTGGCCATCGTACATTGTGATCTCTTACCAAATTCATTGGCGATGTCTTTCTCTCTTTCATAAACATCCTCCCTGATATAGGTTTAGGTGCACTACGTTCCTCATTCTGTCCATTGAATGCTTTGCGCAACCTACAATGCTGATGAAATTTTGGAAGAAACCTTCGATGAGCAAGATATACAGTCTTGCCACCGTGTTTTAGTCATATTGAATCAGTGTTATCTTCACATATAGGACACGCTTTAGATCCTTTGACACTATATCCAGACAAATTCTCATATGTTGGAAAGTCATTCACAGTGCAAAACAACATAGCGTGCAAACAAAATGTCTCTCTTCGTGAAGCATCATAGGTCATCACACCTTCACCCCAGTGCTTCTTTAAGTCATCAATCATAGGTTCAAGATAAACTTCAATATCATTTCCAGGTTGTTTAGGGCCCGATATCAAAGACGACAACATACCATACTTATTTTTCATACACAACCAGGGAGGAAGATTGTATATAACAAGCATAAATGGCCAAGTGCTATGTTGGCTGCTCAATGTCCCGTACGGATTCATCCCATCTGTACAAAGCCCAAGTCTTAGATTCATGTCCTCTTCACCGAATTCAAGGTACAATAAATCAATCTTCTTCCACTGTGGGGAATTAGATGCATGTCGTAGGATCCCATCATTATTTTTCTTAACATCTGCATGCCACCTCAAATTCTTCGCATATATAGGATTGGCAAACAAGCGTTGAAACCGTGGTATTATAGGTAGATACCACATCACCTTGGCGGGAGAACCAATTTTGGACTCCCTCGAAGTCGTCAATTTATACCTTGACGCACCACATTTCAGACTATCTTTCAAATCCACATAGTTCTTTTGAAATAATACACAATCATTCTTACATGCATGTATCTTCTTGGCCTCCATTCCCATTGGGCACAACAATTTCTTTAACCGGTATGTTGAGATTGGCAGCTCGTTTCCTTCATGAAGAATTTCTTTCAACAAAGACAACAATGACGTGAAGCTTTTGTCGCTCCATCGATTGTTAGCTTTCAGTTTATACAATCTCAACACATCTCTAAGCTTCGTAAACTTACAACCCATGTATAACGGTATCTCAGCATCATGCACAATGTTTCTAAACATGGGAGGTGGATCGGTGTGCTCTACCCCACAACTATCAAACATCGCATCAACGATGTCTACTGAAACTGGTTCATTCACATCTACGCCATCGGAGGCAATTTCTTCTTCCACACAAGCACTGCTATCGACATCCACTGGTTTCAGGTTTGAAATCTCTCCATGCCAGTGCCATTCTATATAGCCTTGTACAATCCCGTTGCACATGACATGACTTCTGATTTCGTCACCAGTACTGACTTTCAAGTTGTTACCGCAATGCCTACATGGACAGTAGAACCTATCTCCAGGTTGTTTCCTATGTTCCTCGGCAAATCTAATAAACTGATCAATACTAGAAATAAACTTTGGGGTGCAGCGATTACGAATGGACATCTATGATTTATCCATTCTATGATCAAAGAGAAAATAAGTATATATTACAACAAGATTAGGGTCTAGGGTAAATAGATTAGAGTTTATGGTTAAAACTTTAGGATTTATACATGTGATGTCATTCTTATATATAATAAATGTGTACCACCTATCCCATTCTTGAACACCTAATCTCACTAGTAAGTGTATAATGTGTATTGAGTTTTCAAGAAAATTTCGACAGCATTTCCCCACTGTTCTCCAAATACATATGTACTTAGATAACAAACGGGGAAATGCTGTCGAAATTTTCTTGAAAACCCAATACACATTATACACTTACATCCTAAGTGAGATTAGGTTTTCAAGAATAGTCCCAAACCGGGGACTATCCAAGATTTATTCCTAATGAGTAAATCTTGGACGGGTTTCTAGGCCAACAAATACAACACCAGTTCCTTGTTCACAACCCCATTCAACACACAATTTTCTTATAAAAACACTTGTGGACAGCCATAACAACATATCAATGCTTCCTAAATTAATCAATGTATTAGGAAGAGAGATCATGACACATTAATAGCTTATGAATGTTTAGATGCATTTATACTATCAATTCCTAGGGTTTACTGAATTAGGTCAAGTATGAGGATTAGAAGCACAAATATATGCAAGCACAAGATGTATTCATATCTTAGGTTGATTTACAATAGAAAAATCTAAATATGTAAACTCAAAACATTAGATAAATAAATATAATCAGTAGATAAACAAATATAAAGCAATAGATAAAAAAGTACATCTCAATTGATAAACAAATATAAATCAAGAGATGATTAAATAATTTTAAAAAGTAGATGAATAAATATAAAGCCCTAAATTTAAATAATGTGATGAATAAAAAATCATTAGATGAACGAATGAGTAGATAAGTAAATACAAATCAATATTTAAGTAAATACAAATCAGAGCGTCTTACTCTGGAGCTGGGAGAGAGGGTGAGACAGAGGGTTTTGGGGGATGTTTACCTCTGTTTGAGCCCAGTCGGGCGTCCTGCTCTGGAGCAGGGAGAGAGGGCGAGACAGATGGGTGCACATGGAAGCCGAACGGGCGGGGCGAGCGGGCAGGAGAGCGTATAAGAGCGGTGAGCAGGAAACCAATGAGCGAGCAAGGAGGAGGGAGAAGGGTGGCGGTGACCAGGCAGTAGGCGGTGAGCTATGGAGCAGGAAGCCAATGAGTGGCGATCTCTGGAGCAGGTAGAAGGCCAGTGAGCTCTGGAGCAGGCGGTGAGCTCTGGAGTAGGCAGAAGGCCGGCGAGCTCCTGAACCGGCGGCGGCGGCAGGGAGAACAGCGGTCGACGGCGACGAGTAGGGAGAAGGGCGGCGACTGCACACAAGGAGGAGGGAGAAGGCTGGATGACCGCCGGCGTTGGGAGCGGCGGAAGGGTCTATTTCTCACGATGAAACAAAGACGAATGTGGAAAAGTCTGTTTCTCGCGGGGCCTATTAAGTTGACAAAGGCGTCGGTTATCTTATAAACTGACACCTAATATACATCAGTGTCGGTTGCCAGAAAAAAGTGACGTCCATTAGACAATCTTAACCCTAAAAATTTACGCGGGGATGGCGCGCAAAACTTTATTAGCGTCGGTTTTTCCACAAAAACCGACGACCATTGGAGGTAATTTTTTTTCATCTTTAGGTGTCGGTTATTAGGTACAAAACCGACGCCGTGTGTGAAACTTTGAGGGTAATTTTTTTTCGCTAAAAAATTTGGATTTGGCGGGCTATTTTAGGCGTCGGTTCGTCTTAGGGAGCCGACACTTAATAAAAATCGATATCTGTGTCTGGCCGGTCTTCAAATATAGATGTCGGTCTCTGTAATTAGCCGACGTTGTAGGGTTTAGGCGTCGGTTTTAGGTAATAAGTGGCGTCTCTAAATGTGACGTTATAAGCTATTTCTGTAGTAGTGACATGATAGACAAGACGGAACAAGCTAATTTACTGATTGTATGGGAGTTCCCTCCTGAAAAATGGTGGAAACTTACCACGGATGGAGTAGTGAATAAAGTTAATGGCATGGCCACGACTGTTGGCATTATTAGGGATGAGTAGGGAGAGTGGTGTGGGGAATTCATCTACGTTATTGGATGAGTACTTAAAGTTGAACTTTGGGTTATCATAAAAGGTTTGGAATATGTCTGCCAGAAGGGGCTTAGAAATCTGATCCCTGAATCCGACTCTAAATACGCTATTGATGCTATTAATGATGAGTTGAAATTAGAAAATGACTACAAACCGGTGATCTCGTACATCAGGAATTTTTTTTTATCGAGAGAACCGCCCCCGTAGAAGCGTCACTTTTGTGACCCCCAACCCGTGATCTCGTACATCAGGAATTTCGATAACATGGACTAGTATATTAAATATAAACATATCTACTTTGAAGGTAATCAAGCAGCAGATCGCCTTGCTCATTCAATTGAGGGGTGGGAGTTGGGTTGTCACATTCTGGTTGATGTTCCAGAATGGTGTAAGGAAGTTCTTGCATTTGATAAGCATAGACTTAAAATAAGTCGTAGAAGTAAAGTGTAAGGTAGGTTTTGCTCGCATATAGAGGGAGGGATAAATAAGAGTGTCTTTCGTCTTACTTAAAAAAAACGAGTAGAATGTAAAGGGGGCGATTAGATGTGGATTTGGAATGAAATAATGCCCTGGTCTCGTTTTGTAATGATGATCAGGTTATATTATTATTACCACCATATTAATCAACATTTACGCGCGTTACTGCTTTTCTCCGTTTCGAATGACACACTGAGATTCACATTCAGAAAAGGCATTTGTTAATCGTGAGTTTTGGAGTTCCCAACTGGGCATTCAAAATTCAATTCTGACCAAATAGTTGACTACTGCCTTCAATAAAAAGGTTTTCAACTTATGGTTCAACTTATGCTTCCCAAGCAGTCGATCCAGTTTCGACTCCCAGCAAACGCAAACTTTTTACACTGTAAGCATCAATTGTTGGCATAAAAACTAGATAGTTTCGTCTTACACGAGATTGGGATGACATAACAGCAAATGCGAGGTCAATACAGGAAATAATATCGAAGTGTATCACATAATCACAATCATTTTGGCAGATCACAGTCACCTAAATAGCTGGTTTGCCAGAGTGGTTAAGGGGGAAGGCTTAAGATCTTCTGCACTCCAGTGCGCGTGGGTTCGAACCCCACAGCCAGCAGGATCTTAATTTAAGTAACGAGTAATAATAATAACACCATTATAAATCATATTTATTTTTAGACTCTTTATTCGTTTGTAATAAATGATTTCGTAACTGGATCTGTTTACCCTCGTATTTGTTAACCCAATACTTTATTGGATAAAAGTAAGAAATTATATGAAATCTACAGAATTTTTGTATAACTCATCTAATATATATTAATTGTGATGAAATCGGCATCAATTTCTTATTGTGATGATTTTAGGGGTGTCAAAAATTCGGGTTCCGGTCGGTCAAAAAATCTTGTCTAGATTGTTTTACTATCATATCCAAACCCAAATCTGAACCTGGATTTTACATATACCTCTCAACTCGGAATCAACCCGGATTGACAAATCTATACTCGAAACCAAACCCGAACCCGAATTTGAAGATGATTTTCTCAGAATCCTCATAGAATTACCAAGACTATTATAAATAATTCTATTATCTCAAAAAAACTATCAAAGATATCAATGATTATACAATATTAAACAATTATAATATTACTTTTTCTTTTATTTAATTTAGAGAAAATAATACCAACGACAGCACATTAAAACCTAAATACAAGAAAAGAGTAATAATAACACCATTATAAATCATATTTATTTTTTAGACTCTTTATTCGTTTGTAATAAATGATTTTGTAACACGATCTTAATTTAAGAAAAGAGTAATAATAACACCATTATAAATCATATTTATTTTTTAGACTCTTTATTCGTTTGTAATAAATGATTTCGTAACTGGATCTGTTTACCCTCGTATTTTTTAACCCAATACTTTATTGGATAAAAGTAAGAAATTATATGAAATCTACAGTATTTATGTATAACTCATCTAATATATATTAATTGTGATGAAATCGGCATCAATTTCTTATTGTGATGATTTTAGGGGTGCCAAAAAATCAGGTTCGGGTCGGTCAAAACATCTTGTCTAGATTGTTTTACTATCATATCCAAACCCAAATCCGAACCAGGATTTTACATATACCTCTCAACTCGGAATCAACCCGGATTGACAAATCTATACTCGAAACCAAACCCGAACCCGAATTTGAAGATGATTTTCTCAGAATCCTCATAGAATTACCAAGACTATTATAAATAATTCTATTATCTCAAATAAACTATCAAAGATATCAATGATTATACAATATTAAACAATTATAATATTACTTTTTCTTTTCTTTAATTTAGAGAAAATAATACCAACGATAGCACATTAAAACCTAAATACAAGAAAAGAGTAATAATAACACCATTATAAATCATATTTATTTTTTAGACTCTTTATTCGTTTGTAATAAATGATTTCGTAACTGGATCTGTTTACCCTCGTATTTGTTAACCCAATACTTTATTGGATAAAAGTAAGAAATTATATGAAATCTACAGTATTTATGTATAACTCATCTAATATATATTAATTGTGATGAAATCGGCATCAATTTCTTATTGTGATGATTTTAGGGGTGTCAAAAAATCGGGTTCGGGTTGGTCAAAAAATCTTGTCTAGATTGTTTTACTATCATATCCAAACCCAAATCCGAACCTGGATTTTACATATACCTCTCAACTCGGAATCAACCCGGATTGACAAATCTATACTCGAAACCAAACCCGACCCCGAATTTGAAGATGATTTTCTCAGAATCCTCATAGAATTACCAAGACTATTATAAATAATTCTATTATCTCAAATAAACTATCAAAGATATCAATGATTATAAAATATTAAACAATTATAATATTACTTTTTCTTTTCTTTAATTTAGAGAAAATAATACCAATGATAGCACATTAAAACATAAATACAAGAAAATCTCAACCCATCTGCAATATCACATATATCATACTAAAATAAAACATGTATCATATCAAAATTGTTGCAACATCATCTGAGTTATACTAAAATAACACATATTCACGTCGAAGTATAGTCCGTCAAACCAATTGAGATGTCTATTACCAACCAAAATAATATTAATACCACATCATAACAACATCTGAGAAAGAATTTATTTATTTTATCTAACACATAAGTTAATTCTAACACAACAAGAATATCATTTATTTGTTTTATCTAACACATAAGTAAATTCTAACATAACACGAATATCATAATACTATTAAAACAACTAATTTTCATATCAAATAACTATAATATATAGCAATATCACATTTATTACATCAAAGAAATACATATATCACTATAAAATATAGCATCCATCCCATAAGTATATGTATATAAGTAATTATTTTGAACCCGATTTTGTCTGATTTCTAAATCCAGAACCGACTCGGTTTAAATTTCACATATAATCCTAAACCCGGAACCGACCCGGAATGTCACTGTTGAAACCCAGATCAAATATTTTTCAGATTGGACACAACCGGATTTATGGGTTCAAACAAATTTTGACAGTCCTAATAATTTTGTTGTTTGTAAGGTGAGGTAGACTAGATTAGACAGAGCCGAGTGAATTCTCGATAATTTATGGACTATCATTATCAACCGTTTAAGAGTAGGACTACACCATAAACCGTTTGGACGATAATTGGATTTGTTTGTATTTCATAACTTATTTAATAGTAAAAATTACATAATCTTAATTATTTTTAACAATTATACAACATTAACAACAAATATTTACACTACTATTATTTATAAATGTGATTCATTTGTACACGTGACATAATGTAACTTCATACATAAAGATATATTATATATAAATCAATTTTCAGTTTGGTCCACGGCCGATCGTTTAGGACCGGACTTAATTAAAGGTCAATTCTAATGACGCCGTTATAAATCTTTTTGACTTTTAGGCTCTTTATTCTTTTCTAGTAAATAATTTCGTAACGGGATCTATTTACCCTCGTATTTTTTGACCCACTACTTTATTGGATAAGTAAGAAATTATCTGAAATCTATAGTATTTATGTATAATTCATCTAATATATACTAATTGTGATGATATCGGTATCAATTTCTTATTGGGAAGATTTTGTTGTTTGTAAGGCGAGCATCAGTCTAGACCATATTGGACTAAACCTAGGATTGATTTTTCAATAATTTATGGACTATAGATTATTGACCATTTAAGAGTGGGACTAGACCGTATTTAAGTTGGATTTGACAGAGGACGAAAATTGGATTTTGTGTGTATTTTATAACCTATTTAACAGTTAAAATCACATAACCTTAATTATTTCTATTAATACCCAACATTAATAACAAATATTTACACTACTATTATTTATAAATGTGATTTATTTGTACTTGTGATATAATGTAACTTCACATATAAAGATATATTATATATAAATCAGTTTTCAGTTTGATCCACGACTGATCTTTTATGACCGGACTTGAACACACATATATCCAAAATCTCTGACAAGCGAACTTTTAAGCTTGCGTTTGGCACAAGATTCTAGAATCTGGATTGGGTTAGTTGAGGTTAGTCTCATGATCTGGGTTGGGGTAGTCAGGATGCAGTCTGATTTTATTTGGCAACCCAATCTGATTCTGGTCAGCTGGTCAGATTTGAGTCTGGTTTCAGTCCGATTCTGTTTGACTGCCAGTCAGCATTCAATCTAATTCTGTTTCACAACCAGGTTAGGATTTGAACTGTTTGTTTTTTACGAATTGATTTCAATACAAATATGCTTGGATTATAAAAATTTATTATATTATATTTGTTACACAACAGAAATTAACTTCAATATTAGTAAATTTAGGCTTTATTTTTGTAATACAAACACAAAATATTGTAACCACTCTGTGAATACTACAAGAGATGAATGAAAATGACATAGTTATGAACATGCAGCGGTGTTGTTGTCTAAAACAATAACTAAACAAGGGGTTGTTGTACCCCTAAACATGCACATAAGTAAAATAACTAGGAAGAGAGAGACACAACTAGTCTAGATACATAACTTAACAACAACAACATGGTCCAAAATCAACAATTGTGAGGGGTCTTTTTATTGTGGTGGTCATCTCCTGAAGTTTTAACAACAAAAAATACATGTGAAGATTGATTACTTTAAGATAAAAAGTGAAAACACAAAAAAAGACAGGAAAATAAATGTGTTGCTTGGACCTACCTTGGTTTTTTAGTTGATGTTGCTATGTCGCGGAGCTCGTCGTTGTCTTTACACAAATCTGAACTGATGGTGATAGGGAAATCGACGGTGCCAAAAGGAATAAAAGGGACTTTGTAGCAATTGCAATATACCTCATCGGGTGTGTTCTCGTCATCGGATTCGTCCAAATGTTTACTATCCTCTTTCGTGTACTGAAATCATTTGAGATGATCATACCTCTCATTGTTGATGTTGGTTATCCAAACCTTGGTGATATTATGGTCAACCGGATGGAGAAAAATCTTGTCACTATGGGCCAATAGTATCTTCCTAACCTACTCATACCAACAAGATGTAGATACAAGATTTCCGACAACATCGTACTTAACCTCGATAATAGACGTTGAATTTCTAAAATTTAGGTACAACTTCACCAACCTTGTAATATCTTCCATTTAGATAACGCCAACGTTTAGGTATAGTGAGTTATGCTAAGGAACAATCGTCTAGGATGATGTCCAACTATTCTTCAACATGGAATAGTAACATTGAGATAGAGGCCCAGACCATGGTGACTGTTGAAGATCTAGGGTGTTGTGGTTGGAGAGAGTCTCAACAGTTTAGATGTTATGCCTACAACAATGTAAAATAGTATTGAGAAAAAGTAATATAAATGTAAGTACTAACAACAGACAACAACATGGGTTATTACAACAACATGTCTGATGTTTGAATAAAATTTAGATGTTATGCCTACATCATTGTAAAATAATATTGAGAAAAAGTAATACAAATGTAAGTACTAACAATACACAACAACATGGGCTATTTTATATTCATGACAGAGAATTAATTGTTTCATATGAATACATAACATATTGTCTGTGTAGTTAGCTGCAAACGAAACAAACATAATCAATCAAATACAAATTGACATTCATTACACTTAGTTATTCAATTTCTACCAATATCCTTGGGTACTCTGCATGTACCTTCTATTTGTATTGTGCAAGTATGTGACATGTCTTGTTGTAGTCCTAGTAGATAAGACCAGGGTCTAGTCCAGAAAGTCTTTGGAACTGCATCCACAATTTAAAAAAAAATTCATCTCACCTTAAACACACCCGTACTATTATTAGTTCTTCCAGTTATCTCATGGAACTCAACTATGGCATCACACCAACCCTACTGTGTAGAAGGGTCATGTAGTTTGTGTAAGTAATATTGTCGACCTAACACTATTCCTAGGGCTGCATCACATTTTGCATCCCATACAAACTGATTAATTGCATCTGTTAAACTGAAAAATACATGTGTAGTCAGTAAAGAAACATTCATGATGGAGATAATCTAGAATGAGAAATTATATAGCTAAATGGTATTTAAAATTAAGTACCGTGTGAATAATCTTAGCACATGTCCACCATTCAAGATGGTAGCAGGAAACATACCTTCCAATTATACATTAGCTCATACTAAGTATAGTACATAGTGAAATAAACATGTGGTACATTGATAAAGAGAAATTCATATAGACTAGTGTAGCAAGGGCATTATATGACCATACAGTGAGTGATCATGCTTCAGGAGTTGTTGCGTTGGCCTAAAGAAGGAAATGGAAACAGTCGGTAGATAGAAGACTGGATTTTTGTCAACAAGGAAATGAAGTCTGATTTGACATGATATGATTTGTTTGGTTTAGTTTGGTCAATCAATAAAAAACCTACACTAGTTACTAAATTTAGTTGGAATAGTCATAGGATGCAATCTGATTTAATTTGACAACTGTAACATTAGCCAAACAATACCATATTGTATCATACGCCTATTCCAGCTATATTTTACAACCAGTAAAGGTGTTTCATTGAATGACCACTATGAACCGTACAACTCTTACCATGGTAATTGGACTCCACTTCTTTATCGACAAAAATGTAGTCTCTTTCTACAAGATGTATCAATTGCATTCTTTTGGCTGACACAACATCTCGTGGTACATGACTACATTTGCACACCCAATTGCTCCTTTGTACAGTGACTTTAAAAACAAAACCCACCCACTACTTGGAAGAAGAAGAGTTTTGTTCGTCTGCTCTCTTTTATGTCAGACAAATTTGGTCATCCGACGTAGACCCCTCGCTACATATACACAACAAAGCCTTTTCGTATTCTTCAAACCCAGCGCGTGCTGCTGCCCGTTCTGCTTTTTTCAATTCCTTGGCCTCATCCATTAGCCAGTCGAAAATCAATGGTAGTTGTTGATTTTTACCAGGTGATAGTGAAGAAGAAGAATTGACTGAGTTGTCATTGACACATCATATATACTTTGACCAGTCTAGGGGTATCCCATCTACATCACATTCCAATTTTGACCAGTCTACTATGGCTTTCGTCGACTTATCCTTACGCTTTGTGTAGCCCATGAACTTTTGATTGAATTTTTTATTGTCTACAGGTTGTTCAAAAATGAATGGTCAAAAATACATAACTAAGTTGGTAGCACATTTTATTACTACTTCCAAATATAGGTGCATGAAATGAGTATGCACGAATATGCATTCATTAAAATATATTCAGACATGCAAAATATTGAACATAATGACAAATGTTTCCAATCCAAACATAATGACAAACATTTTTAAATGCATACAAATAAATAAATGAACGTCCCTAAGGTGTTCAACAATTTTTTGCAACTTTAGTTGGCTACACGACCTAATCCTATAGTTACGTCATTGTTGTTTTCAATATTGTTTAGGTTTTCAGCAACTCCTGGGGAGATCACATATTACACTAAGGGATGAGGAGGCAATAAATGTACCAAAAGGAAACAATTTTGTTTGATAAAGTCTTTCTTTAGGTTCTTCCAAATGGTTTTCAACTGGTTCAAAGTTCTGAAATGCATCCCCGTTATGTTTCAAATGTCAGTCCATGTCTCCATCCAAGCCTCCCAAGTATAAAATCCACAGACACATCTCCTTGTGTAATACTGACTTTTCATGACATCAAGTAGGATTTGATCGTGCTCTGGATGCCATAAAGCAAAATTGTTCAATGGATGCACATCCATATTACAAATTCTATAAGTAATATATTTTAGAAGTAAGGGTGTAAATCACAATTATGTAGATAAAACCATATACTAAATTTCTTATACGACATAATAATTTGAAAGAAATATGTAATCGCCTTTGTCATAAAATTTACACATACCATATTAAGTTGTGATAGATAAGATAAGAATGGGTTATTACAACAACATATCTGATGTTTGAATAAAATTTTGCAAGATTGATTGTTCAAATATAAATGGCACATAAAAGTCATGGTGTCATTGGAGGTGACACCCAATAGAAAATTATAACTATCCTCTAACTTGTTAACCTAGTATAAAGTGTATCGTACTGGTACTGGTATGATTTGTAAACCTATTCAACATCATGACGGATTTTAACAAAATCCTTCATGTTCATTGCTTGACCCTATACAGACTTGCACTCATTAGTCAATAACTTAATCTCAACCTTCAAAGATGAGTTGTTGGTGGAATATCGAACGCCCAATGAAAGTATTTACAACGATCTTTTACCTATATTGTAATATGAATTTCGGATTAGTATTAGCGAACATATATCCATGTCATAGTCGATAATAACGTGTCTTTAGGGTCTTTACATGTCAAACCTCTTCGGTAGAAAAGATGTAATATATTTCTCCCAATCTTTCACTTAGAGTGCCGAAGTCATACAACCCGTCATCTTATGTATTAATCCGCAATGCGGCCAGAACACCACAAAAACACCTCCTACCTTCAGATTCATCCGTTGACATCTAAATACATGTAATAGTATAATTGAAAGTAAGCCAACCATGTAGGGATTTAGTTAAATAAATTATTCATACATCTTCAAGTTTAAACAGAGAACATAATTCATAATCGGGAAGGCATTTGATTTTACATTATGACGTGTTGTAACCTTCATCCTCTGTTGTTGAATCACTATTAGTCGGCATGTGAAGTTTTTCACAAAGACAATCTCATCTTCTACTAATTGTCATAATTTCAGTGACCAACCTATGTGTATCTGCTCTTGTGGAACATACAAAATCATAAAATGAAGACCAGTGCTTCCATTCATTTTGTGCATATGATAGTTGTGTTACCATAGCATCCCTAATTGTAGTTAGGGTTGTCACGGTATGTTGGACTCGTTGTGCGGGTAACATCATACGAAACCTATTTTCAACAAGACCCCTACCACACGTTAAGTATGGTCTGTGTGGATTGTTATCTTCAAAACGACCATTTGCCGCATTTGTTCCATCCATATACACTCGCACGGTGCAACGGTATCCACATGCAAAGAAAGGCATCCTAGTATCCAATGGAAACAAACCTATTGATAAAAAAAATAATGACACCCTTAGAAGTAAGAGGTATACCAATCATCTAACTTACACATCAAATACGAAAAGAGAATAAGTCAAACATGTTGTCCAATATGTTTTAATGTCTCAAAAGTTACAAAAAATATGAAATCCAATGATTTTCCCACATAGAATTGGTATGTCTTTCACGCAAAATGTCTCCCTCCCTAGCATCAACCTGGCTTGTTTGTTGGAGAGAACTCAAATCGTTCAAGATGTCAGGGGTTGTATGAGGGACTTCCAAGTTTTCGTCCGTCAAAGGATCACCATCATTTTGGCATAGGATAAAATTGTGGATGATACAATAAGCCATTACTGTGTGAGACTGCGAATGCACAAGAAAAGTCACTCCTTTTTGAAAGTACGCAAACCTCTTCTTCAACACACTAAAGGCTCGTTCAATAGTGTTACAAAGTTGAGGTTGAACATCTCCTTCTTGTTAGTGTATGAGTTTCTATTAGCCCGATACTCTGCTCTATGGTCAGCTACGTTTTGATATGGTGCAAGAAATTGTCGGGTGTTTGTGTACCCTACATCAATAAGATAATACTTTCCAGGAGGTACTTTGAAACCGCCTATCGTTGTACCTATGTGTAGTACTCGTTGGTCAGCTGCAAAGCCCTCCCAACCAGTCATGATATATGTAAACTCCATTGAGAAGTTTACTACATCCATGACATTCATAGAAACATTCCCTTTTCTATTTCTATAATGGTTCTTCTTATCGCGTTTCACCAAAATGGGGATGTGTGTCCCGTCAATTGCCCCAATGGCATCCTAAGACAAGTATATACAAATTCTAGTGACGAAGAAAGTGTTTATACTAGCAACAAATTGATGGTCATACCTTGAAGTAAGGGTAAAATCTTGCACTCTCCAGTATGCGCCGATGCGGAGTTGTGGATGCAGTTTGCATCACAATATATTCATTGCACAAACCACTCACTACACTAATACCTCATTAAACTTTCTACTTATAGTCTCACTAGAGTGAATGTAGTCCTCAGCTAGAACATGGTCGATATGGCTATGTCCAACCATTTGAAGGAAGTAGCATACGGGATCCACTGATGACACACCTCTGGTACTTTTCAACAAACCACGCTCCTCA
This sequence comes from Alisma plantago-aquatica, assembly GCA_963693085.1. Classification (NCBI taxonomy): domain Eukaryota; kingdom Viridiplantae; phylum Streptophyta; class Magnoliopsida; order Alismatales; family Alismataceae; genus Alisma; species Alisma plantago-aquatica. The sequence goes on along the minus strand of OY856409.1, from coordinate 1,819,339,048 downwards.
AGTTTGTCCACAAAGGCTAAAACGGTGCCAGGCAGCATGCGGTATAGGTTGTACGCCCTCTTTTCATCACCAATTATTATTTCTAGAACCTTTTGATGGTTGCTCCTAATACTAACCAATCTCGATATTAGTTGTTGTATGGCTCCGTCGTTTGAATTGTCCATGATATTATGTGATATTTGGTCTGCTATTTGGTTTACTATTGCATTAGCAATGGCATTACCTAGACCTGACATAAGATGACAAAGTTTTACAATGTCATTAGTTGTTTTCGGATGTTCAATACCGGCCATGACATCTATAATCAAAGAGATTACCCACATAAGAAATAAATAGAGAGATTGCAGATATGAAATCACCATGATAAAATATACAAGTTGTATGTATAAACATAACTTTTTGTTACTTACTATGATAAATAAAATGATACTGATATGTTTGTAATCATGGAAAACAATAAATAAAATGATACTGATATGTTTGTAATCATGGAAAACATTACACAACACCAAATTTCGAAATCGTTCCCAAAGCAAGAAAATATATTAACATCAAATATAAAAATAGTTCTTAAATTAAAGCCACAATACTGATATTGTTCTTAAATCAGACAACCTCACAAGAATGACTAAGGGGCAGGGCCTCTATTATTACCAATCATGCTACTAAACGGTAAAGGTGGTGATTGTGAATATGGTGGCATGAAGGGTGTTTGTGATCCAGAAGCTCTATTCTTCATTTCCCAAAGATATTGCAACCATATGGTAATTTTGTGTGGGGTATATCGAAGGCTTAGGTAAATGTTATAGTTTGATGACTCCTTTATGGCATGCACAAGAGTGGCAAAAATAGGGATAGGGGTGTTAGGGTACATTGCATGAAAATGGTGCAAAACAGTTTGATACTCATCTTTATCATTAGATCTAATGGCGATACTGGTGCCCATCTCATGTACCTTGGAAAACACCTTTGTGAATTCAGAAATGACATCATTAGCAAGGCCACAATTGTCATGTGTCTTTGAGGCTCGCTTCCTACGTCTGTGTGTGGGAGGTGTCCTTGCACCAACACCTTGGTTATCTATTCTGCCATTGTTGTCCTCACTTTGCATCCCAAAATAACCCATATCTTCAGTAAGACCATTTGGTTCTGGGCTGACAAATAGATCAGATGCATCTAAGTCGACAACAACATCATCTTTAGATGGAACATCAGAAAGAAGTTGTCTATTTGTTGAGGACATTTCATGATTCCCCCTAGCGATGTTCCTCCCCCCCCCATCATCTTGACATGTCGTAGTAGTGGTAGAATGGTTTGGTGATCAATCTTACTAGTTCCTTGTTTCCCTAAAATGTTCAAGCACTACTGATTAGGTCAATGTTAATCACTTTAAGTGAATATTTAATATTTAGGGGGTGTATCATTGGACATACCACAAGTGTCTCCCTCCACTCCGGGGTGTCAGGCAGTATTGGCTTGTGCCTACTGTCATCCCAGCCAACACCACTTTTGTTGGTCACCACTTTTATTTTTGCAAAGTCTCTCCTGAGGTTCTTCTATTGAGTTTTTACCCGATCCATTATACAACCCTGACTCCCCATCCTATTCGTCCAATCACGTGGCACCTCTCTCCGCACGTCCCTAGTAAAAATTATGTCGACACACCTACCCATGTCATACTATCTCCTCAATGCCAAAACCAGAGACTCATCTGACTCTTTGGTCCATACAATACAGATCTTTGGGTATGGTGCAGACATAGTACCAATGACATTGCAATAGATCACTATAGTCAGGGTGTTTAAATAAAACCTTTATACCAACCTAGTTTGGGTGTGTTTGTGTAGTTTAGACATCAATAACTTATTTTAAAATTGTCTATTATAGTTTTCATAAGGTATAATGTTTTCTTTTGGTTGGAAAATAATATTACAAAGTATGTTGGATAAATTGGAGGACTATGTTGGAGTGGGTGGTTAAAAATACTTATGACAATGAAATTCATTTCTATTTTTTATTATAGCTGTAGGTGCTGTATAATTTTTACATGAATTCAATTAAGAAAATAATCATATCCAAGTTCAAATAAATGATGTGTCATGGATTCAATTAAGCAAATAACAGGGAAGGCATACAATGAAGCTTAAAGTCACATAAAGACCACATTAAAGAGAAACATGAGACATATTTGTTCCCATCATAGAGAATTAGTTAATAAAAAATAACAGTCATTAGGGTAGGTGTAAAGGTCATGGGATTTGGTAAACATGCATTGATGACATATAGGTGGAATCTGTCAAATATTGACCTATTTATTAATAAAGAAAGTATTCACAACATAGTCATACAATGGTAGGAGTTTTTCTTCTAATAAAAACAAAAGTCTTTAGGGTAAATATCCTGCTATCTGACATTGCAATATAGGTAAGTAATAGTTGTACGTAACAGAACATGGATAACAGACAGTGAAGACACATGGGTGTAGCTGTTAAATACTCACATATAATAGTGGCATTCACAGATTCAATTTTTGGTTATAGATGTAGGTGCATGATAATTTTTGCCAATAGAAAGGTAATAGAGTAGGGATAACAAACAATGAGGACAAATAGGTGGAGGAATAAATTATTGACCTATTCAGTAACAGAGAATGTTATGACCCCGCCTCCCAGTAACCCCCAATTAAGGGAGACCGAAAGGACAGAGTCGTTAACCAACAACTCGGATCAAAGGTTCAACAAATAATCATTAACAATTATTAAATTCTACCAACTATACTGAAATATGATAAAAATAAAAACTTGGCATACCTTTTAAAACTGGGATTTCAAAACTTCTATCCACACAGATACTAATCTATCTAATACTCCTTTGCACTTTAATTCTCTTTTAATACCAAATATGCCACTTTAATGTTTGTTCTTTTCATTGTACCTAAAACGCCGACAAACAAAACGTCAGTCAGCCAAAGCTGGTATGTGGGGGAAACAATAATCATGCAAATATGTTAACAATGTAATCATTCAATTAATCATTTAACAACCAAGATTATATTTTAAGCCATACTACTCAATCCTTACCTATCCCCTAACTCTGTGCTATCCCTTGTATGCTACCTCTCTTTAGGTAGCTTCTTACCCCCATGGACCTACCTTACAGGTAGCCAATACCTAGGGTAATAGAGTCGCATGGCACTACTCGCAGGTAGCCCAATATCTAACTCATGATGACTTGATGGTCCTACCCCATTGGTAGCCATTTACTAAGTCATCTAATGACCTGATGGACCTACTCCATTGGTAGCCATTTACTAGGTCAATTATTAAGCCGCGGAGGGGACCAGGATCTGAGCTAGTAGGCACATATCTTAGGTGATAGTCATATCCACATTATAGTTTGCATGAATTAAAACCATCCAATAATTAATTCATGACATCGATGAAAGCTTCGGTAAACCTCGGAAAACTAACTTGAGATATTCATAAGCGTAACCACATACCTGTATTGCACATTCAGATATAGAATTAATCAGAACATAGAAATCCCAATCAAGCAACCAATCATGCACAAAATCCTGAAATAAATATACCAATTTCCTTTTATTAATAATTATTCAATATCATCATTATCCTTATGATTTCTATTCCAATTTTAGGGTTTTCTTTGGAATTAGGGTTTTGCCTCCATTCTTAGTTATTAAGCACCCTAATTCATCAAATCTACTTAAAACCTTTAAATTCTCTCCTTTTAATATTCTTAACAGTCTTAGGATCTTCATTTAGTATTTTACTTCCCTAATCCGAAATATCATGGTTTTCCTCTTCTTTTATCCCAATTAGGGTTCCCATATGAATTATTCTTCATTTATGGATTACAACCCTAAAACTACCAATTTTGTATACCAAAGGGATGAAAACTCTATATTATCAATCAACATGTTAATATCTTTCAAATTAACCTATTAGTCTTCAAAGATGTATCCTTTATATTCAATTTAGGGTTTCTAAGGTTTCCTACATAAACCTAATCATCTTAATTACCTTTATCAAGGATTCTCTAATGCAAACTATGTTCAAGAATCATTATATTACAATTGTATTCTTGCAATATCGTGTTATGGCCACTAAAACTCATATTTACTCAAATCAGGGTTTTTAGTCCATTAAACCATGTTCATGATCATAAAATCCTAAAACCAACATACTAATCATCTTTTATGATTTTATCATTCCTTTTATTCATAATAGGTTAAGATTGATCAAAATATATAAAAGATTCATCATGTTCATTTTTACATCATTCTAGGGGTTTTTTATCCATTAATGCATCAAAAGATGTAAAACCCTATACTTTTTTAGTTTCAAGAAGAATTAGGCTTCATGCATAATTTCTTTGTATTCCTCTCGTTCTGAGGATCAATTTTCATATAAGACTTGTTTTAATCCGAGCTACCAATCTTAAGTTATGAAATTTGCAAAATCACTTACTTTTGGGCCAATCAGAACGCGCCACTTGTCCTGCTCCATGCAACGTTGCCTTGTAGATTTGTAAACATAATGAAAAGACGGAAATACCCTCCACTTAACCAACAGATCTAGCACATTGCGGAGGGGTAGAACGGTCTAACGACCCTTAGGTCGTCTTCTACCTTCGTCCAGCCGCAAGGCCGCCGAGGACGGCTCTTTGCAGGGCTGCTCCGCCCTCTCCAAGGCATGAAACTCCACGCCCACCTGCGCCCCACCTCCGCCATGGCTGGGCGCACCCTTAGCACCCTAAACATGCGGCCAAGATGGCCAGGGTTGGCAGGGTTTACCCGCCATTGCAGCCACCTTGTGCAGCTGTGCTGCTGCTGTGGCACGCTGTTGAGGGCATGGCGATGCTTGCTGGAGCTTGCTCTGACATTGGGGAAGGTGCAGCTTCGTTTGCAACCCACTTGGTCTCCTAGTTGTGCCAGGATCACAACGCTTTCCTCCGCTAGGGTTTATGGATAAGAACATGGAAGAAGAAGAGAAGATGGTGTGTGGGATCTTCTGAACTCGGCCCAAGGCCTTACCCCTTATATAAGGGAGTGTAGGAATGCCCTGGGATGCTTGCCCTCGAAGCAAACAAACTCTCTCTCCCAAAAGGAATTCAATTCCTTCATTAGGATGCAAGTTCCTCTCTCTTTCCTTATTCTTTTGATAAACCATATCTTTTGGTAATTAGGGATTCGAAAATCCTCTTAATCTCTTTTACACTTGCCTTCTAACCAAAAGACACGAAATTCTATTTCCTTTAATAGAAATTACTTCTTTTTAGCAATATCACAAAATTCATTAATAATGTTTAACATTATCCTCTTATTTTGCAATTTTAGTATTTTCTCTTTCCTTCCTCTTTATTGGGACTCCTTGGGTCCCAAGAAACTCTATTATTTCAAAATCCTTTTATTGGATACTCATTATCCTTCTAGATGCATCTAAATGCATTAAACTTCATTATTTCCCATTATGTTGTTTATTTCTCATTAAAATATCTCTTTTTGAGGATTTCTCTTTATTTCTCTTTTATTTTCCTCCTTGGTATTCCTTTTATCATTAGGAATCCTTGGGATACGAAATTCCACAAAGGATAACTCAATTATATCTCTTTTCACTTGTTTTCCACGTTTTATCATTATTTTCAATTTCTTTCTTAATAAAGAAATACTTAATTGATCTTTTCTTTTCTTATTGCACTCTTTATGCAACTTTGGATTCCTTGGAACCCAAAGAACCCAAGAGGCACGAAATCCTTCTTTGGATTTGCCTTCTAAAGGTTTCCATCTTATTCTTTTCTCAAATATTCAATTATTCATTTACTAATTGAATTTTCTTAATATTTGGGCCCAATAGCCAATAAAGCCCACAACACAAACATCAAGGCTATTGTAAACAAAACCAAATACATCATATCATTATTTGTTCAAATATCCTTATTATGAGAAATTACATTTCTCACCAAATAAACCCAAAAATTGGGGTTGTAACAGAGAAAGTATTCACAACACAATTGGATTGGTGAACAAAGTACGTTGGACATGATCTTGAAGCAATCAATCAAATGTAATCATTATAATTTATTTGGTGTATTGGTAGCTATTTTTCTGCTAAAATAGACAAATTTTTTCTCCATAGAATAAGCTAATATCGTAGGGATATCAAGAAATTTTGACAGTTCCTTATTAGAGAGAAAAAATGCCCTGGAAAAACTGGATATCTCACAATTAGGTTTGATGATTAACAACAATAGAATTGATTCTAATAATAACTAAAATGTATTAGGGTACTATAAGGTCATACAGACCACATTAAGGTATGCTGACCTATTTATTAACAGAGAAAATATTCACAACATAATGGTATTGTTGAACATGGTATGTTGTACATGATCTCGAAGGAATCAATCAAACGAAATAAAAATCTATTTATTGGGTATAATGATAGATGTTTCTCTCCTATTATGTGTAGTATTTTTTGGGCATAAATTGAATTGCTAATATCATAGGGATATCAAGCATTTATGATAGTTTGTTATAGGATACATATTAAAACATGGAATATCATAATAAAGTTTGATGACTTACATTAGCATTAATGATTCTAATAAAATATAACAGTCATTAGGGTACTATACTAAATATCCTGCTATCTGACATATCGATATAGGTAAGTTGTGTATGGGTTTTAATACTACTAAAGAGGTCATACATGGATGTTCTGGTCTGTTTGAAAAACACCATAATAAATATTGAATATCTTATATGACATTACAATGCCATATTATGTAAAGAATGAGGTCCTCATACCAAATAAAACATGGATAAAATCATTTTACAGGTATAGGAGGTAAGTCATGGAATTTTACAGGTATGTCGGTAAATATCAAATTAATATAGGGGATAAAGGTGTAGTATAATGTTTACAAATCATATGGTAATAGTCTAGGGATAACAAGCACTAAAGATAATTAGGTGGACATGATATTTAGGGAAAGTATTCACAATACAATCATAATGTTGAACATGATATGTTGGACATGATATTCAAGCAATCATTCAAGGGTAAATCATTTTCATTTATTTGGTATAATGGTAGATGAGTTAAATAATGACATATTAATTTATTTGGGGCTCAATGAAGCTCAACGACACATTCATATCACATTCCAGGGACCAGACCACATTCAAGTGAAAAAATATACATATTTTGGTCCATCATAGAGAATAAATCTTGACCTAATAATTCCTTACCTAATAAAACGTGTCCTATGGCATAGTTGACAAGCAAGGATCCTAGTTAAATAAACATAATACATAATGTGTTTTTATCAAACTGATCATACATCTGTGGAACCAAGCACATTAAATTGATTAGGTATAAGGGGTATGGAAATCAATACAAGACTTTATCTTGTATACAATACTGAATGGAATTAAAACCATCTGACGAGGTAGGGCACTCAGCCATGCATTACAAGCTGATAATGGGAATATGAGGTTATCCAACACATCAATATCGTTCATTGTATCAACCATTCAACATGGCTATGCTTACAGCTAAAATTAAAAATCAACTAAAAATAGTTTCATATTACTGAGAAGATATACCTAGTAAGAAGAATATCCATGTAGAAGAGGGGATCACACAGTTGCCAAGAAAGTATCGGTACATACATGAAGACAAGGTAAAGGGAATAAAGATTAGTGTATATTCCTACTACTACATCTGCCTACTGAAGGAAAATATGCTCAGCCAACACATAGAGAACAGTTGGTGGAGGATGGGAAGTTGAATGGGGAGGAGATCTGCAAAGAAATGCAACACTATATAGCAGCTATGACAGGCGGTGCCCTTGCTAGGGTTTGGTCAACGTCTTGTACAGAGTGAAAGGGGGTGTCAAGGGGCTTTAATTGGAGATGAAAAGTCAAGATGCCTAACCTTAATTCTCATCGTCTAGCCTGGCGTCGTAGCTCAGCGATGTGTGATGAACCAGCACACCCCCATTCTGAATCTGTCAGCTTCATTGACCATCTGTTCACCCTACGGCCCTGTTCTGCGATCAATTCGGCGTGGTAGACACATCTTTAACTCACAGAGGCAATAGTTCCTCCCAAAAGAGAGCAGAAGAGGGAGAGGGGAGTAGGTCGAGCAAGTCAGAAGGGGCTATGTCAGGAGAGCAGAAGATGGAGAGGGGAAATAGGGGTGTCGAGGGTGGCTGAATACTCGCCTCTCACATTCTGAGTCAAACTCGGGTTAGGAAGTGGAATCTCGCCTCTCGCGGGACTGGTCTGGTCCAATTTTTAGCTTTCTGTTATCCCGAAATGGAGCCAAAACCAGATTAGCAACCAAATAGAAACCAGTCCTAATCCGTCAACTGTTTGTTCGGGTTGGCACTAGGCAACCAGTAATAAATCAAATCTAGTCCCGTGCTAAATGCAGGCTAAAGCTCTAAGATCAGACCTGACCAAATTGACCTACTTGGTCAAATTTTTTGCTCCACACTAATATTAACTCAACCCCAGTTATTTATACAAATAAATTTTGTGACATTAGACATGCATGTATGGAACAACTTATCATCACTCTTCACTAGTTATGCTTGTTTTGTGTTGATGAATATAAGGTTAGATTTTTTTCACTAGAACCCATGTGGCTTTTAACATTGGTTAATTAAGGCCTTCGACTTCGGCTTTCAGACTATAATTGGGCAGGAGACATTTTTTATCGATGGTTATGACGTCAGTTAATCGAGAAAGGCGAAACTGACATGGTCGCATAATGTCGGTCTCCCAAACCAACATTGAGAATAACAAAAATCGACACAAATAACTTGTCTATCAATAATTTTTTTTCTAAATTGAAGGTTTGTCACACTGGTTTTTGTTGAAAATGTGATAAAAAAAAGTTATGACGTCAATTTTGTGTCAAACTACCATAGTAGGAAGCCAAATTTATATTGTTGAAATTTATCAGTACGGTTGGTTCTTATATGAAATCGATGTCGCACCATCTCAACGTTGATTTTATCCACAATTTTTTTAGTAATAAAACTTATCAATTAAAAGTTTACCAATAAGATTGCTCAATAATGTCAGTTTTGTGTTCTGAAATCAGTGTCACAATATTTTGATGTGGGTTTTAGTATAACTGATATTGAAATATAAAATTTCCTAAATAGTAGGTCTATAGACCTACTGTCTGATTGTTCAACCAGATGCAGAACATGTTGTTCTGATAAACAACAATTTCCATAATATATTCAACTTAATAACAAGCCATTTCTAACCTATAATAACATACACACATATATACACATCAACATGCACATGCACATCTTCAATAGTCCCATTACATTCATGTTCATATCTTCAAAATATAATGGTTTTTGAACAAATATTTACAATTCACATGTACATTCACATTCACATCTTCAGTTGAACAATTCAATCAAAATCCAAGGTCACTTGCATTTTTATAATTTAAAATCAAATACAATGATTTAAATATGGATCCACATATATAATCATACAAGAAATTACATTCGAAGTTTCATACATAATCATCAATCCTATTCAAATTCAAAATCAATTTCATAAATAAAGTACTATTTCCACAATTATCATAACTCATCTAGAGTATCACATGCATAATGGTGTTGGGAGGTAAATACCTACAAAAATAATGATATAATCATACAATAATATTATATAAAGTATGATTTATAGTTGGGATTAGATTATATACTTGTGATTAAAGCCTATATTACATGTTGTATATCATAGATTACCTGTGATGATATTCTGACAATGATATCCATACACTTCATCACATAGTACCCACACACCCAGTTAGTATTTTGTGTAGGACATTATTACCCATAGTGACGTGAGACATTAATAAATCAAAATAGCGTTGACATTCAGTTTTTAGTCATAAAACTACCTTAAAACTCTCATAGAATAATATATTCTTTTGTTAATCTACAACTCTTCCAATCGATAGAATGACTTTATCCCCTATAAGTTAAAGAAATACATGTTGTATGGTTAAATAGTTAAATAATGTTGCATATATTAATAAATATATTTACAAATAAATAGTTATACTTATCCTATAATTGGAACTTTTCATTTGGTGTCCCTTACCTGCCAATTTTCTATCTAGTGGTCAAGATAATACAGAATTAGCATGCTTGAGATGATCACCAACAATTCCAATTCCCTTTTGGTGAATAAAGAATAAGGTAAAAAAAATCAAATTACATGAGAATAAATATAATTCATAAGTTCAAACTACAAGTAAAGAAATGGAAATGTACATAACACATGAAATGATTCAAAACCACATCATGTCCCGTAGTAGCAAATACTTACATGCAATAGAAAAATAATCAAAGATATATTTTTATTCTCTATTTAGACTTCTAATCAGTGAAGGAACTAGAAGTTCCACATTGACTAATTCAAATGATGTCTTCTTGACATATAAATAGTTGCAAGAACATATGTGATGGTGTAATATATAGAAAATATTTTAAGATATATATTCACATAGAAGGAGATATTTAGCCATAAAATATCACCATATCGAAACTTCTATTACGAATGTATTTAGCCATTCATACTCAAATATCTCCTTAACATCTTGAACGATTATATTACTTCCATTATCTTGTCCTACAATGTCCTCAATCAACATAATCAACCCTTTTTTAATACTCTTTAACCATAAACATAAGCCTCAATACTAAGGACCTAGTGAGATAGATAGTTTCTGTAGAATCAGAGTAGGTGCATGTGCTTTAAGGAGGAACCGTAAGTGGGATTCTTAGGTAGGCATTTGTTAATATTCTCATATCAATTGTATATAGATGAATAAAACATATTGACATATACAAATACAATATATATTTGTCACACCTTTTCATACATAGTTTAGTTTTTAATCTACTCAATAATGTTGCCTTCTCCTTGGATAGTGGTGCGTCTATATATTAGATAGATAAGTTAGGGATACACACATACCACATCGTATGTCATTGGGGTACAATGCAACATCCCACCACCACTTGAAAGAACCTCACCCTCATCCACGATCAAATAATATAGGATCAGAAACTGTAAGACAACATTTTCTAGTGATCTACAATTTTGTATAGTATTAAATATACCAGTAACACAAAATATGTATTGAATCGACAAACTATTATATAAAAAATAAACATACATCACTAGTTGAGTCTGGGGCTCCATGAGAGTACTCTCAATACCCTCATGTACCTATCTAGAAGAGCAGTGTGCGATAGTATGAGAAGGTAATTGAGATTGAGATGGCTAAAATTCTCTCATTGCTTCTTGTATTCTATGTTGTATCAAATCATCTATCTCTCCTGCAACATACAACCACTCTTAGGAAATCTGTGTGGCAACTCTGATGAGAGAAAATAAGCATGCAGACCAACACCAAACCTACCCCTAACACGACCAGGATGCTCTTGAATTCTAAGGGCAACTGCCAATTCATCTATTCAGGCCTCAGGGATGAACTTGATTTCTTTTCTTTGTTCATATAGTGTCCACTAATCATCATCAATGAAACTAGTTGGTGAAACCTGACTATGAGAATGAAAACAAACATGCATTATGAGAGTAAATTTACCATTTTCTGAGCCACCTCAGCAGTTGTCATGTTATGAACTACATCTAAGATGTTTTTCCTAATATTTATCCATTCCCTCATGTTGAATTAGTGAACATGGACTTGAATCTATGCTTGATTATTCCCAGATGATTGCAATTTTTACACGTCTTGATAGCAAAATTCATAGCCACCAAGACCCAACAGATGGCTATGTACATTACTTGTAGGCCTTTCTTTTTTGGCCTCATGTGTAGTCTACATAATCCAAACGATATGTTAATTATGTATACCATAAACTCACATGTTTAAGCACAATTGCATATATAATTACTTAATACCTTGAACTCATCAGACTTCTTTGAAGGATGAATATGATCTCAGACATCATGTAAAGAGTGGGACCCAAAAGGGATCCACATTTTATTAAATAGAGAAATAAAACTATTCTATTCAAAAATGAAGGAAACTAGGAATTTCATTATTTCCCAAATATTATATAAAAATCTCAGAGAATAAAAGTTTATAAATAATTCAAATACAATTATTACAAAGTTACATCTTATTTCATGTATAATTGTTCCTCACTATAAAAGGTAATACTACTATACAAAGGTAATACTATTGTTTGGCTCTACTACCTACTTACGATAAGATCCGTAATGTTTTTCATGTGTCCATACTGAAGAAATATGTGAATGATCCATCCCATGTGTTATCTATTGAACCCATAGAGATTCGTAGAGACTTGACTTATGAAGAAAATCCTATGAAGATTTTTGACTCCCAAGTGAAGCAATTGAAGCATAAAGAGATTGAATTAGTGAAGGTTTTATGGTCTAGAAGAAACAACTTTGGAGCTCAGAGAAGAAATGTTACGAACTCACCCTTCCCTCTTTGTTTGAGACTTTAGGGATAAAATCCTTTTAAGGGAGGAGAGTTGCAACATACTCAAATCTAGGAAATTATTACCTTTTACTCCTTTTAATTTTAATCATTTATGTTGAACCCTTCTTATTAGATTGATGTTCCCTAGAATTCTAATAACCTTTAATTATGATAATTTAATACAAAAATACAAAGATTTGAAGCCTTTATACAAGAAATTGAGATTATTCATTGGTTTTTGGATTTATTGTGCAAAATTGCCAAATTAAGGAATATAAGTGTAAAAGTAGTTTTCTTGATTTTTCCTGTGGGTAGGTTTGGTTAAGAGAGAATTTCACACGAAAAATTGTTTAAGAAATAATAAAGGAATGCATTTATATAAAGAAAATACACTTTTCCTCAAATTGGGAGTTTTACACATTAAAGTTTTCCAAAAGACAAATATGACTCCAAAATTGGATTGTTTGGGTCCTTATTACCTTACCCACAAAATTTTACTTTATTTGGAGGTTATTTACTCATTCAAATTAAGAAAGAAAGAAAAATAAAATATTTGATATCACTTTATTTGATTTCTATTTTGATAAGCTTTAATGTCACGACTGGGTCAGTTGATAAGGGTGCCTTTTCCATCGTTGGTTTGTGATCTAGTGGTCCAGCTATTGTCTCATACCTTGTGCCAAAATAGGCAACAAGAAGGTAGATCAAGTATGATTAAAACTCAGTTTTCTCTCACCACACACCACATTTTCTTGATTTTTCTTCGCCAATGAGTTTGTGGAACGATAACCCACCAGTTGATGCCTTGACCTCGAACCCTCATCGAGTATTATAGAATCTCCCGAATCTTGGGGCACAAGGTTTCCATGACTGCCTTGCATAAACCCTAATAACACACCTTATAAATAAGTGATCCTTGCCATAGTTCTGTCACAACCCAAGCTCTCTTCCCCCCCTACCGATTTCTTCTTTGGTCATGTTTTGTGCCACTGCTAAGCTACTTTCCTTCTCTACCTTGTGGCACCTCCCATGGGCATCTTGCTCCACTAGTCTTCAATCACGTTTGGAGGTGAGTTATTTGAAGCATGTTATGGTCATCACATTTTGATTCACCCAAACCAAACTCAATTGCTTCTTCACGGCCTGCGGACATAGCTGGCATGCTAGGAAGGGATGACTGCCCTAGAGGTTTTCCACTTTTTCCCTCGCTCCATCTCCTTTCCTCTTTTTCTTGTCGAGGGTGTTTTGGTAAATGGCCACACGAGTTTCTTTGAGTGCCACATATAAAGTGGATGGAGAAAAAGACATCATTTCCCTGACATGCATCTAAGTTCCCCTATCTAACCTAGGGGAAATCCTTCTTTTATGATTTAAATTTCATTAATAAATTAGTAAATAAGATAAATATTGTAAAAATCATAGCTTTTTATTGGAAGATCCAAAAAGTACAAGAAAATATGTTTTAGAATCCTTAGAATTTTCTCTACATTTTGGTATAGATTTCATTACTTGATTCACAAGTGATAAAATTTTGATTTTTATGGTTTTAAATCTTCCTAATATTACATAAATAATCAAACATAATTTTTAAAAGATAAAATTTAGAACTTGGAGTCACATCCATGATCAGTAGTCCTGAAATAACTCCCTAAGGTCTAATCATGTGTCAATCTATGTTTTTGTCGAAGATTTGTATTTTAGTGTTTTGATCTCACTTATGATTTTAAAAATAACCAAAGACAACACCATGGATAAAAAGTTGTGATTTTGGGTCAAGAATGCATTAAGAGACTATAAACTCATTGGTTGGTTACAAATGGATCTAAACCTATATGTATGTTGTGTTGACTTTAGACTTGAAGGGTCAACATTCAATATCTAATTTAACAAATCAAGTTGAGGTATCTGCATCTTTGCTATTATCTAGGCACTGCTATTATGACCAAAACATCCTTTCCCATATAAGGCATAAATTGATATACCTCTTTTCACCATTTATGAAATTCTTATTTTCTTGAATAATGCTTATGGGTCCTCTAACCCCACATGATGTGTTTTGGATGTTCTCATTCTATTATTTCACATGGACCAAACTTATGTTTATCCTTGGAATATCCTTATTTCTTGTAGTGGTAAATATGTACAACCACGTTTATAAGGGCTTGCTTTTTCGCCCAGGGTGTGTTTTTCTACCCATGATTTATAGAGGCATGATTTTCCTCCTAGGATGTTATATCTCCACCCATTAGTTTTAGGTTGAGATCCAATGATGTATCAACCCCAGTTGAAGGAACTTTTGTCTTTGTTCATTACATGCACAATTTATATTTTTTTATTATTAATGGAAAATTTTGAACGCAAGATTCCCTACTTAATATTACTTAGTTAGGCATGCCTCATCTTTTGGCCTGATAAAATACTCTTAGAACTTCTTCTTTTCAACCTCTCCTTTATTTGATATTGTAAGGACCCTGACCTCCGTTTAGGGTTTACCCTATTTGCTTTACTTAACCCTGATGCTTATTTGCTTGCTAATCACCTTTGGTGGTGATTAGGGTTTGTTGGTGCTTTGTTGAGAGTTGGGGGTGCTACTTGCAATTAACCCAAGTTTAGGGTTTGTGTGTGAGTTTGTCACCTTGTGAGGTGTTCCTCCCTCTCCTTGCTTCCTCTAGTGTTGAGAGGAAGGTTTGGGCTCATTGCCTGAGTTCCTTTGGGCTTGGTTGAGCTTGTTGGGCCTTATGGTGTGTTTCCCTTGCTTCTTTGGACCTTGTGTCGGGCAAGAGCATGCTTGTGTCGACCTAGGTGTGCTGCCCAGGATGTGTGTCACCTAGGGTTGTGTCGGCCATGGTGGGGGTGTGTCGGCCATGGTGTGGGGGTGTGTCGCCCATGGACCCCTTTGACCTTCTTTGACCTCGTTTGTGTCACCACTAGTGGACACTTGGTGCTTGATGCTTGCATGTGGCAATGGCCTTGGACATGTGTTTAGGGAATGTTAGAGTGGTGGCATTGCTCATGGACAAGTGTCCCTAGGTGAGCGACACCTTGCCTTGTCTTACCTTGGTTTCTCCTCCATCCCCTTCTATATATGTGTTTCCTTTCCCTTGCTAAGGATTCCTTTAGTTCCTTAGTCTCCCTCTCCCTTGGTGCACGACACCCCTCTTCTTTTCCAAGCTTGGTGGTTGATCCTTCTTGGAGTCTCCTTCTTCCTCTAGTGGTGACCGAACCCTAGAGTGCCTTGCTCTTCTTCCTTGGTGGTGCTTGGAGCTTGGAGCTAGGAGCTTGGAGCTTGCTTGAGGCGGGTTACATAACTCCTAACCCTAGATACATTACCGTCTTCTATGTTCTTGTTTATATGTTGATCATGATCGGCTAAGTATGTTGTTAGTTTAGTTTCTGGCCTAGTTGCACCTTGTTGGCCGAACCTATGTTCTAGGGTTTCTTGGTAAGCAACACTCCTTTCTCTCCTTGGTCTAGAGGAGTGAGCTTGAGTTCTAGTAATATGGGAAATACCCCTCTCTCATTTTAGTTGAGAGGTGAGCTTGTGTTCTAGTTGCTTGAGCAACACCCTACTCTCACCATGGACTTGAAAGGTGAGCTTTATGGTGGTTGTTCCTTGTGTTGCCCGATTGGTGATAAGAGATGTGCAAGACCCCTCTCTCTTAGTTGTTGAGAGGTGAGCCATCTTCTAGATCCATTAGGGTTTGGTTCCCTTGTTATTAAGGTTGATGACGACCTCGTGGAGTTGCATCTTGACTATTATGATCTTGGGGGTGAGGTGTTGCCCGATATCCCTCTTGACCTTGAGCTTTGGACGACACATGTTATGGTTGTGTCGGGCATTGCACTTGGTCCCTGCCTTGTGTGTGTCGGGCATCACACCTTGATGAGTAACCTTCCCGATACACTTAGCCTATGTGATGGTTTGAGGCCGTTGTGCATTGAGGTGTGGAGCTTGTCAGCTAGTTGTGGGGTTGTGTCGGGCGTCAGGCTCTTGGTTGTTGACCTTTGTGTGTCGGGCGTCACACAACAGGTCCTTGCTGCCCGATATACCTGACCTGTGGTGGTAGCCTAGTGTCCATCATACCTTAGACGTTATGGAGTTGTGGTTAGCTAAGTGTCGGGTGCCATGGAGTTGTGGTGATGCCCGACAGAGCGTCACCTAGTATCTCCAAGCCATGGCTTATAGATGCCCGTTGCACCTGGTGAGCGACACGCCCATAGGCTCAGTTGCCCGATAGGCTTCATGGCCGTTGTAACCCTATTACCTGATGCAGCATTGCCCAACTTGAGGTGCACGATATGCATGGTTGCATGGCATGCTTGGTTCCCTGATGCATAACGTGTCGCGCACAATACAACGTTGCACGCTACACACTATATGTTAACCGTTATGCGTTCTAGTGTTGGGCGATAGGGGAGAGTACCCTGCCCAATACCACCTTTGGTGAGGAAAGTGAACACTTCTAGTGAGGTTCTTATTCCTTATTTGGAAAATTGATATGTTAGATGTTGTTCTTACTGTCACGTTTGGTTATGATGGTGACCCTTGTTATGCAATAATAGTGAGGTGTTTGATGGAATAGATCACATATATGCATCCTGACATGACTTTCATATGGTTATGATTATCTTGAAATTATATGTATAATGATGAGTAAATGATAATCATATAAGATGATTTGCCTAATAATATGACCTATGTCTATGGTCACAGGCTGAGGCATGAATGTTAAGCATATAATCATCAATGTTGCCCTATGTTGATAATATAATTCTTCTGATAACCCATGATGATTGTGCATACTAACCATGCAGGTACATATGCATAGCCAGGTAAAAGGGCTATGAGGTATATATGCTTATGTAACACTGCTTTGATGGTTACTCATGATAATGAGATAACATACATGATGTGTTTTGGTCTGAGGACCTAAGTTTGGCTAAAGTGTTTAAGAGGCAGTGGCATTATGTGATAAGGTATTTAGATCCCATGGCAATGTGATGATCCTTGTAATGGATCTAGATGATTGGCAAGAGGCCAAGTGGTAACATGCAATGTTGGATCCTTATGATGGATCAGGATGATGTTGCTTACTGTAAAAGCATAATATTGAGTTTCATACTGTTTATTCTTGTTATAGTTTGCATGTTACACAACTTGGTTGAATCTTGCAATCCACTTAAAATATACTAATTAATCACAGTGGAATAAATCATGTAGTTCGCCCTGGCCATAGATCCATCATCGTCAGGAGCTGGTGATGGTGAAACGGGTTCTCCTATGGGCTAACCCAGAGCGCATATTTTTTGAATATGCGAGGTTTCTCCTAGCCTAAAATAGAGAGGTAATCAAGTGCAACTAGGGTTGCAGACTCGGATATATATATATATATATATATATATATATATATATATATATATATATATATATATATATATATATATATATATATATATATATATATATATATATAGCATGGTGAACTGGCCCATGGCTCAGAGTGGTAGAGCATGAATGCGTTCATGGCTCCGAGCACGGTGAATAGGCATGTGGCTCAGATATACTAGCGCCGAGACATGTACCAAGGTGGGCTAGAGGAAGGGTAGCCTATGGAGCTGACCCTGTGGCTGAGGCCACTTAAGCACGAGACTGTGGTCCTACTTTGGTTCTCGTACACTGACCACGAGGTGGGAGGTCGTAGAGTCCGGCTCTTCCATTGACCTTGTATGGCACCGGCTCTGGGTTTCGTAGCCGTTGGTTGAATTTGAGCGGTATGGCTCACTTCCTCAGGTTATAATAATATGTAATTCATCCGTATAGTATTTACTACTTAAGGCAAAACACAGAACATTGGTTGAGGCCTTGCTTGTGTAGTTAATCTGGCTATACCTTGCAGTTACTTATACGTTCTTGTGTTATGTGATAATACCTTATAAACCTTATCTTGTCTATCATGTTCCCTAAAAGAGATATTTTGTAATATGCATCCCATACATCTGGTAAGCTTGATAGTATGTATAGCTTTGCTCTATAGACTGCTCTTATATATCTTTATCAGTTATCTATTGTTGTTGCTTTATCTTTCTGAGGTTTTGTAGTTTCAGCGGGGAGTTATGTTTCTTGCTGGGACTGTGTGTCTCACCCCGCTGGTTTATAACCTTTTTAGGTGTTCGAGCTAGTCGTGGTGGTGGTCGCGGAGTTGCGGCGGAGCAACAAGAAGAGCAGTAGAAGGCAAGTGTTGGACATGCTGCTATTTTGGTTGCTTTGTAGTAGAGTCCTAGAGTTATCCATGTACTCTCAGGTCCTTGGAGGTGTTTTGACGTCGTTTCATGATGTATAGTTGTTGATGTTTTGTATATCCTGCTGCTGGCCAGATGTGGGCCGCTATGTACATATAAATAGGTGATGAACTCATGTGATGGTTGGATAGCTAATCTCCCAAGCCGTGGACACATATCAAGACTTGTAATGTTTATATAACATGTTTCCGTGCCGGAAGAGGACCTAAATGTAATAGTTACTCAGTTATTCTGCTTTCTGCAATCAGTTTTAATTAACTCGTATTTTTGGTAATCTGTGGTTTATGGTGATTTCCGCACATTTTTCGTGTAA
This sequence comes from Alisma plantago-aquatica, assembly GCA_963693085.1. Taxonomy (NCBI): domain Eukaryota; kingdom Viridiplantae; phylum Streptophyta; class Magnoliopsida; order Alismatales; family Alismataceae; genus Alisma; species Alisma plantago-aquatica. The sequence goes on along the minus strand of OY856409.1, from coordinate 1,819,319,890 downwards.
CACCTCATTGTCTGTGTGATAGCGGGATGTGTTGCCACAGATATCCCACCTTGACTTTTCTCTATCTTACGTATTGTCTAGTTGTTTTTACTACACATACTCAGATTTCACTGATGTCATTTTTTTTGTTTTCCTTTTCCTGGGTGTTGATTTTCAACCCACCCATAGTTAACAAAAACCGAGATTTGGGGAGAAGAGGATTTATCTCAGAACCAAGTGCTTGGATGAGATCCGAGATGGGAAGGTTGTTCACCACAATATGATCGCTACAATTAGATTCATAATTTATACTTTGCCTATAAGGGCCAATGTTACGTTGTAACACCCCTCCAAGAACATATATACATCAGTGGAAGTAAACCATATGTTGTCCATAACATGGGTCACTTAGCTTGGAGGAACATTACAAAAATGATATACATTGCAAAATGATAAATGAAACACCTTTTATTAAGATTGAACTTGATTCGTACATTGTTTATAATTGAGTTCTTGAATTGAAACTAACAAACCAAACATGATTGAACACTACTTATACATGAACTTATCTAAAAACGTTAGGATCTTCTATTGTAGATGGCACCCAACTATATTTATCTTTAGGAGAGATTGATCTATTACTTAAGATGGCCTTCATATAGCCCTTTCTTGGAAGTCACTTTGTTCATGCAGGCATCGCGCCCCCAACCATGCATGCAATAAAAACCACATTAGAGTAAGCATCATTGAGTATTATTATGACAACATAATAACTTGGCAATAAAGGAAAATATAAAACTTAATTGAATAGTAGATTTGGATTCACATAACTTAATCTTGATGGTTGGTTAAAGTATCCATGATACTTATGCACCCATGGTGCTCATAAGGCCTATAGGATCAATATTAACATGACGAGGATAAAATAATACAACTCATTACACGATTTATCATTATCTTCGAATGATTACTTGAACTAATTCCACATGAACATGACATGAATTCTTAAAATAGCATTGAAGCATAACATTAAAGCAATAACTTTAGGGGAATTTTCATGTAGTTAAGATTTAAATTGAAACACATAACTATGCATATGATTCATCTTGATAATCATAATAATTACAAGACAATGAAAACTAATACTAAATACTCAAAGTGCATGAACCCGCTTACCTAGATCAGTAAGAATAACCTCCTCAGATTTTACCCTGACCTTATCTCCTAATCAACCTGTGATTGAAGTCCAAGGATCTATATCAGGTTTATAAACCCTAATTTCCATAAATCTTATACTTCAGAAAAGCCAACTCAAAATAGGTCTTAGGATCTAGACCATTTTCTAGATCTCGAAAAACTGAGCAAAAATATATATATTACTTGACCCCATAGGACATACCAATCAAGAGATATTAATTATCTTGTGTTGGCCAATCATGGCTTAGATAAATCAAATCAAATTTTAAACATAAATACAAAAAATACTAAACACCCTTCAATACAATCCTAGACTTTGAGTGTGAAAGGGTCTATTTTTGTCAAACGAATTCATCAAAACCTACTTCAACAATCATCGTAAGAACTAAGTTTATTAATCAAATCGTGACACATGAAAATAGAATTAGAATGATATCAGGCCTTCTTTTCACTTCACCCTCGACACCCAAGATTTTATTCCTCCTAGATGCATATGGTTGTAGCCATGTCTGAACTAGAGCCAACCTGGTAGGAACCCGGACCTGTAAACATGCATTAGACCATGCGGTCATGACTTCTGACTCTGGTGACCTTGCTCGACTTGTCGGGCTAGACAATCCCGCTCGTGGTGGCTCAAGGCTACTATGACCGCCTGCCATTAAAAGGGAAAATAGGGCAAAGGGGCTTGAGAACAAAAGTAAGGAAATTACGAGAGTAACTCGAATCCGAAGGCGGTGTTGGCTATTCTGAAATCAATTGGAGGTTGTAGAGGAAAAACTTGAGCAAAATTCTGCAAGAAAATGTCCCTACAACCCTTCTCATCTCTAGTGAGGAGAGGGGCTTGTCGACCCAGCATTTGGGGACAACTCAAAATAAACTAGTAATGTCAGAGGAAAGCATGAAGGGTCAAGATGCTTACTGGGTGAGCAATTTGGCAATGGTGGCTAGTGCTTCAGTATATAGCTCGTCGTCACTAGGATTGAAGGATGAAAAAGGGTGGCATGTTAGTGATGATCAATCTAAATTGACTGTCGAAGAAGATCATATTAGGTCTTAAGAAGATTCATGGATCACCTTTTTCCATTGTGGCTTCTCAAAACACTGTATGCGGCATACGTCGGTGAGAGGGTAAAGAGACAAGTTGGGGTTTTTTGGAAAACAGCTCATTAGGGTTCAAAACTTGGGTTTTTATACTACAGAATCATCTCCTGATTCCATTGTGACCCCTATTTTGTGACAAGAAACACCTAGATTTGTGGATGTTGTGGGGGTTATCGGGTGGTTACTGGAATTGCAGAGTCTAGAGGTTGAAGGAAACCTCTGGACGACGCTGATTAGATACGGCCTTCAGATCCCCCATCCAATGGATAGAAGTAGATCCGTGATCAAAACATAAAATGTGACATCAAAATTGTAGAGACAAAGTTCTCCCGGTCACATAAATCCAATAATTGATATTAGTTCATTCAAACATATACTTTTCTTCTAGGTTGATTTGAGGGGTCAAACAAGGTTCGTTTGCCTTCAAATTTTAACCATGGATTATATTCATTATATTGGACACTATCATAGGTTTAAATTTCCAAACTTCTCAGATGAAAATCCTAAATAGTTTTATTTAGATATAAACCTTCGTAATTCCTAATAAATTGTAGGAATATCATGATCTTGCCAAAGTTGGCCTTGAAGCTTATTTCATCAGATCTTTTAACATAAACATATGTCTCATCTATTGTTACACCTTAACAAGGCATAAATAACACATTCAACATTCTAATTTAATAAAGGGTGCAATCATGTACCAAATGACATTACATACCTAAGAAAATGGGGATGTGACAATTCTACCCACCTTACAAAAATTTCGTCCTCAAAATTTCCAAGTACTACCCACCTCATGGTTTTACATTGTATGTGCATCTTAATTCTCTAATATCATCTTACAGTCTCATTACATACTTAAGACATGACTTACTCTTAGTTAACATAATTTCATGAGAACTTGGTTAACTTGACATGATTCCATAATAAGGTTGGTTTTTTTACTTTAGTTGATATAATCTCTCTCCTAATTGGACCCACAGTGCTCATAAAGTCAGTTAAGGCTGACATAATGCTCTCGCAGAGCTCATAAGGCCAATTAAGGCTCACATAAGGCCGGTTAAGGCTCACATATTGCTTTTGTAGAGATCATAAGGCTAATTAAGGCTCACATAAGGTCAATTAAGGCTCACATAATTCTCCCACAGAGCTCATAAGGCCAATTAAGTATCACATAAGGTCAGTTAAGGCTCACATAATGCTCCCACAGAGCTCATCAGGCCAATTAAGGCTCACATAAGGCCAGTTAAGGCTCACATAATGCTCCCACAGAGCTCATAAGGCCAATTAAGGCTCACATAAGGTCGGTAAAGGCTCACATATTGCTCCCACAGAGCTCATAAGGCCAATTAAGGTTAACAAAACATTATGGAGAGGACAATATCAAGATAACATAATTTCTTATACTTAAACATGATTTTCATTATTTCATAATTTCATAATTCATAAGCATAATAGTAATACATGATGTTCAATTTGAACACATAATCCTAAAATAGTAGAGTACATTATTTAGTAGCATGTGCATGATTTTTTCCGCATCCTTATCAAATTATCTACCCTTTATATGCATGCTTGGTCTTATTATGTGTCTAATTAGATTTAGGTGACTATATGTCTCAAATTTTAATGCCTACTCTTGTATTTTTTTCACACTTATCTTGGCACCTCCCTCATGCACATGTCCCATACTACATGCACTTGAAAGGACTAGAAAGGTATGATTATACACATAACATTCTCTCTACAAAACCCCATGAGTCTGCGTCCCATACCACAAGCACATGGGGAGAAGAGAGAGCATGCTATGTACAATTCTAGAGTTAACACAAAAATATAAAACATCTAGGCACATAACCCTATCCCTTATCTAACTTATGTCTTCTGACTAGACCTCTACTTTGGTTTCCTATATCTTTAACTTAATCTTCTATACCTAGGTCTTAGAACATGTGAATCTTTAGCTTAGTGGCCATCTACTCATTTCTCTGATACCATATTGTAACGCCCATCCAAGAACATATATACGTCAGTGGAAGCAAACCCTATGTTGTCCATAACATGGGTCACTTAGCTTGGAGGAACATTACAAAAATGATATATATTGCAAAAAGATAAATGAAACACCTTGTATTAAGATTGAACTTGATTCATACATTATTTACAATTGAGTTCTTTAATTGAAACTAACTAACCAAACATTAATGAATACTATTTATACATTAACTTATCTAAAAAAGTTAGGATCTTCTGTTGTAGATGGCACCCCACCATATTTATCTTTAGGAGACATTGATCTATTCCTTAACCTGACCTTCATATAGCCTTTTCTTGGAAGCTACTTTGTACCTGCGGGCATCGCGGCCCCAGCCATGCATGCAATAAAAACCACATTAGAGTAAGCAACATTGAGTATTATTATGACAGCATAATAACTTGGCAATAAAGGAAAACATAAAACTTAATTGAATAGTAGATTTGGATTCACATAACTTAATCTTGATGGTTAGTTAAAGTGTCCTCGTTACTTATGCACCCATGGTGCTCATAAGGCTTGTAGGCTCAATATTAACATGATGAGGATAAAATAATACAACCCATTACATGATTTATCATTATCTTTGAATGATTACTTGAACTGATTCCACATGAATTCTTAAAATAGCATTGAAGCATAGCATTAAAGCAATAACTTTAGGGGAACTTTCATGCAGTTAAGATTTAAATTAAAAAACATAACCACGCATATGGTTCATCTTGATAATCATAATATTTATAAGATGATGAAAACTAATACTAAATACTCAAAGTGCATGAACTCGCTTACCTAGATTAGTAAGGATAACCTCCTCTGATTTTCCCCTGACCTTATCTCCTAATCAACCTGTGATTGAAGTCCAAGGATCTGTATTAGGTTTATAAACCCTAATTTCCATAAATATTATACTTCATAAACGCTAACTCAAAATAGGTCTTAGGACCTAGACCATTGGCTAGATTTCAAAAAGTCGAGCAAAAATTATATATTACTTGACCCCATAGGACATCCCAATCAAGAGATTAATTATCTTGTGTTGGCCAATCAAGGCTTAGATAAATCAAATCAACTATTAAACACAAATATGAAAAATACTAAAACACCCTTCAATACAATCTCAGACTTTGAGTGTGAGAGGGTTTATTTTTGTCAAACGAATACATCAAAACTTACTTCAACAATCATCATAAGAACTAAGTTTATTAATCAAACCGTGACACATGAAAATCAAATTAGAATGATATCAGGCCTTCGCTTCACTTCACCCCTGACACCCAAGATTTTGTTCCTCCTAGATGCACATGGCCGTAGCCATGGCTGAACTAGAGCCAACCTGGTAGTAACCCATACCTGTAAACATGCATTAGACCCTACAGTCGTGACTTCTGACTCTGGTGACCTTGCTCGACTTGTCGGGCCAGACAATCCCGCCTGTGGTGGCTCAAGGCTACTGCAACTTCCTACCATTTAAAGGGAAAATAGGGAAAAGGGGCTTGAGACCGAAAACAAGGAAATTAAGAGAGGAACTCGAATTCGAAGGCGACATTGGCTTTTCCGTAATCAATTGAAGGTTGTAGAGGAAAAACTTGAGCAGAATTCTACAAGAAAATGGACCTGCAAACCTCCCCATCTCTAGCGATGAGAGGGTCTTGTCGACCCAACATTTGGAGACAACTCGAAATAAACTAGTAATGTCCGAGGAAAGCATGAAGGGTCAAGATGCTTACTGGGCGAGCAATTTGGCAATGGTGGCTACTGCTTCAATATATAGCTCGTCGTCGCTGGGATTGATGGATGGAAAGGGCAGCCCTGTTAGTGACGATCAATCTAAATTGACCGTCAAAGAAGATCATATTAGGTCTTAAGAAGATTCATGGATCTCCTTTTGCCATTGTGGCTTCCCAAAACGTTGTATGCGACATACGCCGGTGAGAGGGTAAAGAGACAAGTTGGGGGTTTTTGGAAAACGGCTCGTTAGGGTTTGAAACTTGGGTTTTTATACTACAAAATCATCTCTTGATTCCATTGGGGCCCCTATTTTGTGACGAGAAACACCCAGATTTGTGGACGTTGCGGGGGTTATCAGGTGGTTACTGGAATTACAGAGTCTATAGGTTGAAGGCAACCTTTGGACGGTGCTGATTAGACGTGGTCCTCAGAGCCCCCATCCAACGACTAGAATCAGATCCATTATTAAAATAGAAAATGTGACATCAAAATTGTGGAGACGAAGTTCTCCCAGTCACATAAATCTAATTGATATTACTTCATTTAAAACATATACTTTTCTTCTAGGTTGATTTGAGGGGTCAAACAAGGTCCATTTGCCTTCAAATTTTAACCATAGATTCTATTCATTATATAGGACACTATCATATGTTTAAATTTTTGAACTTCTTAAATGAAAATCCTAAATAGTTTTATTTAGATATAAACCTTCATAATTCCTTATAAATTATAGAAATATCATGATCTTTCCAAAGTTGGCCTTGAAGCTTATTTCATCATATCTTTTAACATAAACATATGTCTCATCTCTTGTTATACCTTAACAAGGCATAAATAACATATTCAACATTCTAATTTCATAAAGGGTGCAAACATGTACCAAATGACATTACATACCTAAGAAAATGGGGATGTGACATACGTTGTACAAAAGTTTTATGTAATAGTTAAATTTTTATTTTTTACTGCAAAAAACTATGCTTCTCTACTCATCTATTTGAGAAACAAATATTGCACCCCTTTTATTTGGTCATATTTGAGTTCATGGGGTTATATGCAAATTATTTTCTTGAATTAAGTAAGGAGTGGTCCTCTACCGGGTCACACTCTTTACACAGCTACACTAAATCTCTATTCTGAATGGGCATACATCGATTGGCTCTAATAAATTAGATATTTCTATCTCCAATAGGCATTGTTCATGAACCAAGCCCTATCTGAAATAGACATCCACATTCAATCCCCACCTTGAATAGGTTCTCCTTGAACTCAAGCCCCGAATTTAGGCAGGCACGCCTAATAGAGCCCTACATCTGAGTCGTCACCCCAAAAGCCCTATTAACATATAGACACCTTGATCAAAGCTCTATGTAGAAAAGGAAAATCCTACTCTTGTCATGCTAACTCTTCTTGTATTCAAGATATGTTGTAGGGAGCAGACAATTCTTTGATAACACTCACTGGATGTGAAGGACACCTTAAATATGGAAAATTGTCTAGTGCCCAAACTTATTTAACTTGAGAACATTTAGAAAATAAGAAGCACTCTGGGGAGCATACAAAGAATAAATACAATCACTAGCTGTGAAGGTTACCTTGAATATAGAAATTCATCTGGAGCTCAATCATATCAATCTCGTCAATATGAGAGATTCTCTAGGGAGCAAATAATTAATTGATAAGGTCACTAGCTATGAAGGCTACCTTAAATATGGAAATTTGTCTGATGGCAATTCTTATCCATCTTTAGAACTCTTGATGAATTAGACAAGTTGAGATTATAATTTTGAAGGTCCTAACAAGCAACTTGGAACTCTTTAAATGATAAGTTGATGCTTTGTTTATCCCTAAATCTGGTAGAAACTTTGAAATGATTATGCATGCTTTCATCCCATATCCGTCAATTCTCTTTTACGACCTGAGCCTCATATTATCATATCTAATCAAACTCAACATCACTTCAATAAAAAACCATTCCTAGTGGGTATTTAGTTCAAAGAGTTGATCAAATCAAGTAAGAACTAGAGAGTTTATGATAATCACTTACTGACACTCTAGGGAATGGATGATAGACCAGAGGAGGAACACATCATGGAGGCCACCTTATTACTAGATGAGTACTTGATGATCGATCTTATATTCTTTTATCACTCATCCCACAAATTTTATCATATAGAATTTTAGATGCTCTAAGGAACAAATGATTAACACACTACAATCATTGTCTTTGAAGGACACCTTAACCTGAGATATTTGTCTAGTTCCTAATTGTATCCATCATGAGAACATTTGAAGAACTAGAAAAACCAAGATAATGTTTTTGAAGATCCACATAAGAAACTGAAATATTTTTTATGGTTGGAAAATTCCTAAGAGCAAGCAATTGACCAATACAATCACTATTTGTTAAGTCCACCTTAAATCTAGAAAGTTTCCAGATGCCCAACCTTTTCTATCTTAAGAATTTTTGGAAATTGGAAATGCCTTAAATTTAGAAATTTATCTAGTACTTAATATTTCTGTGGTCCTACATCATGACCTAATACTGAACCAATCCCATGCTCATATTTCCATATATTTTGGGCCCTAGACTACAATTTTAAATTGAATCAATCATGTGCTTGTATGTGTAAATATTTTAAGTTGAAAGATCATGATTTGGAACTACACCAAGCATGTCTTGAATATATCTCTACATCGAGCAAGAACTATTGGTAAGCACATATGCTCTCATTTCTAATATTTATATCTCTACAACTGGTAGGATCTCTCAGATGATCATGTATGCTATCATTTCCATATCTGATGGTTCCTTCTTAGTGGGTACGTAGTTCAAAATAAGTTCGATCAAATAAAGTGAGAAATGGAGAGTTGGGAATAATCGCTTGTCAACAATCTAGGGGAACACATGATGGACCATTGAAGGAACATGTTGCAGAGGCCACCTTATTGTTGGATGGCGACCTATTTCTCGATCTCAACTTGTTCAAGCACTCTTCCTATGAACTTTATCCTACAAGATCACACATGGTCTAAGGCGAAGATGATTGACTAGCATAGTCACTGGATATAAAGGTCACCTTATAATGGGGAACTTGTCTGACACACCACTAATCAATCTTGAGCAATCAAAGCCCTATTATAGATAACTCGCCCAATTTTTCTTTTTCAAGATTGGGGTACTAACTCTAATTCATTATTATCCTCCATTCACTAAAAAACTAAAACTAAAATGCATAGAAAAAGAAGAGGGACCATGACTTTTCAAGATCTTTTCACATTCAAGAAATTTCCATGATTCTCAATGATTACTAACTCTCAATTTTAATGACTTCTGAAAAGCCACGATCCTATCCACTTTTAACATCCATCTTTTGTCACTAAGGCATTAGTTAGTCAGAGAATCAAACATGTAATGATTTAAGAACTAAAACAATGATGAGAGTCACTTTTGCAGTTAATAAAATTTAAATGGCTCATCAGAACACCAGAGAGTTCATTTATGTCCAATATTATTTTTGTTATGATTAGGTGTTTCATTAATTCATCCTTAGAAGGAAAGACACTAATTGAACTTTCCACTCTCTATAAGGTTTGTGAGAACTTATTTAAGCGGTCCAACCTTTTTGGCCTTTCGTGACTAAAAATGGGTGTCACACTTGGCTCAAGCCTACAATTCTCGATCTTATCTTGAACATTGCCTTGAGAGTGGCAAATTGTTTACACCCCATATTTTCTTACTTGAAATTATGATAAATACTAACTCTCTAACTAATAAATGAGTTCCTTCCATTTTTTTCAACATTTTTCCACATGTTCCCATTCTTCAACATTTTTCCATTTGTCCATATTTTTCCAAATTTATCCCTTTTTCAAAATTTTCATATTTTTTTCATATTTTTTCTTACATAAGCCTTCTATTTTATCCAACGAACACTCACTAAGGATTTTGGAAAAAATCATATATTTGGACTTCAATGGAATTTGTTAATCAATTATTCTTTATATAATCCTTTTTCATAAATTCTCCAATTAAATTATCCTCATTAAAATACTTCCTTTTCCCCCACATATAATTCAATTGCCTTTTTTTCTTCAAAAAAGCATATACCTTTTAAATAATAATAAAGGATAATCCTAAATTAATATCTTTTCTCCCTCCTTCATTTTCTAACTGACTTTTATTCGAAGTCCACCTTTTCCATGATTTTCTCCACAACATTCCCAAAATACGCATAAAGATCGACAAACCATCTTCATAAGCCTGGGCCACCTAGAGGACCAGAGCCATCATCAAGTGACACATGTTTGGATGCCTCAATCCGCAGGCCACACCTCAAAACACATCAATGCAATTCACCAGCTCTTCTAGAACCTTTGAGTTGGAAACCTCAAATCCTAAAATCCACCCATAAATAGATACCCACACCCTCATATCCCAAGCCTCTTTCATATCTTTTAAAGCCACAAAGAGAACTACCTCACACTACTATTTTCTATTTCATGTGATCAGAGGATCCTTACATATGGATGTATATTCATCTCTCTTTTTCAATATCTTTCATAGTCTTTTTTATTAGAACCTACTTTTTTTACTATTTTTAGGACAAATTGCAATTTCCCCAGTTGTTGATTTATTGTTCAAATACTTATCTTTTTCCTTCATTTTTGTAGGTTTTATCCTCAATGCAAAATCTTGAGCTCCTAAGCACATGATTCGACCGGTTTGCTATGCCAAGCGGTCAGTTCATCTCCCAGAAGTTCCAAATCTCAAAGCCAGACGACCATTTGGCCTCGGTTCAACCTCCCACCCTGACACTTCAAACAAGCATCTCAGAACGCTCAACCGATCGGCTCGTGTCAGCAGCTGAGCGTCTAAGTACACTGAAATGATTACCTCATGTACCTCATGACCATGTTAAGGTCAAGCGTCCACACCCCACCTAAACCTTAGGGTTTCCATGTTGACCAGCATGCACAATGACACCAACTAGGCATCTCACACTCAGACGACCGGTTCAACATTTTTCTTCGTGATCAAGAAACGTTCAAGTCAGTGCCACCATCCTTCGTTTAGGGTGTGGCTTGCTTCCAAAAAGGCCAGACGACTTCACTAGTCAACCGACCGGTTCGACTAGTGAGACGGCTGGGTTGCAACATGCAACAGTAAAATCAGCAGTCGCCTCTCCCTATTTTCTTCTCTCCCCCTTCAGGGTTTCCACCCCTCCTTCTCCTATAAAAGGAGGGGGGAGTCCACTAAGAAAGGCATCTGATTTTTGTACTCGCACTTTCATGTTGAGCATAGTTGTTTCAATTTCTACATTGTAATCTTCCTTTTCTTTAATAAATTAGCAATCATTTTGGAGATTTTGTTCTCGTTCTTTTCTTTCTGTTCTTCTTGGGGAGCAAGAAACTAAGAGTTAAGGCCATTTAATCGTCACTAGATGAAGATTATTTGGATCGTTTTTTCTCTATTCTATGGCCTTCTCGCTTCCTTCCATTGCTTCTTCTTCCCTTAATATGACTAGTGAGTAGTCTTCTTATCGAGGGAGTAGCCCCTTAGCCATGTGCTACTTGAATCATTGTTTTATACGGTTCCAATAGGATATATGGTTTTTGGTTTGGAAATTGTCAATTTTAACAAAGTGATCTCTTATTTTTATCGTATATTAATCTTGGCGGATGCGATCGTGGAACTCAAGATTTAGAATGCCTAAACCTAACATCAAGTAGGGACCGCTGATAACATGTATTGTTAATATTTTCCTTATCCTCGTATGACATACGTCCATTATGGATTTAATTCCATCTTTAGTCTTTCCTAGTATATAAACTGAGTACAAATGATGTTGTACCATCACATTTTCTCAGCATACATGACATTGATATAATGCCTAATTGTCAAACAAATCCAAAAGGAAGATCCTAGAATATTGACATCTTCTTGAATAATGATTTGCCGCATTTGGGGAAACTATACCGTCTATTACTAAATTTATATAATGCCTTTAATATTTCATAAACATCCTTAGTTTAGGGTCACTCCATTTATCAGTTGAAACATTAAATGATTTGCACAACGTTCAGTCTAAACATACTTTTGGAAAAAATCTTCGATAACCAAGATATGCCCGACATATTTTAGTCGTATTAAATCAATATTTTCCTTACATATAGGACATGATTTGATTCCTATTTAGTTGTATCCAATCATTAATAGTGAAAAACAACATAATATATATAGCCGTGGCAGGCCGCCACTTGACGCCTTTAGTGGACCGTTTCTTCTTCTTGCCCATTTTCTTCCTTTGTAAATGGCTGGACGACCCGATGGGTATTGAGACGACGAGAAGGGACCGATTCCTCCTCAGATAGGCATGTAGGCAGTGTGTTCTTTTTTTATATTCTTTCTGTTTGAATTAGAGTTTTTTTCCTATTACCCCCCTCAACTATCCAAAAATTCCAGTATACTCCCTCCGTTTTGCAAAATCTTATACAGCCCCTCATCTGTCACTACCGTTAACTTTTTAACGGCTTGGTTCTTTTTCTTTATTTTTCATTCATTTGTCCTCTCCTCCCGCTGCTTGGTTTCTCTGTTTTATCGGTTTGTTTTTGTTTTTAGCTTTTGGTCATTCATTGTTAGTGAGTTCCGTGTGATATTAATTGATTATTTTTTTTTGGTGACCAAGAGAATCTGTTCCGGGCGAGTATGACATGGTAAATTTTCGAGAAATGAGAGGGTGTGATCTGGTCACCCCTTCAATCGCCAAATCAGCGTGGATTGCCGTTAGCAAAATACTTTCGGTGAGGTTCGAACATGGATCGTTCATTGGGACTTACCAAACTCTTACCACCCGTACTACTATGACCGGACTATTAATTGATTACTTATGTAATGATTCACATTAATCTATCTTTTTAATTATGTCAAATGATATTCGATTATATTTTAAATGCAAGATTTGAAATAGTGCTTGAAATCATCCGGACCGGACCAGCACACATCAGTCGACTGTAAAACAGTGTGAGTTGGCCGATACTCGGCTCGTTTAGATTAACATTAGACCCAGCCGAGCTTCTTGTCACAGCAGATGGTTGTCAGCCTAACAAAATGTATCATGTCTTATTACGTCCCCTTTGAGCCCCCGACAATTTCAAACATAACTGGTATTATAATTTGAATACAAGAATTCTATTTTAAACATAACATGAATTATGTTTTGAATACAAGAATTCTATTTATGTTTAAAATTATTGGGAGACCGAGTGAATTCGGTTGACATCGCTACCAGCTTTGGAAAAGCGTCTGGATTGCGGTAGTCAGAAAGTCCCACGCTTCCTATTACCCCGCTCAACTATCCCAAAATTCCAATATACCCCCTAAGTTTTGCAAAATCCTACACATTCCCCTCATAAATCACTACTAGTTCTCCTGCCTAGTTCAGCTTCCTCAAACATATTGTTGGCCATACGGGATGTCACTCTACCTCCCAACGGCTATCAAGGGGGGCTCCCCCCCGGATTCAACCCTTGCTCCGCCCCATCGACGATGTGATTACAACAATCACCACGACTCCAACCCCCGGCACTACAGTGACAACACACCCCTGGCGCCGTTTGCATGCTCATCTCGACGGCTCTTTGATACACCAAATCTTTATGTCGTATCATCCCACATGATCATTATCAGCAAATCTGTCACAACCTCGGGAATCATACACGAAAAACTGGCGCACAACTCGTCTTGACGGCTATAGCATCCCACGATCGCCATTATGAGGATGGGGAGTGTTTTCTCGATCATATGCGCCAAAAGGAAGAGGAAAGGTCTCCAGATCCTCCACCTCGCATCACTAACTGCACACCGTCGCTTCGGTCGACAACCATCTCCCCTCGCTCTGTCCGGCCGCTACACACCCATGGCTCACCCCTCACGAAAAGCTTTCTACGATTTTCTCCCTTCTGAATCCCTTGACATCATCGTTAAGCCAAAAACCCTAGAAGAACTGATTATCCCCTACGAATGGAGATACCTGGTGGGTAAACGCTTCCGCCAGGGTACGGTCACACTTTTCTTTGGATGGAAACACACACATATTAAGATGGTGGCTGACATAGTCGGTGATTTGTACACCCTCAGCGGATGGCATGAATGGGTCAAGCTTGTCGGCCTCAACATCGGACAGAGACTCTTCATCAGACCAACCAACACCATGGTGATCGAAGCTTGGATCTACAACGCCGACTTCACGATCGCTGACCGTTTCCTTCTCTTCACAGACACCATCGAGGAGTACGAACACATACAAAAATAGTGGCATGAACCCCTGTCGGAGTCCTACTCTGACTCAGGTGAAATGTCTGACGAAACATACTACCGGGTCCACTGCATGCCCTACATTGAGGGAGGTCGATTCTACCCGATCCACGTCCCCAACAGCTCTGACGATGAACACCCAATAGCCCCCCCCTACCGGCCGGAAAAAAGGAAAACCATATCCACATATATATGGAGGTCTTGTCATCGGCCATGAATAAAATCAGTTGTTGTGCACTCATTCATACTGACTTAGATTAGCCGAACGTGCACCGCCAGGGATTCGATCAGCTCCCGGGAAGCAGCTGCCCCCACAGCAATGGAATCACCATTCAGGTACTCAGCTTTCGCACCCTGGAATCACCTGCTTGGTTTGCCCTCATTCAACATTTTCCTCCCTATTGCAAGCATATTCTGCAATATTTTGTTTCAGTTTGATCAATTTTCCACCGCCTACGTTATTAATTCAGCCAAATCCATCTCATACGTATACAATCCTTTTTCAGTACCATTCTACCAGCCTTACGGTTGACCCCGATTGTTATCGGCTCTCAGGCACATCCATACACTCTCTGATCTCTTCCGTAGAGCACCCCTCACCCAGCCTAAAACATCTATCCACATCAGCTTCATCCCCATACCCACCATGTTTCTCGAACACTGATGCATAAGCTCCCCCCCTCGATTCACCAACTTTCACCTTATCAACGAACATTTCCACAAACACCTTGTTAACCTGTTCCCCCTATCCACGCCACCCACTACTGAAGACGATTGTATCCTTCCCAAAAGGAAACACTTCAAACACATCAAACCAAAGCCTAGATGTTTCAGATGTCTAGGCTATGGCCACATACAACACAATTGCAAAAAACTGAGAGTGTGCCTCACCTGCCACTCTACGACCCATCTCGCCAAGCATTGCTACGTTGGGAACTGTAACATCCCTGACCTGGGTTATGAATTAACCCTAGGGGTTTTGCCTAATAAGGTTGAGTAGATTCTTAATCTTACCTTGGGAAAAGTAATTAGGGCTCATGAGGAACTTATGTTTCAATTTTGGTCCTGTTTGGACAATGTTGAAGCAATGTTTGCTTATTTTGGACTAAAGTGCAAATTGCCCGAATTTGAGGGGTTAAATTGCAAATGTTGCATGATAAGATGTTCCTCTGATGTTGTGACATCATAAGAATGAATATGATGTAGTGGTAAGGTTTTTACAAGTCTGGACACCAAGATAGAGCTTGTTGGACAATGTTGTGCATTAAAACCCAGTTTTGGTGTAAAGTGCAATTTACCCAAAACCTAGGGTTCAATATGCAAATTACCACTTCAATAAGGTCCCTAATATTTCTTGGCATCATGTAGAGAAAAGAAAATGAGAGGTACTCCTCATTTGAATTAAGTTGGAGGAGAGAGAATCTTGATATTAAAATAATCAAGATTTAATCTTAAGTGAAACCCTAATTCAATTTAGGGCAAAAATGAATGTATTAATTAAAGGGCCTTCAACCAAAATGTTTTGGGTTGATTTTGAATAAGGATGGACGTTCCTTTGACAAGATAAGGAACGAAAATATCTTAAGTAGGTGAAATTCCACTCACCTTATTATAAGGAAAAGAATTTCCACTCAAAAAGATATATTAATATTATAATGGATTAAGGTGCTTATTTTCTTTTCCCTTAATCCATGGATAATGGAAGGGAGTTCGGTGGCTTTGAGTTGCCTTTGTATGCAAGCAAACCAAGGAGGAAGAGGTGGTACTATTTTTGGAATTAAATGCATTTTAATAAGGCATTTTCTCTCTCATCAATTTCCTTATAAAAGTGCCATTTCCAAGCCCAAACCAAGGCCTTTTTCGGATTTTCTTCTTCCCCTTGCTTGCAAAACCGACCAAGGAGCTAGGGAGGAGCAGGGAGCACGTCCCCAACCTGTGGGTAAGCCCTTGACCTTCGTTCTCCTTGATTTCATGGAGGAAATCGAAAATAAATTATGGATTCCTTCTTATTTCGATCTCCTCTTCAACCCTAGCCAACTTTTGCAATCAAAAGCTTGAGGACGAGCCTAGGGGGAGTTGCTAGAGCTTCATCCACCATTAATGGCATCAGCTTGGAGCTTTGGACTCAATTGGAGGCGGGTTTTATAACTCAAACCCTTAAACATTGCTATTGCATCAATTCTCTATGCTTTGTTGATTGATTTCTTCAATTTGATGCACTCTTGTTTCTTGCTGCAATTTCCATCAAGAACGGTTGCTGTTCTTGGTTGTTCGAAGGAAGGGGATGATGACATCATCCTAGATTCTTATCCAAAGAAAATTACCAAGCAAAACCATTTTGATAGCTACTCCAAATCGTTTTAATTTGATTGGCTATGCGGTTTCAGCAAACCGTTTAAGGGCAAACGGTTTGAAACCGTTTGGGATCAAACGGTTTCAAGACCATTTAATATGGTTGACCAAGTGTTGACCGTTTGGGAATTTTGTTCCTAATTATTTAGGCTGATAACCCTCCAAATTTGATGGATTAACTCCAAAGTAATCGAGATTTGAAGGCCAATCAATTAGGCAATTGAATTGAATTATGTGCTGATTTTCAACCTGATTAACTTGACCTGGTTGAGCAAACGGTTTCAAGACCATTTGAGATGGTTGACCAAGCATTGACCGTTTGGGATTCCTTTTCATAATTATTTTTATTAATAACCCTCCAAATTTGAGGGATTAACTCCAAAGGAATCGTGAGTTGAAGCCTAATCAATTAGGGAAACCTAATTGGATTAAGTGCTCATTTTCAATCTGATTTAATTGAACTTTTTGGGAAAACGGTCTCAAGACCATTTGAGTGCGTTGACCAAGCGTTGACCGTTTGGTATTACTGTTCCTAATGATGTGGTATAATGAATCACCGAATTTGAGGGATTAACTCCCAAGGAATCATGAGTTGAAGGCTATTCAATTAGGCAAACCCTAATTGAAAACAGTGCTGAAATTCCAATGAGTTAAGTTGAGATTTTGGGTTGATTAGCCCAAACGGTTTCAAGACCGTTTGGGGATCACCCAAACGGTCTCAAGACCGTTTGGGGGTCACCCCAAGACCGTTTGGAGGTCTGGGGTCAAGTATAGTTGACCAATTGAAGGTCCAAAGGTACTAATCATATTGCAATGTAGTGTTGATTTGTTGATCAACTCGATAGACCAATCCATGGTGATTTTTCACTAGAATCCAAAGGTTGGATGGGCCAAACGGTCTCAAGACCGTTTGGAGCTCATCCAAATGGTCTCAAGACCGTTTGGTGGTCACCCAAGACCGTTTGGAGGTCTAGGGTTGAGTATGGTTAGGTGTTTGAAGGTCTAAAGGTACCAAGCTGTTATACAATGCAATGCTGATTTGGTGATCAATCCAATGATTCAAACCTTAATTGGATGGCTTGGATTTGAGTGATATGATGGGAAAACGGTCTCAAGACCTTTTGGAGGTCATACAAATGACCTCAAGACCGTTTGGGGTCAGGTCATACCCAATTTGGATAATGGTTCAATAGTTTCAAAGTAACCAATCTTGCATTGATGAGTGTTGTTGGATCTTCGGTTCCAAACCCTAATTCAATTGAATGAAACCCTAATTGATGATCAATTGAGGGTCAATTGAGGGTCAAATAAGTTTAAGGTTGACCTATTAAACTCAATTGAAGTATGAGTATAGGTGCAATTGATGATTGGTTCCATGAATTCAATGATTGAAGGAATCAACATTGAAAACCCCAATTCAATTGGATACCTCATGTCATTGAAGGTCCAATTGATCAAACCTTTTTGGAAACCTAATGTAATTAGGTGAGAGATACCCTTAATGGTACTAACCAATAATGCATAACAAATGCATGGATCCAATATATGATTAGTAAACCCTAGTTGAGGGTGTATCCTTATGAACCCTGGTTGAGGGTGTATCCTTGTGAAACCCTAGTTGAGGGTGTATCCTTATGAACCCTGGTTGAGGGTGTATCCTTGTGAAACCCTAGTTGAGGGTGTATCATTGCGATTGTTTATAGGCAACTTTATAATAAAGTTATGCCTTAAACTAAGATAAGTCCATATCACGTGAGATAGTTGGACAATTCTAATGTGTGGCCTATGCATTATATGCTAAGGGTGAGTATTTTGTGATGGAATGTATTAAGAGGGCAAATACCTTAATACAAGATAAAGTTGGTTAACTCAAGAGGGTCTGAATTAATGAGAAATGGGGAACCCTAACCCTAATTTGGGGAAAAGGGAATGATAAACCATGTTTGATAGTGAACCCTAATTCCTGGTTAAGGAATGATGGTGTTACTATTGTATCACATGATGTGATGAATATCTTGTATGACTGTTATCATGCCTAATAATCATGCAGGTATGATGAGATGATGAATATAGCCAAGTTTGGGCTGTGACATTTATATAATAAATGTTGATTGGATTTTTGTGCGTTGATGTTGTTGTTGCTTTATAAAAGTAACAATGTGTACGGATTTTATGAACCATGTGAATAAGTTGTTGCCTAGTGAGAGGTGACAAGATGTGAATGGCCTTGTGACCTATGTGAATAAGTTGTTGGCTAGTGAGAGGTGACAAGATATGAATGGACTTGTGAGCCATGTGTGATGTGGGTAACAAGTATCATGTTTCTTTGTAGTATTTGTGTTAATAAGTTATGCTAGAGAACTTGGCTGATGTTACATTTCTGTTATATATCTATAGTTCATTGATGATTATTCATATCTGTTGTATTCATTACAAGTAGATGGATGAACTATGAGTCTACCATGGGTAGATGCAATGCTCTTATTGAAAATGGAGATTTTCTTATTCTGTTCTATGAAGAATAATTCTGCCTATTAATGTAAAAGTAACCCCTGCTCAGTTTAATTTCATAATATGCTATAACAATGTTTCTGGCGGAGAGTTATATCTCTCGCTGGGGCAATTTACAATTGTCTCACCCCCGTGGGAAACATTTTTAGGTATGCATGAAAGGCAGAGCAGAAACCCTAGAACAGGGAAAGAGCAGCAGCAACAGCAACAACAGGGACAACAATAAGATCTCAGGTGGAGATATTGTCTGTCTAGTCATATAGATAGTAGTCCTATGTGTCATCTCTGTACTCTCAGGTCCTCGGAGTTTTTAGTCAGTGTTTTTGATATATCAGTCTGAGGTTTTGGCTTGATGCCTCAAGATTTGTATGTTGCCTGCATATATGTTTATAAGGCAGCTGATGATGTAGTCTTTGGAAAGAGATGGTACAGGATATGTACGTTTGAAATAGAATGTATATGATATACAATGGCATTTGTTGGAAAAGATTTCCTATGTGTGGATCTCTTTGCAAAAAGTTTTAATTTTTAGTGATTTTCGCTAATCCGCTGCTTGATGAACGCTTCCGCATTAGTTAATCTTGTTTTCACGAGATGGTCTTCATAGGAACCCTCCACAACCCACTGTTAACAATTGATTTTCCATGCTCTACAATCTCGCCAAATCCACCTCATCACCACTCATCTCCTCTTCCACCAATCACATTGTGCCCAAGTCATCTACACAACAGATGACTCGATACAGACAAACCTCGCTGCCCCACCCACCCACCCAATAATACCCAAGTAGGTTCACGGTTCCATTTTGCCCCTTTGCCTCGCCCACCTGAACCTCTATGACCCCGCAAAAAGACACCATCTGATGCTGCTCATCCCAGGCTATGTGACTTCCCCATGCCATGCAAAAGTGTTTTCCCCGGGAACCCAACATCACCAAGCACGCTTATCAACAGGTTAACACTCATCAAACATCTTCTAAACCATCTATGCTACATAAGAACCCTTATGTTCGCCCTCACAAGACACATACACCACATCTCCACCCGCCCACCCAAATACCTCCTACGCAACCCAACTTGAGCATGACACATGTGCTCCTGAGATGTTCATTACCAACCCTCACACCTCGATTACACTTCTTGTGCATCTTCCGGACAATTCTATGATGTCCTGGAAGGTTTTTCATTCCAAAAGCATTCTGGCGATGATTATGAACAACATCGATAACATGCACCTAGATATCCTCCAGATTACCAAAGCCATTGTCGGGTTCCTCCCCGATGTCACCATACTCAAACCTAAGATCCTCTCCCCATCCAAACTTCTTTACACTGTCCCTGAGGGCACGCAGATACAACCCCTCTTCGATCACTCTTTCACCCTACCCTGCGAAGAAAGCTTTGTCGAAATTCACCTGACTAAGTGGTCTCCCATGGCTGGTGCCACCGTCGCCCATGATGGTGGCTCCACATGGATCTCCATTTCTGACCTCCCCTCACACCTTTGGGACAACAACATTTTCCGCAACATTACCCGCGTCGTTGGTGCCACTTTACCATTCATATCACCAGAAAATGTAAACCCATCCAGCTACATCCAAGCCTTATGCATTTTTGCTGCAATGGCCCCCACATAATTACCTACAACACTCCATCTCCACCTTAGGGAAACGCTTCACCCTATACATCTTATCGCCGAAACACCTTCCACCACCCCCACACCCTTCACCAACTTTGACAGCCACCCAGCTTCCTGGAGGAACCCTATGAACTCCTCTAAAGAATCCAAACACCCCACCTTCCATCCTATGGTGGTCAGCCCTAGGAGAAACAAGCGCATCAAGACCAACAACAATGGCCAGATCCCCATGGGCATCGCTCGCCTCCGACCTATCAAAAGACCATCTAGCCCAACAAACCCCATGGATCTCTACACTGCCACATCCTCTGCTCCACCTGAACCTATGCAAAAACTCACCCTCCAGGACATCTCTAAAGAAGTGAGGGCCCTTCTCAAATCCAAAATCATCACGGAGCTTACGGAGGAGGACAACCCCCTCCACAAGATGCAGCTGGCTTGACCCACATGCTACATGATGGAGGGATCCACATCCCAGAGAGGTAACTTCCCCCCGCCCTCCTCATTCTCTTTTACTGCTGTCACTTCACCTCTAGCACCAAACACACACCACAAGCCTGACAGAATCACTCACTCTTTTGACTCATATGACTCTAAGAACACACTAGCACCTGTCTCCCCCCAAAGAGACTTATGGAATCATGTCCACGATGACTACCCCGACAAAACAAAATAAATTATCTTGTCCTATGGTCAGACATTAAATCCTTCAAAACTTTCTCTGAACACTTATGACTATCTTTTGAGACCGACCTAAAGGTACACCAAACTCCTACTAATATTGAAAGCTTCATGGAATGGAACAATAGAAGGCCAGCTGAGATGGCCAGATCCCACATGAAGGACCTGCAGGTATAACATCCTAACTGCATCCAGACGACCCTATCCACAACTTTCACTATGATTATTGCGACATGGAATGTTAATGGCGCTTCATGTGCCAAACGTCAATGAAAATTTAGAAATTTCATTATTGCTAACCACATACATATAATTATACTTATGGAGATGAAAACTACACTTACTGACTTCATGCTTCACATTATTGGTGGTCACCATATCAACACATGGATACGATCCCCAGCTGTCAGATTCAAAGGGGGCATTCTCATTGGACTGAATAATCTACTATTCTCCATCAGGCACACCACAATGCATCACAACCATATTACAATTTGGATCACCAATATCTTTAACAACATTAATTGGACCCTCACAGCCACCTACGGTCCTCCATCCCCCCAAAAGCAGATTACTTACAACTACTTCACCAACTAGCCACTGATCATACAGACAACCCATGGATCATCGGGGGTGACTTCAATCTCACCACCTCCCCGATGGAAAGATTTAACACCTCCACGGATGGACAACATTATACCACTACTGATCAACAGTTTAACAACTACATAGAACAACACCACCTCATTGACTTATCATCAAACAACTTCACTTGGAATCAGGACCACCAATGGGCTAAGCTCGACAGATTCATATGCAACAACTCTTGGCACCACCTCTATCAAAATACCATCACATACATTGTTCACTGACCAATCTCAGATCACTTTCTCGTCATTTTAAACACATCCCCCCATCCTATGGTCATAAACTCAAGCGTATTGAAACTTTTGGTTGGTTGACCCTATTTTCTCCCCTGGTTCTCATCTCATTGGGCACTCCTTCCCAAAATTCATAATTTGGCCATGTTTTTATCGGCCTCACTCAAAACTATGAGAAAGGCTGCATTCACATGGGCCAAAACCAAGTTTGGAAATATCAAAGATGCCATCGCTGCCAAGGAAGTCGACCTGCACAAACTTGACTCTGAGCCTAACGCGGACCCTGCTCGCATTCTCACCCTACGAGCCGAACTTGACACCCTCTCTGATCATTGGGAAGCAATATGGGCACAAAGGGCAAAAATCCACTGGCTGAAACTGGGGGACAAAAATTCTAAATTCTTCCACAAGTGGTGCAACCACAAGAAAAAGAAAAATGACCTTCACTCTTTCACCATAGATGGTGTCTGCACCACAAATAAAGCTACTATTACCTCCCACATTGTCTCACATTTTAAAAACATTTTCAACTCTACTCACCAAACTCACCGTACCAATCTATTCTAATGGAGAAATATATTTTCCACTCTACAATCTAAACTTGGTGGTCTTATTGCCCCCTTCTCCATTAAAGAAATTAAGCAAGTTGCTTTTTCTTTAGGCAGAGACATAGCGCTTGGCCCAAATGGATTCAATGTTGCAACAATCTGCACCATATGGCCACATGTCGAGAACAACTTCTTCAAAATCTTCAAATACCTTCACACTACTGCTGACCTATCATCTGCCATCAAACCCCTCAACCAGACTAACATCGCCCTTATACCCAAAACCATCCTCCCATCATCCATCCATCAATACCGGCCTATCAGTTTGATCAATACTACCTACAAAATTATTGTGAAGACCCTCATCAACTGCCTGAAACCCCATTTGCAGCACATCATCACACCCAACCAATGCACCTTCCTGCCAAAACGTACCATCCAGGATGCTTACATTGTTGTTAGCGAAATGCTACACTCTTGCCATATATCCCACACCCCCACCCTAGCCCTCAAATTGGATTTCACCAAAGCCTTTGACAATGTCAATTGGGATAGCATCACATATTGCCCAAAAAATCACAACTTCCCACAGAGATGGAATGATTGGATCATGTCTTGCATCTCTACATGCAAGTTCTCCACCCTCACCAACAACTCCCCTCAGGGCTATTTTGGCAGCATGAATGGGCTCATACAAGGGGATCCTCTCTCACCATACCTCTTCATCCTCTGTACAACTATTCTCACCAGGATGATGACCATCATGACTGATAACCACCTGATCCACACCCCTGACTTTTGCAGCTTCAATATCACCCAATATGTTGATGATACCATGATTGTTATCACCCCCTCTGACCAAAACATCATCAACACTATCAGACTTCTCGGTATTTTCTCATACCTCACTTGACTGAAGATTAACCTACAAAATCCACCATCATCAGTATCCATATATCCAACGACGATATGGATAGATACAAAAATCTTATCATGTGCAAAAAGAAACATTTCCCATTCACATACCTTGGACTTCCCATCTCCCCAGCTTGTATCCCTTCTTCTGCTTGGGACCCTGCCATTAATCTCCTTGAGTCCAGACTCTTCGACTGGAAATCAAACTTCCTGAGTCTGGCGGGTCGGCTCACCCTTCTCAACAGCTCCCTCACACCCACTCTCACCTACTACATGAGCTGCATCCCCCTACCTGCCAAAATTGCTACCCGCATTGACAAGATCCGTAGAAAGTTCCTATGAGATCACATGGGTAAACACATCCACCTAAACAACTGGAGATCCATCACAACCCCCATTGTCCATGGGGGTTGGGACATCATTGACATCAGATTACACAATCTCTGCCTTCTCCTGAAGATCATTACACAACTTAGCCAACGAAGGAACTCTGCCTGGTCTGACCATGTCATGCAAAAATACTACCCTCAACACCCTCCATATATGGCACCCTGTCAATAGGAAATCAGCCTCCCCCCTATGGAAATACCTTAATGGAATTCTCTACCTCATCCAAGAAACAATACACACGCCACCACACAGTCATCTCAACGTTCTCTTTTGGTCTGATCTATGGTACCAAAATCAACCCATCACCAACTTCTCCATCTCACATGACATCCCACACTCTCTTCAGAATATCAACATTTAGAAAGCCCTTGCACTCAACAGCAGCCGCAGACAAAACATCCTCAAACATACCCTGGCACACCAATTCCCCATCATCCCCACCTCAAATGTAATTCGAATCTTAGAACATGATATACATTCTCAAGTGTATTGGATCTGGGGCCCTAGATACTCCACCAAAAAAGCACACATATTCTTCTCCTATAGAGGCTACACCAATCCCATCACACACATTTGGCACACAAACATCCCCCTCAAATTCGAACTTTTTGGATGGTTGCTATGGAACAACAAGCTTCTCACCGATCAAACCTTCACAATAGGGGTATTCTTGGACCGTCCAGATGTCATCTTTTCTACATGGACTGTGAGGACATCCACCACATATTCTTCCTCTGTCCCTACACTCGAAACATCATGCATAATTTTATTAATCCCACACACCTCACCCAGCCCACATTCTGAGAGGTCATCACCACACATTTTACTAAAACCACATCATCCAGATTCAAAATTAACCACACTTCTACCACCATCATCATAGTTTGGCACATCTGGAATGAGAGAAACCATCATAGATACCATTCACCTCATCCGGATGACAAAGTTAAAACTAACATACAAGTTTCTTTACTTCATGTTCGCTCTGCCCAGGTGACGACGATAGAAACAACGGCTCCGCCCCATCTCCCTTGATGAAAGAAGTAAGCTTCCACACCCCGGTCCAGAACTTTCTGTTATGTTTGTACTCTATTTCTCCACATGTGGTCACAACATACTGGAGAACCTATCTATTATATACTCAACGGCCTTTACGATAAAAAAAAGTCACTATTGGTTGCCAAAATTAATAACAATGTCAACCTAATTCAAAATATGGCATGACGGGCCTCCTAATAATTTTAAACATAAATAGATTTCTTGTATTATATAATTTATGTTATATTTAAAATAGAATTCTTGTATTCAAATTATAATTCCAGACATGTATGAAATTGTCGGAAGCTCAAAGGGCATGTAATAAGGTGTGATACATTCTGTATTAGGCTGACACACCAGTCACAAGCACCTTGCATGGCCATCAAAAAGTCCCATAATGTTAATCTAAACGAGCAGAGTATTGGCCAACTCACATTGTTTTGTTGTTGTCTGGCCAACTCACATTGTTTTGTTGTTGTCTGACGCGTCCTCGTCCCCTCCAGATGATTTCGAACACAATTTAAAATCTTGTATTTAATATATGATCGGATATTATTTTTTGTTAGTGTTAGGTACGATGGTGAATTTAATGATGGCATTCTAAGTATCCATTATGTGTCTAGACATAACCTGTATTGAAAAAGATACATCCATGTTTATCCTTATATAAGTAATCAATTAATATCACATGAGTTCCGCTAGCAATGAATAACCAAACGCTGAAAACAAAAGTTTTTTTTTTGGAAATGGGGAATTTCACCGTGTCTAAGATAGCAAGAGAGAGAGAACACCATTAGCATACTCTGAGGGCTTTAATCCCTTCCTGTAGTGTCCCAACGGGTTCGCTGAGATTTGAACCCGCAACTTACGCTTCACAAGTAGCAGGTTTGACCAACTGAGTTAGTTGGCAAGTGCACTGAAAACAAAAGTAAACCGATAAAACAGAGAAAACAAGCAGCGGGAGGAAAGGGCAAATGAATAAAAAATAAAGAAAAGAACCAAGCCGTTAAAAAGTTAACGGTAGTGACAGATGAGGGAGTTGTGTACGATTTTGCGAAACTGAGGAGGTATCCAGAAATTTTGGAATAGTTGAGGGGGGTAATAGGAAAAAACTCTTTGAATTATGGCCCTTCCTTCCCGTCATCTTCCCTACTCGTTCCCGGGCCGTCCGTTGGGTTATAAAGACCAACCCAAGACTCCCCTGTTCTTCCTCACTATACTACAAAATAAATGATTCTGCCAACTTCCGCAATCAGAGTTTGGTTTCAACGTTGTTGTCTCGTCGAAAGATATAATATTCTGTTTCGGTTTTGATTCTTGTTAATACTGGTTTTTTTTTTTTCAAAAGGCAGTAACTGGCGTAATGTCAGCCAAGAACATATTATATGCAGATTACATTCCACAATAGCACCTTACACAATCTTTTCTGAATGTTTTCATCAAAAAAATATAAAACAAAGATACCAAAACATTACTGCATGCTCTAACATCCTCTACGACTACAACTGGCAGACAGCAAAGCTACAACTCTAATCAAACAGGCTGAATCCCATATCATCATCAGACTCTTCCTTTTCCTCAACCTTTTCTTCCTTCTTGGTTTCAGCAGCGGCAGCAGGAGCTGCACCACCACCTGCAGCGGCAGGGGCTGAGACAGCAACACCACCACCACCACCACCAGAAGGCACAGAGGCCAACTTTTCCCTTCCAGATGCGATGAGCTCAGTTATGTCCTTACCCTTAACTTCTGACAACAGAAGCTCGATCCTGTCATCATCAGCCTCAGCACCAACTGATCCGAGAATATTTTTCAGATCCTTTGCTGAGGGGTTGGTGTTGCCACCAAGAACAGCAAGCAAATAAGCAGCAATCACCTTCATTCTTCCGGCGTAGTCGAGGAGGCAGGAACGACAACAAGCGAGTCGCGACCGGGGCCGGAGGAAAAATTGTTAATACTGGTTTAATTCCACAAAAGCGGAAGATGGCAGACCAGGAGCTCTGACCCGCACCGTGTGCCTCTCCAATGATTGATCAACCAGAATCACTACGAATGCCATAACAAAAAACGTTCTGGTTTTATCAAATTATTTAGGCAGGTTAAGAAGACAATTACCAGCTGGTTTGCCCGAGTGGTTAAGGGGGAAGACTTAAGATCTTCTGCACTCAAGTGCGCGTGGGTTCGAACCCCACAGCCAGCAGTTCAAGAAGAAATTGTAACACTACTAAGTAACTTGTTACTTTTACACCTTGTTGGTAGGGTTTTCACTCGGCTAGCAGTACTTTCTTTTTTGGTTTCTCTCCTCCCTTAATCGGAAAAAAAATTATGATAACTCTATTGTTAGTGAGTTGTAATTATCATATTCCAAAACAAACAGAACTTGTTATTATCATACTAGTCTACTTTTTCATGAACGTATATATCCATGGTTTTGTTTATACCCACTTTATGTACCTTGTGGAAAAGGGTGAGGATAAGCGGAGGATTGCTTTCACATTTTACGTGCTACAACCAGACCATGTTGAGATACAAATCCGGAAAAGTATAGTGTGGGTCGGGATCTCCTGGCATTAGGGATAGTTTGTTCTTAAGCATGTTGGTACCTCATTAACAACAATATGGTGACTACATATTTGAAACCCGATGATGAGTATTTATGTATTAAACTTGTTACTTTTACACCTTGTTGGTAGGGTTTTCACTCGGCTAGCAGTACTTTCTTTTTTGGTTTCTCTCCTCCCTTAATCGGAAAAAAAAATTATGATAACTCTATTGTTAGTGAGAACTTGTTATTATCATACTAGTCTACTTTTTCATGAACGTATATATCCATGGTTTTGTTTATACCCACTTTATGTACCTTGTGGAAAAGGGTGAGGATAAGCGGAGGATTGCTTTCACATTTTACGTGCTACAACCAGACCATGTTGAGATACAAATCCGGAAAAGTATAGTGTGGGTCGGGATCTCCTGGCATTAGGGATAGTTTGTTCTTAAGCATGTTGGTACCTCATTAACAACAATATGGTGACTACATATTTGAAACCCGATGATGAGTATTTATGTATTAAACTTGAGTTACTTTTTATTCTTAAACAGTTACATTTGATTGCATGCACTGAGGCTCACATGCATGTATGTGATGTCAAGTCCATATATGCAGAGGTGGGTTTTGAAAATCCCCCATCATAGGGATATGTTTAGGGTCCTCCTCGTCAGGGTGGGGGGGGGGGGCTTGAAACATTTTGAGAGGTGAATCAATTTGGGCTATCTTATGCAAAGGGGAGTATGGAAACCCAATTTGGACAGAAATTGGAACATTTGTGGTTTCTTAAATGCAATAATGGAGCTTTGACATACTAGAAACAAGTATGGGAGGTCTTTCCTCAGCTCACGGCAAACATAAGATGGGAGGTTGGGTTGGGTAAGATACCTTTTTGGAGAGCGAAATGCAGAGAGGAGTACATGACATACTAGGTCAGAGATGGGGTGATGGTGGATCCCAATATCATGATACATAACCTCCTAGGAACCAATGGTAGGTGGGACATTCATAAACTAAGTGGATTTATTAGAAGTGAAGGGACTGAGATGATCCTTAGTGGGATGGAGAGGGGCACAAACACTCTGAACCTTCCCATATGGTTCCCTACTTCTAATGGATCCTTCTCGGTCCAATTAGTCGTCAAGGTCTTGACCTCGAGTCTTTCAAGATGTTGGGATCCTTCTCCACAAGATATTGTTGTATATGGCGCAATGTGTTACCAGCCAAAGAAAGTTTGTTTGCCTAAAGGATCTTGATTGTATGATTTAGATGGCATCCATATGTGAATGTTGTGGGTGATAAGAGGAAGAGTCTGTAGATCATATTTTTTTAGGTGGGGAGCTTTCCAAGCATGTCTAGGCTAGGGAAGTGGAGTTCCATGACTGTACATGTTTTGAGGATGGAGACACCCTACGTGCAACCCTAAAGAATGTTTGGTAGAGGGCAGAGGGCCATAATTGGCTGGGGAGATCACATGGTATTTTTCCTTTAATTCATCTTTGGATATTTTGGCAAGAGAGATGCATGAGTAGGTTTAAAGGTTGTAGGATGAACCACAAAAGGATATGGGAAAAAGAAAATACGATGTTTAGAGTCTCCATACAAGATGCCTCACTGGTGAGATTCGTAGGGTCCAATGAACTAGAGACTAAAATGGTTAGTGATCACCTTCTGAGGGATAACCAATTGCATCAAACCCATTGAGATTTGGTGGGTTACACTTCCTTTTGGTCATATAAAGCTTAACATAACAACGATTACTAGGAAGACCCATCAACGAGAGTTTACATGCAAAGCTATTGGGAGCATCTTGAGAAACAACTAGGGCCTTATAGTTGGGGGCTTTGTAGGGTCCACACCAACGTTGGATGGTGCATCTTGTGTACTTTCCAGACTAGAGGTGGGCTTTGAAACCCTTAGACAAGTAGGTTGGCTAACATGCACATGCTTGGAGGTGGATGGTTTTGAACCTATATGATCCTAGTTGGTAAGAGTGTATAGAGAGGCTAACACAATGGCTTGAGAAGCTCTCCATTTTTTGCATCATAGGAATTACATTAGTAGTCTAGTGTATATAGAGGCTATCAGGATGGCTTGTTGACTAATACAATATGGTGCTAGACTGCTATCTAGATACATATTCTCTAGTTTGGTAGGGATCCCACATCCAGTTATAGGTGTATACAAATTTGAGTCTTGGGGCTTGCATATCTTCAAACAAGTCATCAATCTAGATAGGACATCATCCTACCAAAGGATACTTATAGAAGACAGATATATGCTTTGCAGTAGATGGGGTCTCCCAGGTGTCTGATTTTGTAGAGAACTGACACAACATACACAAATCCAAGACATAGCTTAACCTTATCTTGTCCTAGGCCCCTTTATGATTAAGATATAATTAAATCCTTTTCCCTTAAATTAGAGTATTTATGAGTAATGAGAGCCAATAAATATATACTATTTATTCAAATACCATTTTATATAATGTTAATGTTAACAAATTAATCAATTAATAATTAACTTAGTGTTAATTATGTAAATTCATGAATAAATATTTTTAAACTTAATTTGAAACTCTAAAGTAATTCTAAGTCTACTTGATGAAAAGAAATATAAAAATATGAAATAATGTATCAAATTGATTAAGAAAGACTTTGAACATATTTAGTAAGTAGTTATCTTACAAATAATAAAATGAATGGTCAAACATTTTCTAAAGGTGAAATAGATGATAAATTTGACTATTCACAACTTAATTAGCTTAGGTATAAATTATCATATTATTGGATGTCATTTTTTCCCCCATTTCATGTAGGAAAGAGAGACACTATTTAAACTAAGTTTAATAGACCTAATTCAATTAATTACCTTGTATGACTAAAATACCATTTCATTTTTCTGCAACACTATTAAGTTGTGTTGCTTCTTGTAGTATGAGCCTTAGATTCACATTAGTTGGATATGACAAGCACACAACATCTTCTCAGTTATTATCCTTCTGCTTGCCACTATTCTTAGATGTGGGAGTAACATCTTCGCTGTCATCATCCTCTCTCTTCAATGGCACTATCGGCTGTTTCTTCCACCATTCTTTCCCTATCAATAGTAGAGGCATCTACATGTAATGTAACTATCATGCTCTCTCATCATCCTCATCCTCATCCTCACCATCAATGTCATCCTCATCTCTCCCTTTCCTCATCTCTATATTTTCCCTACCATTCTTCTACATCTTCATCGTCATCCTCATCTCTTCCTTTCCTCCTCTCTATATTTTCCCTCCCCATCCTCTACATCTTCCTTGGCTTGAAGAAATCTAGCTTCCCTCCACCCTTCTGTGCTCCCAATCGACCACCATAACAGCAGGTGCAATGCCACATGCTACAGTGATCGTGGAGGAGTGCAGAGCCCATAAAAATTCTATGAGACTGGCTCTTCATATACAACTTCCTCACCATTGTATCAACCACCACCAACCACCAACCTTCTTCTTCCTTCTCCTCTCGTCAACATCCTAGTGTCCAGAATATTTCCTCCGACCATATACTTCTTCATCTTCTCTTCCTTTTCTCCATGTCTCTCATTGTCAAGGGCCCTATCAATCACCTCCTTTGGCCCTTCTGGTGTACTACTGCCCAACAACAAGAACATGGTGCTTAACACCTATTGAGTCTCCTTGACCACTTTCAATTTGGACCACATGCCCAGATCTTACCACACTTGGAATAGAATTTGCAAAGACTCCAAGGGGATGGCATATCCTTCCCCATCTATCCCAAATATGAAGATTGTAACTCATATTTCCATTGAGCCCTACTGCAACTGAGGTGCAATCCAACCTCTTCATGGCGACACATAGTTGTAATCAACATACATTTGCCAAATGTCATTATAACATGTTGCACCACCACCTGCTAGGTTGTCTCTGATCTGCCTCCTTCTAAACCTCTGAAAGAGCATAGGATACAACGAACTCCACATGTTTATTCCTATAAACCATTTTTCATCAAGATCATCTTCATTCTCCCATACAACTTGAGAAAGTCAATGTAGCATTCATAGGGTCTGTGAGGATATGGATAGCCTACTCAAAATACTAAATCAGATGAGTGTGTCTTTCTATTGGTTCGAGAAAGTGAGTAGATAAAAGAAGA
This sequence comes from Alisma plantago-aquatica, assembly GCA_963693085.1. Lineage (NCBI taxonomy): Eukaryota > Viridiplantae > Streptophyta > Magnoliopsida > Alismatales > Alismataceae > Alisma > Alisma plantago-aquatica. The sequence goes on along the minus strand of OY856409.1, from coordinate 1,819,287,876 downwards.
AGCTCGAAAAATGATAGGTTTTGATCTAAAAACTAGTTGTAAAATGACCACTAATGCCCTATAGTGACATGTAAGTCAATATCTTCTCACTTATATTAAGTCAATTAGATAGATGGAAATAGTAGAAAGATTAGACTAGTAATTCAGATAAATATAAAAGATATGTGAGCCTTGTTATCAAGTAATCCTTATAATATATATAAGATGGTTCATACCTATAAATAAGTTATGCGGTATGAAATATTCAGTATGAATATGATCCTCAGAAAAATATATTGAACCATAGATGTGATAATAGTAAAAATCTATAATGTTAATAAACTGTGGTTAAAGATGATAATGTAACCTTTTCATCAACTAGTTTAGATCTGGTTACATACGCATGTTTGTAATGAAGTATAAGAACATCCTAGGTACCAATGTAATATTTATAAGGCATTAAAACCCTAGATACACATAAGGATTTATCTAATTGATGGTAATTAGGAATACAAACCAATCTAGGGAGTTACTATGTTATCCTATTTATGAATTAAATGATAAAAGAGAGAAAGAACATCTATAAAATATACTTTTACCAACATATATCTAGTGAATTTATATTTTGAAAAGATTGACACTAGATGACATATTATCTAGACCATGTATAACAATTTATATTTTCCTATTTTTATATGGAATATACTTAAATTCATGAACATATCAAGACTTATGTATGCATATATGACCAATGCATATAAAGGTATGTCTTTGTAGCTCTAACTATTTCTAGTAAGGGTGTGTTCCTTGACAAATAAAAGATAATTTTATCCCTCACCCTAAGTATGTGTATTTCTAATATTTAGAAACCCTAACGTAACATTAACCAAACAAATTAGGTGTAAATATACTTTCAATAATGAAAGGTGAATTTTGGTTTAATGTGTCTAACAAATAATTTTAGGTAGTGAAGGACGAACTGTGAAGTTCACCCCTAAAGATAGGGATGTTCGTGAAGACCATGTATATGCAATCTCTATTACATTTGAGAATTAAAATGATTGTAAACCCATTTCTCCAAAATGATTGTACACCAATTTCATCTTCCCATACTATATTGCATTCTTATTAGACTAATAATCTAAAGTGATAGTACTTTGTACAACCATATACCTTATATATATATATATATATATATATATATATATATATATATATATATATAGTATCAGGGTTTCACTCCCCCCTGCCCTTGGGGTATCAAGGTTTTACTCACCCTTACTCCCTGGCTCATGATCTTATATTGTCTTGGATCTACAATAGATTTACTTAGTCTAACCTACATGCACATTTTATCATTGTTGTGATTCATTGGAAAAGATCTTGGAAATGATTGTATTGTTCTCATTAAATTAACTGCCTCTTTCTTTTGTTAGACACCTTTGAAATATATCCTCTTGAACTCACCTACTTGATGTACCCCTTGTTTCTTTAAGAACTTCCCTCTTTCTTTTTTAAATACCTAATAATGCTCAAATATGATTAGTATGTACATACTCAATATTACTAACGACATAACATTCCTTTTCTTCTTACATACCTAATAATGCTTATATGTGTTTATTATGCACATACTTAGTAATAATGATTGCACACCTTTATCTATCTCTTTATGGGTGTTGTTCCCAAACCACCTAGGTGTAGGTAACTTAGAGAATCAAGATTCAGGAAGATTGCACAAAGTTTTAAGAACATGAGATCAAATTCGCTACCATTTCTATATATTCATCGCAAAGTTTTCATCATTAAACTTAGTTTCATTATTATACTTTTCATACAAAAAACTTTTTAATTTTTTCAATGATATTTTTAGCCAAGTCACCAACATGAGGAAGTATGAGTTGTAAAGAAATTCTTTTTGTGAAGAATTCTTTGACTGGATAGGTCAAACCCAAGACCATAGGCCTATATGTGTAGAAGATAATAAGAAGATGAAGTTTTAGATATGTATGAATGCACATACTCAGTATTAATTATGGCATATCTTTATTTATCTCTTTCTGGGTGTTGTTCCCAAACCACCCAGGTGTAGGTAACTTAGAGAACCATGATTAAGGAAGATCGTTTAAAATTTTATGAACATGAGTTTGAATTCGGCACCTTTCAATATTTTCATTGCAAAGTTTCATCATTAAAATTATTTTCATTATTATATTATTTGTACAAAAAAATTTCTAAAACTTTTTGATGATTTTTGTAACCAAGCCACCAACATGAGGAAGTCTAAGTTGAGAAACCCTTTTCATGAAGAAGCCTTTGACTAGATAGGTCAACATCAGGACCATAGGACTAGCTGTATAGAAGATAATAAGAAGATAAAGTTTTGGATATGTATGACCTAGTTGACCTACCCTTGTTATCTCTATAGATGATTAGTAAAATTATAGATCAATCCTTTTAAGGGGTGGAGTCTTGTAAACTTTATTTGTTCGGAGTATAACTTAGCTTGGCTTATAACCAAGTTACCAGCATGAGGAAGTATGAGTTGTAAAGAAACCCTTTTCATGAAGAAACCTTTGACTGGATAGGTCAACCCCAAGACCATAGGCCTAGTTGTGTAGAAGATAATAAGAAGATAAAGTTTGGAAATGTATGACCTAGTTTACCTAGCCTTGTTATATCTATAGACGATTAATAAAATTATAGATCAATCCTTTTAAGGGGTGGAATCTTGTAAACTTTATTTGTTAGGAATATAACTTAACTTTAGGATTACCTTCTATAAACATAGGTTGGAATAAATAATACTTTGGTACCTTTTAGTAAAGTTGTCAAACAAATACAATCACTACCTAACCAGGGCTAATGGCTAAGCCTTGCTAATTTTGACACCATGATTTTTTCTTGGATGATTAATACATTTTTTTAATTTATTTTCACTTACCTAAAACTATGGGCTTAAGTAAATAGGTGTGATGATGATCATAATAAGTGGATTGTGCAACCACCATAATAGTGAATTTAATCATAACTTACACAATACAATTAATGTAATCATAAGTTTGGGTGTAATTTTTTGAGCTCAAGATTTACTATGAGAAGACTTATGCGGAGTTATATATAAGGTTATAGATTCTCCTTAGATGAGAATATAAGTGTGATGAGGGTGTGTTATGCTATCATTCACTACATCAATTATGTAGGGTGATGAGATCTATTATTGGTTAGAATATATATATTATTATACTAGGATATAACTTGGTGGATTTTAGGAATGGAATCTTTTTAAGGGGTGGATTGTTGTAACATACCTGAATCCAAGACATAGACGAACGTTCCCTTATCCTAGACCCCTTTAGGATTATGGTAAATCCTTTTTCCTTAAATCAGAGTAGTTAGGAGTAATTAGAATCAATAAATATATCATATTTATTTGAATAACATTTTGTATGTTGTTAATGATAACTAATCATTTATTGAAGGCATTAACTGAGTATTAGTTATATAAATTCATCATTACCTATTTTTGACCTTAATTGGAACTAAAAAATTAATTCTAAGTCTACTTGGTGATCAGAAATATAAATTATGATATAAGTACAAATTGATTAAGAAAGACATCAAATATATTTATTGAGGATTTACCTATAATTAATGAAATGAATGGCCAAACATTTCTAAAGATGATATATATGTTAAAATTTGAATATTCACACCTTAATTATCTTAGGTATACATTTTCATTTTGATTGGATGTCATATGCTCCCCCATTTAATGTTTACGCTAATTAAACTAAGTGTAATTGACATAACTCAACTAATTGGCTCATATTAATAAAATTCTACTTTATTTTTCAGTAACACTAATAAGTTGTGTTTCTTCTTGTGATCTGACGGCCTTGGATTTACATTAATCAGTTCTGACAATCGATCATCTTCTCAATTATTGGCCTTACACTCATCACTATTCTAGGATGCGGGGGTAACATTTTCCCCATCGTCGTCCTGTCTCTTCAATGGAAGTGTAGCTCATTTCTTCCACCAATCATTCTCAGGCAACACTAGAGGCATCCACATCTACTGTAATTGCTAAGTTCTCTTCTCATCCTCATCCTTGTCTCTTCCTTAACTACTTTATATATTTTCCCTCCCCTTCCTATACTTCTTCCTCAGCTTGAAGAACCTTAGCCGCTCTACACCCTTCTGTGCTCACGCTCGACCACCATGACAACAGACACAATGACACATACTTTGGTGATCATTGAGAGCTATAAAGGCCACTAGAAATATGTGAAACTGGCTTTCTGTCTTAACTTCATCACCATCATATCAACCACCACTAGCCACTGATCTTCTTCTTCCTTCTCCTCATACCCAACATCCCTACGGCCAAAATATTTCTTCCACCCATATCCTTCTTCATCTTTTCTCCATGTTACTCATTGACAAGAGACCTACTTGTCACCTCCTTTGGCCCGACAAGTGAACTGTCACCTAAAAACAAGAAGAGGGTGCTTAGCATGTGTTGACTCTCCTTCACCTCTTGTCTAGGATGACCGACCTGCAACACTCTCAACTCATACCATAAGCCAAGATCTTATGGCACTTGGACTAGAATATACAAAGACTTTAAGGGGGTGCCCCTATCCTTCCCTATCTATCCTAGATCTGAAGATTATAACTATGTTTCCATTGAGATCTACTGCAAATGAAGTGTAGTCCAACCTCATCATTTTGACACATAGTTGGAATTTTCATATGTTAGCCAAATATAACTATAACCTATTGCACCACCACCTACTAGGTTGTCTCTGATCTATATCCTCATTCTAAACCTCTAAAAGAGCATGGGAGACAAAGAACTCAACATGTTGTTCCTTGTAAACTGTTGTTACCTCCCATACAACTTGAGAAAATTGATATAGCTTTTATAGGGTTTGAGATGATATGAATGTCCTACTCAAACTACTAAATCACATATGTGTGCCTTTTTGTTTGTTTGAAAAGTGAGTAGACAAAAGAAGGATAAAAATGATAGGTTTGGATTTGAAGACTAGTCATCAAATGACCATTAAAGCCCTACTATAACATGTAAGTCAATATCTTCTTGCTTCTTTTAAGTTATTTAGATAGATGGGAACAATATAAGTAATAATACTAGTTATTCTAGATAAATGCAAAACATACATGAGCCTTATAAATAAGTTAGCCCTATGATATATATATATATATATATATATAAGGAGATTTATACCAATAAATGTATTGTAAAGTCCAAAAATATTCTGCATTGATATGATCCTATTATAAATATATTGAACCATAGATGAGACAATAATTAAAATATGTAATATAGATAAAGTGTGGTTAAATATGATCTATACTTATTCATCAATTATCTTGGTATTGATAAAATATACACGTTTATAATGAAGTATAAGAACATCTTGGGTCCCAATGTAATTCTAGACATGCATAAAAAACCCTAGATACACATATAAGAGTTTATGCAACTGATGATAATTAGGAATACAAATAAATCTAGGGAGTATATATAACATTGTTTTCTGATTTATGAATTAAATGGTAAATGAGAGAAAAAACAAATATAAGAATCTACTATAAACATATATCTAGGGACTTTATATTTTGATGGACACTAGAATAAATATTAGTTGGACAATATATGACTATTTTTATTTTCATAGCGTTATATAGAATATACTTGTATTCATACACATATATGACCTATGTATGAATATATAACCAATACATATAAAGGTATGTCTTAATAGCCCTAAATATTTTGAATAAGGGTGTGCTTTGATAAATAAAATCTAAATTCGTCCCTCACCAAAAATATGGGTATTTATAAGATTTAAACTTAACAATAGGCAATCAAATTAGGTGTAAATATACTTCCAATTATGAAAGGGAAATTGTAGTCTAACGTGTCTATAAAATACTTTTAGGTTGTGAGTAATGAACAATGAAGTTCAACCCTAGAGATAGGGATAGTCATGAAGACTACATATGTGCAATACATATTTACATTTGAGCACTCAATTTATTATAAACCAACTTTTCCATAATGAGGCATTTGAGTTATTATTCTTCTTGACACTATTTCTATCCCCCTTGAAATATATATCTTTATTTTCTCATATAATGTGGAATTATCCTTTGATGTTGGGTTTGTTACCCCTTTTACCATCTTTACATTGTTGAATATGCTATTTATGGAAGAATTTCATCTTGCCATACTATACTACATGTTTATTAAACTAGTAATCTAGAGTAGTGGTACTTTTGTACAACCAGATTATTTTTATATATATTAGGTATTAGGGTTTTAATCCCCCTTACCCTTGAGCTATAAAGGTTTTACTCCCATTATCCTTAGAGGATCTGGGTTTTGCCCCCCTTTGATCCTTAGATTAAGATCCTATAGAGTCTTTGCTGGTATGTATGCCCAGAGAGACAATCATATGATGATTGTAATGGAATAATTTGTAATTGATTTGATTAATAAATAAAGGCAAGCTTCCCATTTATTTTGTTTAATTTAGTTATGAGATAATGATGTAACATTACAAATTTCAAAAGAATAGTATTACTCAATGACGCATGTCTTCAAGTATGTTTCTTGGAGAAATGAGATCAGACAGATGCTAAGAGTACATACATATTCTCATTATGTCCCTGATCAGTTGTTATCATGGAAGGTTGATAGACAACAATGACACATAAGATTAGAGTGTGAGTTGCTTGATGACAGAGTCTCATTAGTCATGATATGACAATATCAAACCAAGCACATAGATACATGTTTGAGAACATTGTACCGGACAGTCCCACCATGAGACTGACACATGGAAACCATTACCATGGAAGTCATAGTTAGCTCTCATAGTGATGGTGGTGTTTGTGGTTCTTAGACTTGAAATCACTACACTCTCCACATATCGTTTGATAATTCTTTGACATCATCAAACACCATCTTGAAACATGCGTTGTTATAAAGGTGAAGATAAGGTGAATGTGACACATGGGGACTGACTGTGAGTGATAGAGATGGGATTTTTCCCTCCTAAGGGAGTATGATATCCAAGACCTCTTGATTAGCGAGACTGAGAAATGCATGGCCATGCACATGTGAGTCAATATGTGATATTGGTCTTACATATATCTCAGACAGTCTGATTTGGTTCAAGAAACAAGATTGAATGTTGAAGAGGGTGACTACTCCAAGCCTTGAGTTCAATCTAGATATTAGAGATAAAGTAATTATACAAACACTATAACACTAAGCACAGATTGTAGGTTGAAGTTGTTCCCCAACTTTCCATTTACTTGGGTAGCAATTATGTGTGACTAGGCACCACTCATTGCTTTTGATGTCAGAAGTGTTATGAACATTCATTACAAACATAATATGGGACTCGTAGGGTCACACACATAGGTCTTGACCTAGAAGAGGAGTTTAATATTGAATGATGATTGAATTGATTAATAAAGTGTTTAGGTATTCAATTTATGCAACACATCAACTGGAGACACTGCCAAACGATCAGGTCACACTGTGAGACCACTATTTGGAGTGAAAAATGATTGATTCAAGTGTTGAGATGACCATTTGGTGTGTCGGGCTGATAAGAAATTGAACTGGCTAATTTTTACTCAAACTGAGGAGTAAATTGACCGATTCATCTATTGAATCCATTGTCTTGGCTCAGGTCACCAAATGACTGTTTAGGTGAGTGAGACAACTGTATCACATGTGTAAGATTACTCAGTTTGTGGGAAATTTGATTGCAACAAGGAATTAGTATTGAAGTCATGTCATGCATTAATTGGATTCAAATTGCCAATTTTTTATTCGATTGGGAAGCATATGAAATGGCCGTCTCACTGTGTGAGATGACCGTCGTGCATGCCAAATGACCGTTTGGGTGTTTGTAGGTTGTGAAAATTTAAAATCTTCCCATCCTTTCTACTTCTGAACAGACTGAGAACCCTGACCCAAACCCCGCCTATAAATAGAGGGGTACTAGGGGCTTCCCAGAGTAGAACACAGACAATTGAGAATCATTTTCTCTAACAATTTTTGTCCTCTCTGGTTGTGGTAACCAAGAAAGCCCAAGCAAGTCCTACCCAACTAGGGATGCATAGCAAGGGAGAGAACAACTGAGGATCATTGTTGTAGGAGAGCAACTTGGTGACTAGTATGCCAATAGGAGGGACAACTCCTTCTTGTCCATTCTAATAGGACAACATGAGTTATAGGCAGTCTGTGTAGACTAATCTAGAGGCAGAGTCCTTTGGATGCTACTAGGAGGGAAATTTCAACTTGCAGTCTGTGGTGAGACCACAAGAGTTGCTATAAAAGCTTCCAGTCTACTGTCTGTGGTGAAGACTAGGATCTACACAGACATCGTCCAAGAGCAACTAGTCAACTATTGTGCATCCACTATGATGATGAGATGTCGATAGACTTTCTCCAGAACCATATATATCCTCGAACCCATCCTTCATATCTTATAGTTATGGACATGATACGCTGGTTATGGGAATATGGTAGATTTTTTTTTTAATTTCTGCTTCCTTCTTTGTATCCATATTTCTCTATAGTGGTATCAGAGCTACGTCAATCTACTATATTTTGGGACAATCCATATGATCAAATTTTGGTATATATATATATATATATATATATATGCAATTTACACGCGTCTCCTTAAAGTGGTTTTGATTGTGGATGTGTAGCATGGTTATGGCCAATAACACCTATTATATGTGTATGGTTATATGGTTGGTCAATCCTTTTATCTCGGTCTGTGTATCGAGCCTCTAGTTTATCTTCCCAATGTAAAGTTAATTCTTTCCTACCCTTACTCCCCTCGAATATAACTCGAGGTTTCTTAATAATTATGTAAAAGTCGGATAATTTACTTTCCTTTAATGATGAAGAAGAAGGACATTCTTACAAGAAAAACTGACTATTTTGATGGTGAAGCAACCGGTTGGAAGACCAAGGAGGACTAAAAGGACAAGACAAATTGATTGAAGGAGCCAACATGTGGTGGATAGAAGAATCAGATGACCGGTGAGATGCCCAAATGACTGGCCAGGAGACGAGTCGATCGGTTCAAGGGTTGAACCGATCAACCCAGATTGGCAATGTAACACCCCGATTTTCATAACACATGAGCGCAAGCTATATTTTTTTTTCTTTCAACTGGGAGTGTCACAAACATGATAATCATTGCAATTAGAGAAAATGAAACACTTTGCATTGAGAAAAACTGATTCATACATAGTCCTTGATAAAAGGAAAATTACAACTCATCTAATATACACTGGTAACAAGACTATGTTTAAAAAGAGATGTCTAAACTCTGGACCGTCTCAGTAGATGGCACCGCACTAAGCAATCTTGAAAATCTCCTAGACCTTTACTTGTTCCCTTGATCCTCAGCTGCTCCAAATCCTACGGACATCGCATCCCCAGTCATGCATTGGGAATCACATTCGTTAGAGTAAGTGGCATGAGTATTCTAAAATATACATTGCTAAAGAACTGAAATATTACAAAAGATTCTTGAACATTATAAATATGAAACGAACATTTAACTCTGATTAAATATAGAAACATATTATCTCTCATTTCTTAAACTCTTATTTTCTACTCTATCTTTTTTTTGAGACCTTTACTCTGGGTCTCATGGCCTACACCAAATTTTCTGGATCATAAATATCTTATCTGAATTCCTCTCATCACACTCGTGGATGAGATTACAGACATGCTCTAATCTTAAGTATCTTTTACTTACAATTTTTATCTGTTTGTGGCCACCATTATACAATAAATCCTCCTGAATTGGCGTATCTACACCCTGAATTGGTACCGAAGTACCCTAAAATGGCACTACATGCCCTGAATGACACCGAGGTGTCTCTGAATTGGTGTGGCTACACCCTAAATTGGTGCCACGACACCTCTGAATTGGAGTAAACACTCCTCTGAATTGGCAAAAGATGCCTCTGAATCGTCCCGGGACTGTTAAACGAGGACTTATCATATAATGTCTTATGTGAAGGTTTCAACTTAATTATCTTAAGTCTAAACTTACTTAATTCTTAATCTGAACTGAAGCTAAATACTGATTGCTTTACTAAATTCTGAATCTGAACTTATCTTGTATTAAAATTGAACATTGATAACTGAACTTATTTGAAACTGATTACTGAGTACTGATCATGTACTGAATTCTATATCTGAATCTGAATCTAAATCTTTTATTCTTAAGTGATAAATTGAGTCTACAACTGAATGTGAATATGGATCTCAATTACTACATAATTGAGATTGGGTCTAAAACCCTTATCATGTATTTTTATTTAGTATCTGACTACTCACACACTGAGAAATCTAAGTCTAAATCTAAATCTAAATCTGATGCCCTTGTTATCTAGATACATCTTAATTTGAAACTCTGATTTATCAGAAGGATTTCATTAAATCTTGATTTTTAAAGTATGACAACTGGGGCTAAAGACCTAGAGGAAAAGGATTTGATCTTAATATCTAAACTCTAAGTATACAAAAGTAATTTTCATGAAGTATATGAGAGTAAATTAAGTATAAAATATCTAAAATTGTGTTTTCGAACAAGATGATTCAATCTCTATAAATTCTCATTAAATCTGATCTTACCCTGGGTCTTAATATTTTTCATATGAACTCACATATTAAAAGTTCAATTCTTAAAAAGGGATCTGGTAAATTAAGCATAGCTTAATGTATCCTCAACTTATTATAAACTTATTTTACAATGCACTATGATCCCCAATAGAACGATTATTGTGAAAATAAGATTATGTCCTAATATCTGCAAAACTTACATCCTCACATTAAACATTCTAAGAATTCTAATTAACTTCTTAGTTCTTAGATGTATACTTATGTAAGAAATCTTGGTAGCACATTTCTACTTGAACCTCAATACATGGCTATATATTTAAACGTGAGGAATCCTAATATCATACCTATACTTAAAATCCCAACACAAACTTATCCCAAATCACTAGCTAGGTATGCCTATACTATTTGCATATCTTTGTCTTATCATCTTATTCATTAATTTAAGTCATTGCAAAGAAATCTTGTAGGAACATGATTCTTAAAATTTTCTCATGGACCTAGTCCATGGATCCCAACCATTTGAGCAATATATCTCTAATTGAGATTTTGGGCATATGAACTTAGAAACTCATATAAGTACGGGGACAAACTTACTTTCATACCTTAACATAAAAATCTTAGAACATCAAACCTCATAAACCATGAAAGTCTTATAAAGATGCATGTAAACATACTAACTTCAAATATGAGTACTCATGGGTATGAAACACTTACCTCTTGTATAGACGACATCGATAAGGAAGTCTCAATTCTAAGTTCCATATCTTTAATAACCTAGATATCATCATATTTTTATCAGTCTAAGCCTATATTCCCTCTTTCTATTTCTAAATATCAAAGCCCCATCTTCCTAACTACGTATACCAACTTAGGGTTCTTATTTATACTAAACATAACTTTAATCTAAAATCACCATAAAATCTTGGTGTTGAAATAAAATAAAACTCATACAATATAATTAGTATTATCTTTATACTCAAATAAGACATAAATCACCTTATCCACTAATATGAACATATACTTCGTATAATGAGAACAATTCTCAAACATAGTTACATATTGTAAACTTATTGACTCAATTAGGAAATCAAAGTAGAATACCATCACGTTACAAATATCAGACCTAATTAAGCATACATATATTACTTATTGTGTCAGGATAATCATTTATTATTCTTTCATAATGGCTACTCATCTAAAACTAAATACTAATATAATAGCACAAGAAACTTCATCAAATCTCCAAAAAAGTATTCATATAATGTAGGAATGATCATGTATTAAAATATCAGTTCATTTAAAAATCATTTCATGGGTGAATTACCCAAAATACCCTTATTAGGATTTATATCAAAAACCTCAATAAAACTTCATATATGAAAGAACAAGCTCTTAATTAATGTTAAACATATCAAAATACACATTTCATAAATTTTGTATGAATTTCTAAAGTCGTTTACTATTTTTAATGGACAAAACATCAAAATCATATAGTTTTGGCTACCCAACACATAATAAATAATATACATCCGAATCACATTCTGGAGATAATTTTCGAATATAGTACATTTGACGATCTTTCCACGGGTACCTTATTTGATAAAAGTTGAGTTCCCAATCTAAATATATAAATTTTAGAATTTTACCTAATTTTGGTCAATCTTGGCTGTTGAGATATGATATAATGGTTATAATCTCATGTGCATCCCCGGCCAAGGGCCAGCGCTTCCTCTGCCTTCTTTCTCTCCCGTGCGTACGCACAATAGAGCGCCGCCTTTCTGGTGAAGTCCAGTGAAGCCCCACACTCTCAGAAGTTCCTCGCACCGCCAACGAAGGGTCCATCCGGCTTCGCCTTCCCTTCATTTTCTTGGGTGGCACACTCTCCAGATCATGGGTGGCTGGAGAAGGGAAGCCCTAAACAAGATGCTCTTTGTGCTACCACCACTTGTTTCTTCTTAGTTCTTTGTATTTGTCTCACTATTTCAATCGAAACCCTCACATCAGACTCACATTAGCCTGTATATCTTGAGACCATGGCTTTTATAGCCATCCATACATGAAATCAAGCGCGAGGTCCCCCTTCCATGGGGACTCTGTTCCGTGCCCTATTCTTGTGGGCGCGGCTGTCTGGTCCGATACAGACGAGAGTCACCCCCTTTTTTATTTTGTTTTTCTTCTTCTTTTTAATAAAAGTCAAAATATAAGAAATATTTATACAACCCAATCTTTAGCTCAGTTTGACTTTAGATTTTGAGGTAAATAGTATATAATCATCAACTTCATATGAGCAAGATTTTAAGTAAAAATTAGCTATAAAAACACTCCAAACAGGTCTTTTAAATAAAAATATTATAATTACTAATTTAATTACCTAGGCCACTCTATACATCAAAATCATATGAGATTTCTCCCACAATTTTATATTAGAGTTATTCTTCCAATAAAAATATCTTGAGCATTTATTATGACACCAAAATACTCCATACTCAAATTTGTACAACAAGGACCCATGTGAAATCCTTAATTTGCCTTATTGGGCTGAATTTGGATCCTAGTGCCAATGGACCTTCTCTTGATTTCCAAAAGAATGTGTATGATTAATCATACCCTAAATTACAACATTAAACTATTGAATAAACATCATTCCTCAATTAAAGGTTCCTTATGATACCTTCGATGATTATGACTTCACTTACTATGTAGAACTCAACTAGGTCTATGGCTCAAACCATCAACTGCAGTCGTGTTTCCTTCATAGTTCAACTTTGTATTTCATCTCATATTATCAAATTAAATATCAAGTTCCCAAACTTTTAGGATACTACAAAACCATCATGAGTGCATAAAATACCTCTCTGCATTCTTTTTCCATAGAATCTAAATATTATAAAAATTGGATAAACTTTATTGTAAATATAAATCTATCACATATTGATGTCATCAATAACTTAATAATGTCCTTTCTAGGTTCCACAGACCAGGGTGTGACAATAATACCCACCTTTTTGGGAATTTTGTCCTCAAAATTTCTCTAGGCTACTACCCACCTTAAGGTTCTGCTTACCACTTCATCATATTAAGGTACACTTATGTTCAAATTTTTTGTATGCAAAAAGATACGTAATATATTTTTATAAAATGTTTATGTGAGAATTATCTATTACCTTGGTCTACTTCTCAACTCATACTTAGGGTTTATGAGACTAAACTTGGCTCTATACTTAGGACATCTACCTCAACATTGTCATGACTTTCTAACATTAGGTGTACATGATTTTGTAATCTTATGTTCGCATTGAGAAAAACTGATTCATACATAGTCCTTGATAAAATGAAAATTATAACTCATCTAATATACATCGGTAACAAGACTATGCATAAAAAGAGATGTCTAAACATTGGACCGTCTCGGTAGATGGCACCCCTGTCACAAAACTGGAATTCCAGTCCCATGAACCAAATGTATACCAAAGGAGAAATGCAGAAACGTAAAGCTTAGCACACATGAACAGATAACAAGATAAATGCACCAACATAATCTCAACAATCAACAAGATATATTAAGCAACATCATTATATTACACAATTTGAATTACATGTTCAAGAGTCACTTTGTCCAAGTCTGCTCATGTATACTATATCTGGATCTTACAACATGTACACCTAGCATAGCTCACTGAGCCCATCAACCTTCTAGCCATCTCAGAACCGAAAAACAACATACGAGAAATGGGTCAACACACGAGGTGTTGAGTATGGGGCGGAAAGATACATATATGTATAATCTTTGCATAATTTTGAAAAGATTTCAAGACTAAACGAATAAGAATAAACATGTTAATTGTTTAACAAATGCGAAACCATATTTTAATTGTTTAAATATGTGTGTTCAAGTTATAAAACCGATGAGGCAAACATCGAGTAAGACATAGCAATACTACATGGCAATATTTGAGAAAATAGACAAACAAGCATACAATATATGTCTTTTCAAGCAAGAAAGCGGTAGTCATATATCTAGATAAGGCCCATACCTGATTCAAAGATTTCATAACCTAACATATCCTTCACCATCTAGCCACATGCCAAACCTGATTAAGAACAATATTGCATATATACATTAGATTCTAATCATTAACCCTAATTAGGTGCATTTTAGGATTTTGGCCAAGTTAGGTTACAAGTTTCTTATTAGTACATTTGATGACCTTATACTAATTTAGAGCCCATCATATGGGTGTGGTTCAAGTTTCATGCCATTATGGCATTCCATGCACTTTCTATGATCATGCCAAGGTTTAAGGCATTTACATGTATTCTAGGGTCAAAAGACTCACAAAAGGGCACCCTAGATCATGCTTCATTGAGTCAAGAGGTCTAGATCTAAAAGATGATTTAGATCAGAAATATTGAGTCATGAGAAACATATAACAAGATTAAGTGGACATCCATTAGAAACAAGATTAGCAATTTAGGGCAAAGTTCAACATTAAAGTCTAAAGTAGGCACATATGTATAAAAATGAGTCATTTATGAGAAATAGGGAGAGTAGGATCTTCATTTAGTTCGAGTATACATATCAGACATTGATTTAGGGATCATGGGGTAGATTGAGCATCAAGATCCAATCATTAATCATAATCATGTGTTAAACATATTCAAAGTAGTCAAAGGTTACATTTTTAGCAATATAAGATAACTAGAAAAAGATTCTAGGTCTATAAATATTCTCATGTTGTAGATCTTTTCGAGAGGATCAAAATGATATATTGGTTCGTTAAATTTGGCCAAGGGAGCAAGGAGTTATACATTTTTGAAGTTTCAATTAGAAATTATATAGAAGCATCATCCGAGATCATAGGAAATTACCCTTGATGAATGAGGGGGATCCGGCCCCTTGGTTTGCGATCAGATGACTGGGGAGGTGCACCTGCCTTGGCGCCATGCTACTGCTCCCAGCCGTGGGGCCCACGTCAGCTTTGACCCTGGTCAACGAGAAGGCTAGGCAGAGTGGGGGAAGAGGTGCTCGCTGCCAGCGGTTGGATGCCGATCCAACGGCAGCTGCGCTAGTCTCCGTCGCCTGACGCCCAGTGACACCTCTGTTTCCCGTGTGGGAATAGGGGAGGGATAGGGGACGACAGCGCCCCAGCCTCTAGTGGCTACTGTGCCCATAAAAGCCCAAAAAGGAGCAGGCCAGTGGGCAGAGATCTAAAGCACGCCGACAGCCGAGTTCTTCCAGCCGTGATTGCCACTGATGGCATGTGGGTGAAGCTTGCTGCCCTCCTTGGCCACCATCAACAAACCATACGAGGAACCAGGGAAGGGCAAGGGAGGGGAAATAAGATGAGGAGAACTAGGGTTAGATCGGAGGGGTTTATAAAGAAATAAAGAATGCTAGGGTTTAGGTTCCTTTCATTCATCGCATGGTTTGATTACTTTCCCGATCCGACTACATGAGGGGAAGTCTCCAGTCAAGCGCTTCCTTCCATTTTGGGAAGGAGGAAGACAACTATTTAAATGGGTCGCACGTCTGATATTGGGTCCAAAAAGGGTTGAAACTCAACAAGAATAATTAAAATGTGTACAATATGAGTCAAAATTCAAATACCCATATCTTGGGCTTGGATGGTCCAAAAGAGGTAATTTTTGTACCATTGGGAAGATAAAAGAACACTCTATATTTTGAAACATATTATAGAGCAAGGTGATCATACTACTCTAGTTCAAGATTATTTACCAAGTAGTAAATCATTAAATAGTGAAATTTAGATCACGAGAGCAATTCAAAAGAGCACATTTTGAAATTGATCATTATAGTGGCCAAAATTAGAAAAATCTCAACTCTCCAATTATGAAATTGACATCAAATTCAATAATGGGCCACTTTATGAGAGAGGAACATATCACTTGAAGAGAGAGAAAAGTTTGAGTTATCACATCCTTCCCTCCTTAAAAGAAATTTCATCCTCGAAATGCATCCATGATTTAAGTTAAAAGTCAAGTCAAGATCCATCGGGTCTGGTCATTCAACCATGGTTATCAAGGCATTCCCCACAATGGGATGCAGACATAGGCTATCATCATTCAGGGTGTACCAATCTCGATAATGTACATGTTACTTAGTGTTCCCTCATAATGTGGAATTACCATGGCATTAGGGTTTACCCATCATTTTGTATCCATATATCAGGGTTTTTGTACTAATCGTCATACACGACCAGGGTGTATTATCAAAATCTATGTTATCACTTCTCAAAAGAATCATGTTTATGGACATGACTTCAAATAAGACTATCATCGAGTGTGTATCCCATGTTTACTCTAGATTTCATGCATGGTTTTGTTTTCCCCAAAATTTCCACAAACTCTAATCAATTATGTTCATTATTTTTCCTTTTAAATCTAAAAATAAACAATTTATTCATCATGTTCATCTGAGTTATGAATCCAAGAGTATTGTCATATCAAGTTGATCATTCGAGTATGAGATTAGGCATGTACCCCTGATTATTCAGGCTAAGATCTTATGACATCATCATATCAATTTCATGATTTCAAGGCTACATATTGTATAGTATGATTTCATACCAGTTATAGCTTATGAGAGTGCCTCGTCTAGAATATATCCGTTTTTAAACATAGGTGATGTATTTCATGTATCAAACATCATTCGAGGAACAACATTATCGTCAACGTCAAGGATTTGAAACTTTCTCACTTGTATCTAAAAAGAGCTTCAAGCCACTCAAGTTAAGACATATATGTGTCCAACAAGACATGTTAACCACAAACTTCTACATGTAATAAAATTACTACCCATCTTTTGAGAAACAAGAGTAACCACTAGACTCCTTTATATACAATTACTAACCCGAGTATGAGGCTCATCATGGATATCACACATCATATACATCATCTTGGGTCTTGGGACATCTCCCTCACCTATATATATATATATATCAAGCATCAAATTTTCAATTTCCTCTTTCTCTAGGGTTAGATATTTTCATAAGACATCTAGGGTTCAACATTTTCAAGGAAACCACACGTTAGGCCACTCAACTCATATACTTAGAAGTATTCTAGCTAGGGACTCATCATCAAGTATTTCATTATTCCTATTTTTCAACATTTCAAATATTTTGGAGTTTAGGTCTCTAACCTTCTCCCAAGGTGGGTCGACTCATATCAAAAGGTCACCCTATTCATATGTCCCATGCTAGAGGTCCTCCTTTGTAAAGAGATTGAAGCCCGTGTTGGTCTCAAACTGTATGTCACATATCATATCTTAGCATGTACAAAACTAGGTACAAGCAAGCATGCCAACCCACTAACTGTGTTTAGCACATCAACCAAGCCATGTGTATCATACAAGGTGCTAGGTTTATCTAGGGTTGCATGGTCCAACTCATTCCATATCGTTAAACATACTCAACCTTCCTCAAACAACTTGGGTCTTATCAACATCGACATCATCATCAATATCATAATCATCATATTAGGTTTCCTAACCTATATCATGGCTCTAGACAACTCTAGAGACTATCACTATCATCTAAACTCTCTCATATAGACTTGATGTTACATCTCTTTATCCTAGGTTGCATGGAAACTCAATGCCTTTATGTGTGTGGTAACATTTTTCATATGTACATATAATAATACTTGAAATATGTTTTCTCCAACATTTAAACAGGTGATGAAAACCACCATACTCCATCCAAATAAAACCAAAACCAAAATGAGTTACCACACTCATTAGGCAGCCTAGTATCATGACACCTAGAGAACTAGAAAGAACATGGTGCACGCTTGTGTAGACATCCTAAGAACATGTCACGAATCATGTCTAGGGGGGTAATTTACACAAGTCTACACCTAGTTCTAGAACATATAGGTTCTAACCTAGAGGCTAAGTCAACCTAATCCACAAGGATATTTCATTAAGTTTCTAGGGTTGAGATGTAAAGTGAGTTTAATTTGTGTTTCATGTGAGCAATGTTTGGTGTAGTTATTGTTCATGCTCTGATACCATCTGTCACAGAACCGGAATCCCAGTCCCATGAACCAAACATATACCAAAGGTGAAATGTGGAAGCATAAATCTTAGCACACATGAACAGATAACAAGATAAAGGCACCAACATAATCTCAACAATCAACAAGATATATTAAGAAACATCATTATATTACACAATTTGAATTCATGTTCAAGAGTCACTTTGTACAAGTCTTCTCATGTATACTATATTTGAATCTTACAACAAGTACATCTAGCATAGCTCACCGAGCCCATCAACCTTCAATCCATCTCTGAAACTAAAAACAACATACAAGAAATGGGTCAACACACGAGGTGTTGAGTATGGGGCAGAAAGATACATATATGTATAATCTTTGCATAATTCTGAAACGATTTCAAGACTAAACGAACAAGAATAAACATGTTAATAGTTTAACAAATGTGAAACCATATTTTATGTCATTTAAATCCATTATACCAACAATATCAAGCATGTTTAAGGCCTTTGACCATCTTCCCATCGGAAGGGTCCATAAGGGTGCTCAAACTTAGCTAACCCTTTTATACGACAGGGACCTCAAGGCCATAGCCAAGATCTAACCCTTTATCAATCAATATTATAATGGAGTTCTATCTATATATGTGTGTTCAAGTTATAAAACTATCGAGGTAAACATTGAGTATGACATAGCAATACTACATGGCAATATTTGAGAAAATAGACAAACAAGCATACAATATATGTCTTTTCAAGCAAGAAAGAGGTAGTCATATAACTAGATAAGGCCCATATCTGATTTATAGATTTCATAACCTAACATATCCTTCACCATCTATCCACATGCCAAACCTGATTAAGAACAAGATTGCATATATACATTAGATTCTCATCATTAACCCTAATTAGGTGTATTTTATGGTTTTGGCCAATTTAGGTTACAAGTTTCTTATTAGTACATTTAGTGACCTTATACTAATTTAGAGCCCATCATATGGGTGTGGTTCAAGTTTCATGCCATTATGGCATTCCATGCACTTTCTATGATCATGTCAAGGTTTAAGGCATTTACATGTATACTAGGGTCAAAAGACTCACAAAAGGGCACCTTAGATCATGATTCATTGAGTCAAGAGGTCTAAATCTAAAAGATTATTTAGGTCAGAAATATTAAGTCATTAGAAACATATAACAAGATTAAGTGGACGTCCATTAGAAACAAGATTAACAATTTAGGGCAAAGTTCAACATTAAAGTCTAAAGTATGCACATATGTACCAAAAGGAGTCATTTATGAGCAATAGGGAGAGTAGGATCTTCATTTAGTTCGAGTATACTTATCAAACATTGATTTAGGGATCAGGGGGTAGATTGAGCATCAAGATCCAATCATTAATCATAATCATGTGTTAAACATATTCAAAGTAGTCAAAGGTTACACTTTTAGCAATATAAGGTAACTAGAAGAAGATTCAGGGTCTGTAAATATGCTCATGTTTTATATAATTTCGAGAGGATCAAAATGATATATTGGTTCATTAAATTTGGATAAGGGAGCAAGGAGTTATACATTTTTGAAGTTTCAATTAGAAACTATATAGAAGCAAAATCCAAGATCATAGGAAATTACCCTTGATGAATGAGGGGGATCCGGCCCCTAGGTTTGTGATCGGATGATCGGGGAGGTGAACCTGCCTTGGTTCCATGCTACTGCTCCCATCAGTGGGGCCCACGTCGGCTTTAACCCTTGTCAACAGGAAGGCTAGGCTGAGTGGGGGAAGAGGTGCTCGCTGCCAGCGGTTGGATGCTGATCCAACGGCAGCTGCGCTAGTCTCCTTCGCCCGACGCCCAGCGGCACCTCTGTTTCCCATGTGGGAATTGGGGAGGGATAGGGGAAGCTGGCGCCCCAGCCTCCAGTGGCTACTGTACCCGTAAAAGCCCAAAAAGCAGCAGGTCGGTGGGCAGAGATCTAAAGCACGCCGACAACCAAGTTCCTCCAACCGTGATCGCCACTGATGGCATGTGGGCGAAGCTTGCTGCCCACCTTGGATGCCATCAACAAACCAGATGAGGAATCAGGGAAGGACAAGGGAGTGGAAAGAAGATGATGAGAACTAGGGTTAGATCAGAGGGGTTTATAAAGAAACAAAGAATGCTAGGGTTTAGGTTCCTTTCATTCATCGCATGGTTTGATTGCTTTCCCGATCCAACTATAGGAGGGGAAGTCTCCAGTCAAGCGCTTCCTTCCATTTTGGGAAGGATGAAGAAAAATATTTAAATGGGATGCACGTCTGATATTGGGCCCAAAAAGGGTTGAAACTCAACAAGAATAATTAAAATGCGTACAATATGAGTCAAAATTCAAATACCCATATCTTGGGCTTGGATGGTCCAAAAGAGGTAATTTTTGTACCGTTGGGAAGATAAAAGGACACTATATATTTTGAAACATATTATAGAGCAAGGTGATCATACTAATCCGGTTCAAGATTATTTAGCAAGTAGTGAATCATTAAATAGTGAAATTTAGATCAAGAGAGCAAATCAAAAGTGCACATTGTAAAATTGATCATTATAGTTGCCAAAATGAGAAAAATCTCAACTCTCCAATTATGAAATTGACATCAAATTCAATAATGGGCCACTTTATGAAAGAGGAACATATCACTTGAAGAGAGAGAAAATTTCAGGTTATCACATCCTTCCCTCCTTAAAAGAATTTTCATCCTTGAAATTCATCCATGATTTAAGTTAAAAGTCAAGTCAAGATCCATCGGGTCTGGTCATTCAACCATGGTTATCAAGGCATTCCCCAAAATGGGATGCAGACATAGGCTATCATCATTCAGGGTGTACCCATCTCAATAATGTACATGTTACTTAGTGTTCCCTCATAATGTGGAATCCCCATGGAATTAGGGTTTACCCATCATTTTGTATCCATATATCAGGGTTTTTGTACTAATCTTCTTACACGACCAGGGTGTATTATCAAAATCTATGTTATCACTTCTCAAAAGAATCATGTTTATGGACATGACTTCAAATAAGGCTATCATCGAGTGAGTATGTCATCTTTACTCTAGATTTCATGCATGGTTTTTTTCCCCAAAATTTCCACCAACTCTAATCAATTATGTTCATTATTTTTCCTTTTAAATCTAAAATTAAACAATTTATTCATCATGTTCATCTGAGTTATGAATCCAAGAGTATTGTCATATCAAGTTGATCGTTCTAGTATGAGTTAGGCATGTTACCCCTGATTATTCAGTCTAAGATCTTATGACATCATCATATCAATTTCATGATTTCAAGGCAATATCTTGTATAGTATGATTTAATACCAGTTCTAGCTTATGAGAGTGCCTTGTCTAGCATATATTAGTTTTTAAACATAGGTGAGATATTTCATGTATCAAACATCATTTGAGGAACAACATTATCGTCAACGTCAAGGATTTGAAACTTTCTCACTTGTATCTAGAAAGAGTTTCAAGCCACTCAATCTAAGACATATGTGTCCAACAAGACATGTTAACCACAAACTTCTACCTGTAATAAAATTACTACCCATATTTTGAGAAACAAGGGTAACCTCTAGACTCCTTTATATACAATTACTAACCTGAGTATGAGGCTCATCATGGATATCACACATCATATACATCATCTTGGGTCTTGGGACATCTCCCTCTCTCACACACACACACACACACACACACACACACATATATATATATATATATATATATATATATATATATATATATATCAAGCATCAAATTTTCAATTTCCTCTTTCTCTAAGGTTAGATATTTTCATAAGACATCTAGGGTTCAGCATTTTCAAGGAAACCACACGTTAGGTCACTCAACTCATATACTTTGAAGTATTCTAGCTAGGGACTCATCATCAAGTATTTCATCATTTCTATTTTTCAACATTCCAAATATTTTAGAGTTTAGGTCTCTAACCTTCTCCCAAGGTGGGTCGACTCATATCAAAATGTCACCCTATTCATATGTCCCATGATAGAGGTCCTCCTTTGTAAAGAGATTGAAGCCCGTGTTGGTCTCAAACTGTATGTCACATATCATATCTTAGCATGTACAAAACTAGGTACAAGCAAGCATGCCAACCCAATAACTATGTTTAGCACATCAACCAAGCCATATGTATCATACAAGGTGCTAGGTTTAGCTAGGGTTGCATGGTCCAACTCATTCCATATCGTTAAACATACTCGACCTTCCTCAAACAAATTGGGTCTTATCAACATCGACATCATCATGAATATCATAATCATCATCTTAGGTTACCTAACCTATATCTGGCTCTAGACAACTCTAGAGACTATCACTATCATCTAAACTCTCTCATCTAGACTTGATGTTACATCTCTTTCTCCTAGGTTGCATGGAAACTCACTGCGTTTCTATGTGTGGTAACATTTTTCATATGTACATATAATAATACTTGAAATATGTTTTCTCCAATGTTTAAACAGGCGATGAAAACCACCATACTCCATCTGAATAAAACCAAAACCAAAATGAGTTACCACACTCATTAGGCATCCTAGTATCATGACACCTAGAGAACTAGCAAGAACATGTTGCACGCTTGTGTAGACATCCTAAGCACATGTCGCGAATCATGTCCAGGGAGGTAATTTACACAAGTCTACACCTAGTTCTAGAACATCTAGGTTCTAACCTAGAGGCTAAGTCAACCTAATCCACAAGGATATTTCATTAAGTTTCTAGGATTGAGATGTAAAGTGAGTTTAATTTGTGTTTCATGTGAGCAATGTTTGGTGTAGTTATTGTTAATGCTCTGATACCATCTGTCACAGAACTGGAATCCCAGTCCCATGAACCAAATGTATACCAAAGGAGAAATGCGGAAGCGTAAAGCTTACCACACATGAACAGATAACAAGATAAAGGCACCAACATAATCTCAACAATCAACAAGATATATTAAGCAACATCATTATATTACACAATTTGAATTACATGTTCAAGAGTCACTTTGTACAAGTCTGCTCACATATACTATATCTGGATCTTACAACAAGTACACCTAGCATTGCTCACCGAGCCCATCAACCTTCTAGCGATCTCTGAACCTAAAAACAACATATGAGAAATGGGTCAACACATGAGGTGTTGAGTATGGGGCAGAAAGATACATATATGTATAATCTTTGCATAATTTTGAAACGATTTCATGACTAAACGAACAAGAATAAACATGTTAATTGTTTAACAAATGTGAAACCATATTTTATGTCATTTCACTCCATTATACCAACAATATCAAGCATGTTTAAGGCCTTTGACCATCTTCCCGTCGGAAGGGTCCGTAAGGGTGCTCAAGCTTAGCTAACCCTTTTATACAAGAGGGACCTCAAGGCCGTAGCCAAGAGCTAACCCTTTATCAATCAATATTATAATGTAGTTCTATCTATATATGTGTGTTCAAGTTATAAAACTACCGAGGCAAACATCGAGTAATACATAGCAATACTACATGGCAATATTTGAGAAAATAGACAAACAAGCATACAATATATGTCTTTTCAAGCAAGAAAGCGGTAGTCATATAACTAGATAAGGCCCATATCTGATTTAGAGATTTCATAACCTAACATATCCTTCACCATCTAGCCACATGCCAAATCTGATTAAGAACAAGATTGCATATATACATTAGATTCTCATCATTAACCCTAATTAGGTGCATTTTAGGGTTTTGGCCAATTTAGGTTACAAGTTGCTTATTAGTACATTTAGTGACCTTATACTAATTTAGAGCCCATCATATGGGTGTGGTTCAAGTTTCATGCCATTATGGCATTCCATGCACTTTCTATGATCATGTCAAGGTTTAAGGCATTTACATGTATACTAGGGTCAAAAGACTCACAAAAGGGCACCCTAGATCATGATTCATTGAGTCAAGAGGTCTAGATCTAAAAGATGATTTAGATCAGAAATATTAAGTCATTAGAAACATATAACAAGATTAAGTGGACGTCCATTAGAAACAAGATTAGCAATTTAGGGCAAAGTTCAACATTAAAGTCTAAAGTTGGCACATATGTACAAAAAGGAGTAATTTATGAGCAATAGGGAGAGTAGGATCTTCATTTAGTTCTAGTATACATATCAGCCATTGATTTAGGGATCAGGGGGTAGATTGAGCATCAAGATCCAATCATTAATCATAATCATGTGTTAAACATATTCAATGTAGTCAAAGGTTACAATTTTAGAAATATAAGGTAACTAGAAGAAGATTCAGGATCTGGAAAAATGCTCATGTTGAAGATCTTTTTGAGAGGATAAAAATGATATATTGGTTTCTTAAATTTGGCCAAGGGAGAAAGGAGTTATACATTTCTGAAGTTTCAATTAGAAACTATATAGAAGCATCATCCGAGATCATAGGAAATTAACCTTGACGAATGAGCAGGATCCGGCCCCTTGGTTTGCGATCGAATGATCGGGGAGGTGCACCTTCCTTGGTGCAATGCTACTACTCCTAGCAGTGGGGCCCATGTCGTCTTTGACCCTGGTCAACAGGAAGGCTAGGCTGAGTGGGGGAAGAGGTGCTCGCTGCCAGCGGTTGGATGCCAATCCAACGGTAGCTACGCTCGTCCCCTTCGCCCGACACCCAGTAGAACCTCTGTTTCCCTTGTGGGAACAGGGGAAGGACAAGGGAAGGTGGCACCCCAGCCTCCAGTGGCTAATGTGCCCACAAAATCCCAAAAAGTAGCAGGCCAGTGGGCAGAGATCTAAAGCACGCCGACAACCGAGTTCTTCCAGCCGAGATCGCCACTGATGAATTGTGGGCGAAGCTTGCTGCCCACCTTGGCCGCCATCAACAAACCAGCCGAGGAACCAAGGAAGGACAATGGAGGGGAAATAAGATGAGGAGAACTATGGTCAGATCGGAGGGGTTTATAAAGAAACAAAGAATGCTAGGGTTTAAGTTCCTTTCATTCATCGCATGGTTTGATTGCTTTCCCGATTTGACTACAGGAGGGGAAGTCTCTAGTCAAGCGCTTCCTTATGTTTTGGGAAGGAGGAAGACAATTATTTAAATGGGCCGCACGTCTGATATTGGGCCCAAAAAGGGTTGAATCTCAACAACAATAATTAAAATGTGTACAATATGAGTCAAAATTCAAATACCCATATCTTGGGCTAGGATGGTCCAAAAGAGGTAATTTTTGTACCGTTGGGAAGATAAAAGAACACTCTATATTTTGAAACATTTTATAGAGAAAGGTGATAATACTAGTCCGGTTCAATATTATTTACCAAGTAGTGAATCATTAAATAGTGAAATTTAGATCAAGAGACCAAATCAATAGTGCAGATTGTGAAATTGATCATTATAGTGGCCAAAATTAGAAAAATCTCAACTCTCCAATTATGAAATTGAGATCAAATTCAATAATGGGCCACTTTATGATAGAGGAACATATCACTTGAAGAGAGAGAAAAGTTCAGGTTATCACAACCCCACTAGGCAAGCTTGAAAATCTCCTAGACCTTTACTTGTTCTCTTGATCCTCAGGTGCTCCAAATCATGCGGACATCGCATCCCAACCATGCATTTAGAAAAATAGTCATTAGTGTAAGGACCCTTACCTTCATTTAGGGCTTATCCTATTCGCTTTGCTTAACCCTGATGCTTAGTTGCTTGCTAATCACCTTTAGTGGTGATTAGGGTTTGTTGGTGCTTTGTTGAGAGTTGGAGGTGCTACTTGCAAATAACCCATGTCTAGGGTTTGTGGGCAAGTTTGTCACCTTGTGAGGTATTCCTCCCTCTCCTTGCTTCCTCTAGTGTTGAGAGGAAGGGTTGGGCTCGTTGCTTGAGTTCCTTTGGGCTTGGATGAGCCTTGTTGGGACTTGTGGTGCGTTGCGTTTGCCTCTTTGGACCTTGTGTCAGGAAAGTGAGCCTTGTGTTGGCCTAGTTGTGTCGCCCATGGGAGTGTGTCGGGCATGGTGTGGAGGTGTGTCACCCATGGACCTCTTTGACCTCGTTTGTGTCACCACTAGTGGACACTTGGTGCTTGATGCTTGCATGTGGCAATGGCCTTAGACATGTGTTTAAGACATGTTAGAGTGGTGGCTTTGCACATGGATAGGTGTCCCTAGGTGGGCGACACCTTGCCTTGTCTTACCTTGGTTTCTCCTCCATCCTCTCCTATATATATGTTCCTTTTCTCTTGCTAAGGATCCCTTTAGTTCCTTAGTTTCCTCTCTCCCTTGGTGCACGGCACCCTCTTCCTTTGCAAGCTTGGTGGCCGATCCTTATCTTGGAGTCTCCTTCTTCCTCTAGTGGTGGCTGAAACCTAGAGTGCCTTGCTCTTCTTCTTGTAGTGGAGCTTGGAGCTTGGAGCTAGGAGCTTGGAGCTTTCTTAAGGAGGGTTAGATAACTCCTAACCCTAACTACATTACCATCTTCTATGTTCTTGTTTGTATGTTGCTTATGATCGACTATGTATGTTGCTAGTTTGTTTTCTTGCTTAGTTGCTTCTTGTTGGCCAAACCATGTTCTAGGGTTTCTTGTTGAGCAACACCCCTCTCCCTCCTTTGGTCTAGAGAAGTGAGCTTGAACTCTAGTAATATGAGCAATACTCCTCTCTCGTTTGAGTTGAGAGGTGAGCTTGTGTTCTAGTTTCTTGAGCAACACCCTTCTCTCACCATGGATTCGAGAGGTGAGCTTTGTGGTGGTTGTAGACCTTTGTTAGAGTTGTTCCTTGTGTTGCCCGATTGGTGATAAGAAGGTGTGCAAGACCCCTCTCTATTGATTGTTGAGAGGTGAGCCATCTTATTGATCCACTAGGGTTTTGGGTGCCCTTGTGCTTGAGGTTGGTGATGACCTTGTTGGGTTGCATCTTGCCCAATATGGTCTTGGGGTTGATGTTGCATGATATCCTTCTTTGGCCTAGAGCCTTGGTTGACATGATGTGGTTGTGTCGGGCGTTACACATCTGGTTTTTTCCTTGTTGTGTCGGGCATCACACTATGTTGAGTTCCCTTCCCGACACACTTAACCTAGGAGGTGGCCTGGTGTCGTTGTACCTTGATGTTGTGGAAGCTCTGTTAGCTAGTTCTGTAGTGGGCGTTACCCCCTGGCCCTAGTCCTATGTGTGTTGGACGATAGCATCTGAATAGCTGAGCATTATGCTTTCCTTGCTGCACACCCCTTGGGTTCAGTTGCATGATAGACCTTGCTGCACGATACGCCTAGTGCATAATGTACCATTGCACAGTATTGGCTGAGCTGCACGTTGCATATGTATGCTCGATATCCATGATGCACGACACTGAGGTGCATGACACTGAGGTGCCTGATGCACCTGCTGCACGATATGCTTGTGCATGTTATGCCTTGGGTCCTTGTTGCACGATACATCTTGTGATGGTAGCCCGTTATTCTTACTGGTTCGCTTGGCCGTTGTGTAGCGGAAGTGTTGGGCGATACGAGAGTACCCTGCCCAATACTACTTCTTGTGAGGGTGCCCTACCCATCACACTTCTTGTGAGGGTAGTGGGCACAACTAGTGAGGGTCTTGTTCCATCTAGAAAACCTATATGCTAGCTCTTGTTCATGAATCATGTTTGGTTTATAATGATGACCCTTGATATGCTTGATAGTAATCGAGGTAGTGGATTACATCTACGTATCTTGACATGACTTTACATGTGCTTATGATCATCTAGAATGATATGTATAATGCTGAGTAAATGATAAGCATATAAGATGCTTTCCATGATGATATGACCTATGTCTATGATCACAGGTTGAGGCATGTATGATAAAGCATATGATCATCAACGTCACCCTATATTGAATAATATGATTCTTCTATCAATCCATGATGATTGTGCATACTAACCATGCAGGTGTGTCGTGCGGATGTATAGCTAGGTAAAGGGCTATGAGGTAAATACGTTTGAGTAACATTGTTCTGATGGTTACTCTTGATGATGAGAAAACATGCATGATGTGTTTTGGTCTGAGGACCTGAGTTTGGTTAAGTGCCTAAGTTGAGGTGTTATCCTCTGATGATGATCTGGGACTGTTATCCCAAGTGATGAGAATGCCTTTTGAGGTAGTGGTTTCTTGTGGTGAGGGATTGAGACCCCAGAATAGCTTGATAGTGGTAACAATAAGGTAGATTTATGTTATGCATATGTTACAACTTAGTTGCCTCCATAATCCACTTAAAACGAACTAACTAATCACAGTGGAACATATCATGTAGTTTGCCCTGGCCATAGATCCATCTGTTGGTATGTATGCCCTGAGAGCCAATCATGTGATGATTGGTGGGATACATTAAGATTGATTTGATAAACATCAAAGGCAAGCTTCCAATTCTTTCTGGTTCAGTCATATGAGATAGTGATAGAACAAATTGAATGCATAGAGAGTGATAGTACTCAATGACGTATGCCTTCAAGTTCATGACCTGAACAATGAGATCATACGGATGCTAAGAGTTTGTACATTCTTGTTATGTCCCTAGTCAGACGTCATTGTGGAAGGTAGATAGACAATAATGACACACAAGACTAGATTGTGGTGTTGTTTGATGACAGAATCTCATTAGTCATGATATAGAGATATCAAACCAAACACATCGGTACTTGTTAGAGAACAAGTGTACCAGACAGACCCACCGTGAGTTTAACACATGGAACCATGACATGGTAGTCACAGTCAGTACTCACAGTGATGGTGGTGAGTGTGAATCTTAGACCTAAAATCACTGCACTCAACAAATGTCGTTGGGCACACTTTGACATCATCAAATGCAGTCCTAAAACATGGGTTGTTATAAAGGTGATGATTGGGTGGCTTTGACACATGGGGCTTTTGAGGGGTGAGTGATAGATATGGGATTTGTCCCTCCTGAGGGAGTTTGCTATCCAAGGCCACTTGATGAGTAGGATTGAAATAGGCATGCACACGCATGTGTGAATCAATATGTGATATTGATGTCATACATATCTCGTTCAATCTACTCTGAGATCAAGAAAGTGAATGAACTTTGACAGGATGACTGTTCCATGCCTTGAGTTCATTCGGGATATCAGTGACAAAGGAATTATACATTCACTGTAACACAATTCACAGATTGTAGGATTGAAAGTTGTTCTCCAACTTTCTCTTTCACTTGGGTAGCACTGATGTGTGACTAGGCACCGCTCTTTGCTTGTGAAGTCATGAGTGTTATTGACTTTCACTGCCAACGTGAAATGGACCTGCAGGGTCACACACATAGGATTTAACTTGGAAGAGGAGTTTTGTCCACAAACAATGTTTAGATTGATTACTAAAGGTGTTTACTAGTTTAATTAAACACTCAATCAATTGATAGCTCAATATCATAATGTTCAAGGTGTTGGACACATTGGTTGGAGTATCAGATTGATTGAAATTGCAATTGACTGATTCTGCACAATCAACACTCCCAACTGATCGGCTCATGAGATGAACCGATCGGCTCAGCTTGGTGAACCGTTCGACTCAAGTGTTGAGTCGATCGGCTCAAGGATAGGGTGAACGATTGCTTCAAGTATTGAAATGATCGGTTCAACTGTTGCAACCGAGCAAGTTGGGAAAGTAAGATTGGTGAGAATTTTCCTTGTGTTTCACTTGCCCAATTTGACTAGAACAAGGATTGGTATTTGATACCAATTAGAAACAAAAGAAGGTAAGTCAATCGGGAACCGACCAGCACCACCAACCGACCGGTTCACTTGTGAACCGACCGGTTGAGGTGTCCCAACCGACCGGTTCACTTGTGAACCGACCGGTTTAGGTCCCCAACTGACCGTTTCAGTTGTGAAATGATCAGTTCAGGTTGCGAGTTGGTTGCTTTTGTGGAAAATCTCGAACCCTTCTACTCCTGCTTTTAGTCCCGCATTGCCTGGGATAGAGAACCCTGTCCCATGACCCTCCTATATATATAGGGGTATTGGGGGCTTCTCAAAGAACAACTCAGTGCAAATAGTTGCTCTACAAAGTTGTCCTTCTCTCTGGTTTTGGTAACCGAGAGAGAGCCCGAGCAAGTGCTACTCGAAAAGGGAGGCGCAACAAGGGAAAGACAACTGCAGTTGCAACTGGAGGCAGGAGAGTGTGTTGGCGACTAGTACGCTAACAGGAGGGTGCGAATCCTTCCAATTCCTTATGGGACAAGGAGTGTGGAGTTCCAGGTGGTCCGTGTGGACTACTTCAGAGGCGGGAGGTTTCTGCCGCTCAGGAGGACAACTGTCAATCCCGACAGTCTCGGTGAGAGGAGGAGTCGTTAGTCCCGGTGTGACCAGGAGCTGCACAGACACCGTCCAAGACCGAAGTTGAAGACCGTGCAAGGCGCGAGGTATTGTCGCCGAGCAAGCCTCGGGACAAGGTATGATTCCACAAACCATCCTTTCCTATTATATAGACGTTGACGCGTTTCCTTGTTCCATGTTTGGGGGAGAAAATTTTTGTTTCCACTGCCTTCTCTGTCTCCCCTAAAACCCAACAGTGGTATCAGAGCCACGTCAACTGTTCTATATTTTAGGAATATCGATATGATCGATTTTGGTTTGTCGCCTTTATTTATTGCATACGATGCGAATAATATTGGCTTTATGCATGTCCGATCCTAAATCCACAAATCCCAATTACATATATGATATGTATTAGTAATGCACTCGATACGCGTCGCCCTTAAACGAGTTTTGTGGTGGATGTATAGAATGGTTATGGCCAATAAACCCTATCTGTGTATGGTTGTATGTGGTTGCCTGCATCTCGGTCTGCGCACCGATCTTCCCTCTCCTGTTCCTGATGTAACTCGAAATAATTTGAGATTCTTTCCTACCTTTGCTCCCCCCAAATGTAACTCGGGGTTTCCCTTTTAAAGCAATGTAAAATTAGGATAGATTTTATTTCCTGTTATGTCAAAGAACAGAGGACATCGAGACGATAGCTGAGACGATCGGTTCAAGGCGTGAACCGATCAGTTGACGTTCCAGACGATCGGTTCAAGGAGCGAGACGAGTGGGTGGCGGCCATGACGAGATGCACGATGACCAGGCAAACCGATCGGTTGGAGGAGCCAACCGATCAGCTGGTGGCACCCAGACGACCGGGCCAAAACGAGCAAGTCAATCATGTGTTGAGTTGATTTACTCCGAAGGCAAAGCACAAAGTTCATCTTGTACAAGTTGCATGTGATGTAGACCTAGATGACCGTGATTCCTATTGGCTCAAGGAATCACATTAGGATGGCCATAATCATCGATTTTATCATTTTGCATGTTTTCTGTGGGATATAGCATGTATATGATACGTACTATATATTGTGGTGATTGGATATGTATATGTATATAAAAACCAAATCCCTCATTAAAATATTAAGTCTTATATGCCTTCCATTAGCGGCACACATGAAAAACTCGATCGACCAAGTGTAGGTTACCCCAAAGCGTGGTGCGCCGTGTATCTTGTGGAAGTGTGAAGGGTAGACATGTAGGTTCTGCCAAAGCAGGGTGCATGTTTACCGTGTCGGCTTTTGGGTTAGACTTAACTGGTGATTCTTAGAGCGTCTAAGACCAAAGGCAAGGAATGTTCATGGCAAGATGTTGCACATGTTCATTCATCAAGAGTTGCATATGATGCAATTGGCATGATGGCCTACCTAAATAGTCAAGATTGTGGGCGATCAGCCAAAGCTGACTCATGACTTGATGAAATATGGATCTTGCCCACTAGAAGGTTGTACGCTGTAATCTTCTGAATTGATGGTGAGGGCTATCAATTTGAAGTAAAATTGTGCAAGCGATAATTAATTAAAGGCCTAATTTTATCGTCACTTTTCAAATCAATCAAATAAGTGAAAAATGAGTTTCTGGACTAAAATTGCATATTTCCTTTTGTAGTACAAATGACAACAAACAAAAATCACTTGTCTTTGCGATCGGTCCTTGAAAAGGACAGACTAAATGGGACAAACTTCCACAACTGGTATAGGACATTGAGAATTGTTCTCACTCAAGAGCGAAAGCTCTATGTCCTGGATACTCCAATTCCATAGGAACCAACTCCTAATGCACCAAAGACAGAAAGGGATGCTCACAAGAAGCATTCTGATGATGCCATTAATGAAAAGTGCTTGATGTTGTGCTCCATGAACCATGAGTTGCAGAGACAACATGAGAATATGGGTGTCATTGAGATGATTCAGCATCTCAGGAACCTGTATGAAGATCAGGCACGAGAAGAGAGATACGATGTCTCAAGGGCACTGTTCAAGTGCATCATGACAGAAGGAGATCCAGTTGGTCCTCACACACTCAAGATGATTGGGTATGTGGAGAACCTGCAAAGACTGGGATTTCCACTGAGCCAAGAGTTGGCTACTAACCTGATATTGCAATCGTTGCCAGAATCTTACAGTCAGTTTGTGATGAACTACAACATGAACAACTTTGATAGGCCACTGTTAGAGTTGTTGGGCATGTTGAGGACAGCCGAGACACAAATGAAGAAGGACAAGCCTAAGTCTTTGATGGTGATCAAGAGCAAGAAAGGCAAGTCCAAGCGCAAGGGCAAGGGCAAAGCTAAGAAAGGTTCTGATGCTAGCCAGGAGCCCAAGACGACTTCAGATCTCAAGGCCAAGGGAGGCATGACCAAGAAAGGCAATTTCCACCATTGTCAAAAGCCAGGACATTGGAAAAGGAATTGTCCTCTCTATCTGGAAGAACAAAAGAAGAAGGAGGCAACAGACGTCTCTACTTAAAGGTGTCATGAAAGTAAACTTGTAACACTTTTGAGGTATATGATACCAAAATGTAACGTGTAAAGCACTCAATAAATGGGGCAAGTGTTGCCGCCATAGATAGGAGTACTTTAGTTTATTTTCAGCCTAAAAGGCATGTAATATAATTATGAACTGCTATTTCATATTTTCCAATAGATAGAAACACTTTATTTTGCATATTGTATAACAATGATGGCAATCAATAAAGAGATGTTTCAATTTATAAAGATATGATCTTTGTGGAAATGCCTTGTTTATCTTGTGGTATTTGATATGCATAAGATAAAATGATACCTAAAAGTTATAGATAACTCAAACAATCAAATTAGCATCAATCATGAGAAATTCATTTCTAGTGACCATATGATGGATAAATCTAGACTCTTTTGGTTAGAGAACCAGTAAGAGACATGAATATCTTGGAAATGATTAATCAATCTTCACTAATAATAGTGGGAGAATGATTATCCTATTAGGTAAAATACATGTGATGTATTTACATACCTATTGGAACAAATGCTAATACTTCAAATGGTGTTTAGAGAAATACCAATATGAATATCTTGAAGTGTTCAAGATTATCATAGATGAAGTTCAAATTTGGTAAAGTGTTAATTCTTGATGAGATCAATGAACGAAATAATTGGACCAAATGTTTGAGATCCTTATGAGTGATTATGATAGTGTATCATAGTGAACTCATGATTAAGGCATGGTGATGTCTAAATCAAGAAGGAATCATACTATAAGGAGTTATAGAATATTTATCAAATGACTGAATTCTTCTTAATAAAAGAATACCCCTCACTAATAAAAGAAATTAAGAATCACAATGGTTGTGATTTCTTATATCTTTAACAGATACACCTCAATTATCTATGTGATAAGTTGTTCATGTGATGAGTCAACTATCTAGATGAATATGAGGAATTGAATTCTGAATTATGGTTTATGACCATTACATCCTAAATGATATCCATGTGAACCATAAGGTATGACCTTGATGGTAGCACTCATTGGATGAAATCCATAAGTGCAAATGAGTCTTAAGTGTTAAGACACATGGATAACATTTTGAGAAGGATGATGCTTGTTGATTGCAACTTAATGACTAAGACATTTAGAATATGGATACTAAAACCGCATTCCTATGAGGAATAAAACAAGGATGTATACGTGACACAACCTATAAGGTTTATGAATCCACTAATGCAAATGAAGTCTATAAGTTACAATGGACTAATCAATGTGATTGATTGAGTAAAAGCAACTCAGAATTGGATCTTTACTTTGATAATATAGTCAAAGGGTTTGACTGATATGTCAAAGATAAAGAAGGGATCTGTGATTTAGTGGGAGCGTGTTCACATTCCACATGTTGATGAGAAATGGAAATGTTCTGGAATGGAAATCCAAAAGTGGAAATTATCTTTAAGGAAGATAGAGATGTTTCCTATGTGATAGGAATAGAGATCTATAGAGATAGTTCTCGAAAACCTCTTGACCTGAAAAGAGAAAGCATACATTGGCAATCTGTACTAAAGGGTTCAATACGCACTAATTCAGTGGGAGAAAACTTGTCCATGTTACATGGAGTTAGTATCCCAAGGCCAAGTGTCCAATTCTTATGAAGAATGGGAACACTAAGAATAGATATGGATCTAGCATGTATGTAATCATCCCATTATCTTGCATGTATGGACATGGCAAGAATAAAATGCATTCATCATATTGTATGTAGGACATGATAATATGATGTGCTCATCCTGATAACTCTTATGTGGGACATGATGAGTGGATGTCTATCTGCTTCCAGTAAGGGTTACTGGAATACCATGAGAACTTGATAAGTACTTGTGAAGTACTGGTTCTATGGAGATAAGGAAGAGTTCGATGTAAAGAGTTACATTGATGCGAACTTCCGAAAGCACAGATAATTAATCGCAAAGTATATATATGATATATATAAAAGTGAAAGTTTGTTGATAATTGGAAGTGTTCCAATAAAACCATTTAAATGGAAATGTCGAGTATCTATGTAGATACTATATGGATCTGGAAGTTCATGAGATGAACTTATATTCCGCTCATTGGTGACAAGTATGGAATCCTTGATCATGCAATGTGGCTAAAGGTTAGCAAAGGAATACTAGATCGCATATTACGACACCTCCATCTCATACGTGTGACGTACAACGAAGAGATGAGAGACATGCAATTTACACTGACTTTGGCAAGGTGTTTCCATTACTCACTATGTCAAGCACTAGAGCACAGTAACATGTGGGACATGTTTGAATATCACTATGAATATGATTCAAGGGTGATTGGCTCACAGTGCAAGTGGGAGTTTGTTGGTATGTATGCCTTGAGAGCCAATCATGTGATGATTGGTGGGATACATTACGATTGATTTGATAAACATCAAAGGCAAGCTTCCAATTCTTTCTGGTTCAGTCATATGAGATAGTGATAGAACAGATTGAATGTCTAGAGAGTGATAGTACTCAATGACGTATGCCTTCAGGTTCATGACTTGAACGATGAGATCATACGGATGCTAAGAGTTTGTACATTCTTGTTATGTCCCTAGTCGGATGTCATTGTGGAAGGTAGATAGACAGCAATGACACACAAGACTAGATTGTGGTGTTGGTTGATGACAGAATCTCATTAGTCATGATATAGAGATATCAAACCAAACACATAGGTACTTGTTAGAGAACAAGTGTACCGGACAGACCCACCGTGAGTTTGACACATGGAACCATGACATGGTAGTCACAGTCAGTACTCACAGTGATGGTGGTGAGTGTGATTCTTAGACCTAAAATCACTGCACTCAACACATGTCGTTGGGCACACTTTGACATCATCAAACGCAGTCTTGAAACATGGGTTGTCATAAAGGTGATGATTGAGTGGCTTTGACACATGGGGCTTTTGAGGGGTGAGTGATAGATATGGGATTTGTCCCTCCTGAAGGTGTTTGATATCCAAGGCCACTTGATGAGTAGGATTGAAATAGGCGTGCACACGCATGTGTGAATCAGTATGTGATATTGATGTCATACATATCTCGTTCAATCTACTCTGAGATCAAGAAAGTGAATGAACGTTGATAGGATGACAGTTCCATGCCTCGAGTTCATTTGGGATATCAGTGACAAAGGAATTATACATTCATTGTAACACCATTCACAGATTGTAGGATTGAAAGTTGTTCTCCAACTTTCTCTTTCACTTAGGTAGCACTGATGTGTGACTAGGCACCACTCTTTGCTTGTGAAGTCATGAGTGTTATGGACTTTCACTGCCAACGTGAAATGGACCTACAGGGTCACACACATATGATTTAACCTGGAAGAGGAGTTTTGTCCACAAACAATGTTTAGATTGATTACTAAAGGTGTTTAGTAGTTCAATTAAACACTCAATCAATTGATAGCTCAATATCATAATGTTCAAGGTGTTGGACAAATTGATTGGAGTATCGGATTGATTGAAATCGCAATTGACTGATTATGCACAATCAACACTCCCAACCGATCGGCTCATGAGATGAAACGATCGACTCAGCTTGGTGAACCGATTAGCTCAAGTGTTGAGTTGATCAGCTCAAGGACAGGGTGAACGATTGCTTCAAGTGTTGAAATGATCGGTTCAAATGTTGCAATCGAGCAAGTTGGGAAAGTAAGATTGGTGAGAATTTTACTTGCGTTTCACTTGCCCAATTTGACTGGAAAAAGGATTGGTATTCGACACCAATTAGAAATAAAAGAAGGAAAGTCAATTGGGAACCGACCAGGACCACCAACCGACCGGTTCACTTGTGAACCGACCGGTTAAGGTGTCCCAACCGACCGGTTCGGGTCCCCAACCGACCATTTTAGTTGTGAAACGATCAGTTCAGGTTGCGAGTTGGTTGCTTTTGTGGAAAATCTCAAACCCTTCTACTCCTTCTTTTAGTCCCGCATTGCCCGGGATAGAGAACCACGTCCCATGACCCTCCTATATATATAGGGGTATTGGGGGCTTCTCAAAGAACAACTCAGTGCAACCAGTTGCTCTGCAAAGTTGTCCTTCTCTCTGGTTTTGGTAACCGAGAGAGAGCCCGAGCAAGTGCTACCCGAAAAGGGAGGCGCAGCAAGGGAAAGACAACTGTAGCTGCAACTAGAGGAAGGAGAGTGTGTTGGCGACTAGTACGCTGATAGGAGGGTACAACTCCTTCCAATTCCTTATGGGACAAGGAGTGTGGAGTTCCAGGTGGTCCGTGTGGACTACTTCAGAGGCGGGAGGTTTCTGCCACTCAGGAGGACAACTGTCAATCCCGACAGTCCCGGTGAGAGGAGGAGTCGCCAGTCCCGGTGTGACCAGGAGCTGAACAGACACCGTCCAAGACCGGAGTTCAAGACCATGCAAGGCGCGAGGTATTTTTGCCGAGCAAGCCTCGAGACAAGGTATGATTCCACAAAACATCATTTCCTATTATATAGACGTTGGCACATTTCCTTGTTCCGGGTTTGGGGGAGAAAATTTTTGTTTCCGCTGCCTTCTCTGTCTCCCCTAAAACCCAACACCATCATCATCAGGAGCTGGTGATGGTGAAATGGGTTCTCCTACGGGTTAACTCGGAGCGCATATTGTTGAGTATGTGAGGTTTCTCCTAGCCTAAAGTGAGGAGGTAAGAGTGCAACTTCGGTTGTAGATTCCAGGGTGCGGATTCAGGCCCGTAGCCCAAATATGATAAGAGCATGGTGAACATGCCCATGGCTCAGGATATGTGATATGGGAGCATGAATGCGTTCATGGCTCATAGCACGGTGAACGAGCCCGTGTCTTAGTTTCACTAGTGCCGATACCTGTACCAAGGTGGGCTAGGCAGAGGGTTGCCTGACCCTGTGGCTGAGGCCACTTAAGCATGAGACTGCGGTCCTGCTTGTGTTGTACTCGTGCACTGACCACGAGGTGGGAGGTCAGGGAGTCAGGCTCTTCCTTTGACCTTGTATGGCACCGGCTTGGGTTTCACAACTGAAGGTTGGATCTGAGTGGTACGACTCACTTCCTCAGGGCATAATAATATGTAATCCAGCTGTATAGTATTTATTGCTTAAGGCAAAACACGGAACATTGTTTAGGCCTTGCTTGTGTAGTTGATCTTGTTATACCTTGTAGTTACTTATATGTTCCTTATGTTATGTGGTAAGATCTTATAAATCTTATCTTGTCAATCATGTTCCATAAAGAGATATGTGGTTATATGCCTTTTGTACATCTGGTAAGCCTGATGGTATGAATAGCTTTGCTATATAGACTACTCTTGTTGAACCTTTTATTAGTTATCAACTATTGTTGCTTTAATCTTTTTGAGGTTTTGTGGTTTCGGAGGGGAGTTATGTTTCTCACTAGGACTGTGTGTCTCACCCCACTGGTTTACACCCTTTTTTTTAGGTGTTCGCGCTAGACGTGGTGGTGTTCACGGAGTTGCGGCTGAGTAGCAAGACGAGCAGTAGAAGGCAAGAGATGGACATGCAGCTATTTTGGTCATTTTGTAGTAGAGTCTTAGAGTCATCCATGTACTCTCAGGTCCTTGGAGACGTTTTGACATTGTTTCACGATGTATAGCTGGCCGGATGTGGGCCGTTATGTACATATAAACAGGTGATGAACTCATGTGATGACTGGACAACTGATCTCCTAAGTTGTGGACACGTATAAGGGCTTGTAATTATTTATATAACCTATTTCTTGCAGGAGAAGCAGCTGAATGTAATAGTTTCTTAGTCTATCTGTTTTCTGAAATTGGTTTTAATTAACCCATGTTTTTGGTAATTTGTGGTTTATGGTGTTTTCCGCACGTTTTCCCGTAACACCTCGCTGTCTGTGTGATAGCGGGATGTGTTGCCACAAGTTTTGGTATCAGAGCTCTAGGTTCACTGAGTCTACAGTGATTTAAGACTAGGTTGTGTCTGTTCTTGTGAGTCTTCCATATTTTCTTACAATCACCTTCTGCCCTCAGTGGGAGAAAAAGCCAAGATGTCTGGAAACCATGAAGAACATGCTGCCGAGAACAGCGATGCTGCATCAGTTGATGGAGATATAGGGCAGGCACATGAAGATCGGGTGCCTAAGGTCCCCCAACCTGACCCAGCCATTCTTGAAAACACTGCCTATCAACAACTTATGGGGTAGATGATGGCTACGATGAATCTCATGGTAGAGAGACTGCCAGTGCCTCTGCCAAGAGCACAGGCTCCCCATGGTGAAACATCGGGTATTGGGAAGACCTTTGAGCGGCTTCACCGAGTTGGAGCTTCGGACTATGCTGGAATGGCTGATCTAGCAGATGCAGATCTGTGGCTGACAAGTCTTGAGAAGGCTTTCAGATCCTCAACATCCTCGAAGCAGACAAAGTAAAGCACGATGTCTACCTTATGAAGGGTAGTTCTGGTCACTGGTTGCCATTGAGGATGAGAAGCGACCTGGTGAGGTGATCAGTTGGGAGGTTTTCCGGTGTGAGTTCATCAGCAGATACTTTCTGAAGACGTATCTGGATGAGAAGATCAGTTAGTTCGAGCACCTGCGCCAAGGAACGATGAACATCATTGAGTACGAAGCCAAGTTCATGGACTTGTTGAGGTTTTGTCCTCACATGGCAGTAACAGATGACGAATGGATCAGATGTTTTGAGAAAGGCCTGAGTGCTGAGCTGACAACACCTGCTTCTGCGTTGGAGAACCGAGAGTGGTTTGCTACATTTGTGGAATCTGTCTGGAGGATCGAACGGTTGGTTAGGGAGAAAAGAGAGTCCATGTCTAAGAAGAGGCTTGCTTAGTTCCAGGGACAAAGGTTTGGTGGCTTCAAAAAGCCAAGGTTTTCAGCACCGTCCGTGATGAGACGTTCCAATGTACCATCGCAATGGTCTCCGAGTAAGGGAAGAGGCTATGTTTCTTCACTGTCAAAGGCACATAGTACAACTTCAGTGGCAGTGACAGGGCCATCTAGGCCATGGTTTGAAGATAGGTCATGCCATCTTTGTGGTCAGATCGGACATTGGAGGTCAACTTGCCCGAATAGAGATGTTGAAGTGATGCAGCAGCCGAGGCAGAATCAACAAGGGTTAGATAGACAACAGCCCAGTAGTAGCAGAGGGTGAGGACGTGGTCAAGCATCGCAAGCGGGATCGTCTGCTCAAGGAAGCAAAGGTTGTGGATAGCAAGCAATGACTCGATTCTATTCTATGAGTCAGCCGGAGGCGATAGTCAACCCGTGAGTGGTGGCAGGTCAGATGGAGTTATTTCATTCTGATATGTCTTCTTCTTGCTTTATATCCGTTCTGGTTGACCCGGGTGCTACACACTCTTTTATCACCTATGGTATGCTTGAAAACTGTCATTTACCTGTTAGCTATAAGAAAGATAGCTTGTTGTTAGAAACCCCTCTTGATGGTTCCTCGATGCTTCGAGAAGAGTGCCCATCTTGTGTCTTATCTTTTTCGGGACACAGTATACGAGTGGATCTTATACCACTTGATATGCATGGTTTCGATGTGATCTTTGGGATGGATACCTTAGAGAAGTATAAGGTTATTTTGGACTGTAGTTCCAAGAAGGCAGTGTTTGATAATGATGGAGAGAAGTGGGTTTTCCAAGGAGATAGGAAGATTCTTCCGACATGTCTAGTATCGGCTATGGTGGCAGAGAAGTTGTCATGGCAAGGATGTAAGGCATTCTTAGCTCATGTTGTGGATACCAAGGCGAAAGGTCCTAGCCTTGAGGAGGTGTCGGTTGTCTGAGAGTTTGCATATGTGTTTCCTGATGAGTTTCCTGGTGTTCCTCCACCCTGAGAGATTGATTTTGAGATCAATCTGGTTCTAGGAACGCAGCCAGTTGCACAGACACCGTATAGGATGGCTCTGGTAGAGATGGTAGAGCTTAAGAAATAGTTATAAGAGTTGCTGGAGAAGGGTTTCGTCCGACCAAGTACATTGCCTTGGGGTGCTCCAGTGTTGTTCGTTAAGAAGAAGGACGGGTCGATGCGGTTATGTATAGATTACCGGCAGTTGAACAAGGTCACGATCAAGAACAAGTACCCGTTATCGAGGATAGATGATATGTTCGATCAGTTGTGTGGTGCTACCATGTTTTCAAAGATCGATCTATGATCTGGATATCATCATTTGAGGATTAAAGCGGATGACATACCAAAGTCAGCTTTTAGGATGAGGTATGGTCACTTCGAGTTTGTGGTTATGCCGTTCGGGCTAACCAATGCACCTGCTGCTTTCATGGATTTGATGAATCGAGTGTTTCGTCCGTTCCTAGATCAATTTGTTGTAGTCTTTATATATGGCATCTTGATCTATAGTCGGGACAGGCAAGAGCATGAGCGACATCTTCGACTAGCGTTGACTCTTCTTCGCCAACATCAATTGTATGCCAAGTTCAGTAAGTGTGAGTTCTGGTTGGAGGAAGTGACTTTCTTGGGTCATGTGATATCTGCAGAAGGAGTTAAAGTGGACCCGAAGAAGGTGGAGTCCGTTGCAGAATGGGAACAACTGAAGACGCCGACAGAAGTTCGTAGTTTCCTGGGATTAGCAGGATACTACTAGAGGTTTATCAAGGACTTCAGTGTGATTGCGTTGCCGATGATGAAGTTGACTAGAAAGGATGTACCTTTTTTCTAGAATGATCGTTGTCAGCAAGCTTTCCAAAGTTTGAAGGAGAAGCTGACTAGTGCTCCAGTGCTAGTGCTGCCAGAGCCTGGGAAGGGCTATGTTGTTTTCTGCGATGCTTCCAAGAAAGGTTTAGGTTGTGTGCTGATGCATGAGGATCATGTGGTTTCTTTCACTTCGTGACAGCTTAAGAAACACGAGGAGAACTATCTGACTCATGATTTGGAGTTGGAAACAATGGTTCATGCGTTAAAGATTTGGAGACACTATCTTTACGGGGAGGTATGCCAGATATTTACAGACCATAAGAATCTGAAGTACATCTTTTCACAAAATGAGCTAAACATGCGACAACGCCGATGGATGGAGCTAATCAATGATTATGACTGCACCATCGAGTATAATCCTGGTAAGGCAAATGTGGTAGTTGATGCGCTTAGCCGAAAGTCTTCTTCTCCCTCTACAAAGAAGG
Organism: Alisma plantago-aquatica; assembly: GCA_963693085.1. Lineage (NCBI taxonomy): Eukaryota > Viridiplantae > Streptophyta > Magnoliopsida > Alismatales > Alismataceae > Alisma > Alisma plantago-aquatica. The sequence goes on along the minus strand of OY856409.1, from coordinate 1,819,245,180 downwards.
CACAGTTGAGTTCCTTGGTATGTCATAGACGGGATATGTTTGTTACCTTGCGGCAGATGAATGTACAAATGGAAGTTTCCTTGTTAGCAGGACTTTTAGCACATATGCAAGTCAAGCCTATGCTGAGATAGCAAATCAAGGATGCACAACAAATAGATGATGCAGTGCAGTTGATCATATCAGAGTTTGGCAGCGAAAAGTGTGATGGGTTTCATGAGTCCGACGATGGACTAGTTTTCTATCATGATAGGATGGTGGTTCCCGATGCTGATGATCTGAGGAAGATAGTACTCGAAGAAGCACACATGTCGATGTATGCTATGCATCCAGGAGTCACCAAGATGTATCATAGTCTGAAGGACTTGTATTGGTGCCCCGGCTTGAAGAAAGATGTAGATGAGTTTGTGGCTAGATGTGCGGTATGTCAGCAAGTCAAGGATAAACATCAGAAGCTGGCATGTACATTACAACCCCCACCAATACCACAGTGGCAATGGGATCATATAACCATGGGTTTCGTAGTTGGTCTGCCCAGAACAACTAGGAATCATGATTCCATTTGGGAAATAGTGGACAGATTGATGAAGTCTACCCATTTCATACCTGTAAAGACAACGTATACAGCCGAGAAGCTCGCTCGGGTATATGTAGATGAGATAGTACATTTGCACGGTGTGCCAGCGACGATAGTTTCCGACAGAGGTCCTTAGTTCACGAGTCGTTTCTGGGAACAGTTGCATAAAGCGATGGGAACGCAGTTGAGATTCAACACCACTTTCCATCCACAGACAGATGGACAGTCTGAGAGGACTATTCAAACTTTGGAAGATCTCCTTTGGGCATGTGTTTTGCAGTTCCTAGGCAGTTGGGATGTACACCTCAGTCTGATAGAGTTCGCCTACAACAATAGTTATCAACAGAGCATCGAAATGGCTCCTTATGAGGCCTTATATGGAAGGAAGTGTAGATCTCCGTTATGTTGGTACGAGTCTGGTGAATATCAGATTTTGGGTCCTGAGTTAGTACAGTAGACAATAGAAAAAATCAAGGTGATACAACAACAGTTGAAAGCGGCACAGGACAGGTAGAAGTCTTACGCAGACAATCACCGACGACCTTTGGAGTTCCAGGTAGGAGACAAAGTGTATCTTAAAGTCTCGCCATGGAAAGGTGTGCTAAGGTTTGGACGAAAGGGTAAGATAGCACCCAGATATATGTGGCCATACCCAGTCATAGCACGTATGGGAAAGATAGCCTATGAGTTAGAGCTGCCTCCAGAGTTGCACAGGCTACACCCAGTGTTCCATGTCAGTATGCTGAAGAAAAGTCATCCAGATAAAGGGACAGTGATACAACCAGTCTAAGTTGAGCTTGATGAAGATGTGGTCTACGAGGAAGGTCCTGTGATGATCCTTGACAGAAGAGTTAAGAAGCTGAAGAGGAAGGATCGGGTTCTTGTAAAGGTTCTTTGGCATCATCGTGGCATTAAGGAAGCCACATGGGAGCTTGAGGAAGAGATGAGGAGGAAGTATCCCTCGCTTTTCTCTTCGGATTTTGAGGACAAAATCCCTTTGTAGAGGGTAATAGCTTGTAAGGACCCTGACCTCCATTTAGGGCTTATCCTGTTTGCTTTGCTTAACCCTGATGCTTAGTTGCTTGCTAATCACCTTTAGTGGTGATTAGGGTTTGTTGGTGCTTTATTGAGAGTTGGAGGTGCTACTTGCAAATAACCCAAGTCTAGGGTTTGTGGGCAAGTTTGTCACCTTGTGAGGTGTTCCTCCCTCTCCTTGCTTCCTCTAGTGTTGAGAGGAAGGGTTGGGCTCGTTGCTTGAGTTCCTTTGGGCTTGGATGAGCCTTGTTGGGCCTTGTGGTGCGTTGCCTTTGCCTCTTTGGACCTTGTGTCGGGCAAGTGAGCCTTGTGTCGGCCTAGTTGTGTCTCCCATGTGAGTGTGTCGGACATGGTGTGGAGGTGTGTCGCCCATGGACCTCTTTGACCTCGTTTGTGTCACCACTAGTGGTCACTTGGTGCTTGATTCTTGCATGTGGCAATGGCCTTGGACATGTGTTTAAGACATGTTAGAGTGGTGGCTTTGCACATGTACAAGTGTCCCTAGGTGGGCGACACCTTGCCTTGTCTTACCTTGGTTTCTCCTCCATCCTCTCCTATATATGTGTTCCCTTTCTCTTGCTAAGGATCCCTTTAGTTCCTTAGTTTCCTCTCTCCCTTGGTGCACGACACCCTCTTCCTTTGCAAGCTTGGTGGCCGATCCTTATCTTGGAGTCTCCTTCTTCCTCTAGTGGTGGCCGAACCCTAGAATGCCTTGCTCTTCTTCCTGTGGTGGAGCTTGGAGCTTGCTTAAGGCAGGTTACATAACCCCTAACCCTAACTACATTACCATCTTCTATTTTCTTGTTTTTATGTTTCTTATGATCGGCTATGTATGTTGCTAGTTTGGTTTCTTGCTTAGTTCCTTCTTGTTGGCCGAACCATGTTCTAGGGTTTCTTATTGAGAAACACCCCTCTCCCTCCTTTGGTCTAGAGAAGTGATCTTGAACTCTATTAATATAAGCAATACTCCTCTCTCGTTTGAGTTGAGAGGTGAGCTTGTGTTCTAGTTGCTTGAGCAACACCCTTCTCTCACCATGGATTCGAGAGGTGAGCTTTGTGGTGGTTGTAGACCTTTGTTAGAGTTGTTCCTTGTATTGCCTGATTAGTGATAAGAAGGTGTGCAAGACCCCTCTCTCTTTATTGTTGAGAGGTGAGCCATCTTCTTGATCCACTAGGGTTTTGGGTGCCCTTGTGGTTGAGGTTGGTGACGACCTTGTTGGGTTGCATTTTGCCCGATATGGTCTTGGGGTTGATGTTGCCCGATATCCTTCTTTGGCCTAGAGCCTTGGTTGACATGATGTGGTTGTGTCAGGCATTACAAATCTAGTTTTTGCCTTGTTGTGTCAGGCATCACACTATGTTGAGTTCCCTGCCCGACACACTTTACCTAGGAGGTGGCCTGGTGTCATGATACCTTGATGTTGTGGAAGCTATGTTAGCTAGTTCTGTAGTGGGCGTTACCCCCCTGGCCCTAGTCCTGTGTGTGTTGGCCGATAGAATGTGAATAGCTGAGCGTTATGCTTTCCTTGCTGCATGCCCGTTGGGTTCAGTTGCATGATAGACCTTGTTGCACGATACGCCTAGTGCATAATGCACCGTTGCACGATATAGGCTGAGCTGCACGTTGCATATGTATGCCCGATATCCATGATGCCTGATACAACATTGCATAACACTGAGGTGCACGACACAGAGGTGCCTGATACACCTGCTGCACGATATGCTTGTGCACGTTATGCCTTGGGTCCTTGTTGCGTGATACATCTTGTGATGGTATCCCATTATCCTTGCTGGTTCGCTTGGTCGTTGTGTGGCGGAAGTGTTGGGCGATATGACAGTACCCTGCCCGATACTACTTCTTATGTGGGTGCCCTACCCGTCACACTTCTTGTGAGGGTAGTGGGCACTTCTAGTGAGGGTCTTGTTCCTTCTAGAAAACCTATATGCTAGCTCTTGTTCATGAATCATGTTTGGTTTATAATGATGACCCTTGATATGCTTGATAGTAACTGTGGTAGTAGATTACATCTACGTATCTTGACATGACTTTACATGTGCTTATGATCATCTAGAATGATATGTATAATGTTGAGTAAATGATAAGCATATAAGATGCTTTCCATGATATGACCTATGTCTATGATCACAGGTTGAGGCATGTATGATAAAGCATATGATCATTAATGTCACCCTATATTGAATAATATGATTCTTCTGTCAATCCATGATGATTGTGCATACTAACCATGCAGGTGTTTCATGCAGATGTATAGCCAGGTAAAGGGCTATGAGGTAAATATGTTTGAGTAACATTGTTTTGATGGTTACTCTTGATGATGAGAAAACATTCATGATGTGTTTTGGTCTGAGGACCTGAGTTTGGCTAAGTGCCTAAGTTGAGGTGTTATCCTCTGATGATGATCTGAGATTTTTATCCCAAGTGATGAAAATGCCTTTTGAGGCAGTGGTTTCTTGTGGTGAGGGATTGAGATCCCAAAATAGCTTGATAGTGGTAACAACAAGGTAGATTTATGTTATGCATATGTTACAACTTGGTTGCCTCCATAATCCACTTAAAATGAACTAACTAATCACAGTGGAACATATCATGTAGTTTGCCCTGGCCATAGATCCATCATCGTCAGGAGCTGGTGATGGTGAAACAGGTTCTCTTGTGGGTTAACTCGGAGCACATATTGTTGAGTATGCAAGGTTTCTCCTAGCCTAAAGTGAGGAGGTAAGAGTGCAACTTCGGTTGTAGACTCCAGGGAGCAGATTCAGGCCCGTAGCCCAAATATGATAAGAGCATGGTGAACAAGCCCATGGCTCAGGATATGTGATATGGGAGCATGAATGCGTTCATGGCTCAGAGCACAGTGAACAAGCCCGTGGCTCAGTTTCACTAGTGTCTATACCTCTACCAAGGTGGGCTAGGCAGAGGGTAGCCTGACCCTATGGCTGAGGCCACTTAACCATGAGACTGCGGTCCTGCTTGTGTTGTACTCGTGCACTGACCACAAGGTGGGAGGTCATGGAGTCTGTCTCTTCCTTTTACCTTGTATGGCACCGGCTTGGGTTTCGCAACCAAAGGTTGGATCTGAGTGGTACAACTCACTTCTTCAGGGCATAATAATATGTAATCCAAGCGTATAGTATTTATTGCTTAAGGCAAAACACGGAACATTGTTTGAGGCCTTGCTTGTGTAGTTGATCTTGTTATACCTTGCAATTATTTATATGTTCCTTATGTTACGTGGTAAGATCTTATAAATCTTATCTTGTCAATCATGTTCCATAAAGAGATATGTGGTTATATGCCTTCCGTACATCTGGAAAGCCTGATGGTATGAATAGCTTTGCTATATAGACTGCTCTTGTTGTACCTTTTATCAGTTATTTATTGTTGTTGCTTTAATCTTTTTGAGGTGTTTTGTGGTTTCAGTGGGGAGTTATGTTTCTCGCTGGGACTGTGTGTCTCACCCCGCTGGTTTACACCCGTTTTTTAGGTGTTCGCGCTAGACGTGGTGGTGGTCGCAGAGTTGCGGCTGAGCAACAAGACGAGCAGTAGAAGGCAAGAGATGGACATGCTGCTATTTTGGTCGTTTTGTAGTAGAGTCTTAGAGTCATCCCTGTACTCTCAGGTCCTTGGAGATGTTTTGACGTTGTGTCATGATGTACAACTGCTGATGTTTTGTATATCTTGCTGTTGGCCGGATGTGGGCCGTTATGTACATATAAACAGGTGATGAACTCATGTGATGACTAGACAGCTGATCTCCTAAGCTGTGGACACATATCAAGGCTTGTAAATATTTATATAACCTGTTTCTTGCAGGAGAAGGAGCTAAATGTAATAGTTTCTTAGTTTATCCATTTTCCGAAATTGGTTTTAATTAACCCATGTTTTTGGTAATTTGTGGTTTATGGTGTTTTCCGCACGTTTTTGCGTAACACCTCGCTGTCTGTGTGATAGCGGGATGTGTTGCCATAGTTAGAATAAGTTGCATGAGTATTCTAAAATATACATTGCTAAAGAGCTGAAATATTACAAAAGATTCTTGAACATTATAAATATGAAACGAACATTTAACTCTGATTAAATCTAGAAACATATTATCTCTCATTTCTTAAACTATTATTTTCTACTCTATCTTTTTTTTGAGACCTATACTCTGGGTCTCATGGCCTACACCAAAGTGTCTGGATCATAAATATCTTATCTGAATTCCTCTCATCACACTCGTGGATGAGATTACAGACATGCTCTAATCTTAGGTATCTTTTACTTATGATTTTTATCTGCTTGTGGCCACCATTATACAATAAGTCCTCCTGAATTGGCATATCTACACCCTGAATTGGTACCAAAGTACCCTGAAATGGCACTACATGCCCTGAATGACACTGAGGTGTCTCTGAATTGGCGTGGCTACGCCCTGAATTGGTGCTGCAACACCTCTGAATTGGAGTAAACACTCCTCTGAATTGGCAACAGATGCCTCTGAATCGTCCTGGGACTGCTGAATGAGGACTTATCATATAATGTCTTATGTGAAGGTTTCAACTTAATTATATTAAGTCTAAACTTACTTAATTCTTAATCTGAACTAAAGTTGAATACTGATTGCTTTAGTAAATTCTGAATCTGAACTTATCTTGTATTAAAACTGAACACTGATAACTGAACTTATCTGAAACTGATTACTGAGTACTAAGCATGTACTGAATTCTATATCTAAATCTGAATCTAAATCTTTTATTCTTAAGTGATAAACTGAGTCTACAACTGAATGTGAATATGGATCTCAATTACTTCATAATTGAGATTGGGTCTAAAACCCTTATCATGTATTTTTATTTAGTATCTGACTACTCACACACTGAGAAATCTAAGTCTGAATTTAAATCCGATGTCCTTGTTATCTAGATACATCTTAATTTGAAACTCTAATTTATCAGAATGACTTCATTAAATATTGATTTTTGGCATATGACAACTGAGTCTAAAGACCTTGAGGAAAATGATTTTATCTTAATATATAAGCTCTAAGTATACAAAAGTAATTTTCATGAAGTATATGAGAGTAAATTAAGTATAAAATATCTAAAATTGTGTTTTCGAACAAGATGATTCAATCTCTATAAATTCTCATTAAGTCTGATCTTACCCTAGGTCTTAATATATTTCATATGAACTCACATCTTAAAAGTTCAATTCTTAAAAAGGGATCTGGTAAATTAATCATAACTTAATGCATCCTCAACTTATTATAAACTCATTTTACAATGCACTATGATCCCCAATTGCACGATTATTGTGAAAATAAGATTATGTCTTAATATCTTCAAAACTTACATCGTCACATTAAACATTCTAAGAATTCTAATTAACTTCTTAGTTCTTAGATGTATACTTATGTAAGAAATCTTAGTAGCACATTTCTACTTGCAACCTCAATACATGGCTATATCCTTAAACATGAGGAATCCTAATAGCATACCAATAATTAAAATCTCAACAGAAACTTATCCCAAATCACTAGCTAGGTATTCCTATACTGTTTGCATATCTTTATCTTATAATCTTATTCATTAATTTAAGTCATTGCTAAGAAATCTTGTAGGAACATGATTCTTAAATTTTCTCATGGACCTAGTCCATAGATCCCAACCATTTGAGCAATATATCTCTAATTGAGATTTTGGGCATATGAACTTAGAAACTCATATAAGTACGGGGAAAATCTTAGAACATCAAACCTCATAAATCATGAAAGTCTTATAAAGATGCATGTACACATACTGACTTCAAATATGAGTACTCATGGGCATGAACCACTTACCTCTTGTATAAATGACATTGATAAGGAAGTCTCGATTCTAAGTTCCATAACTTTAATAACATGGATATCATCATAGTTTTATCAGTCCAAGCCTATATTCCCTCTTTCTATTTGTAAATCTCAAAACCCCATCTTCCTTACTACATATACCAACTTAGGGTTCTTATTTATACTAAACATAACTTTAATCTAAAATCACCATAAAATCTTGGCGTTGAAATAAAATAAAACTCATACTATATAATTAGTATTTTCTTTATACTCAAATAAGACATAAATCACCTTATCCACTAATATGAACATATACTTCATATAATGAGAACAATTCTCAAACATAGTTACATATTCTAAACTTATTGAATCAATTAGGAAATCAAAGTAGAATACCATCATGTTACTAATATCAGACCTAATTAAGCATACATATATTACTTATTGTGTCAGGATAATCATTTATTATTCTTTAATAATGGCTACTCATCTAAAACTAAATACTAATATAATAGCACAAGAAACTTCATCAAATCTCTAGAATAGTATTCATATAATGTAGGAATGATCATGTATTAAAATATCAGTTCATTTAAAAATCATATCATGGGTGAAATACCCAAAATACCCTTATTAGGATTTATATCAAAAACCTCAATAAAACTTCATATATGAAAGATCAGGCTCTAAAATAATGTGAAACATATCAAAATACACATTCAATAAAATTTGTATGAATGTCTAAAGACGTTTACTATTTTTAATTGACAAAACATCAAATCATATAGTTTTGGCTACCCAACACATAATAAATAATATACATCCGAATCACATTCTGGAGATATTTTTAGAATATAGTACATTTGATGAGCTTTCTATGGGTACCTTATTTGATAAAATCTGAGTTCCCACTCTCAAGATATGAATTTTAGAAGTTTACCTAATTTTGGTCAATCTTGGCCGTCGAGATCTGATCTGATGGTTATCATCTCATGTGCATCCCAGGCCTAGGGCCAGTGCTTCCTTTGCCTTCTTTCTCTCCCGTACGCACGCACAATAGAGTGCCTCCTTGCTGGTGAAGTCTGAAAAAGCCCCACACTCTCAGAAGTTCCTCGCACTGCTAACGAAGGGTCCTAGCCGGCTTCGCCTTCCCTTCATCTTCTTGGGAGGAACACTCCCCAGATCATGGGTGGCCGGAGAAGGGAAGCCTTAAACAAGATGCTCTTTGTGCTGCCACCACTCATTTCTTCTTAGTTCTCTGTATTTCTCTCCCTATTTCAACCGAAACCCTCACATCAGACTCACATAAGCATGTATTCCTTGAGACCATGGCTTTTATAGCCGTCCATACCCGAAATCAAGGGTGAGGTCCCCCTTCCATGGGGACTTTGTTCCACACCCTGTTCTACTGGGCGCGGCTCTCTGGTCCGATATGGACGAGAGTCGCCCCCTTTTTTATTTTGTTTTTCTTCTTCTTTTTGATAAAAGTCCAAATGTAAGAAATATTTATACAACCCACTCTATAGCTCAGTTTGACTTCATATTTTGGGATAAATAGTATACTATCATCAACTTCATATGAGCAAGATTTTAAGTAAAAATTATCTATACAAACACTCCAAACATGTCTTTTAAATAAAAATATTATAATTACTAATTTAATTACCTAGTCCACTCTATACATCAAAATCATATGAGATTTATCCCACAATTTTATATTAGAGTTATTCTTCCAAAAAAATATCTTGAACATTTATTATTACACCAAAATACTCCATACTCAAATTTGTACTCCAAGGACCCATGTAAAATCCTTAATTTGCCTTATTGGGCTGAATTTGGATCCTAGGGACAATGGACCTTCTCTTGATTTCCAAAAGAATGCATATGATTAATCATATCCTCAATTGCAACATTAAACTATTGAATAAACATCATTCCTCAATTACATGTTCCTTATGATACCTTCGATGATTATGACTTCACTTACTTACTATGTAGAACTCAACTAGGTCTAGGGCTCAAACCATCAACTACAATCATTGTGTTTCCTTCATAGTTCAACTTTGTATTTCATCTCATATTATCGAATTAAATATTAGGTTCCCAAACTTTTAAGATACTACAAAACCATCATGAGTGCATAAAATACCTATCTGCATTCTTTTTCCATAGATTCTAAATATTATAAAAATTGGATAAACTTTATTGTAAATATAAATCTATCACATATTAATGTCATCAATAATTTAATAATGTCCTTTCTACTTTCCAAAGATCAGGGTGTGACAGGCAAGCACAAATCTTCATCAAAAACATGTTTCTACATGTGATGTAGACCTAGGATGTGGTAATTCCTTGTGCCCCCAAGAAATTACATACATTAGGCTGAATCATAACCATCACTTTTATTTATTGCATATTTTCGTTGTGGGATATGTCGTGTATATGATATGTACTATATATGTGGTGGCTGGATAAATTATATGTATTTATAAATACAAAATTCATCAAATAAAAATTATATTAAGTCTTAGATGCTTTCCAACAACAACCCACATGAAAAGCTTTATCGACCAAGCATAGCTTATGGCTTCACATGGTGCGTCGTCTATCTCGTAGAAGTGTGTTGGTAGATATGTAGCATCTGCCTTTGTAGGGTGCATATATATATCATGTTGGCTATTGGGCCAGGAATAAACTGGTGATTCTTAGAGCATCTAAGCCTAGAAGCATACAAATGAGTATGGCAAGGAGTTGTACATATCATCTATCCCGAATTGCATATGATGCAATTGGAAAAATTTGCCTACTATTACAACCCCAATTTTTAGTTTATATGGTTTGAAATGCAATTTATCAAATTAAATGTATGATTTATGTGTAATAAGTGAATTTCTTTGATAATATTTCCTTTAAATGTATGATTTCATGGATCCTAATGAGTTAGGGAGTCAATATGATAAAAAGGAAAGAAAAATTGAATGAAATCAAATAATTGATAAAAAGGAAAAAGAAATTAAAGTAATGATGAGAAATATGTGGAATTCTTTCAAAAGTTGAATGATTGATCATCATGGACTATATTTAGAATTCACATGGTTTCTAATGGTAAAAATAATCCAAATAAAGAGAATAAAAGAGTGTGAGAGAGAAAATATGAGTGAAATATGCCTTGTTAGGTGATAACTTGCATATAAATAAAAGCCTCTCATATTTTTGAATTTGAGTCCCAAACTTGTTACATAAGTAATTTAAGTCATTTTGGACTTTCCTTTAAAATTTGGTAGCAAATGGATAATCAATTTAGGAGATATGATTTTTGTAAGATTTCCTAAAGTGGAAGGGAAAGGGGGAAATACATTAAATGTCACATTTTTTATTCGAATTGGAAATTTGGGGCCAAGCCATTCATGTGTCACACTCTTTGGTAGATGTTAGATTTAAGATCAATGATGCTCGGATCATCTTGTACCTCCAGTCCGATTAGGAGAAGTAGGAACAGTAAATGCGAATTTCTAATGCCTTGATCTCTCTCCAGACTCCATCTTTTACCCCATTTCTTTCTCCTTTGTCTTTGGGAGGTCCTCAGAATCCCATCCATACTGGGTTCTGCTACCTGTCATGGTGTATTTGGGACTTTCCCCAAAAGATTGCGGGAGTCGGACCCTACAGGGGGCTGGCCTCCTAGCGATGGCTATATAAGGCGGGACAGTCTCTCTAAGAAGGCATCAAACTATTGTAAAACCCCAACCAGACCTTGGGGACTCCTCTTTGCCCTCATTTTGTTCTCCACATCATTATACCACTAGTTCCCCTGTTCAACCCTCCTACCCACCAACCAGCTTGCGGTTGTGCCACCACAACCAACACACTCGACCACCGATGGGTCAAACAACTCCAACGAGCCTGGGCAGAAGCAATTGTAGTGACAATTGTCTCACAAGAGTTTGAAGATCTAGGGTCAACTAGGAGTTTGACTCCCTTTCACAGTGGAAAATAGCAAAGCAGAGGTTCCCTACTGAAGAAGAAGGGATATAGAGAAATCCGTACTCTACCCTTAGGTGCTTGAGGCACCAGAGCCATTGGCACATGGCAGAAATGTCTGTGCAAACCTTGTCTTTGGTTGCCACCTGAGTGGACCACACACTGATGGGGCTACAGTCAATTGGCTCATCAGGTCTAGGTGGAAATTAAGGTAACTATGTCTGATTTCAACATGGCACTCCCTAATTGGTTGAAAAATATTTAATCTTGCAAAAAGTATTGAAATTGCTAGGATCCTCCAATGAAAATAAGTTATACATGAAAATTGATCAAGAGAATGTAAGGAACCCATTAAAAATAGAATTGAAGCCTGATTATACTTTCAATGTGAAAAGTAGCTAAAGTCGTTACCTTTAATGAGTTTATGAATGGAAAACCCTAATTTTGATGTTAATGGGATTTAGTAACATTCTTTGGATAATTTAAGCTGATATTAACATGTTGTTAATAAAAGGAAGATTTAGATCTAAAAAGATAATCTTTGTTCTTAATCATTTCAATTTAGGGTTTCATGTATATGATGTGCATTAATGAGCTTAGAAACCCTAATTTAGGCGATTATGACTTTTAATGGTTATATTTTGAAAATCCATGTATAAGATAGAGATGTGACGATCCTAAGCCAAAATGAAAATAAGCAATCCTTAATATGGACATCTTGAATAATTAGGGTTTTATGATGTAAAATCTGTTTTAGGGTTTGTTGACCTAAAAAGGTGAAGTTTGAGATATAGATCTAAGAAACTCGAAGGAAATCCTAATTCAAACCTGAAACCCTTGAAGGGATTCCCAAGTCAATAAAATGAGTTTATGATGAGTATGTAGTAATTAGGTCATACATGCTTTTCAAGATTATGTTATGCTTGTGTGATTGTCTTGGTTGGTTGATTGGATTGGACTTTGCTTGTTACATTAAGACCTCCAAGTAATGTATGTGGTATATTATGATTACTCACTTTAGTTTCTCGATGTTTTTCAATGTTTCATCGATTGAATGGAAATAACTGCCTGGTTGACTTTATTTCTGCAATCTTTAAAGTGAATATGATTATTACAATTTAAGTTTACATGTGACTTGCCCAAACCTATATACCATCTTTGGATGTAAGATTTGAGACCAAGCCCCGGAGAGAAGGTAAAAGGTGGTCAAGCCCCAGAGGGAAGACCACATGGCACCCAGAGAAGTGACCAACATGGTACCAAGCTCAGGATGGAGAAGGTAGTCCAAAGTCCCTTACAAGGACTAAACCCTAAGAGAGGGTAACCTAGAGGATGATTAAAAGCGGTTGGGAAGTTATATTGAAATGTAATCTTGAATTGTTAACAACCATTTGATGTGTTTATGTTGTGAAGAAATATGTGCAAGATATTGGTTGTCACCACATACCAGTATATTCATTTATACCGACCTACATTTTATTTGTCGGCATTTTAGGAATACTTGAAAAAGGATAAATAGTAAAGTGATATTTGAAAAATAAAGCTACTTACAGAAAAGAGGATTTAGTTAGATACAACTCTACATTGGGTAAAGTTCCAATCTCATATATATTGCAATGTATGTGAAACGAAATTTTTTTATCATGTTTTAAACTTAGTTGTGGTAGAATTTATTAATTATTTTTTATTATTTGCAAAACCATATGATCTTGTTTTGGGGTAACGACTCTAGCTTCTTGGTCTTCCTTAATTGGGGGTTACTGAGGGGTGGGGTCCTTACATTTGGTATCAGAGCATGGTTTTTCATTTAATCTCTAATAACTATTAAATTTTACAAATTCTTTAGATCCCAAGGGAGTTAGTAGAGGATTGTCCAAAGATGGAGGTGTCTAGAAAAGGATCACAATCTGGGGGCTGGCAATATTTTCTTCCACCCCACTAGTCGGTCTACGAGGACTCACAGATTCTATGTGACTACCTAGATGAAATTGGAGGATTTGACTCAAAATAAGATACCTCTATGTCTTCTCTCATTTGTCTTCATCCCTTCTCTACATTGTTCATTGAATAACTATAAGAGATTAGGGTTTCTCTCTCTCTACCACCCTCCTGAGTTTTGGGGTTAAGAGTATTAAGGATTAACAAATCCTCCACCAAATAATAAAAAACATGTAAGAAAGATGGAAAGGACATAAGTCTAAATGATGAAACTTAGAATGAGTTTAGTTACATGCTTTGCATGACCTGGGTTGATGTACCCTTGTATACCCCTCAGGAGAATGTTGAGGCTAGACCATCTTGTAGGAAGATGAGGAGAGGGATAAAATTGGAGGAAGAATCCTCCAAGAAGAGGAAGAGACATGACACATCTTCTGAGGATGATGCTCAACCCAAAACCTTAAGCGGTGGATAGAGAAAGAGAAGACACGATGAGATGGATATCATAGTAGACCATGTATGTAAGTACATGGGACAAACATGCATGCTTTAATGTATGTGCTCTGACTTAGTCCAAGTAGACTTCTAGATCTATCTCTGTAGATCTTGATCCCCAAGATGTAGGATGCTTCTCCCAAGTCTTTCATAGGAAACATATTTCCCAGCTATGTCTTTACCTTTTGTAAAGTATGGATGGCATTCCCCATTAATAGTATGTCACATACATACAATATGAGGAATGTCACTATACTCCCACTAACCTTTTTGTACACACAAGGTTCATCTTCATTTTGAATAAAGAGAAACTCTTTGACTGTCTCATCAAAACAAAGATTCCAGCTCTGAGATACTTGCTTCATTCCATAGATTGGCCTTAGTATCTTACAAACTTTACTTGCATCCTTTAGATTTATAAAACCCTCAGGTTGTGTCATGTACACATCCTTGAGAAGATTCCCATTTAGGAATGTGGTTTTAACATCCATATGCCAAATATCATAGTCATGATAATTTGCAATTGCAAGAATGATCTCAATGGACTTAACCATTGCCACTGGAGAAAAGGTTTTATCATAGTCAACACCTTGTACTTGTCTGAAACCCTTTGCAACCAATATGCTCTTATAGGTGTGTACCTTTCCATCCATGTTGGTCTTCTTCTTGAAGACCCATTTGCACCCTGTGGGTTTTACCCCTTTAGGTGGATCCACCAAGGTCCATATCGTGTTGGTGTATTGGATTCCATCTTAGATCTCATGGTCTCAAGACATTTCTTAGACTTTGGTCCCTCAATAGCTTCTAGATAGATTGTTGACTCATCATCTATGACCAACTCATTGCCTTCCTGAGTCACAATATATCCAAATCTCACAGGTTTAAGGTGTGTCCTATTAGATCTACAAGGTTCCTGTGTCACTTGAGGAATTTGAGATTCCACAACACTTTGTGATTCTCTTTGTTCCTCTTGTACATGTACTGGTTCAATGTTTTCTTGTTGGTCTCGAACCTCTTCAAGTTCTACTTTCTTTCCATGGTTTCCATTGGAAATAAATTCCTTTTTAAGGAATACACCAATCCTGGCAACAAACACTTTGTTGTCATATGGAGTATAAAAGTAGTATTCTCCTTGTTTCATTGGGATATCCAACAAAATAACATAATTTGGATTTGGGTCCAAGATTATCAGGAATATTTTCTTGATATAAGCTTCACATCCCCAAATCTTCATAAAAGACACATCGGGACATTTCCCATGCCATATCTCGTATGGTGTCTTTTAAATCGATTTAGATGGTACGTGGTTAAGTGTAAACATTACAGTTTCTAGATCATAACCCAAAAAGGAAGTCGGAAGATAGACAAAACTCATCATTGATTGCACCATACCTAGCAATGTGTGATTGCTTCTTTTTGATGCACTGTTATGTTGAGGTGTTCCAGGTGAAGTTCATTGAGAAACGTTTCCATCGGCTCTCAGAAGGTCCTCAAGCTCTTGGATTAAGTATTCTCCACCTCAATCAAGACAAAGTTCATTAATAATTTTGCCAAGTTGGTTTTGTACTTCATTCAAAAAATCCTTAAACCTATCAAGAGTTTCTAACTTATGTTTCATCAAGTAAGCATAACAATACCTATTGAAGTCATTAGTGAAGGTAATGAAGTACTGATACCCACCTCTAGCATGTGTTCTAAAAGGGCCACACACATCAATATGTATGAGTCATAATAGATTACCATCCCTCCCATTGTTTCTAGTGAATGGAGTTTTTGTCATCTTTCCCAACAAACAAGACTCACATGTCTCTATTGATTTGAATTAAAATAGTCTAGATAACCATCATTATGGAGTCTAGATATGCATTTCTCATTTATGTGCGTTAGATGACAATGCCAAAGGTATGTTTGGTTTGAGTTATCGAGTTTTTTCCTTTTGGTATTTACATTATACACACTTGTCTCTAGATCTATCAAGTATAGACCATAATACATAGGGACATTGCCTTAAAAGATCTCATTTTTACTAATAGAACATCGACCATTCTTTATAACAAATTCGAATCCATTCTTGTCCAAACAAGATATAGATATGATGTTCCTATTAATGGAAGGTATATAATATTAGTTCTCCAACTCTATTACAAGCCCACTAGGTTGAGATAACTCATAAGTTCCAACTACACCGGTAGCAACTCTTGCTCCATTAGCAACACATAGTTCAACCTCACCTTTCGCTAAAGGTCTACTTCTTTTTAGATCCTTTACATTTCAACAAATCTGTGATCTACATTCGGTATCAGTACCCATGATGAATAAGTAGTGAAGTTAATCTCAATTAAGTATATATTTGAAGTATAGGTCTCTATCTCTTTCTTCATCTTCCTAGGTTTTCTTACCCTTCTCCTTATTTTGAGTGCAGAAGGCTTAGACTTTATCTTAGCCTCAAAACACTTCTTGGCCTTGACTTTGTCTTTTAGCTCTATCATGTTGATCTCCATCAGGGATTTGTCCTTCTTCACTTGTGCTTTGACATATACCAACACATAAAGCAACTCAGACAGTAGTCTAGCCATGTTACTCAAATTGTAACACTTAATAAAATGGGGTATATGATTTAGGCAATGATTGCAAAATCATATCTGTGGCCAATTTTTTGCCAAAAGGAAATCCATGTTTCTCTAGATGATGTACATGCACAATCATATTGAGCACATGGGATACTATTGGATCTCCCTCTATGAGAAAACAAACAATTGTCAGAGGCAATTGATGCATCTAAGAAGCCCCAATACCCCTCTATTTATAGGAGGGGTTAGGGTATAAGTTCCTAGTCTGTGTGTTAGTGGAAGAGAGCATAATCTCAAATTTTTACAACCTCCAAATGGTAAACTGGTCGGTTGGCACATGAGCCAATTGGTTTAGCCTAGCAAATCAGACATTTCATCATGTTTCCCAATCACATATGAATTGGAAATTCTATTACAATTAATGCACAACTTGATGTCAGCATTAATCCTTGATGCAATCGAATTGCACCATGAACCATGCATTTCGCTCAAAGAAATAGTTGTCTCGCACCATGAACTGGTCATTTCTCTCCCCAACTTAGCTAGAATTTAGCCAATGCCATATCCAATCAACCTGACACTCCAACCGGCCGTTTCATCACATGAGTCAATCAATTGGGAGTCTAGTCAGTTGATTTGTTGCTTGAATTGGAAGCCTAAACACTTTAACACTCACTTCAAATATCACCCATGATTAAAACTCCTCTTCCAGGCCAGTTCTTATGTGTGTGACCCTATAGGTCCCATATTACATTGGTAGTGAATGTCCAGAACCAGTTATGACATCACAAGCAATGAGTGGTTCCTAGTCACACATCAATGTTATCCAAGTAAGTGGAACTTTGGAGAACAACATCAACCTACAATATATGTATGGTGTTATAGTGTTTGTATAGTTCCATTATCACTGATATCCTGATTGAAATCGAGATATATAGTAGTCATCTTCTTCAACATTCAATATGTGTTCCTTGAACTAGAACATACTGTCTGAGATATATGTGAGCTCAATATCACATATTGACTCACGTGTTCATGGCCATGCATTTATCAGTCTCGCTTATCAAGAGGCCTAGGATATCATACTCATAGGAGGGACAAATCCCATCTACATCACTCACAGTCAGTCCCCATGTATCATAGTCACCCAATCATCACCGTTATGCCAACCCTTATTCATGATTATGTTGGATGATGTCAAAGCATATCGAACAACATGTGATAAGTGTAATGAATTCAGGTCTAATAATAACAATTACCACCAACATAGTGAGAGATGAATATGACTACCATTGTAATAATTCCATGTGTCAGTCTCATGGTGGGTACGTCTGATACACTGTTCTCTACCATGTATCAATGTGTTTGGTTTGATATCACATATCATGACTGATGAGATTTTGTCATCAACCAACACACACTCTAGTCTTATATATTACTGTTGTCTACATTGCTTCCATAGTAATAATCTACTGGGGACATAGCAAGAATGTATACTCTTGACATCCGTATGATCCCATTGTTTAGATCCTCAACCCAAAGACATTCGTCATTGAGTAATATTATCCTTTAGACATTTGTTATGTTACATCATTATCTCATTACTAAATAGAACATAACAAAGCAAATATTTTCCTTATAATTAATCAAATCATTTACAAGTTATGCCATTAGTATCATCATATAATTAGCTTTTTGGGCATACATACCAACAGACTCCCACTTGCACTTTGAGCGAATCACCCACAAATCTTATTAGAAGTGATCTAACATGTCCATCATGCTTCTGCTGTGAAAGTGTCTTTGTCAAGGGATCAACAACATTGCTCTCGGTTGGTACTCTACAAATGTTCACATCTCCTCATTATACAATCTCTCGTATGAGATGGAAACACCTTTGTATATGCTTTGAACCCTGATGCGATATGGGTTCCTTAGCTTGTGCAATAGCTCCATTGTTGTCACAATATAGCTCAATTGTGTTGTTGATGCTTGGAACAACCCCAAGTTCAAAGATGAACTTCTTGATCCATACAAACTCCTTTATTGCATTCGATACAATATTATACTTGGCCTATATTTTAGAATCGACAACTGTCTCTTGCTTGGAACTCTTCCAGGTCACAACTTCATTGTTTAGGCAAAACACAAATCCATATTGTGATTTGTAATCATCTTTGTCAGTCTCGAAGCTTGCATCGGTGTAACCCTATATCACCAAATCTTCCTCTTCGACATAGACCAAGAACTGATCCTTATGTCTTCTCAAGTACTTAAGGATGCTCTTCACGGTTGTCCAATGAGCATCACCTGGATCTGGATGATATCTTCTCGTCATGCTCAACACACATGAGACATCGGGATGGGTGCATAACATTGGATACATGATTGATCCAATTATTGATGCATATGGAATTAAAATCATGCATCCCCTTTCTTTACAAGAACTAAGACGTTGAGCTCTAAAGATGGTAACTCAATGACGCATGGACAAGTTTCCTCTCTTTGAGCTCTCCATGTTGAACCGCTTCAAACCTTTTTCAAAGTATGTGCTCAGACTTAGTCTAAGAAGCCTTCTAGATCTATCTCTATAGATCTTGATCCCCCGATGTTGGATGCTTCTCCCAAGTCTTTCATAGAAAATGTATTTCCTTGTCATGTCTTTACAATTTGAAAATTAGGGATGGAATTTTCCATCAATAGTATGTCATCTACATATAACATGAGGAATGTCACTATGATCCCACTTCTCGTACACACAAGGTTCATCTTCATTTTAAATAAAGCCAAACTCTTTGACTATCTCATCAAAATAAATATTACAACTTTGAGATGCTTGCTTCAATCTATAGATTGATCTTTGTCGCTTACAAACTTTATTTGCATCCTTTGGATTTATAAAACCCTCAGGTTGTGTCATGTACACATCCTTGAGAAGATTCATGTTAAGGAATGTAGTTTTAACATCCATCTGCCAAATCTCATAGTCATGATAAGCTACAATTGCAAGCACAATCCCGATGGACTTAACCATGGACACTGGAGAAAAGGTTTCCTCATAGTCAACACCTTGAACTTGTCTAAAACCCTTTGCAACCAATCTGCCCTTTTAGGATTGTACCTTTCCCTCCATGTCGATCTTCTTCTTAAAGACTCATTTGCACCCTGTGGGTTTTACCCCTTCAGCTGGATCCACCAATGTCCATACCTCGTTGGTATACATGGATTCCATCTCAGATCTCATGGACTCACACCATTTCTAAAACTTTGGTCCCTTAGTGGCTTCTAGATAGGTTATTGGCTCATCAGCTATGACCAACTCACTACCATCTTGAGTCACAAGATATCCAAATCTTTCATGTTTAAGGCATGCCCTATTATATCTATGAGGTTCCTATGTCACTTGAGGAATTTGAGATTCCACAACACTTTGTGATTCTCTTTGTTCCTCTTATACATCTACTGGTTCAATATTTCCTTGTTGCTCTCGAACCTCTTTGAGATCTACTTTCCTACTACTATTTCCTTTGGAAATTAATTCCTTTCCAAGGAATACTCAGTCCTAGCAACAAATACTTTATTGTCAGATAGATTATAAAAGCAGTATCCCCTTGTTTCCTTGGAATATCCAAAAAAATAATATTTATTGGATTCGAGTCCAAGCTCATCAGGAAACATTTTCTTGACATAAGTTCATAAAAGACACATTGGGACAATTCCCATGCCATATCTCATGTGGTGTCTTTGGAAACAATTTAGATGGTACGCGGTTAAGTGTAAACATTGCGGTATCTAAAGCATAACCCCAGAAGGAAGTCAGAAAATCGGAAAAACACATCATTGATTGCACCATATATAGTAATGTGCACTACTATAGAAAATGCTTTTTACAACAGTTCCTTTTCTCAATTTACAACAAGTGTTAACCGTTGTATTAGATCGCATGGTCTTATGGGGGGTGCTTTACACAACATGTGATCGCATGTTCTAATAGATGTATTTTATACAATAGTTGAAACATGTTGTCTTTTAAGGAATGGCCTGTTGTAATATGAGTATTTTACACAACATGTGGTGCGCCTATTGTAATATATATTATACAACAGTTGAACGACGTTGTCTTTCACTAAACACACCTGTTGTAATAGGGGTATTTTTTACAACATGTGGGTTGCCCGTTGTAATATATATTATACAATAGTCGAAGTAGGTTGTCTTTCACTAAACACAACCATTGTAATAGGTAGGTATATTACAACATGCAGTGCACCTTTTGTAATATACATGTTTATACAACAGTTGGAGTATGTTGTCTTTCCATACATTTAACCGTTGTAATAGGATTGTGTAGACAATATGGTGTGTGTCTGTTGTAATATACACAATTTATACAACAGGTTATGCATGTTGTAGTTCACTAGAAACACCTGTGTAATAGGTGTATTTTTTCCTGACAAACCTATTGTAATAGGTGTGGATAACACAACATGTGTTGTTTGTTGTAGAATCATACATTTTACAACATATCATTAACTGTTGTCTTTGATTAGAGTTTGACAGGTCATATATCGAACCAATTGTATTGATCAAATTTACCATATTATTAATAAATTATAATAAATATGCAATTATACTTTTTCATTTCACAAACAAACACATAGTTGAACAAAATTTCCATCAAACCTTGAAAGAAACTCGTACTGAATTTAATTAATATTAAATCATCCATACAAAGATTCCATAATACAAAGTACTGAGTATCCACTCTAGAATTGAACTGAAAACTAACTAAAAAAGTTTCACACATTGGTCTATGCTAAAGAACAAATGTCTCCCCCACATGTCACATAATCTTATGTGTGCTCAAGAACACGTCACCCACTCGTTTCGTACCTCATCAATTTCTTCTTGGTTGAAGCAACAACCAATATACTTCGAATAATACTGCAATCATATGACGAATATATTAACATATTGTGATTTTTTCAATTTATTTAGAAATTTGAACAAACTAAAAGAATATAATGTTAAGTAGCTTACACATTCAAGAATATTTCTATTTCTCACATCAAAGATGTCTTTCATATACTTCAGCACATAATACCCGCAATCTGTATTGTTTGGCTGCTTTGGACATTGTACAAAATAAATATTCATTTGTTATCCAAATAATTGTTAGAACTTGTTAGCAAATAAGAGGATGGAAAGGTATAAATAGCCATAAAACTTAATAAAAGGTATGTGTAAACATAATCAAAAATGCTATAAGAGTGAAAAAGGTGTGGTTTATTGTTGAAGAAGGCGTGGTTTATATGCCATATTAGATGATGCAAAACTTACTCTTGCAAGAGGGGGATTTTGTAAGAGTGAAGAATGCCACCCTTCCAAAAGGAACCTTTGTTAAACTGCAGCCTCACAACATTTAAATTCAATTCAAGTAGACCACTATCAAGCAAACAGTCATTAAACTCATGCATACATTCTAGAAGAAGGCTCTTTACAAACTTATTAAATGTCCTTACAATTAGGATCTACCTATAGGGTCTACTTGTAAACCCAAAATGTAATATCTTGTTTCAAAGGATAATGCCCGAGCAACTTGATGATATTGACCCAAAGAAGATCTAATCGATATATGTAAAAATAAGAGCATTTTGTAAAAATAAGATCATATCAAATCAAGTAGCAGAATCTGAAGAAACTAGAACAACACTTCTATTGGTGAATCAGAAAGCAATATTTTTCTGTATCAAAATGGTAAATTACCTTGATAATTTCCCATTTCAAATTCTTCCTATATTGCACATCTCTCTTTTGATAAACTTTATGAGTCCTATTCAAATTCATATCAAGAATTCTATGCATTAGTAACTATATATGGAACTTTCAATACATGTATTATGTAATTGAAATTGTTTTATGAAGTACTTACAACTCCATGAGTTTTTCCACGTTCCCACGTAATTTTCCTCGTAACAGATCAAGATAGTGGAACTTACCCCACATAGGGTCAAAGAGGAAAAGTATCCAATGTCCCCTACGCATACATGAGTATTACATTTTAAGATTAATGTATTTTTAAGAAACATTTAAAGAAACAAATAACAGACAATCGACAAAATGTATGCGTACCCCACATTATAAGGTATAAAGAACAATTCTAATCTTTGTTTCTTCCTTCTAATGAACTAATCTTCTAAGTACTGCGCCCGAGTCTCCACTTTATCATTGTATAACATATCTATAAAATATGGACATATAAATCCAAGTATATTAAATACAATGTTTGGATCAAGGGTCAAGATTATGATATTTGCATATCAAGTTTTAGTATTTGAGATTAGGGTTACACTTTTCTTATGTCAACCTTAGGTTTGGGTCATTCACTTATAATCAACCAATATCTCAATATGTCCAACATTATTTCAAATATCAAGTATTTCGAGTGTGAATGGCCTACCTAGGTTTTCTAAGTACATGTGTTAACCCTAATTATCCTGGTCAATATGCAAGTCCAAAACTCAAGTCTTTAGATCATTATCAAGTTCTAACATCATTTGGGTTCAAGATTAGATCAAGTTCTAAATTAGTATTATGAGTAAATTAGAGATCAACTTTTAGGTCAATAGATTAAGATGTGCCACAAGATTTAGATCAATCATATTGTTAAGATGTCATCATCATATTCAAGATTGAATCAAGTCAACAAATATAGATCTAGATCATTAATGGGTCAAGTATGATTTTAGATTCTCAATATGAACATTAGAGTCAAGAATTAGGGTTTTCAATGGTTTAGTCAATATTAACCATCAACAGAGTCATTTAGATCAATTATATAAGCAATAGATCAATATTAAGATATATCAGTGAGAAACGTTTCGAATCAGGTTTCCAAAGTATTTTTAATCAATAAACTAGGTTTTTCTGATCAAGATTGACTACTTGTTCGAATTATTTGGAGTTAGGATGCATTTTCTACAATTAAAACAAGATCTGAACATTTTACTGATTTTCTGAATAGAGAGGAGAAAAATACCTTAAATCGAAAATTATGAGCCGTTTGATGTGTAAACGATGGTTGAGATTTGTCCATGTGGGTGAGGCAACTCCCTTGCTTGGTGGTCCAGTTCAGAGGCAAAAAGGTCGGTTCGATCACTGTTTTAGCTGGGTTCTTTGAATCCATATTGAACCGCACCAATCCTTTGGACCAGTGGTTCGGGAATCTTCCTCTTACGCTCTATCTTCCCCACGAGCCCAGAAAGGAGGTGGAGGAGCTCGTCAAAGAGGGGGTGTTTGGGCGTAGGGGAGGCCGATGGAGGAAACAAGAAGGCCATCTGTGATCGCTGCGACTTCGTGAGTTGGGTGGTGGCGGTGGATTGAGGCAATATGGTGAGGAAGGGGAACAACCATAGTGGGCTGCTCGGTGGCACCGCACCAGCAGAAGGAGGTAGAGCAAGAGGTGGTTGGGGGTGCTCGAGACCAAGAAAGACCACGAAAAGGGGTGGGAACCCTATGGAAAGGTATAGGCGACCTTGTGGGAGGGTTTATATAGCTAGTGAAGGCTAGGTCTAGGGTTTTCCTATGGCCACAACATCCATGGTGGCAGTCATGAGAGCAAGCTCTCAATTGCACTCAAAACATGTCGAAACGAGGGGGGAGGAAAGGCCATTTGAGTTCGGAATGGCGGGGGAAACATTCCAGTTCATTTGATTTTTGAAACTGGTCAAAAACGAGCCAAAAGGGTGTGTCAGTCCCCTTAGTCTCCTCCCCGCTGATTGCGGGAGGTAGGAGATGACCTCCTAAGTGCTGGATCAGGCTGCAATCCGTGGCTCTCCGATCTAAAGGCTGAGGTTCATCCCTTGCCTTATCCAACAAATTGCTGACTAGAAAAAGATCAGAAAATGGTCAATAAAAGGGGTTTTTGAGCACAGAACTTTCAAAAATCATAGTAAATCGTAGGAATGTCCCAATGACATAAAATTTGTACCATAGCTTCACAAAAACGTGGAGAACCTTTAGAAAAAGTTAGATAACCAAAATACGAAGTTTGCTGTATCAATTTGATTCTTTGAATAAAGTGATGATTGAATCTAATTTGAAGTGTTATAATGTGTATAAAAACTACATTGATCACCATATTTCGAATTTGAGTCTCAACATTGATTTAGGAGCCAAGAAAATTAATTTGGGACAATGAGTGAGTTTAAATGAGGGAAAAAATAGTAATTACATCATTATAATGTGAAAATTCACTTTGTTACAAAATCCTTCGGCCTTGTTGAGTTTTGTAGTAGTGATTAAGGGGAAATAGTCTTTAGAAAATATTGAAACATGAAATAATGCTAAATGAGTATTTTTTTTAAACAATTCGGAAATAAATTATTTTGTTTGGGATAATACGTCAAAATACATAAATGACAAATAAAACACGAATAATTCGTAAAATTTGGGGAAAATATGGGTTTAATATGAAATTTAGGTGTACCATACATCGAATAAAAAATTTGCATATTATACATGAATACTTGAAAATTTCAGAGAATTATGTGAATATGACGTGTTGTTTAACTATGGTCTTTTACAATATGTAGCTAGTACAACAGGTGATATCATGTTGTGTAATAATAGTATATTACAATGGTTTAGTTTACGTTGTGTAATGAAGGTCTATTACAATTATGTTTTATGTGTGGATATTACAACAGGTTACAACATGTTGTGAAATTATAATATATAACAATAGGTTCGAGTCTGTTGTCTCATGTTGGGATATAACAACGAGTTTCAATATGTTGTATTATGGTGGTCTATTACAACATGTACCAAATACAACATGTAAAGGCTTGTTGTATAATTAATACATACTACAACGGGTAAGTCTGCGTTGTGTAATGATGGTCTATTACAACAAGTGACTATTACAACGGGTCAAAATATGTTGTGTAAATAACATCTTTTATAATGGTTTTGAATATGTTGTGATACTACAACCTATTACAACACTTTAGCAGTTGTTGTAGTATCCCCCTATACTACAATAGGTTTGGCATGTTGTAAATGACTTGTGTTGTATAAAATATACAATATACAACACAAAAATGGGCTTGTTGTGATAAGTATGCTAACTACAACACAATCATCAGAACTGTTGTTTATCTCCCGTTGTAAAAAGTATTTTCTATAGTAGTGGTGTGATTCCTTCTTTTTTATACACCATTATGCTGAGGTATTCTAGGCGGAGTCCATTGATATATGATACCATGGGCTCTGCGAAGGTCCTCAAACTCTTGTCTTAAGTATTCTCCACCACGATCAGAACAAAGTGCCTTAGTACTTTTACCAAGTTATTTTTGTACTTCATTTATAAACTCCTTGAACTGGCCAAGAGTTTCTGACTTATGTTTCATCAAGTAAACATAACCATACCTATTGAAGTCATCAGTGAAGGTAATGAAGTATTGTTACCCACCTCTAGCATTTGTTCTAAAAGGGCCACACACATCAGTATGTATGAGTCCTAGTAGATCCCCAACCCTCTCATTGTTTCCGGTGAAGGGAGTCTTTGTCATCTTTCCCAACAAATAAGACTCACATGTATCTATTGATTCGAATTAAAATAGTCTAGATGACCATCTTTATGGAGTCTAGATATGTATTGCTCATTTATGTGTCCTAGATGACAATGACAAAGGTATGTTTGCTTTGAGTTATCAAGTTTTTGTCTTTTGGTATTTACATTATACACACTTTGCTCTAGATCTATCAAGTATAGACCAGAAGGCATAGGGTCACTGCCATAAAATATCTCATAGTTACTAATCGATCATTGAGAATTATTTATAAGAAATTCAAATCCGTTCTTATCCAGACAAGATGCATATATAGTGTTCCTATTAAAGGCAGGTACATAATAGCAGTTTTCCAACTCTATTACAAGCCCACTACGTAGAGATAACTCATAGGTTCCAACTACGCTGGTAACAACTCTTGCTGCATTAGAAACACATAGTTCAACCTCACCTTTCACTAAAGGTCTACTTCTTTTCAGATCCTTCACATTTGAGCAAATGTGTGATCCACATCCAGTATCTAGTACCCATGATGAAGAAGTAGTGTAGTTAATCTCTATTATGTATATACTTGAAGTAGAGATCTCTATCACTTTCTTCGTCTTCCAAGGTTTCCTTTTCCCTATCCTTATTTTGAGTGTAGAAGACTTGGACTTTATCTTTGCCTCATAACACTTCTTGGCCTTGGCATAGTACTTAGACTCTATACCGCTGATGTCCATCACGGATTTGTCCTTCTTCATTTGTGCTTCGACATATACCAACATGTCAAGCAACCCAGACAATAGTCCAGCGATGTTACTCAAATTGTAACACTTGATAAAATGGTTATATGATTTAGACAATGATCGCAAAATCATACCCATGGCCAACTCTTGACCTAAAGGAAATTCCAATTTCTCTGTATGCTCCACGTGCCCAATCATATTGAGCACATGGGGCTCTACTAGATCTCCCTCTGTCAGTTTGCACTCAAATAGTTCCTTAGAGACATTATACCTTTCTTTCTTATCATGTTATTTATGCAACTCATAGTTCATACAACCCAACACAAGGTTCTTGATGTTTACAACATCATTGGCATGCTTCAAATAAGCATCCGTGTCAGTATCAGGTGTATGCGGAATGGATTTCACTAGCACTAGTGTTTCAGGAACATAGAGAAAACTTCTTAAGGTCATGAACCAATTTTGGAAGTAAATCTCATTTAGTTCGTCCGATAACAATGATGGATTGTTTCCCATTTGTACTACAAGAGAAAAAATTTGTATTTTGTCAAAAACCCTTTTTGATTTGATTTGATTTGAAAATTATTTGATGATATTTAATTAGGCCTTTAACTAATTATCACTCCCACTATTTTGTTCAAATTGATAGTCCTCACTACCAATTCAGAAGATTGCAATGTACAATCTTCTAGTAAGCCAAGATCTAAAACAATTCATTCAACACCCAACCAATGCTGGCGCTCGTGACTAATCATTAAGCTAGACAACATTTTCCAATAACATCTTATGTAATTCTTGGATAGATGGTATGCATAACTCTTTTCCGTGGTCCATATTTATGCTTCTAGGCACTTAATCCTATTAAGTTGACCTAGTTAAGCATGACCCATAAACCAACACCATGGAATATGCACCCTGCTAGGGTAGATCCACATATCGACCATCACACTTCTACGAGATAGATGGCATACCACGCTTGGGCGTTCCCACGCTTGGTCGATCAAGCTTTTCATGTATGCAGCTTATGGAAAGCATCTTAGACTTAATATTTGATTGAGGTATTTATATTTATAAATAAATATATTATATCCAATCACCACATATATAGTACATATCATATACATGCTATATCCCGCAAAAAATACATGCAATAAACAAAAAGTGATGATGGCCATACTAATGTAATTCCTTGGAGCCACAAGGAATTAACACAACCTAGGTCTACATGACATGCAAAAGCTTGTTGTTGATGAAGATTCATGCTTTTCCAATCTAGATTGATTGTCTCAACCCTTGAAATGACTGGCTCACCTCTTGTTTGGTCGGTTGGTCATTTGGTCCACAATCTACCATCTACTGGGTCCTCCAATCGATCAGTCGGGTCCACCACTGATCGGTTCAACTTATCCTTCTTGGTCCTCCTCAGTCCTCCAGCCGATCGACTCACCCTCGAGACGGTTGGTTAGCCTCATCTAAGCATCGTTCTTCTTCGCTGTAACAAGAAAGTAAACTATCCTACTATTACATGATTATAGAGAAACCTTGAGTTACATTCGAGGGTATCAAAGGTAGTAGAGAATAATACTTTTATAATTGGAAGATAAGATAGAGGCTCGATATGCAAACCAAGATAAAACAAGATTAACCAACCACACAACCATGCATAGATAATTAGGATTATTAGCCATAACCACGATACACATCCACCGTCAAAAATCACTTTTAAGGTGACATGTGTAAATTGCATATATAAATATACATACACACACTCACACATATATATACATATTTATACATACATATATATATATATATATAGTCAGGCTAAAATACACTCGATACTTGAATGTATAGATCGCACGAATACACTCAAGCGTGTTTTCATATCAAGACTATTTTTTGCAAAATTTAAACCATTGATCTTCACTGTCATACTATAACTATGCTACATACAAATTTTGAGCCCATTTGGATGAGTGTAAGTCACTCATCCAAGGGCAATAAAATGTATAATTTTTGCGGTCTTTACAACATGACTTATAAATGTCCAAATGTGCTCAAATTTTGTGTATGAGCTATTCACAACATGTTTAAGAAGATCAATGGATTAGATTTTTGAAAAAAATATTGCATCATGAAAAACTACTTGAGTGTATTCTACTCTGAATACACTTGAGTGTATTCTAGCCTGACTTTATATATATATATATATATATATATATATATATATATATATATATATATATATATATATATATATATATATTAGTTTGGGATTATGTATGGTATATGATTAGACAAATTTATTTGCATCACATGCATAAATTTTATTCAATAAATAGAAATGAGTCAAACTTGAAATGTCTTTTTCTATTTTTATATATCATAAAGGAGATGTCTTATAAAAGGATAGATATATTTATTATGATATATAATTTACTACTACTAAAAATTAAAAAGAAACTTTCTTGAAGATGTTATATATACTTATATATGTATACATATATTTAGAGATACATATACCCATACATATATATATTTGTGTGCGCGTGCCTGAGAAACAGAGTGTCTTTATGTGTGATTGTGTACATGTTTCTCTTACTCAGTATAATATTTTTTTCTTCTATTTGAATATATATAACTCTTGGGAAAAGACCAATGTAATTTAGAGGATTTTTTCTCTCACTAGACTTTACAGATTATGCTATAGATACAATTAACATCAATCTTGGGATCACTTTTTCCCATTTTCATGTATCATAAAGTAGATTTTTTATTAAAACATTATTATATTTATTGTGATACATGACACACTACTTCTACCAGTAAGTAAAAGAAGCATTTACAATGTCCAATATATATAAACACACAGACACACAGAAACATAAATTGCAACAAGTGCACTAGTGCTTCGATTGTGAGAGAACGAATAACATTTAGATATATATTTTCTTATCTTTATAAATGTGATGTATCCTCTTATATAATTCATGGTAAAAAAAATTATAATAAATGCAAGAGGAATGTGTAATCCAGGAACTATGCAAGGCCAATACCATGAGATGGTCTATTAAATCATAAAAATCTAGTTATTTGCCAATATTATAATGTTTTTCCATCTAAAATTAGTTTTACATTGTCATACTTTTTCATTGATTGCAATTTTAATTATTTTGAATATCAAAACAAATTTCTGCAACCTAGAGGTTAACTATACTGCACAATAAATAATTTTTATTAATTAAAGAATAATGAAGACTACCACTAGATTGTAAGAGATTCAATTAAATGGATAATGATTTTGTAAAAAACTTGCACCAACTAAGAATCAAACCTAGGCTGTATACCTGAGCGACTCATTACAACCTCACAGGCTCACCACCCTCCACTAGACTACTAGTACTTTGTTGATTTTTATATAAAACTGTTATTGTTATACTATGTAGAATGGATTGGTTACCATTTTACATCTACTAAAAAATATTGCAAAAAGTATGAATCGAATACCAAACCAGGAGAGGTTTGTGAACCTTGGTAGGTTACTATTATAAATTATAGTACCACTACTTTTGATGATGTGGGTAACAATAGTTAGATTTTTCTATCTCAATAATAAATTAAATGTTCAATTCCTCATTATATTAATAATGATAATAAAAATATCAACAAATATAAATAAATGCATTAATTCAAAACTGAAGCAACATCTAAACCATGACATGATACTATTTTACAACTCAACAACTAGTAAGTTGCCTACTATATAATGTTTTTATCTAAGATTATTTGTTTAATTTCACAAATTTACATTGGTAGTAGGAATAACAATATTCAATACCACAACTGAGGTTGGTGTCGCGACTGAGGTAGCAGTTAGACCAGATCAAGAGAAATTCATACAAGCGAGGACCGCAATCGAAACCAAAACCTCACATGGTGCCACTACCGTGGTCAGGGAGGTACCTACTCGACTGCGACCACGACGATCGTGGTGGGTATTCCCGCATGAATCCTAATCGACCAACAGAGAGACCACCGGAAGCGCACGAGAAAAATACCATAATAGGTTCAATCAAAGGTTGAAGTGACAAGGATAGTCGTGAACAAGGGGAAAATGTCGGTGAAACTCCAGTGAAGGAGAAGCAATAAACTCAGTGATTCTGGCAGTTTCCGCGCCATATAGAAAATGGTATTTGTGGGTTGTAACCCCAAGAAAGGTAATGAAACCTCAAAGAAACAAGAAATAGGCAAATCAGTGATCAAAAGGAATGAGCAATCATTACCTCGGCGTGGTTAGGAATTCGAAACAACGGCTAGGGAAGCAACTACAGAGATGTTACTATAGCGGCGAGGGTAAGACATCGGCAGAAGCGGGTTCCTAGCAAAAGTTCCTTGCTATTCGATCATCATCTCATTTTCTCTCGTCTTGCAATTCTCGTTTGGGAGTCAGAGAGCAAGGAAAGAAAGAAAACCATATTGTCGAGGGGGTTTTGCTTTTATACTTGGGAATAGTTGTGACTGCAGCCGGGTAGACCACCTCGACTGAGGTGAAATGTGCTCTCGAACATGCCACAACCGCGATCTTAAGGTGCCTAAATAGGTATCGTGGCCGCTGCAGATGCCACGACTGCGGTCGGTGCCGTGACCGCGGTGCACACAAAACCAAGTTGATAGAAACTAAAATACTTAACTTCATTAAAATTTTTGTGAAAAGAAAGTACTTTATGTACTACATTTATACGTTTTCTAGATGCAAAAATAAAAAATACTTAGAAGGGGAGAGGTACATATCTCATAGACTAAAACCTAAAATAAAGAAAAATTTGCATTGTAAAAGAAAACAACAAAAGTTGGGTTCCTCCCAAGAAGCACTAGTTTAAAATCTTTTAGCTCGACTCTCTCTCATTCTTTTTTTTAGGTATGTAGAGATACTTTATTCACCCCGCTCTCTACTGCAGGAAAAGACAGAAGGAATGTCTACATTGGTGCTTAGAGAAAGCCAAGTAGGCTTATTTAATGAAAAATTAAAATCTTGTAAAGTGCGGCGGGCTTGCTTAGCAAGGATGTCATCAACATTGTTGGCCTTCCTCGGAATATGCCTTATCTGGACAGCATCACAGTTGCCCATAAGATACTGGATCTTGTTCTTGTAGGGCTGGTACTTGTTCATAGGATTAGAACTGGAGTTTGCAAGGCTCACCGCTTGGGTAGAGTCTGACAGAATGAGGAAGTTGCGTGAGTTCTTCTCTAAACAGACCTCGATGCCATGAGTAATCGCCTGTAGCTCATCCTCGAGAGCGCAGGTGCTTTGGAGATGGGAACCACTCCCATAACAACAGATTCCCACTTCATCAACAATATGAACACCAATGTCATTGTTTTCAAACTGTGAGGTGAAGGAGGAATCCACTAGGACATAGTGGTTAAAAGATTGCTCCTCCCTCACGGCAGTCACTCTATCACGCTTTATGGGTTTGTGTTGCACCTTGCAATGCATCTGGATAGAAGAGGCACAAGCTAGAATGAAGTCAACCATGCTAGATGTTGACTTAAAAAGGTGTGTATGCACGTTTTCATTACGACATTGCCAAAGGTACCAGCAAGCAACCTGAATAACCGGAGTTGAACTGCTAGATTCTGAATCAACCCTACAAGCAGCTGAGATCCATGTGTCTTCCTCCAGGAAGAAGAATTGTTGATCCATCTTCAGTGCTAACCAGGCTGGTTTACTGAAAGAGCAGTCCCGAAGACAATGAATAATGGATTCCTCTGCATTATTGCAGCGTGGACAGACTGTACTTATATCAATATGTCGACGTAGTTTCTCCATGTTAGTGAGTAGTGCTCTATGTTGAAGAAGCCACAAGAAAACTTTCAAATGTGCCGGAAGAGAAGAACCCCAAATATCCTTCCATCTCCCTGGGACTGAGCAATCCTTGTGTTCACGTAGCCACCTATAGGCTGATCTAGAGGTAAAAGCACCAGAACATTCCATAGTCCAACCATAGAGGTCTTTCCCATTACTATCACTAGGAACAGGAATGGACTTTACGTAATTATAGGTAGAGCTAGGTAAGTAATGGCGAATGAAGTCCCAATCCCATTCTCCTTCACGCAAACACATAGAACTAACTTTTAAATTCTCTAGATCAGTGGGAATTTGAAAGTCAGGCTGAAAATCCCGGACTGAGTTGCCCATAATCCAACGATCAGTCCAAACAATCGTATCATTGCCATTGTTAATTACTTTATAGTTGTTGCTTTGCAGCAAGGAAATGTTTTTCCTGATAAAACTCCATGCCGACGACCCATGTTTTTTGGTGATGACGCCATTGCGGGCGTACTTCTCCTTCATAATCCTGACCCATAGTTCTCAGGCTCATTGAGAAAGGACCAAGCATTTTTGAGCATGAGGGCTTGGTTTTGGTCTCGCGCATCCTTGATGCCCAGGCCACCCAGGTCTTTGTTGGATGTGAGTTTTTTCCAAGATACAAGGGACATCTTGTTTTGTTCCCAAGTACCAGACCAGATAAATTTTCTGACATGGCTATTAAGTTCATCGCAAAGGGATGGTGATAGCTGCAAAGTCTGCATAGTGTGCGTCAGGATTGCTTGAAGAGTGGAACGAGCCAGGGTGATGCGCCCTGCCAGGGACAGATGTTTCAAGGACCAGCTGTTCATGCGACTGCGAAGGGAAGCAGTGAGGTCAGCGTGGGTAGATTTATTAATTCAGTGATGTAGCGTCGGCACACCTAAATATTTGCCCAAATCTAACATCCAGGGAATGTTGAGTTTCCTGCTGATAGCCCGGATGACAGGCATGGGTGTATGCACACTGAAAAAACACTTTGATTTCTCAGGCGAGTTGACTTGTCCAGAGACTTTAGAAAATTTAGTACGAGTTTCCATAATCTTAGCCACCTGGGAGATAGACGCCTCTCCCATGATAAGAATGTCATCAGCGAACAGGATATGCGAAA
This sequence comes from Alisma plantago-aquatica, assembly GCA_963693085.1. NCBI lineage: Eukaryota > Viridiplantae > Streptophyta > Magnoliopsida > Alismatales > Alismataceae > Alisma > Alisma plantago-aquatica. The sequence goes on along the minus strand of OY856409.1, from coordinate 1,819,211,467 downwards.
TTGGCGTGCCTCCTCTTGTAAGGACCATAGGTTTCCATGTAATATTACCCACAACTATGTTAATCTCTTAGCACATGCACTCCATGCAGAGCACAAAAAGGTAGGGGCTGATCGGATCTCCCTGTCGAACCCCTTGTGTTGATTTAAACGGAGGCAAGGGGTGTCCTTCCCAAAGAATAGAGGTAGAGCCCTTCGTAATGATCTGCATGATGATGTTACATACATTACTTGGGATACTGTTCTGATGTAGTGTATCGCTAATGAAGTCCCAGTTCATGTGATCAAAAGCCTTTGATAGGTCAAGCTTGATACACATCCAATTCTTCCTGGATGAGCGCGATCTCATGGAGTGAATGATTTCTTAGAGAAGCAGAATATTGTCGCTCATCGAACGCCCGGGAATGAAAGCCGACTGAGATGGAGAAATCCACTCCTGAAGGAAAGGCTTTATACGTTCAGCCAAGACTTTAGAGAAAAGCTTGAAGCATCCATTGTTCAGAGATATGGGCCTGAGGTCATTGCATCTTTGAGGTGATTTAACTTTGGGGATCAACACCATGTGCGAGTCTGCCAACTTCTCATCGATGATTTGTGTGTTGAAGATGTTCTTGAAAGTGTGCATAATAGACCTTCAAACAACATTCCAGTTAGTTTGCAAAAATTCATTATACACGCCGTCAGGCCCGGGCACTTTAGATGGAGACATAAGAAAGAGTGTGTGTCGGACTTCTTCAGCGGCAGGCATAGCTGATAAAGCATTGCAGCATGCCTGAGAAATGGGGGAAAATGCACCTGCATAATTGGCCAAGTTCCTCTGATTAGGCCTGAAATTAGAGGTGAGAAAATTAGTAAAAAACTCCTAGATTAGGGATTGGATGCCCTGTGGTGTGGAAACTCATACACCCATGGTGTCCTTGAGCTTGGTGATTTTGTTAAAGTGACGCCGAGCCTTGACATAGGATTGGAAGAATCTAGTATTATTGTCTCCCAAAGTAAGCCAATCAATATGCGCCTTCTGTTGCCACTCGGCTTCTTCTGCAAGAAGAAATTGTGTGTAACGTTCCTGCAGAAGGATTGACCCATCATAAGAAACAGTACCGTTGGGATGTTGTGATGATACCTGGATGTTATTAATGTGCTTAAGCAGCAGGTGTTTCTCCTTGTGATGCTTTTTCAATCTCTGATGGTCCCATTTCTGGGCAACAGGCTTAAAGCCAAGAAGAGCATCTGTGAAGGGAGCGTCCTTACTCCAAGATGAGAGGACATCAGAGTGGAAAGACGGATCGAGGCGCCAGCTTCCTTTGGTTCTGAATGTGTGGGACATCCGCGAAGGGGTAGCCTTACAGGTGAGGAGAAGAGGATTATGATCCGAATTGATGCGGGGAAGAACAGTAACAGTGGCGTTAGCATGCACTTGCAACCAGTCGTCATTGATGAGAGCTCGATCCAGGCGTTCCTTCATGTCGCCCCTATGGAAGGTGAAAAATTGACCCTGGCTTTTTGCGTCGAAGAGACCGGTATGAAGGAGGCACTCATTGAAGCACTGGGAAGAAGATTTGTCGAACTAGGACCCTCCCATCTTCTCAAAGACATCAAGCATTGTATTTAGGTCACCCATGACGATCCAGGCTGAGTTGATCGTCACTGCAAGTTCCTCCAGGCACTTCCAAAGGAACCTGCGCTTGATTGGGTTTGGGCTGGCATACACCACTGTTAAAAACCAATTTTCATTAACTTTGCAGTGAATAAATTGTTGGTGACTATACAGAATATCAATATCAACACAGGCATTATCCTAGAGAAGCCAAATACCACCGGAGAAGCCGATGGCTTCAACGCGGTGAGAGGAGGAGAAACCCACTTTTTTGATGATATTAGTTGCGATTTGGCCACTGCATCGTGGTTCCAAGATAGCAAGAGCTTGAAGTTTGTGAGAACACTTAAGGTCTCTTAGAGTATTGGATTTTCCTTTCTTACACGCCCCCTGTATATTCCAGCAGCAGAAGTTCATTAGGGGAACAGTGATAAGAGGTGGGAATTAAGCAATGGCGGTACACAGACCCACAGCCTGTGTATCGGATATAACTTCTTCCTCTTCACCCATAGTAGTGTCTGTCTGTGGAGGAGGGGGATCTTCGTCCTCCTGGAAGTTAAGACTACGAGAAACATCATTATTCTCTGGCGAGGGACCTGCGGTCGTTGGAGTATCTAGGGTGTGGCCCTTCTTCCTCACCCGGTCTGGGCTGTGGACTGTTTGATAGACTATCTTCCGATTTCAGAGCATTACAAACACGTTGCCTCCCTGGCCGTGGCGAAGCAGGGTGTGTTTGGGGTGTGTGTTATCACTAGCCTTAGCGGCCTGGAAATGAAAGGGGGCGCCTTGCTCCCCAGACGGTGGGCGCCCTTTGCTTAATTCATCTTCATCGAGAATAACCGCAGTGTCATCCTTCTCGGTGTCCTTCTTGTTCTTAGCCCTATCGGCTGCCGCCGGCTTAGACGTCGTAGATGTCGCGACTTTTTTCTTTGCCTGTTTCTTTTTCTTCTTGCTCATAGCCGTTTCCCATTCACCTTCCGAGTCCTCATTATCTGAGACTGGGATCGGATTGTCATCGCCTTGCTTCTTGTTCCCCAAATCCTTTACTGCATACTGGGGAGGTTTGGGTGGCGCCTTTCGCTGTTCCATCTTTTGGGCATGGATAGCCATGGTGTACGTGACACCCGGAAGAGGGACGGGGGTGGACGAGGATGAACTAGCCATATCTTTAGCTGGTGGAAGGAACTTGCATTCTGTATCCGTATGGCCCACGTAGCCACATCTCATGCAGACAGAAGGTAGGTTTTCGTAATGGAGCTTGAAGTGTTCATTGTTGATGAAGACCACAGGAAGCAGTGGTTGCGAGGTGTCGACCTCGACCGCAATCCTGGCGAATTTCCCACAGTTGCCTTGCGTTGTGGTGGAATCAATCTTGATGGTCTTACCGACCAGGTTACCTACGCTCCACAACAGTTGGTTCTGGTACAAGAAGACTGGAAGGTCAGTAACTCGGACCCAGACGCTCATCTTCCTTGGGATTGGATCGGAAGGACGAAACGTGGGAGACCAAGATTGCACAGATAGGTAGTTGCTGAAGATGGTCCACGGACCTCCGGTCATGGCGGCTACATAGTCGTCCTCGTTGGAAAGCTAGATAATGTAATAGCCTTGTTCTAAATCGATCACCCTGAAGGGTTCTTTCAGCTACCAGAGGGATTGGATCCGGTTAACCACTACCTAGAAACCAACGTTAATCCCTATGGCCTTCACGATGACAGCAAAATGCCAGGGTTCCAATAGCGGTTGGATGACCTCCCAACGGATGGTAATGGAAGGTAGGACGTTGGAGGCGTTGATGGAAATATCCGAGACTTTAATCGTGTCCGGTGATATGGGGTTCAAGAAAGTGAGTGTGCCCCCGGCGCTGCCTGTGGTGGCATCTTTGTATGATGCTTTCACAGTGCCGCCGTTCTGGGAAAGAACTCCTTGATTACTATTAGGTTGTGATGTTTCCATATCGGTGGTGTGATCTGCATGGGAAGTCGGAGCTCCTTGTTCCACAGTCGGGTGAAGGCTGTCCGATGGACGATTATCTTCCATGAAGCCACGGCCACTACGGGCTCGGCCCCGGTCGCCTCCGCTCCCGCGGCCTTCGCTGCTCCCGCGGCCTAACCCTAGCATTTTTACTGCACTTCGCTCTATTACCTTAACTGGAGATCTCTAACCCCGACTCTCTCTCATTCTAGCTTCATGTCCCTTTAGTTGATGTTGATACTTTCTCATTCATTTCATCTGCTAGAGATCTAGGTTCCCCCAAACTCAGCCCGGTCCTTCTCACAAAAGCTTCATCTTCAAAATACCTTTTTACCCTATGCCCATTCACCTTGAAAGTGCCTGTCTTGTCCCTAGATATTTCCATCATCTCTGTGGGTATATTTTTACGATGGAAATGGGGTCGGACCATCTTGTTCTCAACTTTCTGGGGAACAACCTGATACTTGAGTTGAATAAAATAACTTTGTCTCCTTCAAGAACATCCTTGCTCTTTAGATGGGCATCATGCCATACCTTAGTTCTTTGCTTATAGATCCTCACATTCTCATAAGCGTGCAGTCTTAACTCTTTGAGTTCCTGGAGTTGGAGAAATCTTTTTTTGCCCCACCTTATCAAGATCTATGTTCAGAAATTTGATAGCCCATAGGGCTTTGTACTCTAACTCAATAGGAAGATGACATGATTTCCCATAAATAAAACTGTTCCGTTTCATGCCTATGTGCGTTTTATACACTACGCAGTAAGCCCATAGTGCATCATCGAGTTTCATAGACCAATCCTTCCTTGTATGACTTATAATCTTTTCTAAGATCTGTTTGATCTATCTGTTAGGCACCTCGACTTGTCCTGATATTTGGGGATGGTATGGTGTTGCAACTTTATGTTTTACTCCATACTTCCTCGATAGAGCTTTAAACTGCTTTCCCCCAAAGTGAGACCCTACATCGCTTATAACAGTGTACGGTACTCCAAACTGTGGGAAGATAGTTTTCTTGAACAACTTGATTACTGCCTTGGAGTCACTGGTTTGGGTGGCAACAACCTCTACCCATTTCAAAATGTAGTCGACAACAAAAATTATATATTTGTTTCCTCTTAATGATGGGAAAGGTCCTATATAGTCAATTCCCCATACATCAAAAATTTCAACTTCCACCCAATCGACTTTCGACATCTCGTTCCTTCGGATGATGTTTCCATAAATTTGACACTCTTTGCAGGTTTTTACAAATGCTACAACTTCTTTAAAAAGAGTCCGCCAATAAAATCATGATTGTAGTACTTTTGCATATGTTCTTTCCCCTCTATGGTGGCCTCCAGAAGGTGAGGAATTACATTCTTTGAGGATTAATGGCACTTCTTCTTCCAGTATGCAATGACAATATAAGTTTTCAGAGCATCTTTTAAACAACAGTGGATTGTCCCAACAATATGTTTTTAGATTGAAGAATAATTTCTTCTTCTGATTATAAGTGATCTCTAGTGAAAGTTTCCCACAGGCTAGATAATTGCAAATGTCAGCAAACCAATGCAGACTCCACTTTTCCGACTGGGCCATCAAGAGAACTTCCTCAACATAGTTTTCATTTACTGACAACTTATTTTCTTCATCATAAACTATCTTTGACATGTGGTCTGCAACCACATTTTCTTTTCCTTTTCTATCATTGATCTCATGGACGAATTGTTACAGTAATAAGGCCCATCGCAGAAATCTCATCTTTGTGTCCTTTTTCTACATGAGATATTTTATAGCTCTGTGATCAGTGTACACTTTTATTTTTGACCCTACAAAATATGATTTGAACTTATCAAAGGAAAATATAATAGACAACATTTCTTTTTCAGTTGTGGTGTAATTTACTTGGGCTTCGTCCAATGTTTGTCATGCATAGAAAATCACATGGTGTCTCTTATCCTTCTTCTATTCTAGGACTACACTGATGGTGAAATCACTGGCAATGCACATCATTTCAAAAGGAAACTCCCAATCTGGTGCTTGTAGAATCAGTGTTGTTGTTAACACCCTTTTAAGGGTCAGGAAGTCATCTAAACATTTACTAGTGAATTTCAATTCAATATCTTTAATCAAGAGATCTGAAAGGGGTTTGGTGATCTTCGAGAAGTCTGTTATAAATCGTCTATAATATCCTGCATGTTCTAAGAAACTCCTTACTCATGTAATGGATTTAGGTGGAGGAAGCTTGGATATGGCTTCGATCTTGCTTAGGTCCACTTCGATTCCTTTCTTGGTTACTTTATGACCTAAGACGATACCGTCTTGGACCATAAAATGGTATTTTTCCCAGTTTAGGAAAAGGTGTTTTTCCTCAAGCATTGTAGCACTAAAGATAGGTTTCTTAGACATGACTCAAAATCTGTTCCATAGACAGAGAAGTCATCCATGAAGACCTCCACTATTTCTTCTAGAAAGTCTGAAAACATAGATATCATGTAATGTTGGAAAGTTTCTAGTGAATTACACAACCTAAATGACAACCTTCTGAATGTGTACGTGTCATATATGTAGGTGAAGGTTGTCTTTTCTTGATCGTCAGGATGAATCGGTACTTGATAAATCTCGAATACCCATCCAGAAAATAGAAATAATCATGGTGAGCTAATCTTTCTAAAACTTGATCTATAAATGGTAGAGGGAAATCGTCCTTTCTAGTAGCAACACTTAGCTTGCCGTAGTCAATGCATATACGCCAACCTGTTACCATTCTTGTTGCCACTTCATCTCTGTCCTCTCCTCTTATCACTGTCATTCCACCTTTCTTAGGGACCACATGGATAGGACTTACCCAGTTACTGTCACTTATTGGGTAAATGATCATGGCATCCTGTAGCTTAATAACTTCCTTCTTCATGACTTTCTTTAGCACTTGATTCAACTTCCTCTGTGGTTGAGCTAAAGGTTTAGATGTTTCTTCGAGATGGATTCTATGCATGCATAAGGCAGGGTTGAAGTCCCTGATGTCTTCTACCAAATACCCTATAGCCTTTCTATGCAATCTGAGCTCTTTTAGCCACCTTTCTAGCTGACCATCTGTCAAGTGGGCATTAACGATTATAGGATTCCTCTCTTCATTGTCCAAGAACTCATATTTCAGCCCTTCCAAAAGCAGTTTCAATTCTGGCTTTGGTTTGGTGCTCTCTTTTCTTCAGGTGTTTGCTCTAGTGAGGCGTACTTTGCGGTCTCGACAGTCTCTTCATCATCACTAAGTTCTTCTTCAGGTTGATTTAGGTAATCTATCATCTCTATGACTTATGGGTCTTCCATCATAGGGTTTGGACTATTCAAGGCTCGCATGAGGGGATCAAAAATCACTTTGTCCTCTTGCACCTCTTCAGAGTATTGATTGTAGCTATCCATAAATTAAAATGACTCAAGCATCTTGTACTCGGAAGTTGATGTGATCATCCCCTATGCACAAAGTAATGATTCCTTCTGCTACATCTATTAGAACCCTTCCAGTTGTGAGGAGAGGTCTTTCAAATATCATCTGACACTTAGAGTGCTTGACTGTGTCGATCAATACTAAGTCGCATGGTATGAAAAATCACCCTACCCGTTTCAAAACATCTTCTACTATTCCCATGTGTCTTGTAAAGGTATGCTCAGCTAATTTGATTCTCATGCCTGTATTTACCATATACGTTAACCTGAGCCTTTGCGCTAGAGTTAAGGTAATAAGGCTAATGCTTACTCCCAAATCGGCTAATCCCTTCCTTTCCACATTGTCTCCGACATGTAATGGTATATTGAATGCCCCTGGATCTCTTTTTTTGGTTGGTAACTCAGCTTGAACAAAGGCGCTCGACATTTTTGTCAATTACACAATCTCAACATGGTCTCCTCTCCTTTTCTTTGTGATTAGGTCCTTAAAGAATTTTGCATATATCGACATCTCTACAATCACATCGAGAAATGGGACATCCAGGTGTAGATTCTTTACTGCTTCCATAAATTTATCATATCTCTTCTTTAAATGTGCCTTGATTAGTTTGTAGGGAAAGGGAACTCTTGGGGCATAAGGGTTTCTCTGTGTAAGATTTTCTCCTATAGGATATGAGTTCTTGACCTCTTCATCCTTCTTCTTTTTGCTATTTCCTACTTCTCGGCAGCCTTCAACTAGTCCTTTTCCCTTGGACTCTTCCGTTGCAATCACCTTTAGTGTTTTTACTACTGGGGTCTTCCGACATCCTACTTGACTAGAGTGTGGCCATCTTTGCAGTCTCTATATTTGACAGGATCTTCCCTGAAGGGTTTTTCATAAGTTCTTCTAGTTATATAGGCTATTGATCAATCTGCCTTTGATGAGTTTACATATTTGCCATCTGAGTTAGCATTGTAGTTAACACTCCTAAATTGGTGATAGATTTTTGAGAGAATTGGTCGTTTACTAAAGCTTGCCTCTTTGCAAAGTTGAACAATTGAGCAATCATGTCAGTTTGGTTGCTATCTTTGGTCTGGCTCAATCCTTGACCTTATTGACTCACTTTTTTTATTTTGGCTCTAGTAGCTATTTTTGTTAGTTTGAAAATTAGTGGTTCTAGTGTATTGATTCAGTCCTTCTTTCTTCTCGAATCTTAGAGGTGGTTTAGATGAATTACTCTATTGATGAGCATTTTTAGCAACTTCTTTGTTGTCATAGTTATACCCAAGATGATCTGGTCGTTTGAAATTGGCATAAGAGACATTTTAGTTTCTTCTTCCCTTTCACTCTCTTCACTCTCTTTTGGCTGTGTATAAATATAGTCGTCAACTCTATGCCCTCCTTCTCTACATGTAAAACATTTGATGACTTTCTCTACGTGTTTCTTGCCCTTGCCCCCAGTGTCTTTTAATTGTTTAACGTCGGTAGCAATTTTTTTTAATCTGAGTTGTAATGGTTTCCAAAGCCTTAGCTTAAATTGATGGTCCTTCAGATCCCACCTTCTTGGCTGATCCTCTATCATTCCTGTCATAGTCCATGCCTACTTGCAGTGCATCCATGTTATTGATGATCTTCATGGTTCTACTCGGTTTCTTACCAAGAAAGTCACTTTCGACGACTGCATTCAGTGAAGTTTTTTCTATGGGAGTTACGCCGTTGTAAGAAGTGGTTACCAGGAATCCTTAACGGTAGTTATGGTGGGGGAAATCTCACTAGTATTCTTGAAAATGTTCCCATGCCTCATGAAGGTTCTCCCCTGATTTTTGCACGAAAGAAGTGCTCTTTTGCATCTAAGAGATAGTTCTTTCAGTGGAATAAAATTCAGTGATAAAAGCATCTGCAAGGAGTCTCCATCCATCTATGGATTTGTGGGACAAGTTAAGGTACCAAGATAGAGCTTTATCTTTGATAGAGAAATTGAATCCTTTGCAATATATGACTTCTTGGGGCACTCCCCTCATCTTGATGGCATCACAAATGTTTTTGAAGGCATCAAGATGATAGTACGGATTTTCACTCCTTGAGTTTCCATAGAAAGGCTTGTTCTAGATCATCGAGATTACAATAGGTTTCAACTCAAAATTAGTTGCATTGAAGTGAGGGATGATAATTGGACATCTTGACTCATTGGCTCTAGTTGCGGCCATCTCTCTATGAATTTTTCCTTCCTCTTCATCTTCACTGTCACTGTTTTGGTCATCACATTCAAGTTCATTCTCACATTCATTCTCGCAGTGATTTCTATGATGCCTTCTATGATGATTGTGATGTCGTTCTTCCTCGCGTCGTTCTTCCTCATGCTTGGGAAAAGTCCAGTGTTAATTGAGGGTATTTTTTCTGTCACTAGACTTTAGAGATTATGCTATAGATACAATTATCATCAACCTTGGGATTACTTTTTCTCATTTTCATTTATCAAAAAGTAGAATTTTTATAAAAACATTTATGTATTTATTATGATATATGACGCACTACTTCTACTATTAAGTAAAACAAGCATTCGCAATGTCTAATATATACTAACACACAGACACCCACACACACACACAAATTGTAACAAGTGTACTAGTGCTTCAAGTGTGAGAGAACGAATAACAATTAGATATATATTTTCTTATCTTTATAAATGTGATGTTTCCTCTTATATAATTCATGGTAAAAAAAATTACAATCAATGCAAGAGGAAGGTTCTCTCCAGGAACTATGCAAGGTCTATACCATGACATGGTCTATTAAATCACAAAAATCTAGTTATTTGCCAATATTACAATGTTTTCCCATTTAAAATTAGTTTTACATTGTCATACTTTTGCATTGATTACAAGTTTAATTATTTTGAATATCAAAATGAATTTCAACAACCTAGAGTTGAACCATGCTGCACAATAAATATTTTTTATTAATTAAAGAATAATGAAGTCTATGACTAGACCACTAGGAATTCAATTAAATGGATAAAAGTTTTATAGAAAAAATGCACTAGTAAGGAATCAAACCTGGGTTGTTGCCTGAGAGACTCACAACAACCTCATAGGCTCTCCGCCCTACCACTAGACTACTAATGCTTTGTTGATTTTTATTGAAAACTATTATTTTTATAATATGTAGGATGGAGTGGTTACCATTTCTTGTGAATCGAATACTAGATTAGGAGAGGTTTATGAGCCTTGGCAGGTTACTATTATGAATTATGGTACCACTACTTTTGATGTTGTGCGTAACAATAGTTGCATATTTCTATCTCAATTATAAATTAAATGTTTAATTACTCACTATATTAATTATTATACTAAAAGTATCGAAAAATATAAATAAATGCATCAATTTGAAACTGAAGCAGGATCTAAACCATGACAAGATACTATTTTAACACTCAATAACTAGTTAGTGGCCTATTGTATAATGTTTTTATCTAAAATTATTTGTGTGATTTTGAAATTTTATGTTGGTAGCATAAATAACAATATTTAATAATAAATTAAATTTCACAAATTGAACCCAAATTAGTAACTAGTAGGTATTAATAAATATAAAAAGAAAAAAAATTACCGCTACACTACATGTTACTTGATGATGCCTAAATTAAAATTAAACTTCTAATATGGTTTGAGTGAAACTAAAAGTGTTGTAATACATATAAAAAACATAAACTAGTAGAGCATAAATATGAGTTGTTTCACCATTCCAAGACTAGACTAGGTAGTGCTTGATGACCAATATACATAAACATCATTCTAACATCGTGTAGATTGAAATTATAATGATTTTGATTATTTATCAAAATAAACTACAATAGTTGGAAATTTGATGTGGATTCATGATCAAATGGGATTTTTGAACCCCCAACATGTTACTATTCCCAAAATAAAGTACATTTGTGTTTTAACATAGCAACTTGATATATTGATATTACATTTCCTTCTATCAATTGGAAGGAATAATATTTCCTTTATAAATTATTTATATTCACAAATATTGATAATTGTAAATGAATGCACACATCTAAAAATTGCGTAGGATCTAGACAATGTTATCTGCTATTATAACCCCAAAACAATTAGTAACTTTTTGATTTTATGATATTTTACCTAAAATTATTCTTGTTTGTTGTAACTTTGCATTGATTTTCAAGATCAAAACATGAACAACAAAGAATTAAATATTCATTGATAAGAATATTAGATTTATTAGGCTCTGATTAGTTTGTCATAAATGGTCCCAAACACTTACAAATTGGAATTTTTTTAAGTAGTTTTTCATGATAAATTTTATGTAAGTATTAGAACTTGAGTTTTGTGAAGTTGTAGGAGATATCGACATACATTTAAAAATAGTTCTTGTGTTTCCTCTTAATAATATTACCTATACAATTATATTCTTCATTCTTCATAAATGATTCATATAAAATATTTGTGGCTAAGGATGTTATCAGTGTATATATGATTTATTGTCAAAATTGTAACATTATATGATTAAGTATTATACAATCTATCACACTATGTCAATTTTTTTAATTTATAACCACCATTATGAGTGTGAGTTCTAAAATTAAAATTTATGAGCACCCTAAAAGAACAATCTCACTATTCTAGTGACAAAAGAATGTGATTTATTTAATATTTTTTGTCCTTCATGTTTAAGTAGTATGATGTGAAAAAAAATTCAGTATACGGTTCATGAAGAATAAACAAAAAAAATTTAAATATTAGATTAAATAATAATGAACTAGTAATCATATTGACAAGCACCAAAAATGTAGATATTATTACAAAACTGTGTACATATGATGTGATTGTGATGTTATTTTTAATGACAATATTTTCAATTGAATTATGATTTTCCATATGAAAATATTATTTGAAGGAGCAACATCCGCACTAATCACTTCTTCAAGTTACTATGGTTGAAAAAAAATCATAGTTATCTACGGATATGATTTCTTCTTCACATCTTTGAGATCCTTGTTTGTTATACATTATACAATAAAAAGCAAAAATATTTTTTCACAGCTTTCATATTTACACTTATAAAAAATCAATCACTTGGAAGTGAATGAAACTTTAGTTTCAAAAATTGAATCAGAGTTCCCAAAAAATGTGTGACACATAAATTATGACTTACCAAAAAGCATAAGTAGGAAAATTTAGTCATAAACAATTAGTAATGTGATGATGTCTTTTAAAAAAATATTGTCTAAATGTTGCAGCCATTGGAATTATAATGACCAATCATATATTAAAATAAATTGCAATATTCGAGAATCAAATTTGATTTGGTGTATGATAGAGACTTATGTACCTTGAAAGGTTACTATTCTAAAACTAGAGTACTAGTTATTCAATGAAGCAACTTCATATAGTGGTAACATTTGGCTAATGATTATGCTAAATGAAGGAGATTTTTTTTCTTTGTCTAGTCTTTAGATTTTAATCAATAAATTGAAATGAGTCAAACTTGAAATCTCTTTTTCTATTTTTATGTATCAGAAGGAAGATTTTTTTATAAAAGGATGGATATATTTATTATGATATATAACTTACTACTACTAAAAAGTAAAAAGAAACTTGCTTGAAGATGTTATATGTACTTATATATACATATATTTAGATATGCATATATATACATATACACATACATACATATTTATGTGTTTGCACGTGAGAGAGAGTGTGTTTGTAAATGTGTGTGTGTGCATGTTTCTCTAACTCAGTGTAATATTTTTATCTATTTATATAGATGTAATGCTTGGGAAAAGACCAATGTTGAAGGAGGGGATTTTTTCTCTCATTAGACTTTAGAGATCATACTGTAAATTCAATTAACATCAACCCTAGGATCTATTTTTCCCATTTTCATGTATCATAAAGTAGAATATTTATAGAAATATTGATATATTTATCGTGATAAATGACACACTACTGCTACTAGTAAGTAAAAGAAGCATTCACAATGTCCTGCATACACAAATACACACACACACAGAGAGAGACACATAAATTGCAACAATTGTACTAGTGTTTCGACTGTGCGAGAACGAATAACATTTAGATATATGTTTTCTTATCTTTATAAATGTGATGTTCCTCTTATATAATTCAAGATAAAAAAATTATAATAAATGCAAGAGGCATGTGCCATCCAGAAACTATGCAGGGTTTATATCATGACATGGTCTATTAAATCACCAAAATCTAGTTATTTGCCAATATTACAATGTTTTTCCATCTAAAATTAGTTTTACATTGAGGTACTTTTGCATTGATTGCAAATTTTTAATTTTGAATATCAAAAAAAAATTTCAACAACCAAGAGTTGAACCATGTTGCACAATAAATATTTTTTTATTAATTAAAGAACATTGAAGTCTACCACTAGATCACTAGAGAGAATCAATTAAATGGATTATGATTTTGTAAAAAATTGCAACAGCCATGAATCAAACCTAGGTTGTGTGCCTGAGAGACTCATTACAACCTCATAGGCTCACTGCCCTACCACTAGACTACTAGTCCTTTGTTGATTTTTATAGAAAACTAGTGTATTTATACTATGTAGCATGGAGTGGTTACCATTTCACATCTTTGCAAAAATATTGCAATAATTGTGATTTGAATACCGACCAGGAGAAGTTTATGAGTCTTAGTAGGTTACTATTATGAATTATGGTACCACTACTTTTGATGATGTGAGTAACAATAGTTACATTTTTCTATCTCAATTATAAATTAAATGTTCAATTCCTCATTATATTAATTATGATAATAGAAGTATCGACAAATATAAATAAATGGATCAATTTGAAACTGAACCAGGATTTAAACCATGACATGATACTATTTTACCACTCAAAAACTAGTAAGTTGCCTACTGTATTATGTTTTTATCTAAAATTATTTGTTCAATTTTTCAAATTTATGTTGGTCGCAGGTATAACAATATCTAGTAACAAAATAAATTTCACAAATTGAACCCAGATTAGTAAGAAGAAGGTATTGATAAATATAAAAAGAAAAAAATTACCTCTACACTACATGTTATTCGAGGATGCTTAAATTAAAATTAAACTTCAAATCTGGTTTGAGTGCAGCTAGAAGTGTTGCAATACATATAAAAAAACTTGCACCAGTCGAGCATAAATCTGAGTTATTTCTTGCATAGATTTTTTAACCTATACAGGTCACCATTCTAGCACTAGACTAGGTAGTGCTTTGATATGGGATAGAAAAATGTAACTATTGTTACCCACATCATCAAAAGTAGTGGTACTATAATTCATAATAGTAACCTACCAAGGTTAATAAACCCCTCCTGGTCTGGTATTCAATTCACAATTATTGCAATACTTTTTAGTAGATGTGAAATGGTAATTACTCCATTCTACATAGTATAACTATAATAGTTTTCTGTAAAAATAAACAAAGTACTAGTAGTCTAGTGGTAGGGTGACGAGCTTGGGAGGTTGTAACTAGTCTCTCAAGCACATGCCTCAGGTTTGATTCCTGGATGGTGCAATTTTTTTACAAATTTATTATCCATTTAATTGAATCTCTGGTGATCTAGTGGTTGGCTTCATTGTTCTTTAATTAATAAAAACTATTCATTTTGCATCATGGTTCAACACTCGAAGATTGCCAAACCCCTTTCAGATCTCTTGATTAAAGATGTTGAATTGAAATTCACTAGCGAATGTTTAGACGCCTTCCAGACCCTTAAAAGGGTGTTAACAACAACACCGATTCTACAAGTGCCAAATTGGGAGTTTCCTTTTGAAATGATGTGTAATGTCAGTTGTTTCACCATCAGTGTAGTCCTAGGATAGAAGAAAGATAAGACACACTGTGTGATTTGCTTCCACATTGTCTCTGACGCTTAACAGTATCACTACAACAAAAATCAGTGTTTTTCCAAGCTATAATATAGGGTTTATCCACGCTAAAAAGCGTGGAAATTTATAATATCCAAGCTCAATATAGCGTAGAGATAGCGTGGAAAAAAGAAGAGTAAACAATTACCCATGCTTTTTCGTGTGATATTTTTTTCACAAAATATTGTGTGGCATTCAATTATTCACACATTTTGGTGTGGATTTTTATCCATCTTTTTTGTGTGGAAACTAATTATCCACGTTTATTAGGGTGGAAAAATTGTTATCTTTTTTTCACATATTTTTTGGGTAAAATTCTTATCTACGTTAAAAAGCGTGGAAAACTTTACAAGAATGTCATAAAAAGAAAGCAATGTTCATTGTTCATACATAAAAACTATGAATATTAAAATTATTACATTTAGAAGTCTATATATGTGTGTATATGTGTATGTGTGTGTCTTATCCTAATTCGAATTCTACATTTCTGATTGTATGCAAATATAAATGTGAAGACATCAATATGTAGACAACAAAATAAATAAAAAAATCATTACTCGATTCTTGTTCTACATATGCAATATACATTTGAAGAGAAAACATAAGCAACTAATATGTAAGATACAACCTAGCTACAACGGTTCAACATTGCTACGAGCAACGAGTGGATCACTCCCACAAAATATTGATATACAATAAGGGGTTGATACTGCTCTGATAACTTCACACATATTCATGTGTGGTACCTCCATTATTGTATACAATGTAGAAGCCACCAACATAACGAAGAAGAGCACTCAACTTGTTTGTATTTTAGAGCTCAAAATTGTATTGTGCTTTAGAACTGTATTTGCGCAGCACGACACCACAATCCCTAAGTAATAGTATAATCATTTAAACACTTTCTCTTCTCTATGGGACTGAGCTTCATCAAGATATATAACATGTCAGTTCTATGTTTTGTCTTCCTCCTCTTGAGCATCAGAGACAGCTGGTCAATATGTCATGACAACAAAGCATACCGCCCAGACGTGAGCCATGCTAGGAATTCCCATCCTCCTTGGCGGCGGCCTTGTCTACAAACCTTCTTGTAGCTGCAGGGCTGCCCATTGAATTGCATACATTGAACTCTATTGTGTTTATCTTGACCTACTTCATGATAAAGGTTGGATTGTCATGGCCTGCTTGAACAAGAAAAGTCTGGAGCTGGCTCTTGGGGTTGTCACCTCCACTGCTTTATGCGACCAGGACATTAACTTTGAAAGGAATGAGAGGTTGGTAGCCATATAAGAACCGGCCAGTTCATGGATCCTCAGTGATGTGGAGCCATACTTCAAAGAGAAACTTTTCTTAGACCTTCAAATTCAATATTTGCACACAAGTTTGAATCCAGTTTCAAATTAAGAATGGAAATCGTAGTAGAAAAATCGAGATTAGTTACAATGTGTAGACATCTATCAACAAAATTAAGACATTAATATTCTCTGAGTGGTTTTCAGGTGTCACTCACCTTATAATGGACTAGCTCATCCAACTCTTTTTTTAGGCTTACACACATCTCTGCTAAGTCGAGCTTCATGAAAAACTGCAGATAAGCTTCCAACATTTTCAAGTGTCCATTCTGTCAAGAAAAACAAAACATCGACGTCATTTGCTGGGATCATATGTAGTACCATCCAAAGAGCATAGAGACATTAGATGTAGTATGATCCAATGAGCAATCATAACACTGTTAATGGTAGCACAAACTTACAAGGCCTTCCCTTGAGATATTCCCCACAAAATGAGATGGACGGTAGTGTATTGGAATATCAGATAGGGTACTTGAACTACACTAATCTACATCCACTCTATCGAGTTTATTTCACAAAAACTCCTGACAAATGATTTGTTGGGCCTTATCAATTGAATATTAAGTTTCATAGAGTTTTCCAGCAGGCTGGACAAATAGATAGAAAGTTGTTACGTTCAAGATAAATCCTACAGTTCTAAAATATTACTTAAAAGGAAAACTGAGATAGGAAAAATATTTTCCTAGTACAGACAAGGTAAAAGTATGACAGGTAACGAATTGAAAAAAACATGTATTTGAGGGTCACTGTAGCCAAAATTGTCATATCAAATGAAATATTCCTAGATGAGTCAGTCAACCAAAGCACCTTGATTCCTTAATACATGCACTTTCATGTGTGAACTACTAAATAAGAAGATCAACCTTATATAATTCTATATTATAGAAGAAATGTCAAAAAAATACAAGTAAAATTAATAATTCACACTAATAATAAAATATTATATGTGATGATGATTCACATGCAAGAAAGCAAGCATTTATTGAATAAAATTCATACCTTCAGGGTCTATGTAAAAGCTTTTTCCCATGCCACTGCCTTTGCATTATCATGTCTTGTTTTCTCCAGAAGTTTTGTAGGGTATGTTATGATAAATGCAGAGGCCTACATAAACGTAGTCAAGCTACTTAAACATGAAAATTCAGCAGGTAAAATAAGAGTGAAGTCAAAGGACTAGCAAGACTCCAGCAAAGAGAAGTGCTAGGGGTAAAAAAAATGTAAGAAGTGACAAGTAGGAGAGTGTCCCATGCACTAAATAAGATACATTAGAAGAGTTGCCAACATCCACTACATACTTGCACAATTCTTTAAGAAGCACATGCATCAGCAAGAGGCTTTAAGCAGACTCCATTAAGAGATATGGACGAACTAGAGTAGGTTGCACGAATACCATCAATTTGTGAATTTTACACCAATAACATGACTTGAACAAAAGAAAAGAATACATGCACTGTCATTGATGATAGTGTCGATGTCATTTCCATGATGAATCAGAAAATAAGAACACATCAATGAAATAATGTGTCACCTTCTTTTGTATCTAAAATAGAAGTTTGATGTTGTTGTCAGTCACAATTTGGGGTGGTTTATCATTCTTCAAAAACAGAATACAATACTCACAATGAACTTGGAAAACCTTCTAGTGATCTTCAAGTACGAATTTGCAATATTCCTACTGATTTTGATGACCTTGCAGCTTGTAGTATTGAAGCTATTGGGGAAACTGTGAACATGCCATGCCCTATGTGATCATGGGGAACTTCTGTTAATGCTCTCAAGATTTTGGTTTTAGAACAAAGCCTTTCCACTACATGAACTTAAGCCATGTTCAGTCAATCCATCGTCTCCAATAGAGAATATTTGTAATACCTTGATTACATTTTCTAGTATAGATAATTTTTGATCTTGTATCAGAGAAGATGACAGCAATACTAGCCTTTCTAGTGCCAGGAATGTTGAATCATCATCTCCTTCAGATTCAAAGGAAACTAGCCAACACTTAGTGTGTATCGATTTGTGGGGTGTGTAGGGGTGTGCCCCATCGGGTTGTGGGGTGTGTAGGGTTGTGGATGGGTTTGTGGGGTGTGTAAGATTGTGTATCTATTTTTGGGGCGTGTAGAGTTATGCCCTATCGGGTTATGGGTGTGTGGAGATATGGTATTGGGCATGACCTTAGTAGGAGACCAAGTGGGCAAGACCTAGCCTAGACATTATCACCATGTCTTGCATGATGTTGTGCATGTGGCTCCTTTTTTGTGGACAAGTGGCACCTAAGATCCTAAGGTGATGGGACCTCTTCCATGATTTCTCTCTCATCCCCCTTGTATACATTCTTCTTTTTCTCCATGCAAGAGGATCCTTTTGGCCATCCTTGCTTCCTCTCCTTCTTGGTGGACGACCTTGAGAAGCTTAAGGAGCTAGAGAGTCTCTCTTGAAGCTTGGTGAAGGAGTTCCAAGTTGTGGTGTTCTTTGATCAATCTTCATCTTCTACCTTATTAAGCTATGTTTCCTATCTCTCTTTTCTTCTTCCTCTTCTCAGCCATTGATCTTAGATACTTTGTTTCCATCTTGAACCATCTTAACCTTGGTATCATCTCCTTCCTTAGAGGTGTGGTGGCGATCAAGTTTGGTGGGTCATCTTCTACCTTGAGTTCGCAAGCCTGAAGCTTGACCTTGGAGCTTGGATCTTGGTGGTGATATTTTAGGCGGGTTATATAACTCTTAACCTCCTTTGTTATTTTCACTCTTCATATGTTTGTGTTGTTCTTCATCTCTAGATCGTTCATCTCTTATATGATAGTAGTTGTTAGTGGTTTTAGAACTATTTTGATGATGGAATCTCATTTGGTTTGTTGTTCTTGTCTTGTACCTTCTTTCTATGTTAGTAGATGAACTAGTGGCCGGCCTTCCTAAGGTTGAATACGACAAGTCCACACAGATACATGCACCATGTTGAGAGTAGGTCGTCACGACTTGTAGTGCAACAAACCGACACACCATGTGGTAGGTTGACATGACTTGGAGATGTTTAGGTCGACATGCCTTGTTGATGTTTAGGCCGACATGTGTTGGGAAGGTTAGCATGTCATGGAATGTGGTTGCTAACCGATATGGCTGATAGATCTTGATGAAGTTATCTATCATGCTCTTGAAGTATCTAAACTGATAGGTGTTTCTTATATTTATATGCCTTGAAGGTGTTAGCCCGTCATGGAAATGGGTGTACCTTATGGGAGTTGGTCTATTTTGAGGGACAAATTGTGACACCCTGGTTGAGTAGAGGACAACACACTTTAGTGAAGTGTTTCCCTATACACCTTTACCCATGATGCCTAGAAAAACCCTAACTCTAACAACTGATATACCTAGGGTTTCCTGACATGCTTTGGTTGCCTGACACCCTTAGGTGGTGTTGACCGTCACACTCTTAAGAAGTAGTAAACCAATACACCATTAGTAAGGATATCCCTTGTACCTTGCATAGTGGTAGTCCACATGTTGTGATGATGACAAGTCGACACCCTATGGCAAGTACCAATCGATACACTATATGATAGTCTCAACTGATACCTTGTGATTGTGGCAATGTTACATCATGTTGATGATAGGGTTACATGACATGATGTGTTACCCTATGGGGTGGTTTCTCGAATGATAAGGAGTGTTGTTTTCTATAATCTTTATCTCATGACATACCTTATAATGATGATGGAAGCAATGATCTAAGGGTGGTTGTTGATCCAACCTTATAAAACCTAATTGATTAGAGGAAACCTTAACCCCTAATGATGTAATGTGAATGGCATGAATCTTATGAGATGATAGTATTGATGATGTATTATTCTTGTTGTTACAAGTCTCTAACCGTGTAAGTAACACTATTTGATAAGCATAGACAAGTATGAGCTATGGTACTTATGATATGTTTGAATGGGCCTTGTGAGGCATCTGTGATGTTGGTATCATTGAAAGAGGAGGTAAATGGTCTTATGGCCTAATGATGGCTTATTGCCTTATATGAGATGATGATTTTCTTAGTGATAAGAGGAGGGGTTGTTACCCCAAGATATGTGGTCCTTGTGATGGAACATATGGTGAATGACAAGCAACAAGTGATAATGTGATGCGATCAAACCTTATATGCTCAAATATGTTCTGGTGATGTGTTATGCCATTATTTATGTAGAATTTGTTTAGAGGTTGCACGTTGTAACTTGATTGATGCTAAAAGATAATTAAATGACCTAACTAATCAAGTGAAACCTAATCATGTAGCTTGCCCTATGCCATAGATCCATTCAGTATTAGTACTTGTTAAATGTTGAAACAACTTTAACTGGGAGCACATATTTTCAAGTATGCGGGGGTAAGGATGAATATCACCTTACGTCCAAGAATACATGACATGGGATTAGCTACAGGCCATACATGAAAGAGTGTGTCTTTGGACCGTAGCTCAATGATATTTGACACATGATTGGTTACGGGCCATACACTGGAAGAGTGCGGCTATGAGCCATAGCTCAGTTTCACTAGCGTCATTACTTGTACCAAGGCGGGCTAGGTTTGCAAAACTATATTATATGTCACTGGAAGCAGTCTGACTGATGATGTCACTACATGATTCACTCGTGTACTGACCATGAGGTGGTGAGGTTGTGGATTCTGGCACTTCTACTAGACCTGGTATGGCACCTATTTTGACTTAGCAGTGGTCAGTTGGATTTGGGTGGTATGACTCAAATCCTTGGGGCATAATAAAATACATAAACACCCATGTAGTATACTTGTGTAGGATCAAATACAGAAACATTGGATGAGGCCTTGCTTGATCTTTATACAATATTTTTGATAGAAAATATACATGTTCTTCATATTCCTTTTATAATGTTAAGATGTTTCATAATCCAACAATAATTGCTCATCTCGTTAATAATGATACATGCCTCTTATAGTTTTAAACTTATTGAATCTTCATTTATCTTATCTATGATGATAATAGAGTGGGTGGAGAGTTATATCTCCTATTGAGATTTGGAATCGCACCTCGTGGATTTCCCACATCCTTTTTAGGTGGACGTGCATGAGGAGGTAGAGATCATGCAGTAGAGGTTGAGGAGCTCGAGGTAGTAGCTGACAAGGTTGAAAGTGCTACTGGATGTCATTTATTGATAGATTCCTAGAGTCATCCTTGTACACTTGGGTCCTTGGGGATGTTTTGTAGATATTTTCTAGACTTGCCTTGGATATGTGATTGGCTTGTGTGCCCTTTTGTATACAGACGTTGTGGATATATGTATATATGTTCTGGAGTAGGTTCTCTGGTAACAAGTTGATGGCACACACATTAAGTGCTTTGAGGCATGAAAGGACTCATAAGTAAAAGTTTTTGTTGTCTGACAGTTTTATGAAAACTATTTTAATTTTCAGTATTTTCCAATAATCTGCTTGTTAATCTTTCTTCTGCTGGTTTTGTTTTGACTAATCTCACTTTTGTGGCATGGGGTGTCACATATATAATGTTGTTTGAATGATTGTTTAATCAACCCTAATTGTGTTCCTTAACCCTAATATGTTCCAAGAAAGTGGGAGCCAGGGTACCTAGAGTTTAGTCATTGTAAGTAATTAACAATAAAACCCTAATTGGCCATGTATGGAACTGTAACCTTAATGTTGGGTCATGTGATGTGTTTTCTTTTCTCTCTTGGAGTGGTTACCTTATTATTCTATTTTCTCTCTCCTGTTTATAAACTCCTAACCTTGTAGGTGATGTGAAAATAAATGCCATGGCTTGAGTAAGATATGGTGATTATGATGTGATATAGGGTGATGTCTATAAGCCTTGACAAGAGATGGTGAAAGCATATTGATGAGATAGGTCCTATGACCTGGTGATGGCTTAATGCCTATTGTGAGGTGGTATCCTCTAGTGATGTGGTTGAGGGATTGATATCCCCTATGATGAAATGTTGGTAATGGCCTTGTGAACAATAGTGTTATAAGTATCATGTGTGATGATGTGACGAGTTCACACCTTAAATGTTTTATATCTCCTAGATTTGCACTACTTCCCTTTTTGTAAAGTGTGTTTTTGATTGGTACGTTGTAACTTGATTGATTCTAAAAGACACTCAATTGGTTTAATTAAGCAAGTGAAACTCTAATCATGTAGGTGCCATGTTCTATAGATCCTTTCCAGTGTCATCGTTAACTATTGGATTGGTGAAATGAGTATAACTTGAAGCATATATTTTTGAATATGCGGGGGGGGGGGGGGGTGCAAGCCGATTATCTCCTTGCATTCACAATTACAAGTTGTGTGAGACAACCATGCATGGAATGCTCTCCTTGTAATGTGGATGACCATGCGTGAGCAAATCCTTCTTTTTAGAATGGATATGTGTGAGCTTATTCTTCTAGTGTTGTACATGTACCAAGGTGGGATAGGTGTGATTATATATGTGTGGATGGCCATGCATGAGACAATCCCGGAGCTTGACTATATGTCATTGTTGCAGTTGACTGATATGTCTCTGTGGTGTTTTCTCTTGTGTTGACCAAGAGGGGATGGAGAGGTCATGGATTCTGGTTCTTCCACTGACCTTGTATGGTACTGATTTTGACTTAGCATTGGTCAATTTGATTTGGGTGGTATGACTCAAATCCTCAGGGCAATAATAAAAGATGTAATAAAGTCATGTAGTGTATCTTACTTAGGGTCAAATACAAATAACATTGGTTGAGTCCTTTGCCTTATCTTTTTACTGATTTCTTGAATTATAAGGTAGTAAGAGAAGTCAATTGTTATACATGTTTTTCATATTCCTTCTTAGAATATTAATTATTCTACTACTCAGTGGTATTTGCCTAGTTTTACTAAATCTACTTTATCTATTGGATACATATTGTTTAGTTGAGTCTGTTCAACCTGCTATGTACATTTATCTACTTGCTTAGTTATCTGTGCTTTAATAGATGTTGGCAGAGAGTTATATCTCTTGTTGGTACATTTGGTCTCACCCTGTGGGTTTACACATCTTTTAGGTGGTCGTGTACAAAGAGGCAGAGATCGTACAGTTGAGGAAGAGCAGTAGCAAGAGGAATAGCCAATAAGGTTGGATGTGCTGCTAGTCTTTTGGTGATACAGTCCTAGATGTCATCCTTGTACACTTAGGTCGTTGGGGGTTTTCCCGTTGTGCTTTGTGGATATGTTATTGACACGAGGTTTTGGTCTATGAGCCATGGTTGTATAGTTATGGCATGTGTATATGTATGTATGTGGAACATGTATCTCATGTTACAAGTTGATGACAAGAATGATGATGCACAGTGATGTAAGCACCATGATATATGTGTTATATGATACATGTGTCCCGTTGAGGACTTATATGTAATAAGTTTTTGGCTTATGGTTGTTCTACTAAATCAGTTTTAATTTCCTGTGCTTTTTAGTAATCTGCATGTTTAGTGTTGATTTCGTGTTTTGTTTCAAGTAATCTCATTTGTGGCACGTCGGAGCGTTACAAAAACATTCATATTTTCCTTCCTAATGCAAAATTTAAACATTCCATCAAAAAAAATTCCCAGAATTCTAACAAGAAAAGCAAGAAATATAATTTTGAAGGATTTAATTCAAGTACATATCCAACTCTTGTGTATTCCATTGGTATCTTTAGATAAAATAAATTTGACCATAAGTATTTATGTCGTAATTTAATCAACTTTCTCTGCTTACTCCATAGATGAGTGACAATGGTAAATAATTACACTATAAAAATGATATAAGGATGAAAAGGTAAAATGATAGTTTCTTTATGTTTCTATCCAACAAGAAACCATAGCAAGATGTGGATATAAAGAAGAAATGTAGAAGATAGAAATGACAATCACCCTAATTAAATTAAATCACATCTTCTTTTGAGGATCACAGTGGAGGGTGGACCTAGAGAACAAGCATGAATGAAATGAACACATTTTGGAGATATCTTTGTGTTAGAAAGAAAGAAATTTTCAAACGATAATAGCATGGGACCTGCACAAGAGGCCTCCATTGTCATGCCACTGATCCTCTAGGATTTCTCCTCTCCTTCTTCTTGTATTTCTAGTATTGGTGCGTAAACAACATGCATGAATGCAGAAGAGAGAAGGAGGGCATCGACAAGGGGAGGATGATAGTGGAACATGAAGATGGAGATATGAGAAGTGGTTATGCTTGATGGGAAATAATGGGAGGAAATTGGGATATGGATAGTCTAGTTCGAGAAGGAAAGAAAGATAGAGTGATAGGAGATAACGGTTGGGGACCGCATGTTGTAGGTAAATATTTTGCTAAATCATGGAGGGTAGATAGTTGGTTAAAAAAATAAAGATGAGATAGAGGAAGAAAAACATGGTGTGTTGATCATAAATAGGAAAATTAGAGAGGGAAAGAGGGAGGCACATTAATATGATGAGTGGAAGAGTTGATCATAAAAGACGGAGAGAAAATCAAGAAGGAAAAGAGGGATTTCAATAGTTTGAACTTATATCTCATAAACTTTAGTCTTTACCAAATTCAAGAATATGTGGATCACCTTGTATGAAAAGAAAAATACTCAAGGAGGATTTTGATAGTTTGAACTTGGTGTTATAAACTTCTTTACCAAATTTAGGAATGTTATAACTCCTTTAAGGAGCTTTATCTCCCCTTTTGTAAACAATACCTTGTTGCAAAGTGATTAATGTTTATTAGTCATTTATTAATTATCTTGATTCTATATGTATTATATAGTAATTTGTTCCTCTATAAGGTACCTTTAATGGGGATAACATGAGAAGAGGGTCATTACATTTCCCTTCCTATTCCAAATCTGTAAGGACCCTAACCTCCGTTTTGGGCTTACCATGTTTTCTTTTCCTAAACCTTGTGTTGAGATGCTTGCTAATCACTTGAGTTGTGATTAGGGTTTGTCTATGCTTTGTTGAGAGGTTGAGGTGAAACTTGCAAATTACCCAAGTTCTAGGGTTGGTGTGCAAGTTTGTCACCTTGAGAGATGTCTTTCTCTCTGCTTGCATCCTCAAGGGTTGAGAGGATGGGTTGGGTGCCTTGCTTGAGTTGTTTTGAGCCTCGTTTGAGCTTGTTTAAGCTTGGGCTTGTTGTTGGGCTTGAAGCCCTTCCTCCTTTCTTGAGTGTGTCAGTAAAGGGAGATCTTGGTGCCGCCTTCTTGCTTTGTGTATCGGCCAAGGTTGTATCGGCCACGGTGTGTCAGGTTGCCATGTTGGGCGACACACACCCTCTTGACCTAGCCTCATTTGTGTCACCATCTTTGGACAAGTGGTCATTTCTTTGCTAAGTGGGTGGCAAGTCGTGGACATGTAGCTTGGGATGCTAGCAAGGTGGCATAGTTTGGACAAGTGGTGGTTTGGGAGAGCACATGTGGAGCAATCCCCTAGTGGATGCCCACTTAACCCCCTTGCATATATACCCTCATATTTTCTAGCATGGGATCCCTTTAGCTCTTTAGTTGCTTCCCTTCTTTCTTGGTGGCCGATATATCCCATTGGTAGAGCTTGGTGGCTGATCTCCTTGGTGGAGTCTTCTTCTTCCTCTAGTGGTGACCAAAACCCTAGATGTTCCTTGCTCCTTCTCCTCTTGTGGTGAGTATCTCTCCCTATCCTTGGCACCTTCTTGTTCTTCTCTCTTTCTTTTGGGCCATGGTGGTTATGTAGTTCTCTTCTCTCCTAGTGTTGGCCGAAGGTGGTGCCTTGGAGTTTGAAGCTTGGTGCTTCAAGCTTTGGAGCTTGAGGAGTGTGCTTATGGGGGGTTACATAACTCCTAACCCTAGCTATACTACCTTCTTCATATACTTCTTGTTTACATGTTATATTGATCGGCCATGCTATCTTGCTAGATATGTTTCTTGCTTTAATGGTCATGTTGTTGCCCTGGATGTACCATGGATCTTGTTGGCCGAACCTTGGATGTGGGTTCCTTGGGCAAAACCCCTCTCTCTTAGTTGTTGAGAGGTGATCCTAGGGTCTCCTAATTCACTGGTGCGTGTAGTGTGTTCTTGGGGCAAAAATCCTTTCTCTCCCTTTGGTTTTGAGAGGTGAGATTGAGCTCTAGTGGTGTGGTCAAAACCCCTCTCTTCCTTAATCGTTGATAGGTGAGTCTATACTCTAGTTCCTTGAGCAACACCCCTCTCTTGTCATGGACTTGAGAGGTGAACCTTTGGTTGGTCTTGACCTAGATTAGGTTGCTGGGTTGGCCATTTTAGTGATGACCCACCATGTTGCCCGATATGTGATGGAAGTTGTGCAAAACCCCTCTCACTTGGTTGTTGAGAGGTGAGCCACTCTCTTGACTGTTAGGGTTTCTTGATGGTTGTAACACCCCTGGCCTGGGTTATGAGCTAACCCTAGGTGTTTTGCCTAATTATGAAATTGAATGGTTGTAATTATCCTTTAGTATATAATTAAAGCTTTTATGGAACACATGTTTCCATTTTTGTCCCTTGTAAACCAATGTTGAAGTATTATTTGCAATACAGGGACCTATGTGCAAATTGCCCAATCAGAGGGGTTAACTTGCAAAATTCACATGTTTATATGTTCCTTAAATGTTTAGACAACATAAGAATGATTATGGTAAAGTTTGAAGGATTTCCCAAGCTTGAGCACCAAGGTGCAGCTGTGGAAGCAATCCCTGTGCTTGAAACCCTAAATTGGAGTAAAGTGCAATTTACCCAATTTGAGGGGTGCAACTTGTAAAATACACCATCTAAAATATCTTGTAAGACTCTTGTCATCATTTAGATAAGAAATGATGAAGAAGTCACTTCAATTGAATAATCATATAATGAAAAAAAACACCTTTGTGATTGAATAATCAGGGTGTAAGTATTATAGCCCTTTTATGTGTGTGCTTTAGTAATAGGTTATCTTCTTTGCCTTCATTTCTTGACCTTAGAAGAAGGTTGTCCTTAGAAATAATAATAAGGGACGAGAAAAGAAGAAAAAGAGGGACTTAGTTGAAAACGAGGAAAACCTATGTGTCTATGTTGAAATTCCACCCAAGTATATAAGCCCTTTTCCTCACTTAGCAAAGGAATGTTTCTTTCGTTTCCCTCACTGTCCCCCCTTGCTCAACCGACTAAGGAGATCTCTGGAGCTCAGGAGGAAGACCAGGGGAGTGCAAGGTAGGTTTGGATCCTTCCTTTTGCTTAAACTCTTGGATGAAACTCGAATTCAAGGTCAAATTCATGGCTAGCTCACTTAGCTCTATCTTTCTAGCCATCACTTCTCAACTTTTCTTGGAGGATTCACCTTGGCCGACCTGTGGAGCTTCTAGGACGCCATTAAAGGCTTGGAGCTCAAGGAGCAAGCTTTAGGTGGGTTTTATAACTCTAAACCTATGCTTTGTTATATACATCTTTTCTATGCTTTTAGTTGCTAGTTCTTCTTCTTCCCTATCTTCCCTTGCTTCCTTGCAAGCAAATCCATGAGGAACTGTTGCTCTTCATGAGCTAGAAGATGCGGGCGTTATTTCCTATGCTTATCCACAGTTTTCCACTTTACCATACGACCTCAACCAATTGCCCATACGGTTTACAAAACCGTTTGGTGGGCAAACGGTTTCAAGGTCGTATGAAGGCATACGATCTCAAGACCATATGGATGCGTTGACCAAGCGTGTACCGTATGAGAATCCTGTTCATAAATATGTAGGTTAATCACCCACAAAATTTGAGAGGTTAACTCCAAAGGAATCGTGAGATATAGGCAAAACAATTAGAAAATTCAATTGCATTTAGTTCTGATTTTCAATCTGCTTAATTTGCACTTTTTGGGCAAACGGTCTCAAGACCATATAAGATGGTTGACTAAGCGTTGACCGTATGTGATTACTGTTTATAATGATGTTAATTAATGACTCACCAAATTTTGTGGACTAATTCCAAACGAGTTAAGAGTTGAAGGTTGATTACTAGGGCAAACACTAATTGAAATCAGTGCTGAAACCACAATGAGCTAATTTGAGATTTTGGGTTGATTAGCCCAAACGGTCTCAAGACCATTTGGGGATCATCCAAACGGTCTCAAGACCGTTTGGGGATCACCCAAAACCGTATGGAGGTCTGGGGTCAAGTATAGTTGACCAATTGAAGGTACAAAGATACCAAATTACATTGCAATTAAGTATTGATGTAATGATCAACTCAATAAATCAAAACTTGATGAATTTTCACTAGAGTCCAAAGGATGGATGGGCAAACGGTCTCAAGACCGTTTGGAACTCATCCAAACGGTCTCAAGATCGTTTGGTGACAATCCAAGACCGTTTGGAGGTCTAGAGTTAAGGTAATTTGATCAATTGAGGGCCCAATTACAATGGGTTATTTAAATAATCAAATTGGTGATTTGTGACTTAATTAAGGTTCAATCCCTATCAAATCAATCTAGATTTTGATGAATTCTTGGGCAAACGGTCTCAAGACCGTTTGGAGTATATCCAAATGACCCCAAGACCGTTTGGGCCAAGTTTTATCCCAATTGGAGGTCAATTGATGGGTTCAACTTCGATTTGATTCACATTGTTGAGTGTTGATGGTTGAACGTTTATAGACCTTAATTGAACCAACTCCAACCCTAACTGGATATCAATTGAGGGTCAATTGAGTGACCAATTGGTTAGATCTAACCCTAATTGTCTCAATTGATAAGTTGTTAGCAAGCTTGAGACCAATTGAAGGCTTCAACATAAGAAACCCTAATCGAGTTTACCCTTTGAACCACCTTGGAGGTCCATACGATCTTGAGCTTTTGAGGGCATTCGACCTCAAGACCGTATAAGGTCATTCGACCTCAAGACCATATAAGGTCATTCGACCTCAAGACCGTATAAGGTCATTCGACCTCAAGACCGAATGAGGGTAAACGGTCTTGAGTGTTATACGGTCTTGAAGTCAACCAAACCTTAAACGGTCTATAAAGCTTAAACGGTCTACAACCTTATACGATCTCAGGATCGTTTGAAGGTTGAAGGTGTGAAACCTATTGGAGACTTTTGAAGTTAAGTCTGCCTAATGCCTTGAAGGCTTAAATGGTTTAATAGTTGTTCAACCTAAACCCTAATGATACCAAAAGACATTAAGGGTCAAGTGGTTAGTAAATTAAACCATGATGGCGATCAATGTGTAATTTACCATAATACCATTGAAAGGTTCAATTGAGTGAAACCTTGTTCTAACCAAGCCCTAATCACTCAATAGTGGCGATTTGGTCTATGTTAATCAAAGAGGGCTTAACCTAACCTGATCTAGATTGGTGTTATCACCATCTACAAGTATGAGGAGAGAGAAAGTATCTTAAGAAAGAGAAAGTACCCTCTTATGATGGAAATTCAAGTAAAGTACCTTCAATACACATGAATGTGCATGATTAGGGTATGATCCACCTATGTGAGATCATGGAAACCCTAATTATGATAATTGATGAATCTTAATCTTATCTGAGGGCTTTAATGATGATGTTCCTCATACATGATGATGTTATAAGTTCAATTCACCATGAGGTGAATAGTAAACCCTAATTCTAGGGTGATAACATATAATGAGAATAGTAAACCCTAATTTATGGTGATCTAATAAATGTAGTAATTCAGGGTTATGCCTTTGAGTATGAAACCCTAAAATACAAGTTGTTATATGAGGAATCTTTATGCCATGTGAGATAAGAAGTTTAATAAATCTAATCCAGAGGAGATGTAATATGGATGAGAATCCCTAAATTAGAAATGAAAATATGGAAATCCTAGTGGGATGAATAGTGAGCCTAGTATATGACCTAGCAATTATGAATTCCTGGAGATGTTTATAAGGTAATGCCTTTAAATGAAGTATAGTCAAATCAATGAGTATGATGTTTTCACACCATGATAAGATTGAGAAGTGAATTCATACCTTGAATTGATAATCATTATGATGCTCAATAAATGTTGTATTTAAGGCAAATAATCACAATACCCTGGTATGCTTCTAAGGATGGCAGAGTTGCATACTAAATTGGACTAATAATCTAAAAAGGAAATATTAACAATGAAGGATGGGGTATGTTAACCTTAGTCCTGCGTCATGCCTTTAGGTATGAAACTTTGAGAACAAGTTACCAGATATGATGTCTTATAGGATAAAGAGATTTCAATAACCTTAATTTGTATAGGGTGAAACCCTATTTCCAGTTATTCTTTTAAGCATGAATCCTCATGATTGAAGTACGAGATGAGGAATCAATATTCCTAATCATAATTAAAGGAAATGAATAACCCTAATTGATGAATATTGGGGAACTTGACTCTTCTAAGAGTTTGAAAGTGTAACTTCTAGAATGAATGGTTTACTGTTATCAGTTGAATTAACCATGCAGGTTGTCATGAGATGATGATCATATCCAGGTATGGATTATGAAACTATATTCATTGAAAGCATGCTTTAGCTTTATGAGTAAGTGAAATATTCTGATGCCTTGTTGAGTGGCATCCTATGAGACTGATGGGCTGTGAAAGCTATAAATATCATCAAAGTCATGCTTAACAGATGACTTGTGATGAAATGATTGAGAAATGATAATTGATGTGAGTTAGACTTGTTACATTTAGTATTCTATCTTCATAGCTTCCATGCTAATGATTAATGTTTGAGAACATGTATGATGTCAAAAGAATACTGAAATGTACCTAACTAATCAAGTATAATCATTCCATGTAGTGCCCTGATCATAGATCCATCATTGTCAGAGACCAAATGATGGTGAAACAGGTTTTCCTAAGGGAACTCCTGGATCACATACTTTTGAGTATGTGGGGGAGATGGATGCGTAAATCCTTACATCCTAGTGTAGGAATTGATATCGTCAATCCTTCACTACAAAACCAAATGGTGAGATATACCACAAATCTCCCAAAGAAGACACAAACACCGCATCGGTGAGAGATAAACAAGAAATCTTCCGGTGACGAAGAGAGTACAGAATGCCACTGTAACTCTAAAATAGCGAAGGACCAGATTACCCTGGTAAGCTATAACAGCAGAGACACAAGATGTCCTGCAAACAATTCTCTAACTGACTGGGGAAGATGAGGTCATAAGAATCTGTCTCTTTAGATGACCTATGTATGATACCGATGCAACTTACTAGTGATCGGTTGGAGTATGAGCGGTATACCTCATCTCCACTGGGCATAATAATGTTTGTAAAACATAATCAACCGCGTAGTATATCTGCTTAGGTTACTACGAGGAACAATGTTTGGTGTTACATTGTTTACATTAATGATCTGTTCAGATATTTTGTATACATGTCCTTTATATGATTTAAAGACATGACTGCTCAGATAGAAGTTGCTTCTCTTGTTATTAAACCTGTTGTTGTACGATTTATGTTATCTTGTCTATGATATTCCTTAATGTTATAATAAAGCTTCTAGTTGAGAGTTATAACTCTCGCTGGGACAATTTGTACATTGTCTCACTCTGTAGATTTCAACTCTTTTTAGGTGGTCGTCGAAGACGAAGGAGACCGTTTAAGGATGAGCAACAACGACAACAACAGTACCAAGGGCAGCAGTGAATCTTAGGTGGAGATACCGGCTGCTAAGTTATGTAGTTAGATGGTCCTATGTCGTCTCTATACTCTCAGGTCCTAGGAATCAGTGTTTTGGGTTTTGGTGTTGGCTCCTGAGATTTTGAATCACGTTGTATATAAATACTCAAGAAGTGGTTTAACAGAGATGTAAACTGATTACTTGGTTTCTTATAAAAGGAATTTTATAATTTCCAGGTTTTGTCTCAAAAATTTTAATTTCCAGTAATTTTTCATATTCCGCAACTAATCGAATGCTTCCGCTAAGTTTAAATCGTGTTTATATCGTGGTTTTGGAGATCGGAGCCCACAATTAAGTGGTATCAGAGCTCTAGGTTCGCCGAGTCTACAGAGACATAGGACTTAGGATGTAGAGTCTGTCTTTAGTGTTTCTTCCTCATCTAATAGAATCTTCTGCTCCTCAGGAGAAGAAGACATATAAGGACAATGAGTTTGTTGTAGGAAGCAACAATGCTACACCCAGATGAAGTGCACAGGAGCAAGCAGTAGGGGAACACTTACCTAAGGTTCCCCTAGTTAATCCAACCATGATAAGGAATCCTTCCTTAGGAATCACTGTTAGAGAATTTAGGGCAACCATGATGTACCTAGTGGATCAAACACTAGCAGTACAACCCAGATTACCAGCTCCTAATGATGATGTTTTGGATATCCATAGGATATGTAACCCTCAGAAGTAGGTTGAAGAAGAAGTAAATGATAAAGCTTTGAACTCAGAGCAAGCCTATGCTCAGCCTCAGCCTGATGAATCAGTCCACAGTAATGTAGGGATTAGAATATAGCCAGAGACCAGGACCTATTATAATTGTAGGAAGCCTGGACATATCAGATCTAATTGTCTAGAAAGGATATATAGAGGAAGAATTGGGAAAAGGCCTATCCAAACCCAGAAGCAAAGGCCTAGAATTCCCAAAAGGAAGAAGTTTCTGATGTCCCCAACACAACTAGGACCTAGTACATCAAGGGAACGGTTATCCAGAAAGGATAAGGAACCCTTTAGACCACAACAATTGGAAAAAAGCTGCTACAACTGTGGTAAGGTGGGACATTTTAAGAGGGAATGTCAGTCTAGGCCTGTCAGTGTGACACAGCCTCCAAGACAAGGGCAACAAGGATCACAGAGAAGGAAATTTCAAGGAGCAGCTCAAGGACGTGTACAAGCGTCCCAAGCTGGATCATCTGCACCAAATCAACCACAGACAATAGTGAGGTTCTTTGCTATGAACCCACCTGATGCAGTGGTCGATCCACGGGTTGTGACAGGTCAGATGAACTTTTATATTCTGATATGTCTAATTCCTGTGTAGTATCTGTTCTGATTCACCCGGGTGCTACGTACTCTTTTATCACTCGAAGAGTGATCCGTAACTGCAATATGACATTCAGTCATAGGGCAGGAAGTTGTTGTTGGAGACTCCGTTGAGTGAGTCTGTTGTTATGCATGAGGTATGACCTCCCTGTATCCTCTTCTTTTCTAATCATTGCATTCGAGTAGATCTTATACCTTGACATGCAAGGATTTGATAGAATCCTCGAGCCATGATTGATTAGACAAGATAAATGGTATTTCTTATAAATCTCTTTATGACCTTTTGGATAAGTTGAAATAGTAGTTGATTGAACTATTCTTTGATTGGTCTCATAAAAGTTTTCAATGATGCATCAGATATAATTGTTTTATATTACATGTTACTTCTATAAGAAGAAAAGGTATTAAAGAATTGATCTGGATGTAGGATTCAGTAAAGTTAATAATTATGTTTGTAAGGATGGAAAAAGAGAAGGAACATAGTAATATATAAGTACATATTTTCTTACCTCAGTAATCATATACCCTGGCCAGGTATACAATTACTGATGATGAAGTAAATATGGAAACTTTGAAGTTGTTATCTTTTGATTACTCTGATCAAGTAGTCAATTTGAAACAACTTAAAGAGCATCATAAGATAAGAAAAATAAGAATGAAGAAGGTCAACCATGATTAGTAATGATTTAAAGAATATATGTAATGAGCAATGTCCCATGATAAAAGGAAGAAAGAGATATAAAGGTTTGATAACACAAGTAATTAATACCAAAGTAAGAATGTTAAAAACATCCCTTGTTAGGGGTTTATGCTCTTAAAATAAACATATCCTTCTCCATAATGTCTATTAAGTAAATCCTTGTGTGACAAGAAAACTTTTTCTCTATGATAAGAATGTGTAACTGATGAGATAGTTGATGCATATAATAAAGGGAGTTAGTATGCTGATTATCAGATGTGATGATACACTCAGGGTGAAAAGGCCCTTATATGGTCTTGAATAAGTATCAGGGCTTGAATCTGATCCTAAAGAATGTTGATCAAAATTCTATAACATCTCCCTGAAAATGGTATGTTACCTAAGGATGTAACAATGTGTATGCTGAAACAATATCTGCTTTCCCCTTTTTCTTCCTGAGATTTCGGGGACGAAATCCTTGTTAGGGGTTTATGATTTGTAACACCCCTGACCTGGGTTATGAGCTAACCCTAGGTGTTTTGCCTAATTATGAAATTGAATGGTTGTAATTATCCTTTAGTATATAATTAAAGCTTTTATGGAACACATGTTTCCATTTTTGTCCGTTGTAAACCAATGTTGAAGTATTGTTTGCAATACAGGGACCTATGTGCAAATTGCCCAATCAGAGGGGTTAACTTGCAAAATTCACATGTTTATATGTTCCTTCAATGTTGAGACAACATAAGAATGATTATGGTAACGTTTGAGGGATTTCCCAAGCTTGAGCACCAAGGTGCAGCTGTGGAAGCAATCCTTGTGCTTGAAACCCTAAATTGGAGTAAAGTGCAATTTACCCAATTTGAGGGGTGCAACTTGTAAAATACACCATCTAAAATATCTTGTAAGACTCTTGTCATCATTTAGAGAAGAAATGATGAAGAAGTCACTTCAATTGAATAATCATATAATGAAAACAAAACACCTTTGTGATTGAATAATCAAGGTGTAAGTACTATAGCCCTTTTATGTGTGTTCTTTAGTAATAGGTTATCTTCTTTGCCTTCATTTCTTGACCTTAGAAGAAGGTTGTCCTTAGAAATAAGAAGAAGGGACGAGCAAAGAAGAAAAAGAGGGACTTAGTTGAAAACGAGGAAAACCTATGTGTCTATGTTGAAATTCCACCCAAGTATATAAGCCCTTTTCCTCACTTAGCAAAGGAATGTTTCTTTCATTTCCCTCACTGTCCCCCCTTGCTCAACCGACTAAGGAGAGCTCTGGAGCTCAGGAGGACGACCAGGGGAGTGCAAGGTAGGTTTGGATCCTTCCTTTTGCTTAAACTCTTGGATGAAACTCGAATTCAAGGTCAAATTCATGGCTAGCTCACTTAGCTCTATCTTTCTAGTCATCTCTTCTCAACTTTTCTTGGAGGATTCACCTTGGCCGACCTGTGGAGCTTCTAGGACGCCATTAAAGGCTTGGAGCTCGAAATCTTGGAGCTCAAGGAGCAAGCTTTAGGCGGGTTTTATAACTCTAAACCTATGCTTTGTTATATACATCTTTTCTATGCTTTTAGTTGCTAGTTCTTCTTCTTCCCTATCTTCCCTTGCTTCCTTGCAAGAAAATCCGTGAGGAACTGTTGCTCTTCATGATCTAGAAGATGAGGGCGTTATTTCCTATGCTTATCCACAGTTTTCCGCTTTACCATACGACCTCAACCAATTGGCCATACAGTTTACAAAACCGTTTGGTGGGCAAACGGTTTCAAGATCGTATGAAGGCATACGATCTCAAGACCGTATGTCTGCGTTGACCAAGTGTGGACCGTATGATAATCCTGTTCATAATTATGTAGGTTAATCACCCACAACATTTGAGAGGTTAACTCCAAAGGAATCGTGAGATATAGGCAAAACAATTAGCAAATTCAATTGAATTTAGTTCTGATTTTCAATCTGCTTAATTTGCACTTTTTGGGCAAACGGTCTCAAGACCGTATAAGATGGTTGACTAAGCGTTGACCGTATGATATTACTGTTCATAATGATGTTAATTAATGACTCACCAAATTTGGTGGACTAATTCCAAACGAGTTAAGAGTTGAAGGTTGATTACTAGGGCAAACACTAATTGAAATCAGTGTTGAAACCACAATGAGCTAATTTGAGATTTTGGGTTGATTAGCCCAAACGGTCTCAAGACCGTTTGGGGATCATCCAAACGGTCTCAAGACCGTTTGGGGATCACCCAAGACTGTATGGAGGTCTTGGGTCAAGTATAGTTGACCAATTGAAGGTACAAAGATACCAAATTACATTGCAATTAAGTATTGATGTAATGATCAACTCAATAAATCAAAACTTGATGAATTTTCACTAGAGTCCAAAGGATGGATGGGAAAACGGTCTCAAGACCGTTTGGAACTCATCCAAACGGTCTCAAGACCGTTTGGTGACAACCCAAGACCATTTGGAGGTCTCGGGTTAAGGTAATTGGATCAATTGAGGGCCCAATTACAATGGGTTATTGAAATAATCAAATTGCTGATTTGTGACTTAATTAAGGTTCAACCCCTATCAAATCAATCTAGATTTTGATGAATTCTTGGGCAAAAGGTCTCAAGACCGTTTGGAGTATATCCAAACGATCCCAAGACCGTTTGGGCCAAGTTTGAGCCCAATTGGAGGTCAATTGATGGGTTCAACTTCGATTTGATTCACATTGTTGAGTGTTGATGGTTGAACGTTTATAGACCTTAATTGAACCAACTCCAACCCTAATTGGATATCAATTGAGGGTCAATTGAGTGACCAATTGGTTAAATCTAACCCTAATTGTCTCAATTGATAAGTGGTTAGCAAGCTTGAAACCAATTGAAGGCTTCAACATAGGAAACCCTAATCGAGTTTACCCTTTGAACCACCTTGGAGGTCCATACGATCTTGAGCTTTTGAGGGCATTCGACCTCAATACCGTATAAGGTCATTCGACCTCAAGACCGTATAAGGTCATTCGACCTCAAGACCGTATAAGGTCATTCGACCTCAAGACCGTATAAGGTCAATCGACCTCAAGACCGAATGAGGGTAAACGGTCTTGAGTGTTATACGGTCTTGAAGTCAACCAAACCTTAAACGGTCTACAAATCTTAAACGGTCTACAACCTTATACGATCTCAGGATCGTTTGAAGGTTGAAGGTGTGAAACCTATTGGAGACTTTTGAAGTTAAGTCTGCCTAATGCCTTGAAGGCTTAAATGGTTTAATAGTTGTTCAACCTAAACCCTAATGATACCAAAAGACATTAAGGGTCAAGTGGTTAGTAAATTAAACCATGATGATGATCAATGTGTAATTTACCATAATACCCTTGAAAGGTTCAATTGAGTGAAACCTTGTTCTAACCAAACCCTAATCACTC
This sequence comes from Alisma plantago-aquatica, assembly GCA_963693085.1. Taxonomy (NCBI): domain Eukaryota; kingdom Viridiplantae; phylum Streptophyta; class Magnoliopsida; order Alismatales; family Alismataceae; genus Alisma; species Alisma plantago-aquatica. Next base: position 1,819,174,172 of record OY856409.1, on the reverse strand, counting down.
AATAGTGGTGATCTGGTCTATGTTAATCAAAGAGGACTTAACCTAACCTGATCTAGATTGGTGTTATCACCATCTACAAGTATGAGGAGAGAGAAAGTATCTTAAGAAAGAGAAAGTACCCTCTTATGATGGAAATTCAAGTAAAGTACCTTCAATACACATGAATGTGCATGATTAGGGTATGATCCACCTATGTGAGATCATGGAAACCCTAATTATGATAATTGATGAATCTTAATCTTATTTGAGGGCTTTAATGATGATGTTCCTCATACATGATGATGTTATAAGTTCAATTCACCATGAGGTGAATAGTAAACCCTAATTCTACGGTGATAACATATAATGAAAATAGTAAACCCTAATTTATGGTGATCTAATAAATGTAGTAATTCAGGGTTATGCCTTTGAGTATGAAACCCTAAAATACAAGTTGTTATATGAGGAATCTTTATGCCATGTGAGATAAGAAGTTTAATAAATCTAATCCAGAGGAGATGTAATATGGATGAGAATCCCTAAATTAGAAATGAAAATATGGAAATCCTAGTGGGATGAATAGTGAGCCTAGTATATGACCTAGCAATTATGAATTCCTGGAGATGTTTATAAGGTAATGCCTTTAAATGAAGTATAGTCAAATCAATGAGTATGATGTGTTCACACCATGATAAGATTGAGAAGTGAATTCATACCTTGAATTGATAATCATTATGATGCTCAATAAATGTTGTATTTAAGGCAAATACTCACCATACCCTGGTATGCTTCTAAGGATGGTAGAGTTGCATACTAGAATTGGACTAATAATCTAAAAAGGAAATATTAACAATGAAGGATGGGGTATGTTAACCTTAGTCCTGCGTCATTCCTTTAGGTATGAAACTTTGAGAACAAGTTACCAGATATGATGTCTTATAGGATAAAGAGATTTCAATAACCTTAATTTTTATAGGGTGAAACCCTATTTCCAGTTATTCTTTTAAGCATGAATCCTCATGATTGAAGTACGAGATGAGGAATCAATATTCCTAATCATAAGTAAAGGAAATGAATAACCCTAATTGATGAATATTGGGGAACTTGACTCTCCTAAGAGTTTGAAAGTGTAACTTCTAGAATGAATGGTTTACTGTTATCAGTTGAATTAACCATGCAGGTTGTCATGAGATGATGATCATATCCAGGTATGGATTATGAAACTATATTCATTGAAAGCATGCTTTAGCTTTATGAGTAAGTGAAATATTTTTGATGCCTTGTTGAGTGGCATCCTATGAGACTGATGGGCTGTGAAAGCTATAAATATCATCAAAGTCATGCTTAACAGATGACTTGTGATGAAATGATTGAGAAATGATAATTGATGTGAGTTAGACTTGTTACATTTAGTATTCTATCTTCATAGCTGCCATGCTAATGATTAATGTTTGATAACATGTATGATGTCAAAAGAATACTGAAATGTACCTAACTAATCAAGTATAATCATTCCATGTAGAGCGCTGATCATAGATCCATCATTGTCAGAGACCAAATGATGGTGAAATAGGTTTTCCTAAGGGAACTCCTGGATCATATACTTTTGAGTATGTGGGGGAGATGGATGCGTAAATCCTTACATCCTAGTGTAGGAATTGATATCGTCAATCCTTCACTACAAAACCAAATGGTGAGATATACCACAAATCTCCCAAAGAAGACACAAACACCGCATCGGTGAGAGATAAACAAGAAATCTTCCGGTGACGAAGAGAGTACAGAACGCCACTGTAACTCTAAAGTAGCGAAGGACCAGATTACCCTGGTAAGCTATAATAGCAGAGACACAAGATGTCCTGCAAACAATCCTCTAACTGACTGGGGAAGATGAGGTCATAAGAATCCGGCTCTTTTGATGACCTATGTATGATACCGATGCAACTTACTAGTGATCGGTTGGAGTATGAGCGGTATACCTCATCTCCACAGGGCATAATAATGTTTGTAAAACATAATCAACCGCGTAGTATATCTGCTTAGGTTACTACGAGGAACAATGTTTGGTGTTACATTGTTTACATTAATGATCTGTTCAGATATTTTGTATACATGTCCTTTATATGCTTTAAAGACATGACTGCTCAGATAGAAGTTGCTTCTCTTGTTATTAAACCTGTTGTTGTACGATTTATGTTATCTTGTCTATGATATTCCTTAATGTTATAATAAAGCTTCTAGTTGAGAGTTATAACTCTCGCTGGGACAATTTGTACATTGTCTCACTCCGTAGATTTCAACTCTTTTTAGGTGGTCGTCGAAGATGAAGCAGACCGTTTAAGGATGATCAACAACGAAAACAACAGTACAAAGGGCAGCAGTGAATCTCAGGTGGAGATATCGGCTGCAAAGTTATGTAGTTAGATGGTCCTATGCCGTCTCTGTACTCTCAGGTCCTAGGAATCAGTGTTTTGGGTTTTGGTGTTGGCTCCTGAGATTTTGAATCATGTTGTATATAACTACTCAAGAAGTGGTTTAACAGAGATGTAAACTGTTTACTTGGTTTCTTATAAAAGGAATTTTATAATTTCCAGGTCTTGTCTCAAAAATTCTAATTTCCAGTAATTTTTCATATTCCGCAACTAATTGAATGCTTCCGCTAAGTTTAAATCGTGTTTATATCGTGGTTTTGGAGATCAGAGCCCAAAATGGTAGTCTTGAGGTTGAAGATGACCAATCTGATATGGTACCTTACCCGATAGGATATGTGGTTCTTGGCTGTCACAGTTACAAGATTACCTAACCTGATATGGAGTGAAGTGTGTTGGATGCTTGGGTTGCCTGATATCCCATATCTAGGGTTGAGCTTGGTCGATATGCTTGATGGATGTCTTATTGACCTTCTGACCGATATGGACCCTTACCCTAGATGGTGTTGTTGGGCGATATGTCCTTTGGCCGATATGATGTTGCCCAATATGGGGTATTAGTCGATGTAACCCTAGTTGGGCAATACAGCTTGTTGACCGATAGGGAGCGCTAACCCTAGCTTGGACAGTAAGGATGTGCCTTGGGCGATAGGGTAGCTTGCTGCCTCTTCGTTTTCTTTGGTTGATATGTCTGATAGACGTTATCAGGATAGTAAGGTGATGTAGTGTTTGCTTTGTCCTTTGAGAGATATCTCCCTTTTGTGCTGACCTCTTGGGAATTATGTGTCTGGGTTGGGCGACAGGCGTTGCTGCTGCCTTGAACATTACCCCATGAAGGTGCGTTTTCGTCTCGACGTTGCTTGTCTCGGGGCATTGCTCGATACAGATAGCATGACACAACGTTGCACGATAGGATGCCTGCTGACCCTTTGGCTAGACAATATGGCATGTGTGTTGACCGTTATGATGTGCTGATTTGGATGGGCGATAGAGGTGTGTTGTTTAGGCGTTGCACGTTATGGTTCTTCCCGGTATGATGTTGTGTTTCTTGGGCATCACAGGTTGAGTTCTACCATTGTTGGGAGTTTCTCGACATGGTGGATGCTCGACATGGGGCTTGGCGCCCTAGGGTTTGGTAGTGGTCGATACCTTTGTGTAAAGGATAGTGCCCTACCTGATATCCTTTTAGTGAGGATTGTGCTCTACCCGATATACCTATGATGTATCTAGTGAGGGTTGTGATGCTTTTGGTGAGGGTTATCCCTTACCTGATATACCTAAGATAAGGGTTGCATCCCATGTTCTTTTGGTAACCCTAATGCTTGATTGAAAAGTTATATATAATAATGGCATGCATAGATATGCTCATCCAATAACATAATTATATCTCTCTTGATATATGCAATAAGTTTAAGATGTTCCTTGTATAAGTACAGTTGTACCTCTATGCTTATGCTAACCATGCAAGTACCATTTGTATGATGAGGCCGTGGTGATGGCATGACAATGATATGATGTGGAACATAAAGGGTTATGATGAACCCATTGATATATGATGGGTGTTACCCATGGAATGGCAATGTGTGCCTTGATGATGCGATTGAGTCCCAATGATCCTTGTGATGGATCTAGATGTTTGGCAAGAGGCCAAGTGGTAACATGTGATGTTGGATCCTTGTAATGGATCAAGATGATGTTTATGGCATTGAAGGTCTTAGTGACAATGTAAAATAATATAATGAGTTCTATGTTTTAATTGCAAGTTACATAACCTAGTTGAATATTACAATCCACTTAAAATACACTAATTAATTATAGAGGAACCTTTCATGTAGTTTTCCCTTGCCATAGATCCATCATCGTCAGTAGTTGGTGATGGTGAAATAGGTTTATCCTGCAGGATTACCTGGAGCACATATTGTTGAATATGTGGGGTTTCACCTAGCCAAAAATAGGAGGATTTGAGAGCAACTGCGGATGTGTATAGAGCATGGTGAACAAGCCCATGGCTCAATATTGTAGAGTATGGTGAATAGGCCTGTGGCTCAAGGTATGCTAGCACCGAGACCTGTACCATGGCGGGCTAGAAAAAGGGTAGCCTGCGGAGCTGACCCTATGGTTGAGGCCACTTCAGCAAGAGACTGCGGTCCTGCTTTAATTTGGATATCATACACTGACCACAAGGAGGTGAGGTCATGGAGTCTGGCTCTTCCATTGACCTTGTATGGCACCAGTTTTGGGCTTCACTGTCAAAGGTTGGATTTCAGTGGGACGGCTCACTTCCTCATGGCATAATAAAATTGTAATCTAGCCGTATAGTATGTATTGCTTAAGGCAAAATACAGAACATTGGTTGAGGCCTTGCTTGTATAGTTGCTCTAGTTATATCTTGCAATTATTTACACGTTCCTCATACCTTATGATAAGTCCTTATATAGCTTATCTTGTCAATCATGCTCCTAAAGAATATATGGTTATATGCTTCCCAGATATCTTGGTAAGTTTGTTAATAAAGTTAGTTCTATTCAGTATGTCGTATATATGAACTGCTTATATCAATTATCTACTTTATCTATTATAAGCTATCCTTTGAGGTTTTATAGTTTTGGCGGGGGTTATGTTTCTCACTGGGACTGTGTGTCTCACCCCGCTAGTTTTAAACCTTTTTAGGTGATCGTGCTAGATGTGGTGGTGGTCGTGAGGTTGCGGCTGAGCAACAAGAAGAATAGTAGGAGGAAAGAGATGGATATGCTGCTATTTTGGTTGTTTTGTAGTAGAGTCCTAGAGTCATCCATGTACTCTCAGGTCCTTGGAGGTGTTTTGACAACGTTTCATGATGTATAGCTGATGTAGCTTGTTTATCCTGCTGTTGGCCTGGTATGGCCTGATCTGTATATAAATAGGTGGTGAACTCTTTGTGCCTATGTGACAGCTGAATCCTATGAACTATTGACACATATCAAGGCTTATGCATGTTTATATAACATGTTTCCTTGTAGGATAAGGTTCTGGATGTAATAGTTTCTTTATTTATCCATTTTCCGCAATCAGTTTTAATTAACCCGTGTTTCTGGTAACTTGTGGTTTATGGATGTTCCTCACATTTTCACATGGCATTTCATTGTCTGTGTGATAGTGGGATGTCACAAAAACCTCCTTTGGACCCCAAAACCAAATTTCAGAGTAAATATACCCCATATACACCATCCACTATACACCATCCACTGAAAAACTTTTGATTCTTTTGAATGCATAGACCAAACTATCTACTTTTAGTTAACTAACTAACTAGAGGATTTTTCCCATAGAACAAGTGCTTTTCAAATGCCAAATGGATGCAAAAACAAAATATGACATTCTTAGATTAAACACTCTATTTCCAAACTTCTCCACAACTACTTAATTGCTCCACGATTACTTAACTATTTAAAAAAAGTATACTAAATTGGTTTATTCAAAAGCAACTCATTGATAAATTAGGCTAAAGGTTGCTCATTTATCTAAATGTATTCATCATAATTGTAATAACTTAATCTACTTACATGTAATGTGTTTTATCTGATGTTGTTTGATTTAATTGAAATAAGAGGTTAGATCTTGCTCAAATTGAATTTCTTATTGTCCCTCTTAATCATGTCTCAGGTTTTCATTCCAATTGTATGGAGTGGATCTAAATCCATGGGAGATCCTGAGGCGGTTGAAATCATGACTAAAAAATTAGGGTTTGGCCACAAATTCTAACCCTTCAAGACTTTGATTTCATAGTCAGGACTGGGTTAGTCGGGGCTATTCATAATATCTAGATTAGTTTGGTCTAGCTCTAGTTTGATTATAGATGGAAATCTAGTCTGGTTTTGTTCGTTTGGTTAGGATTTAGTCTCGTTTTGTTTTGCAAACCTAGTTAGGATCGATCTCTAGTCTGATTCTATTTGGAAACCTAGTCAAGATTTGATCTAGTTTTGGTCTTCTTGTAATGTTGAATTGTTTGATTGATATAATAAATAATTTTGATTTTGCTCAATATTATATATCAACATAGTAGAAATGTTGCATTTATAAAAATAAAAACATATAACTAATATTATTTAAATCCTAAGTACAACTTGAATACCACTATTTTTGTTGAGTGTACATTTTAAAATCAATGTTAGTGTACCCACATATAACATATGAACTATGTGTTAATTAATGAAAAGGTATATAAAACCAAACTATGCAAGATAAACACGCAAAAAATCATAAGTGATACTAAACATGTGATATGAAATTATTCTTTGAAAATATTAATACTAGTACGTGACGTTACATAGAGAATATCATAAGACATTTTCCAAACAAGGAATTCATTTGCATAAGGTTCATTAAATCATTTTAGGTAGTTAATTAATCAAACATTACATAAAGAAAATCACAAGACATTTTCCAACTACAAAATTAAGTTGCATAAGGTTCATTTCACCATTTTAGGTAGTCATTAATCTAACATTCAATCATTCTCTTCACCAATGCCTTCAACAATAATATATGGTGCAATAACTCCATTCTTAGCAACCCCATTCGATGTATTACTTCAACAACAATTATTGCATGCAGTTGAGAGCTTTCCTCTTGGTTAGGTTATTCTTGTAGTCCTGATGGATAATATAAGGAATGGCCTAAAAGGTGCACGAAACTACATCTATAATTTTCCATAGTTTCCACCTCACCTTAAACATGTTCATGTTGATGTCATTCCTCTCCATTATTGTATAGAATTCACAAGGGACATGATGCCAAACTTGACATAAAGAAGGGTCACACATTTAATCTAAATAGTACTAATGTCCTAACATTGTGTCGAATGTTGCAATATCTAACTCATCATCTCATTGAAAGTTATTCAATTTGTTGGGAAACAAATGTAACATCAATGTATATGTATTTGTTAATAAACTTTATGATTGAACTACACATTAAGAAAAGATTTTAATTTAATATCGAGAAAACAAGAAATACAAACAATAAATTACTAGATGTACAACAAACATTTCTAACAACTTATAATTTAGTATATGTACAACAAACAACGAAACAACTTGTAGATTATTAGATTGATAAAGCCTTAATATTTACAACTTGTAATTGTCATTCACATTGACAAAGATGACTTTTTCCATATAAATGGTGGGAACATTGGTGAGTTTTGAAACTAAAACTTGTAAAAAAAAATTTATCATAGGTCAATTAGATAATGGCCAAATGTGGAAGGATTGTAGGGACATCATCTTATAATCTGTTGTGGAAAACTCGGTAATCTCCATGAGCTAGTGTATCACCCAAAAGTTGTGAAAGGATCCATCTAGTAGAGAAAATCTTGTCTTTTCCTCCCTACTAATCCTATCAAAGGATTCAAGGGATGGGAGTCGCATGATTCACCACGACTTAAAAATGAAGAACATATAATGGCTATTGAATCTAATGAAGATAGTAAAGAGATACAATTTGATCTTGTTTGGAAAATCAGACTAAATCTAGTTTGCTAAATAGAAGTAGACTGCATCTTGTTACCATCTTCATGGGATTCATCAACTGTACGAATGTTGTCACTCGACGACTTGATCATGATCAGTGTGAAGGGAAGTCAAGCTTCTCAATACTAGAATATTTCTTTGATAGCCTCCAAACATTCCAAAACCTCATGGTAGATGCCTATCTCTAAAACCCACACCATTATAAGATAGTGACCAATAATTATACTTAATTGTAATGGCCCTTCCCCTACTTAATTGATATTTGAGGGTTATAAGACTCTAAGCTCAATTTTTAGACAAATAATATGAATTTGATATCTAATCTAGATGTACATAATTCTCATTCAGATATATAGTTGTGAATAAATAGGATTTTATTATAAATCCTAATGCATAATACTTTTAGCTTGTCGATGCTCAAAGCACAAATAATTATATAATATTAATAAGAAATGTGATGAGAATTTTAATTATAAAAGTAGAAGTGGGGTATATGGCTTTTGTATTTTATTGGTAATTTAAATTATTCTAAAAATTTAAGATGCAACTTTTATTTTATGATATGATAACATTTTCAGAATATTTGGTTCAGTGATAGACCTATTTATCAACTGAGTTTTGTCAACAAATATTCAACCAGTCATAGAGAAATACTGAAGTATTATTGGTATACTAGTTTATTTTTAGTATTTTATTGTAAGTCCGAATAGTTTAAAATTTGGACAATAAGTTAGAAGTTGTATTTTGAAAATCATACTAAATTTTCCGAATTTTTGTATATCATTTGAAGGGTGAACAAGTTAATGTACTTGTTAACTTTTCTGACAGAAAATTCTATTGATACAATAAAAAGTTAATATTAAAAAATTATTTGTGATTTTCCTAAGAACCTCAATTGATCTATATCAATTAACTTAACACCCTAGTAGCTCTTGTAATTTGTAATCATTCTAGAGAAATGAAATTCTAGATAGAGAATGAGAGTTTGGATTTGTAGGAGGAAAGGAATGGAAATATTAATCTTGGGTTCTATATTCCTAGAAGTGATGAAATCAAGTAAGTCAATATTCTTTAGATATATTTTCATGGTTATTATCATCTCCTATATATAAATTCTATCCTTCCTATAATTTGAATCAGACCAATATCAAATAACCATATTTTCTATTTCATTCTCTCCACTCTCCATTTCTAGGGATCTTGAGTTGAAAGGAGGCAGAAAATGAATAAATTAATAAAGTTTGAATTGGAATCAACAATACCAGTTCTTGGGATACATTTTTAAGATTTTTAACACCTGAGGTGAGTGGGTAAAAGAATCTTTCAATCAATTGCACTTAGATGATTCTAGTTGAAATCCTTATTTTCTTCACAGATGATAGTAAATGAAAAATAACTATTCTTGAATTCAGTTTCCATAACATTTCATTCCATGTTTTAAATATGATCTTAAAATATTTTTGTGATGGAATGGATATAAAAATACATGTATCTCTAATAATAGAGAATTTAGAAATTTATTTGAGAATTTTTTGGAATAATCTAAAATTTTGAATTGTTTAGGTGTTTGAATGGCATTCCAGCTAAAATTTAGATAAATGCTAATATAGGCATGGTTATGTAATTAGAGTATTTAAATACGACATTTTTATCTATTAGTTCGATATGTGGACAAATAGATTTCCTAATTTACACAATAAATATCTTGAGAAAAGCAAATAATCAATGATGAAAGCCCATTCTTGTATACTTCTAAAAGAGTACGTGTATAATTTGTAATATATGGAGATTTGAAATTATTCATGTGATACTTTGAGTTTGTAGTTGAATATTATTTTATTTTAAGCATACACATTTAAATTTGTGTGAAAAAAAAATCTAATTCAGATCATTGTCATGAAATGCATAATTTGTTATGTTATAATAAGAAAATAAAACTAGCATAGATAGAGATGTGTTTTATGCCATGCATAAATGTGAGAATGTTGAATGAGAATATTTACATCAGTAGACATGATATCCTTTTAAAAATATGAAAAATGTTATATGTGTATGAGAAATGAGTTAAACCCTGAGAGAAGGGTGATCACTATGTTAAGCATTTAAGCAATGAGAAATCCTTAGAGAAGGGTAATCACTATATTAAAAATCTAAATCAGTGCTAATTCAGTTTAGTTATCCAAGTAATAAGTAAAATAAAGAGTTAAAGAGTTCAATATATAATCAAGAAAATACAATAGTAATAGATGTCTTGAACAATGTAGAACTCTCCCAACATGTCTGTAGCATGATGGTGAAATGGGCAATGGAATATTAGATATAGGAAAAAGTAGTCTGGGTACTAAGGAAAACACCAATCATCTAGGTATCCATGGTACTTTAATTTAGTAGCAGAGTACCTAATAGTAATTGGGGACCCCAGTGATACTATTTCATTAGAAGAGTACACAATAGTAATCGAAGATCTAGATGGCACTGTTTCAGTAGTAGGGGTATCCAACAATAATTTGAGATCCAATAGTACCCACTAGTTGGATTATATAGCCTTTTTGGACTGACTCCTTCTGGAAGTTACTCAGTATTATGTGTCAATCCTTATGGAACTGCATTACCGGGAGACATAGGATTTTCAACCTAGAGGCACCACTCCTGAGTGCTCAAGATAAGGATCCATAGTTATATGATCACATGTTTAGCGATTTTCATCCCTTATGAAGCTCCCTCAATGTCAAACAAGGAAGTAGTAGCAGTCTTAAGGCCCCTGATATACCATAAGACTTGTACTTTGACTCACATAGTAGCAACTTTTTCTTAGATGGTACAATCTAAGAGAGTTTAGGGGAAAATAAACGAGAAAGATAATTGAGTTCCATTGAGTCCAACTAAGAGTTCAATAGTCTAATCTATTGGCTTGTTCAGTTGGACAACATAATTGTAACAATTTTAGTAGTCAAGTCAAAGTTTATGTAATATTAGAAAGAGTACAATTAGGAAAATATTTTGATATTTGTATATTTCAAGTGATGCTTACTAAAATGTTAATTGAAAATTTTTGTACACTAGTCTCTGAAGATGCATTACTACTTTGCTTTTATTTAATTACTTAAAATACTAAATGCCTAATTTAGTGCTTTAGACTATTTTATTATTTTTCTCGTCTACTAAGTGAACAGGCTCACCCCCATGCCCATAAATTTTTATAACAAACATGTGGAATGAAGATGTCAATGTTTCAAAGTCAATATGCCATAAGAGTTAAGGATTAGACAAGTCAAGTTCAGTCGGTCCATGTCATTCTAGGTCCTTGTAAAGATATAAGATAAGTTGTAAATGGTTATGTGTAACATTGGTTCTCTATTAATAGAGTATGTATCCAATTATCATGTGACGAGTACATGGAAGTGTAAACATTAGAATGAATGTCTTAGAAATGTATCTTTATGTTTTGAATCATATTGTAGGAATTAATGATTAAATTCCTTTACAAAGTTGGTTTATGTGTTTGAATGTAAGGAACAAAATAGTTTGATATTTGAAAAAGTTAAGAGTGATCTTCGTATAATATTTAGTCCTCAATTTATGCCCTAATCTCATGATTTGTGGATATTGTGAGAGGTAGGTGTTACAACTTGGATCAAATTTTATGTTGATTTTTCAGGGACAATTAAGTATGTTAGGTAGAGTGATAAGTGTGTAAGATTGGGGATGATATGATAATAGCTCTAGGGATTTGAGTATTTGGATATCCTAGCCCAGTATCTAAGTACTTGGATCAACCAATATCAACGTGCTCTGTCTATTCTTTCCTAGCTGAGTATGCATTACGAGGATAGATAGAGAGAAATCCTAGAAGTATTAGGGTTAAAAGACCAAAAAGTAAAAAATGAATAAGACCATAATGATTGATTGTGATACAATTTTTTTCTCTACTATTATCTATATTTGATATGAATAGAAAAGATCTTATTTATATGAGTCCAAATATTAATTTTTTAGAAATATATATGGTTCATTAAGATTATTGTACGCTGAGGTTAAATGCCATATTGCCTATATTATTTTCATGAAGTAGATCATGCATTATCTTTAAATGAGTTTTCCATAAGTAGACATTAATTTCACATGTTTGACATAAATAAGAGTTGGTTAATATTGAGTATCTGTTAGCTTCAGGACTGTAGGTTTGTCCTAGTCCAACTGAAAGGACTCCCTATTGAGATATAATGACTCATATAGTACTTGAACAAAAACATGATATGATAATGTAATATTGGGATATAGGAGGACATGAGAATACTAAGACACTCGAATTATAAGGGAAGGTATGAAATAACTAAGAAAATTCATTTGCAATCAATGATTAAGTGATTTGAAAGAGTAATAGATTAGCCTAAGTCTAATGATAAAGAGAGAATAAAAATTTAATTCAAGATATGGATGTGTATAGAGTACATCAAATAACATTGCATCCCAAAATTTGTTATAATATCACATGATGATGTTTTGAGTATATTTGAAAAGTTATAATCATGTAGTAATCAAGAATTCGCATGTTTAACTAAGATTTCATCCATCTAACTGATATGTTGAATGAGCAGTTAGCAAGTCAAATGACTAGTGATGAAAGTTGATGGACTTTATTAAAAACATGTAGAATTATTAAAATAGACTTCAAAAAGGAAGAAGTAGTGGTAAAAAAGGAAAATGGTTGAAATTTTTGTTAGGATGTTGAATGACCAGTTTGTAGCACAAACTTATATATGGAACCTTGGATAAGATAATAGACAAATATATATAACAAAATAAAGAAAGTAAATGGATTCTGACAAATGAATTCCATAGTTGAGCTTCATGGTTATGTATTCCTCAATTGAGGAAATGTAAGATGAAAAAGAAATGGGACTACCAATTTCATTAAATAGGAATAATTCCTAAAAGGATAGAAGTAAAGAGGCATTTACCAAATAAGATATATTATTAAGATGTGAGGCCAATATTATAAATTTAGATGAAATAAAAAAAGGAAAAACAATTATCACAATGTAGGTTGTATGTTAAGATGTATATACAAAAACATACATCTCATGCCAAATATAAATGTTTATCCTTGTTTCTATTTTATATAAATGTTTCTATTGAGTAACTGGTTGATTTTACTCATACGTGCTTAAATGTTTACTTGTTGATGTATAAGTCTATGAAGGATGAATATGACGTCCAGTAAGTGAATGAGTCACATGGATATGAATTGTCATTAATATTGAGAAGTATGTATTTTCTTGCATGAGACAGAAATTAAAATGATGTGAAAGTCGTGTACTAAGTTTAATAAGGTGAACTAATCAGGAAAGCATTGACCAGAACAATTAAAACTATATAGAAGATGGAATTCTAAATTTGCATGGATATAGTTCTATGAGAATTGGACAATAAAAATATTACTTAATGCTAATGGTAGAAGGAAGGAATGGTGTACAAAAATAAAATAGTGATGAACAAAACACTTACAATATATAGAAGATAAACTCATATTTATAACATGTTTAGGAAAATATGAGGAGAAACAAAATGTAAGTAGTCAATTTTCTTTGATAAGAAAAGTTTAGATCTAGAAAATGAGAAGAAAATCCTGATAGGAAAGAAGTATACAATGAATATTTTAAGAAAATAACTTGAAATACTTGATTATCTCCTTGTCTTCTATTTTCTCTTATGTGAAATTAAAATGAGGAAGGATGCCAACTAAAAATGATAACATATGGAAATAAGAGGATAAAGATATTTGAAGATGGGGAGAAGGATAAGAATTGAACAAATTGATATATGAGCTTGTAATAGGTAATGTACAAATACTTATATATGGATCCCTCAATGGTGAAAGAAAATGATTATATAAAATCATTGTGCAATATAGCCTAAGAAAAGAAAGTCGCATTATTTGAAAGTTGATATTTCATTGAAGGATTAATGGTTAAGAAATTGTATATTATATATTTTTGAGATGCTTTTGTTGTTTTTGATATGAATGCATTATTATATTTTGGATCGTAGTAAAGCATTGGATAATTGTGATCATAATAATGAGTAATTGAAAGTTCATCACAAGAATTTAATACAAGGAAATGATTATTTTCAATCTTAAGCATCATGAGAGATATCTTATGTAAGAGGAATGATGGTACGTCACAACATATAATACTCTAGTGGAACAATTAGATAAAGTATAATAGAAGGAAAACAAAATGAAAGAGTAAGAGAAAATTAAGATGCGTGTGAATATTGAACGAGGAATGAAATTGCAGGATAGCAAAGAACGAATACCCTAAAGAGCATAAGTTACACATGAAAGATACATATTAGGATACTTGGGACTTGGCAACTCACAAAGGATCCATAACAACTTGTCCTTTCATGTCAACAAGGTTATATGAAGAAATCTGAAAATAAATAGAAAGAAGGTGAAGTAACTATTAGTAAGTAATTTAAAGCATGAGATAAATTCAAAATTATGAATGAACAATATGAGGATGATTAAGAAAAAAGAATGAGGGATGAATATTGATTACCTAAGGTAAATGAGTTTTAGTTCGTATAAGTCTCAACTCGCCAATCACCCCGCAAGCATACGGGATCAATTGTAGTCGAGGTCAAACCACATGGAGCAAGGCTAGCTAGGCACAAAAGAACTACGGTTCAACAATCTAAGTCGGGTTACAACAGTAGAGTATGCTTGTAATTAGCTTAAATACAAGTAAACAACAAAAGAGATTAAATTTAAAGGTTGAAATTGGATTCTAGAGAGTCTTAGACATAAGATTTCACTATCACACCATCACATCATGTGCACTACAAAATTAAAACATGCCATTAATCTGCAGGGAGGTTGTCATCTTCATGAACCATTAGTGACATGAGACAGTTCTCATCTTCGCATAACACTTCTATGTCTATGCTTAGATTCAAACACAACCTTGAACCCTCAACATTCTCTAGCCAATCATGTGATCAAGAGCATATTTTCATGAGATCTACTCCTTACTCCCTCATACGTCCTCCCAAATAGCACAAGAAAGCATAAAACATGTATAAAAGGTCGCCAGCCAAGCATACAAGTAGTGAAAAATCATAGGAACTCATGGAAAAGAAAAATAACTAGCATTCAATATAAATTTTGAGTTCACATGAGTAATGTCATGGGAGTTACTCTCTCATGCCCAAGAAGAAGGTTCTACTCGCACATAATGGAGAAATACAAGCACATTACATAATTTTTAGAGTTTTGCATAGGTAAAGAGGAGAAAAGAAAAGGGAAGCAAATGTTAAGTCAAGATAAGTAGAACTCCGACTAGAGGACAAAAATCCACCCTTTGAGCTACTTCAACTTGGAAAATCTTCCCTCCTGAGAAGCTTGAATGAGAAGAAAATCTCTGCTGCACCTTTTGGACAAGAAATGGTGAAGAATGGAGGTTCATTCCCAAGAAACCTCTCTTCCTCACCAAAATCACCCTCATCTTGCTATGGAACTTCTCTTAGTCAAAAAATATCTCAAATGATGAGTGATAACCACCCCAAGTGATTGCACTCATTTTTATAATGAGGGGAGGTTGCTATTAAAGTCTGTAGAAAACTATTGAAGACATGATGTGTCTTTGTGGAGACACATCGTGTGTGGTCATGTAACTGGCAATTGAACTGCTTCTTCGTGATAAGTAAATAGTGTGTGCTAATAGAGATACGCCATGCTTATGCTACTGGAGTCAATTTGGGCAAATACTAGTGTACTAATAAACACATGCTCGTGTGCGTTGGCGGAAAGTTGAAGTCGGCCTTTGAACATGCAGACACACCATGTCATAATAAAGACACATTGTGTCTTTTTCTCTATAGTTCGGACATGAAGGCCTCTAGAAACTTACACGTCCATGTGTTAAATAACAAAGGGCATGTTCTTTTCTTTGTGAATCCTTTCTGGAAAGTTACACGTCGTGTTCTAAATCAAACATGTTTACTATTTCTTCAAGATTAAATCTGAGTCAATTGCAAATCAGTAGGGGATTCAACTAAGGTTGGATTTGGGTTGGATTATATTCATTTCATTATTTTTGACGTGTACTTGTGATCAACATCATGCAACAAGTAAAATAACTAAAAGATGGAAAGTTAAGTATGATTAAAGGTTAAATGGAAGGAAAAATGAACTGAATTTGTGTCCAAATGTGTGCAAAAAGTGGATATGAAATGAGCACATCAAATCCCCCTAAGCTTGAACTATTTTTTGTCCTCAAGTAAAAAGAGCATAGAAACACAAATAAAGGAAATGTCAATCTCATGCATAGATCAAATGAAATGAAAGATGTAAATGAGGCCAAACTAACCATAATCATCAGGTTCATATTCATAGTCATGATTTCAAATCAAACATCCAAGAGAGAAAATTAAGTTCAGAAAGGGTGGTAACACATTAAATGAAATAGTCAACTAGGAGACACTAAATGGAACTTGGATAACCAAGCCAAACAATAAGTGAATTTCAATAAAACTTTCAACTATTAGGGATGAAAAAGATGGAATCTTAGTTAATGTTGACAAATTTAGCTGTCTCTCTTTATTTTCCTAAAAGGTATGATATTAGATTAGGGGTCCCATTCAGCTGCTAATGCAGGCTTATACACATAAGAAGTGTCGGTTGGGGTATTTTACCCTCTTTTTAGGATATATAACCTAACCGTCATGGCCAAATTAGACTTACACTAGGTTAGTATGACATGTGGGTGATTTGAGCCATCTTTTTGGGGTAATTAAGGTGAAGTGAACCAAAAGGAAATTTAGATTGCTCATGGGTTTCACCTATTTTTCCTTGAACAAAAGAGAGTTAACTAAGTTGCAACATTGGCTAGATTCCATTTATTTGATTTGAAAAAAAATTACTAGAAAGGGGTGGTTGTAAAATCACTAAGGGCTTGGCAATGGCATCCCATGTTCTAGGTAGTGTGGCAAAGTTGACATATTCACAAAATTGGTTACCAATTACATGTATTAGGCAATCCAAGATGAAAAAGATGAAAATTCAGACTATAAACATAGATTTGAAATTAAGCACATGTTGGTGGCTAAAAAGTTTCATTTGATTCATGCATGCTCTTCTACAATTTCTTCAAATGATAATTCTTATGAGGGAGGAAAAGATAGTTCAAACTGGAAAGAACAACATTTCATTACATAAGATAAACCTCATATCATAATAAACTTGCCATGAGAAAAGCAGAAACTAAAAACAAGAACTAGAGAACTAGAGAAAAGATAATAAAAATAGCTAAACAACTACAACTACATTAACGACCGATTGCACCCCCCCAATCTTGAAATTTGTAGTGTCCTCACTACATCAATCAAACCTAAGGTAGAAGCAACCAATTACCTTTCATGGAAGATATCAGCAAGAAGGGCCAGTGCCCCTGTAACCAATAGTGAAATACCGGTTGAGCAGATCATCATCATCAAGAATGTCAATCGACATGGGATGTGGAGTAGGCTCAGGCTGTGGCAGAGTAGGTGCAGGTTGGTGAGGCTAATGAGGTTGAGGCATCAGATAGTGTCTTTGAGAGACATGCCACATATCCATGCACTGGACCATCTCATGCATCATTGAGTACCGCTAACCCATCAGATCAAGATGGTTGTCCAAATGGTCAAAGTATTGTTGAACATAGCCATAAAGATGCCTAACATCAAGCATTGACCATGTGTACCAAGTCTAAGTGCTTGTGACGGTGGCAGTGGAGTCGTGTGTGGGGAGGAAGAAAATCTTGGCCATCGATTGGAGGTTGGAATCATCGCACACGGTAAAAGAGGGTCACACACGGTGGAAGACATGACTGATTGTGGATGGAAGTGAGAGAGGCACCTGGAGATTAGGGTTAAAAACCCAACTTCTCATCTTTGGACATGACTTGTCTTTTTAAGGACGCAACATGTTTGATAACACCAAATTTTGTGATATTTTAGACTGTTTTTCTGTTATCAAAACTGCCATTTTTAGCTATTTTCCTCTCTTTTGTATGCACATTCGCAATAATTGGCCAAGCAAAGCTCTTAATCCAATTTTCCTATCTTTTGTAGAGTTTTCCTCGTTTTTGGGCAATAAGGCCGCTCCGGCCCATGAATAAGTCCAAGCCTGTCTCGGCCTCCCTGACACCCGATACAACCCCTGCCCGAAAGGGGTTTGGCGACACAAAGACGCTCGACAAAGAGGTGCCGCGTGAGAAGAAGCTGACGGACGACATGCCTTCTACCCGATAGGGAGCCCGGCTCACCCCGACAACCCAGCTTGTCGGGCGACACAACCACCCACCGGCAGGCGCGCCACTCGTCACGTGACTGATAGCAGACACCTCTACGCCGAGCTATAGCTGTATCGGCCGTCCATCAACCGGCGCTTAATGGGGCCATGTGGCGCTTCGAGCACCATAACTCCTCTCGGCCAGCTGACTATAAATAGCAGCTACATGGAGCTGAAAAGACAGTTCGGAGTTCGGAGTTCAGAGTCTTAGAATTCGGACAGTTGGGAGTTGAGAGATCTTTTGAGGAGACTGCGAGAGCATACGTGTCGTGCCCCAGTGCTTGTCTCAGGCGACACTAGGTGAGCTTCTCCTCATCCCGAGAGGGAGGGGACAGTTCACTTAGGACCGTCCCGGGCGACACTGCGGGTCGATATCGGCCGACGTAGATGAGCGACATAAGTGCCCGACAACAACAATGCGTAGCTCTTAGCCCGACACGGTATCAAACTGATATGCTTAACTTGTCGAGCGTGCCGCCCGAGAGGGTGTGCCGCCCGACATGAGCATATCGGCCAAGGTCCTTGAGCGATACGGTCGACAGTCGGTGTGTGCCGCCCGAGAGGGTGTGCCGCCCGACACCTCTGTATCGGGCTAGGCCTCTGACCGATATCGAGCAGGAGAGCTACAACACCCTGTCGCCCTTCTACATCAAGGAGGCGACACCTATCTTTACTTTCTATCATTTAATTCCTTACTTATGCATTGTAATTAAGACCCCTTTATTTGCCTATGGAAATAGGAGATGCTTAATTACTTGTTGTTCTATGCTTGGTGCACAATGTTGGATGACTGCTATGTTTGATATTCAAACTCTAGCTTGCATGTTTGGATCGCGTTTCACTTAGCTAACAAATCGTGTTTTCCCATCGCAACAACTTCGAGAGTTGTGTTGTGGCTCTAGTGTTTGGTCCGATTCTGGAGTACGAGAGTGCCTGGAACGGAGTTGCTTTAGTGACCTTTCCACTCTAATTTTAGTCCAGTGACCTCGAGAGGGGCACTAATGCCTTGTTAGAGGTACCCGCTTCGAGAGGAGGGGTACAGGACTGGTTCTACCGCCGCTTGTCTTACCGGAGTTTTATCCTTCGTACCTCGCTTTAGCTCGAGCAATATCTTTCTATTTCTATTGCATGAAAACCCCTAAAAACTGCTAAAGGACTAAAACCTTAAATCTTTCTAGTAGCTCCAGTTGGAGATAGTTTTCTTCATTTTATTTGTGACATCTTACTACTTCCCTTTTTGGGAATTTATCTCTCTTTATACCTACCGGAGTGTAGCGTGTCGACTCCGTGTTCTCAACACTACCCCCTTGTCCCTGTGTTCGACCCCGTATATCTACTTCGACCCCGTAAACAAAGTTGCGAGGGCCTAGAAGGATTCGGGTTTATAAATGTAAAAGCTCGACTACCTCAAATCTGCCTCCAATTTTAGGACGCGCAATTTAGGCCGGTCAACTTTTTGGCGCCGTTGCCGGGGACAAGGCAAAAACGGCACTGTTGATGAATCCGAATCCACTAACTACACTCTTGTGCCTCAAGCTTAGCAATGAGTTTTACATCACTCTTTTTCTCCTTTACTATTATTCTTTGCTTGAAATTAATAAATCTATCTTCTAAACTTGATTCCTCGTGCCACTAATAGGAACTCAGAAGAACGGTGATCTGTTCCACTGAGCACCAACTCCAACTGTCATGCCGCCTCGCATTGAGCCACCCCATTCTGAAGGCGAACGCCAAGGGAGGAGGCCTGATTCAGCCCCGCCTGAAGGCAACGACAGGTACGACAGTGACCATCAACAAGAAGATCCAGACTCAGGGGAGTATGAAGAGGGCCATCACCGACACAGACGCCGTCACCGTCTGAGGCAAAGAAGAAATCGGAACGATCAGGAACAACGCCGGGGAGAGAGTGACAGTGACGACTCGGAAGAGGAGGAAAAGACGCTTAGGGAGTTGGCATCCTCAAAAGCCAACAACTCCAGGTGTCTTGTCGTCACTCCGTAGTTCAATGCGGCCAACTTCAAGCTTAAGCCTTCTGTCATTTCTATGATCCAAAATAAGAGTTTTAGAGGGAGCTCCAAGAATGACAATCCCTATCATCACCTGGATGCTTTTAAGAATATCTGTGACACAATTAAGATGAGAGGTGTTCCCCAGGAGGTGATATATTGCAAGGGCTTCATCTTTTCACTGGAAGACAAGGCATTGTCTTGGTACCTCGGGGTACCCCACCAGTCTCTGAACGAGTGGGGAGCGTTAGCTGACGCGTTTGTGAATAAGTTCTACCCCACTGAAGGGACAGTCAAAAATCGGCAGAAGATAACATCCTTCATGCAAAAGCCGAATGAAAGCCTCCATGACACCTGGGAGCAATTCCAGGAGTACCTGAGAGATTGCCCCCATCACAACTACAAGTAGGGTTTCCTCGTCACCACCTTCTACAACGGCTTGACTCCCGAAGATAGGGTGTCGCTGAACGCGGCCGCGGGCAGTGACTTCCTGGGGAAGAAGGTGAAGAAGTCTGAAATGATTATCAAGAATATGGCCGAGTTGATGGCAGGTGCTGAGTTCGACCGGTCTGATAGAGGACAGATAAAGAAGGTAGGTGAAGGGTCCACCCTTAAATCTAAGGCACTGGAGGCAATCACCTCGCAGATCCAGAGGATTTCTACAGATGTAAAATAGTTGCGAGAAGCTGGTGGTAAGGGGAAGAAGCAGGTAGAAAAAGTAATGAAATGTGTAACATGCGGAGAAGGCGGCCATGGGGTAGATAACTGCATCTACACCCGGCCAGAAGCATCAAGCGATACCAAGTCCGAGGCAGAAGAGACTGAAAATGTCTCTTTTGTAAACTTCAGAAGACCGGACCACCCTGGTTTCAGCTGTGGGAACAAGGATGCAGTTGAGAATTCTCATCAGCTGCATAACTCCACTAAGCCACCCCAAGCTTTCGAAAAGAGGGGAGGAACCGGTCAGTATGCTAGAAATGCCCCCTTCCAGCAGAACAAAGGTAATTTCCAAAGTCAAGGCAAGTATCAGGGATCGGCTAAAGAACAAGGACAGAACCAGGCTTCGAACCAAGAAGATGTGGTGGGACAGTTGTTTGATTTTGCGAAAAAGAAGGACACTATCAACAACCAATTGGCGTAGAGTGCGCTATCAAATTTGGGTATATTGAACTCATTGCAGGTCCAGCTGGCAAATATGTAGACGCATCAATGCCAGATTGACCAATAATTAGCTCAAATGGCCGAACTCATGAAGAACCTCTCAGGAAAGATACCGTCAAACACCGAACCTGCGAAGAGGCCAGGGCTGTGACAAACAGAAGGCCGAGATCAAGTTGCAGAAAAGGAATGATGCTGGCAGATAAGGAGTAAACTGGAGCCGTCAAGCTGAAGACGATAACTGCAGCGCTTCTCGGGAGGCAACTCGAGCTTTACTTTATTTTATTTCTTAGAATAGGATTGCAATTTACTTTCCTGCAGAACAAACATTACGAACATTTGGTATGTAATAAGGCATGAGGCGGTGCATGCGCCACATGCACTGGCTCTTATGTTTTGTGGGCAACTGCCTTAGTTTTATTAACCGGGATGGGTAATACCATCTGAGGCTGGGAGCTTAGTCCTAGGCCAATGATGTTTTACTCATCATCCGCAGCTTAACCCATTTTGTTTCATGATTCACGGGAGGGGGGGGGCAACCCAACCAGCACTTTGAGTGCACCCTTATCAGGCGGTGGGGCTTCGTGGAGCGCAACAGTCGTGCCGACGGTGGGGCTTTCCGGCTTACGTGTTGGACTGACGGTCGACGCGCGTCCGGGTTTTACTGTTTAGTTGCTATAAAAGGAAAGCGAGTTTTACTGTTTCGGGTTCCTTACCTTGCTATTTTTACACTCCCGTGTCGAGCAAGAGAACTTGTGCTTCTGCTCCCTTGTCGCGCTACAATTCTCTTGTGTCGCCCGATATCCCAAATCACAGTGAGGTATAGCCCGATAGATCGTGTCGGCCGACACGCTTCTTTTCTTGTTACAAGTAGTTTATCGGTCTCAAGTTTCCTTCGCTGAGCAGTCGTGTCGCCCGATATGGGTGTCGTGCGGGGTATCTTTGATTCGTGTTGCCTAATGTCGGGTGATAGCTGTGTCGCCCAATGTTGCATCACATCGCCTTTTTTTGTTATCAACTGACACGCTGCTTTTCTTTAATAAGAATGTATCGGGCACCTTGTCTTATCGCCCTCGTATCGCCTGTCACGCCTTTCTTTTTGAGCGACAGACCTGACGCGCGTTCACCATCTTTCTGACCTATCTTTATCGCGCAATTGAATCTTTCGACGTATCAGGCGATACCAATCTCTTGTATCGGGCACAGGGGTTCGCTGCTGAAACCAGTGTGTCGCCCGATACAGGAGTGTTAGGCAGTTTGTGTACAGGATAATACAGGGTCACATGTCTATTCTTTATTATATTTCTTCCAAAGGACAACATATTTAATCAAGATATTTCTTTTTTTGACCTATAGAGATGGCCCGCATTAAGATGACCGCTGTCCCAGTCGACGAGCAAGGCAGGAGGGTCTACCCTGAGACTGCTGCTGAAGGGCAGGCTGCCAGACCCAAGCGCCCGAACCCAGGACAGGATGGGACATCCGGGACAAAGAAGAAGGCAAGGGTTGGAGAAGCTGCGACTCCAGTACCAGCACCAACACCACTTGCAGCAGCGCCAACACCAGCAGCAGAACTCCCAGAATCCTTTTCGGGGAGTTTCAAGCCAAGAGACGACGAGCATGTTTGCCGCTATGCTGAGCTGGTACCCAAGATGTACAAGCCAAGCAGGTTCTGCCAACTCCCCGCCTGGCAGCATCTGGTTCGCGAATGATTTTCATAGATTCTACCTCTCCGGGTGGACCTTCACGCGGGCTAGATGTCATGAGGATGGAAGGGAGATCCACCGGACCCCCTCCGTCACTCGGAAAGATGCTCAGAAACGAACTCGACGATCTATGGGAGGTAACAACCATCAACACTGCTACTTGTACTTCCCTGACCCGCAAACTTGCATCTTTTCAAGACAAGTAGGACAACCACAAGATTAGGCTGAACAGCCAAGAGAACGAGTTGCTGGCTTTAGCGAGCATACCCGGCGGACTAGAGGCCTTAAATGCAACAATGCAGCAAGTTCTCCAACGGCTTGACAGGCTCGAGGAGAGGATGGACAGAAGTGATGACCATCTGCACCGAAGGTAGCCGAGACGATCGCCGTCACCTCCCAGTCGGAGCCCTAGTCCCTCTTCTTCAGGTTCCCCCTCGGGAACAGCGTCCCCATCCTCCTCCTCTAGCGGGCGATCATCAACGCCCGAGGACGGGACACAACAAGGATCTGCCGAAGGGTCTCCCAGTAGACGACAGGAGAGCTCTTTGGGTTTGGGAGATGCTAACGTCTACATCCCCCTGAATGAATTTGAAGATGATGGCACAGACATCAGCATCGGGGAAGACTCGTCTGATGAGTCCGAGGGAGAGGTGGGGGATGTCTACACAGTGAATAACAGACATCCACCCCAAGGAAAGTGCTCGTTTGCAGACAAATTCCACGAGCCGTCCGAGATACCCTCCTTCAAGATGGCCGACTTCGATAGAAGAGCCATCGGGAACCTGACGATCAGAAACCAGAAGCTGTTGAATAAGGTCTTGAGGTCGCAGGCCAATGAAGAAGACGTCGTCTGGAGCGACTGCTACCTCTCCCTACGACGGGGATATCTTCGGAAGATGTTCCGCATGCCAGTTGTCGTCGGCAAACGAGTATTCAGGGTCCTGGAGAATGCAATAATACAGAAGATCGACAGTAGGATAGGTCGAAGACAAATATACACAGCCACCCCGACCTTGGCAAGAAGGCTGATGAAGGGAGATCAAGACTCCCGTGCGGTGGTCGACATGTTGCAATACGTTGAAGAGCATAGACCAAATCTGGTGTTGGCCCCGTACAAGCATCGCGATGTGTGGTTTCTCTGTCTGGCGGACATCAGAAACTACGACGTCCAGCTGCTGTGTTGCAGCAAGGATGAAGTACCCCGCTCCGGGGGTATTTTCTGCCACCCGGAGGACGGACAGTTGAAACGCCTGCCAATACGCCTGCTACGAGCTTTAAAGCAAGGAATCCAACGTCTTCAAGGACCTTGGAACTACTTCACTATCAGAGACCTCCCTGAACAGGCAGAAGAGGGGAGCGGAAACAGCGCTATCGCCGTCTTGGGTGCCATTGAAGCGCTCAACTCAATCGGAAACTTAGGAGTCCTCAGAGGCATGTCCTTTTATCAGCGCAGGGGCATCTACGCCATGCTCCTAATCAAGGACAAGCGCTATTTCTGGGACACAGGTGTGCCGGAGCAGCTGCTGGACAGTGATCTAGAGGAAGATTCTTCTCGATCCAGCAACCCAGAAGAAAAAGAAGAAGAGATAGCAACCGAAATTCATGGGGCGGGCAAGCAGCTAGAAATTCTGAAGAAAGTGCATGAGGAGGAAGACACTGCTTTGCCCGAAGCTTCTGAAGGGTAGATCAAAAATTTTGACTGCTTTTTGTGTTCAACTTTCACACAGGAGCAGGTCAACATCATCCAGAAGAAGCTTGCCGACTCAACCCCATTAGATGTTGCTTTTCAGATAGGAGATATCATAGTCCTGGCAGATGAGCTAAGGAACATGGTGAAGGAAGGAGGGTGCTTGACTGTAACAGTTGCAGCCACTTACATCCAATATATACAGCCAAAGCTAGAACATGCATATATAGCCCATCCTTTGCTTTTCAACGATATCTTCCTCGCCGACGAAACAGGAGCGAAGAAGATGTTCCTGCAAGAATTGAAGGACGGCGTCGCAGGACTATCTTCCTGCCTATTTTGCATTACAATCATTGGACGCTCCTAGCGATGTATACTCGGCAATGAGCAGACATTTTCTACAACAGCTCGGACAGCAACAAGAACCATCCTGTGTCGTGTACATCGGAACCTTTGACACCCATCGAACGCTTAGTTCGAAAATATTACAATGAAGTGTCAAATATGATGAACCGTTCCTGGACATATAGGGGGGCAAATGGCACGAACTCCAGTTCTGCCACCGTAGTCCGCAGCAAATTCCTTTATCTAACAACTGCGACATCTTCGTCCTGGAATGGATGGCAAGTGAAGCAACGCCTGACCAGCTCCACCACACAGGATATCACAGCAAACGAGGAGAATACGTGTGGGAACTCCTATCTAATGCAGGCACAACCTCACTGGATTAAACATTACCTCACCTTATTTACTTCACAACCCTGGGGACAGAGTGTGGAGTAAGTTTGGGGGGTACCATGTACCAGTGAGGGAGGTACAAAAATCTTCTGATCTCTCTAACTTAAATTCCTTATTCTTTTGTTCTTTGTCCTTTTGTTCTTTCCTATATCATGTGTACATATATATGTTTATACCAAAAATTTTGAAAATTTTGCTTATTTTGTTCTCATGCATATGTACAAAGTCACTATATTAGTAAAAACCCTGATGCAACTGCTTGCCAAGTTTATTTTCTTTGTACTGAATGTGACGCAAGTTCTGTTATATCTTTTTGATAATGCTGCTTCAAACGAACAAAAGAATATGTTTTGTCTTGCCAAATATTTCGAAAAATACAATAATCTCGCAAACAGTTAAGAGACGAGTATGGAGAAGGAAAAAGCTGCCCAAACAGCAGGAATCTCTTTGTTCCCCCTTACCCAACAAAAATCCCAAAAGAGAGAGAAGCCTTATGAGCGTGAATAAAAGCATGAGAGTTGTGCCCAATAAAAGAAAAAGAAAATATATATATATATACACCACTTGTTTTCCAAAAGTACCCATCTTTAGGCATGGTAGATCCGGGGCAGTGGTACGTAGGATGTGAAATCACTGCTCTAAAGCCAACTGGCTTGGACTGCAGGGACCACTTGCCCGTTAACGGACCCTTACCTGGATGGACTGATGGGAGACAAGAATGAAAAACCCAAAAAGCCTTAGCCTACCCTATACACAACTTTCTGCCCCGAAAAAGAAAGTTGTTTGGTGTGTAAGCTAACTTCGGAATCATACAACAAAGTCTCACCGAAGCTGTAGAGAAGAATTTTACTGAAATAATAAGGCAAGGAAATGCATGGTCTTTTGTTTGCAGTGAAGCAACATTATCTCTAAAGGCATTACTATACTTGTTTTACCTCTTGGCCTAAAAGTTATACCAAGCAAGAAGAAGCATCACAAAATATAGTTTAAATATTGATTGAGGACAATCAAAATGCTAAGTTTGGGGGAGTTGATAACACCAAATTTTGTGATATTTTAGACTATTTTTCTATTATCAAAACTGCCATTTTTAGCTATTTTCCTCTCTTTTGTATGCACTTTCGCAATAATTGGCCAAGGAATGCTCTTAATCCAATTTTCCTATCTTTTGCAGAGTTTTCCTCATTTTTGGGCAATAAGGCCGCTCCGGCCCATGAATAAGTCCAAGCCTGTCTCGGCCTCCCTGACGCCCGATACAACCCCTTCCTGACAGGGGTTGGGTGACACAAAGACGCTCGACAAAGAGGTGTCGCACGAGAAGAAGCTGATGGACGACACACCTTCTACCCGACAGGGAGCCCGGCTCGCCCCGACAACCCAGCTTGTCGGGCGACACAGCCACCCACCGGCAGGCGCGCCACCCGTCACGTGACCGATAGCAGACACCTCCGCGCTGAGCTATACCTGTATCAGCCGTCCATCAACCGGCACTTAAGGGGGCCACGTGGCGCTTCGAGCACCATAACTCCTCCCGGCCAGCTGACTATAAATAGCAGCTACAGGGAGCCAAAAAGACAGTTCGGAGTTTGGAATTCGGAGTTCGGAGTCTTAGAATTCGGACAGTTGGGAGTTGAACAATCTTCCGAGGAGACTACGAGAGCATACGTGGCGTGCCCCAGTGCTTGTCTCGGGTGACACTAGGTGAGCTTCTCCTCATCCCGAGAGGGAGGGGACAGTTCACTTAGGACCGTCCCAGGTGACACTGCGGGCCGATATCGGCCGACGTAGATGAGCGACACAAGTGCCCGACAACAACAATGCGTAGCTCTTAGCCCGATACGATATCAAACCGATACGCTTAACTTGTCGAGCGTGCCGCCTGACATGAGCGTATCGGCCAGGGTCCTTGAGCGATACAGTCGACAGTCAGTGTGTGCCGCCCGAGAGGGTGTGCCACCTGACACCTCTATATCGGGCTAGGCCTCTGACTGATATCGGGCAGGAGAGCTACAACACCCTGTCGCCCTTCTACATCAAGGAGGCGACACCTATCTTTACTTTCTGTCATTTAATTCCTTACTTATGCATTGTAATTAAGACCCCTTTATTTGCCTATGGAAATAGAAGATGTTTAATTACTTGTTGCTCTATGCTTGGTGCACAATGTTGGATGACTGCTATGTTTGATATCCGAACTCTAGCTTGCATGTTTGGATCGCGTTTCGCTTAGCTAACGAATCGTGTTTTCCCGTCACAACAACTTCGAGAGTTGTGTTGTGGCTCTATTGTTTGGTCCGATTCTGGAGTACGAGAGTGCCTGGAATGGAGTTGCTTTAGTGACCTTTCCACTCTAATTTTAGTCCAGTGACCTCGAGAGAGGCGCTGATGCCTTGTTAGAGGTAACCGCTTCGAGAGGAGGGGTACAGGACTGGTTCTACCGCCGCTTGTCTTACCGGAGTTTTATCCTTCGTACCTCGCTTTAGCTCGAGCAATATCTTTCTATTTCTGTTGCATGAAAACCCCTAAAAACTGCTAAAGGACTAAAACTTTAAATCTTTCTAGTAGCTCCAGTTGGAGATAGTCTTCTTCGTTTTATTTGTGACATCTTACTGCTTCCCTTTTTGGGAATTTATCTCTCTTTATACCTACCGGAGTGTAGCGTGTCGATTCCGTGTTCTCAACACTACCCCCCTTGTCCTTGTGTTCGACCCCGTATATCTACTTCGACCCCGTAAACAAAGTTGTGGGGGCCTAGAAGGATTCGGGTTTATAAATGTAAACGCTCGACTACCTCAAATCCGCCTCCAATTTTAGGACGCGCGATTTAGGCCAGTCAATGTTCCCTTATACTGATCACCTACTCCTTTTGAAACTTGGTTTGACTGAAGAGGACACGACGTGTTCGATTTAGAACATGTCATGTAAGTTTCTAGGATCCAAAGTAGAAGTTGCCAAACTAATAATGACACCCCGTGTGCAAATAAAGACACAATGTGTGTTTCTCCAGAAAAATGAGTCATCCAAAATGAACATTGGGACACACCATGTTTTAACTAAAACATGTTGTGTAACTTTCCAAATATATGCATAGTATTCTCATCGTGATAATGACACGTTGTGTGCAAATAAAGACATGTTGTATTTTCTTGTTAGAAAAACATATAGCATAAGAATGATCTAGAGAACACATCATGTTTGATTAAAAACATGACATATGAGTTTTCAGCAGATGTCTTATGTGATGGTGCATGCCATGTCAGAAATAGGACACCTCATGTGCTCTTGAGTTTTTGCAAAATCACCCATCCATGAGTGGGTGACACGACGTGTGCAAATAAAGACACATCATGTCTTCTTGAAATTATGTAGAAATTTTATTCTTTTGGTAAAAACCTACACATATGATGATATGTATCTATGAGGGTCTATATTATTACATTCATCGAAGACAAGTTTATTTTTGGAAGTGAAAAGATGAGAATCGAGTGTCCAAACCCGACCTAATTAAGGAAATCTATACTAATGTGGGTCAACTCCCACAAGTTCCTCCGTTTAAAGTCTAGAGTGAGACTCTTCACTCTTCGATCATGCATCATTGAGGGAGTAAGAGGCCCCCTTGTCAATCTCGTCCCTGTCAGTGTACAGCTTCCATCTTTGTCCATTAACCTTCAATGATGATTGCTTCCCTTATAGCTCCACTATCTCGTAGGGATAGACCTTCAAGACTAAGAATGGTCCAAACCACTTAGATCTTAGTTTCCCTGGAAAGAATTAATGTTTAGAATTGAATAGTAGAACTTGGTATCCTTCTTTGAATTATTTGACTTTGATTCTTTTGTCATACCACTTCTTTGCCTTTTCTTTATAGATCTTTGCATTCTCATATGCATCCATTCTGAGTTCTCCAAGCTCCTGGAGTTGTAGCAATTCCCCCCCCCTCTTTCTTCAGATCGTAGTTGAGGAATTTGATCGCCCATAGTTCTCTATGCTCTAATTCTACAAGTAAGTGATAGGATTTGCCATAAAATAACTTTAATGAAGTTGTGTTAATTGGAGTCTTGAAAGTCATCATGTACGCCCATAGTGCATTAGCTAGTTTCAATTCCCAATCCTTTCTTGAGTTGGATACAGTCTTTTCTAATATATCTTTCAGTTTCCATTGGAGATCTCCATCTGGACTGACGTTTGCAGATGATAAGGTGTGGACACCTTATGCTTCACTCCATACTTGCTGAGTTGGTTGTTGAAGTTTCTTTCATTGAAGTGGCTTCCACCATCAAATATGATTGCTCTTGCGACTTCAAACCTGGGAAAAATGGTCTTCTAAAATATTTCTATCATGGACTTGGCATCTTGTGATTGAGTGGGGATTGCCTCCAACCACTTGGATACATAGTCACATGCTACTAGGATGAACTTGTAGCTGCATGAGGATGGAAAAGGGTCCATATAATCTATGCCCCACACATTGATGACTTCTATCTCCAAGATTGAATTCAATGGCATTTCGTCCTTCTTTAAAATCCCTCCAGCTCTTTGACACTTGTCACAAGCTTTGACAAATGTGTGCACATCACAAAATAGAATTGGCCAATAGAAGCCATCTTGAAGAATCTTGGTTGCAGTCTTATCTACTCCAAAGTGTTCATCATAAGGGGAGCAATGAAAATCTGAAATCACACTTACAATCTCTTCATTGGGAAATCATCTCCTAATAAGCCCATTTGCACATTGCTTAAACAATAGAGGATCATCCTAATTATAGAATTTGACATCATGAAGGAACTTTTTCTTGTGTTGGTATGTGCAATTAGGGGAAAGGCATCCATTGTATAGATAATTTACAAAATCAGCAAACCATGGCATAGCAAGAGAGTTTATCACTTATTAATAGGAAAATTGTCATCAATTGGAACCTTGTCCTAGACACTATTTGATAGACGTATGAGATGATCGGCTACGTTGTTTTCAGTCCCTTTCTTATCTTTTATTTCCAAGTCAAACTCCTATAAGAGTAGTATCTAGTGGATGAGGTGAGGTTTGGCATCCTTCTTGCTCATACAGTACCTAGTTGCAGCATGGTTCGTGTACACAATGACCTTGGAACCCATTAGGTACTGTCTGAACTTGTCAAAAGCATAGACTATAGCAAGCATGTTTTTCTCAATTGTGGCATAATTGATCTATGCATTATCTAAGGTCTTACTTGCATAGTAGATGGAATGGAGTTTTTTATCTTTCCTTTTCCCTAAGATTGCTCATATAGCGTAATCATTTGCATCACACATTACTTCAGAAGGAGCACTCCAGTCTGGTGGCTAGATGATAGGTGTTGAAATTAGAGCATCCTTTAATGTCAGGAAGGTTGTTTTCCAGTCATCTCCAAATACAAACTCGGCGTCTTTGGCTATCTAGAGGCTTTGCAATCTTTGAGAAATCCTTTATGAATCTTATGTAGAACCCTACGTGTCCCAAGATACTATGAACTTATTTCACATTTGTCTAAGTCAACATCTTTTCAATTGCTTCTACTCTTGCTTTATTCATTTTAATTCCCCTACTTGAAATGGAATCTCCTAGTACAACCCCTATTTGCACCATAAAATGACACTTCTCCCAATTAAGCATGAGGTTGACTTGTTGACATCTCTGCAAAACTTTAGTTAGATTCAACAAACAATCATCAAAAGAGTTGCCATGAACACTAAAACCATCCATGAATATTTACATATTCTTTTCAATATAATCACATAATATTGCCATCATACACCTTTGAAAGGTGTGGGTGCATTACTAAGCCCAAAAGGCATCCACCTGTAAGCATATGTCCCATAGGTGCATGTGAAAGTGGCCTTTTCTTGATCAGATGGGTAGATAGGAATCTGGAACCATTGTACCCATCAAGATAGCAAAAGTAAGAGTGATGGGAAAGTCTTTCCAACATCAACTCAATAAAAGGCAATGGCAAATGGTCCTTTTTAGTGGCTTTGTTTAATTTTCTATAATCAATACACATTCACCATTCATTGACAATTCTTCTTTGAATCAATTCATCATTTTCCCCTTTTTTTTACAGTAGTTATTCCCTTCTTGGGTATGACATGTATGGGGCTCCCCCAAGGACTATCACTAATGGGATATATAATTCATGCATCTTTGAGTTTGAAATTTTACTTTCTAACAACTTCCATCATATTTTGATTCAGTCTTCTTGGAGGATCTATGCAAGGTTTGGTATTTTCTTCTAAAGCTATATGATGCATACAGATATATGGGTTGATTCCTTTAAGGTCATCAATTGAGTACCCTATTACATCTTTACACCTTCTGAGTTCATTCAACAAATTTTCTTCTTGTTCTTTAGTCAATTCATAATTTATAATGACTGGAGAAGTGGAATTTGGGTCTAAGAAAGCATACCTCAACCCCAGTGGAAGGGGTTTTAATTCTACCTATTTATTTGGAGCAACATTGTTTCTTTCCTCATTATCCTTTTATTCTTCCTCACTTGTTGGAATCTTCAGGGCTTCAAGATTCTCCTCATTGAAGGTGACTTTTGTGTCTTCTTTGTTATCTTCTCTTTCAAAATCATCATGAACAGTCTCAACATAATTCTTTTCTTCCTCAAACAACATATCAACAATGTCTATATGAAAAAGATACTCCTTAGAGCTGGGTGCTTTCATGATATCATAAATAGAGAACACAAGTTTTTCATCTCCTACTTTGATGTCAGTTTTCCTTCTCTAACATCAACAAGACAACCTGCAGTATGGAAAAATGATCTTCCAAAAAGAATTGGGTTTATTAGATCCTCTTGCATGTCCATGACTACAAAATCACATGGAATGAAAAACTTCCCTATCTGTATAGGAATGTCTTTGATCACCCCTCTAGGATATTTGATTGAGAGATCAGCCAACTAAATTGTCATTGATGTTGGTTTCAAGTCTCCTAAGTCAAGATTTTCCCACAGAGAAACAGGATTCAAGATGATGCTAGCACCAAGGTCAACAAGGCCTTTATCAGAAGTTGAATCTCCAATCTTACAAGGGAGAGTGAAAGCATATTTATCATCTAGTTTTTCAGGCATATGGTTCTAAATAATAGAGCTTAGCCTTTTAGATAACATAATAGTTTTAGCTTGATCGGATCTCCTTTTCTTTGCTAGGATGTCTTTCAAAAACTTATCATAATAGGGCATTTCAGCTATGACTTCAACTAAAGGCAGATTCATATATATCTTGTTCAAGATGTCCATAAACTTATTGAACTTAATATCATCTTTGTAGAAAACATGTGAGGGAAAGCAACATTAGACTTGCAAGAAGAATCATCTTAATGTAGATTTCCAAAAGATTTCTTCATTTAGTTTGCAACAGTCTCCTCCAAAGTGGTGTCATCAACTTCTTCATATTTCCTCTTGCAAGGTAGTGAAGACCCTCCTATGACTGCTCCACTCCTTAGAGTCACGGATTTGTAAATCTTCTTGGGATTCATAACTGGTTGACTGGGCAAAGAACCTGAAGCTGCTCCTTGGTTGGCTAAAGCTTGTTGAGCGATCTAGTTCCCCAACATCTTGGTATGGGTGTCAATCCCATCAACTTTAGAAGAAATTCATGTAATGACATCCTTCAAGAGATTTTCGTGTGCATGGAACTCTTTGTTTTGCTAAATCTGTGTAGTCACAAAAGTTTTAAGAAGACTTTCCAAGTTTGACTTTTATTGTGGTAGTAAGGCCCCTGAACTTGCTTAATGAGTTGAATGAGCTTAATTACCGGTAAATATGGCTGGGTTGGCTCTCTGCCTGCCTCTTGGGGTTCGGTAGATTAGGGTTATAAGTATTCAATTATGTTAATTAAGCTCATTCAACTCATTAAGCAAGTTCAGGGGGCTTACAACTATAAAATCCTAACAAGGATTTTGCCCCAAAATCCTATGCAAAAAAGATATGGGTATTTTCTACGCATCTCATTCTCTAGTTCCCATGTGGCTTCCTCTATGCCACGGTGATTCTACAAACTTTCACTAGTATTATATCTTTTCTCTTCAGCTTTTTCACCCTTCTATCCAGGATCAACACAGGACCCTCAGCATAGGAGATATCCTCATCTAACTCAACATCTACTGGTTGGATTGTCTGGCCAGTATCTGGATTGCATTACCTCAACATAGAGATGTGAAAGACATTATGCAATCTATGTAGGTCTGGTGGTAACTCCAACTTATATGCTACCTTTCCAACACGATCTAGGACAGGGTATGGTCCCATAAATCTAGGAGCCAACTTACCCTTCTTTCCAAACCTCAGCACACCTTTCCAAGGAGAAACCTTAAGATATACTCTATCTCCCACTTGGAACTCAAGTGCTCTGCATCGGTTATCTGCATAAGATTTTTGTCTGTCCTAGGCTACTTTCAACTATTGTTGTATCTCTTTAATCTTTTCTGTAGTCTGTTGTACTAGCTCAGGACCCAAAAGTTGATATTCCCCTATCTCATACCGGCAAAGAGGAGACCGACATCGTCTCCCATACAGAGCCTCACAAGGTGCCATATCTATGCTTCTTTAATAGCTATTGTTGTATGCAAACTCTATTAGAGTCAGATGTACATCCCAACTACCAAGAAATTGCAGCACACATACCCTCAAGAGATCCTCTAAAGTCTGAATAGTCCTTTCAGACTGGCCATCAGTCTGCGGATGAAAAGTTGTGCTGAATCTCAACTGTGTTCCCATTGCTGAATGCAGCCGCTCCCAAAAATGACTTGTAAACTGTGGACCTCTGTCAGAAACTATAGTCACTGGAATGCCATGCAGACGGACTATCTCATCAACATATATTTGTGCCCATTTCTCTACTGTAAATGTCATCTTAAATGGCAGAAAATGAGTTGACTTAGTCAATATGTCTAATATCACCCATATGGAATCATGACCCTTGGTTGTCCTAGGAAGACCAACCACAAAGTCCACAGTAATACGATCCCATTTCCAGTGTGGTATTGGCAAGGGTTGTAATGTCCCTGCAGGCTTCTGGTGTTCAGCCTTCACCTACTGACAAACTGGACATTTGGCAATGAAATCTTCCACATCACGCTTCAGACCTGGCACCAATACATGTCTTTCAAGTTTTGGTACATCTTGGTACTTCCAGGATGCATTGCATACATGGAGGAGTGAGCCTCCTCAAGTACCATCTTCCTCAACCCATCAACATTAGAAACTACTGTCATATTGTGGTAACAAACTGTACCATCATCTGCCTCATGAAAGCCATCATACTTTCATAGCCAATCCCTGATCAGATATTATGTATCACAATATTATTTTGTTGTGCATCATGAATCTATTGTCTCAAGGTAGGTTTCACTTGTAACTGTGCCAACAATCCTACCAACAAGAAAACTTCTAGTTGTACATTCATCTGGAAAAGAGACACTAGCATATCTCTCTTATGGCACATTAAGGAATTTAATTGTGCATTTTCTATTATTGATAATGAAGATGACTTTCTACTCAATGCATCAACTACCACATTTGATTTCCCTAGATGTTAGTCTATTATGCAACCATAATCCTTAATCAGCTCCATCCATCCCCTCTGCCTCATATTCATCTCCTGTTTTGAGAAGATATACTGTAGATTCTTGTGGTCAGTGAAGATCTGACACTTTTTTCCATAAAGATAATGTCTCCAGATCTTTAAGGCATGGACCACCGCTGTAAGCTCTAGATCATGTGTTGGGTAATTCTCCTCATGTTTCTTAAGTTGTCACGAAATAAAAGAAATCACATTTTTATCCTACATCAACACTCATCCCAACCCATTCTTTGAAGCGTCACAAAAGACAATATAGCCTTTTCCTTGCTCTGGCAATACTAACATCGGTGCACTAGTCAACTTTTCTTTCAAAAGCTAGAAAGAGCGTTGACTCTTGTCATTCCAAGCAAAAGGAATATCCTTCCTGGTTAACCTAGTTAGGGGTAACACAATAAAACTGAAGTCTTTGATAAACCTCCTGTAGTAGCCTACCAAACCTAGGAAACTATGGATCTCTATCAGTGACTTTGGTTGTTCCTATTCTAGTACAGATTCCACTTTCTTGGGATCAACACAAACGCCTTTTGTAGATATAACATGGCCCAGAAAAGTCACTTTAGATAACCAGAATTCACACTTGCTGAACTTAGCATATAGTTGATGTTGCCTCAACAAAGTCAATGCCTGACGAAGGTGTTGCTCATGATGTTGACTATCTTTGGAGTATATCAGGATATCTTCTATGAACATGACCACACATTGATCAAGATAACGTCTAAACACCCTATTCATTAGATCCATAAAAGTTGTAGGTGCATTGATTAGCCCAAACGGCATAACCACAAACTCATAATGACCATACCTAGTCCTAAAAGTTAACTTGGGTATGTTATCATCCTTAATTCTCAACTGATGGTAACCTAACCTCAGGTCTATCTTTGAAAACACAGTGGCACCTCTCAACTGATCAAAAAGATCATCAATCCTCAACAAGGGATATTTATTCTTTATTGTCACCTTGTTCAACTGTCTGTAGTCTATACACAACCTCATTGAACCATCCTTCTTTTTAACAAACAACATGGGAGCACCCCAAGGGGAAGTTCTCATCCTGGTAAAACCCTTCTCTAACAATTCTTGAACTGTTTCTTTAACTCCTGCATCTTTGTTGGTGCCATTCTGTATGCTGATTGTGCTATGGGTTGTGTTCCAGGAACAAGATTGATCTCAAACTCAATTTCTCTAGGAGGGGGAATGTTAGGAAATTCCTCAGGAAATACATCCTCAAATTCTCGCACCACTGGTACCTCCTGGATATTAGGACCTACCACCTTGGTATCCACAACATGAGCTAAGAAAGCCTCACATCCTTGTCTCATCAACCGCTCATCTATCATAGCTAACATCAAACATGTAGGAAGAATCTTCCTATCACCCTAAAAAATCCACTGTACATCTCCATCATGGAACGTCGCCACCTTAGTACTACAGTCTAAGACTACCTTGTATTTTTCCAAGGTATCCATTCCTAGGATTACATCAAAACCATGCATGTCAAGTGGCAAAAGATCCACTTGAATGTTGTGTCTAGAGAAAGAAAGAACACAAGAAGGGCAAACTTCCCACAACTCGGCGGAATCAACCAAAGGAGTCTCTAGCCGTAGGCTATCAGATCTAATACTAACATGTAGATAACAACTATCTCTCTGGTGATAAAAGAGTGTGTCACACCTGGGTCTACTAATACAGATACGAAACAAGAAGCAGACATATCAGAATGAAATAACTCAATCTGACTTGTCACGACTCATGGATTGACCACTGCTTTTGGATGAGTCATGGCATAGAACCTAGATGTCGCCTGCTGGCATCCACGTCCTCTGCTGGCTTGTCCTGAGGATCCTGCATGGGACGCCTGACCACATCCTCTGCCACTACCAGTATCAAACTGTCATTATTGTGATCCCTATTGATTCTTCCTTAGCTGCTGAGTCACCTCCTCCACCTTCATTGGGCAATTCCATCTATTATGCCATATCTGTCTACATTGATGACACACTCTGTTACCACTATGTGGTATAAACGACCCTGTAATTGAGACTGATGATGAATGACGAGCTCCTTTCAGTGGAAAACTATGACCTCTACCCCTACTCGAGGTCCACTGTGACGGTGCATGTTATCTTGGTTCAATGAAGGTTGACCTTGGTTGCGATGGCAGTGGGAAAAACCTTGACTTTTTAAAGCCTCCATATGATTTCCCTTGAAACTAAATAGGTCACTTCTTAGCATTAGCTTCACGCTTTTGTATGACAAACCTCTCAATCCTCCTGACAGATTCCATAAAGGTGGAAAACCTTTCCCTATTCTCCAAGGATGATGTTGTAGTAGTCAACTCTATACTCAGGCCCTTCTCAAATCTCCAGATCCTTTCCTTGTCTATTGCTTCCATGTGTGGGTAGAATCTTAAGAGTTCCATAAACTTTGATTCATACTCATTGATAGTCATAGCTCCCTGACGAATCTTCTCGAACTGAGAAATTTTCTCATCTAGTTAGGTCTCTGGAAAATATCAACTAACAAATTCCCTTCGAAACTCCTCCCATCCTATCACAACTCCTGGCCTTTTCTCCTCTTCTATGGCCCACCAGTGGCTAGCACTACCCTTCAACAAGTATACTGCATGCTTAACATTGTCTTCTTCTACAATGTTTAGGATTTCGAACGCCTTTTCCATCTCAGTCAACCACATGTCAGTGTCTGTTGGATCAGAAGTATCTACATATTCAATCGCCCCAACACGTCTAAGACGTTCAAATGTCTTCCCAACACCTTGGGACTCCACATTAGAGGTGGCTGCCCTAGCTTGAGGTGTTGGTGCTCTGTCAACAATATGTGTAATTGTGGCCATCATCTGTCTAAACATAGACTGAAACTTAGGATTGGCCATCATTGTCGGGTCTAGATGAGGTATTGCGGGCTTCTCTAGCCCTTCTTCTAGCACTCTCTCATCACGTGCCTCCCTCCTAGCACCTCCTCCTGGTGCTACATATCAACTCTCAACATGTTCTTCATGTCCTCTAGACATATCTGCATAAGCATAAACTATGATCAGATATGTTGGATACATAAGAACAGACTCAAACCTAAGTCCTATGTCCCTATAGACTTAGTAAACCTAGAGCTCTAATACCAACTTAACTATGACACCTCATCATGCTTAACAAGATTACTCAAAACTCAAAACATGATCAACTACTAATTTGTCACATAGTAAAAAATGCGGAATAATTAAAACCAATTCCAACAATGTAAATAAACTCTAGAACATTTACAAAAGGTCCATCATTCCATTCTCATATACTGTAAAAAGTATTTACATATGGGTCCAAAGACCTCAGTCACATCCTGCATACAAAAGATATTTCACATGTACATCCCATATATTTACAAACATCGGCATACTACAAAAATCTCGTGTCGATATGAGTATATCATCTAGAAAACACATCCCATACCCGGACCTGAGAGTACAGGGACGACACTAGGACTCTACTACTAACATCTACAACTACTCAACCTTCTGAATCTATTGATCACCAGGTTGGTTCTCTTCCACAGTGTGACCTCGACCTTGTTGCCCGCGACCACCTAAAAAAATGTGGTGACCCACGGGTGAGACCCAGTCCCAATGAGAGATATAACTCTCTCCAACATATAACGTATTGATTGATAGTAAATGAATTGAGAAGATATAGTAATGAATAAGCAATTTAAGCATATTGAATAGGTTAAGCATACTAAACCATTAAGAAAATTAACTCGACAAGAATTATAATTACTCAAAGATCATATGATATCATCTTGTAAACATTGAGTAGTATAAAGGCAAGTTAAAGACTAATCAAACAATGTGGGATGTATTTGACTATAGTTAGTATACTACATGGCTTATATCACTCCTTTTATTACATTGCCCTGAGGGGTTTGACAAATATCACTCAAGTCCCAACTGACCACTACTAAGTCAAATTCAGTGCCATACAAGATCTAGGAAGAGTTGGACTCCTAAGATCTTCTCCACCCCCGGTCAGTACGGGTCCGCCACAGTGACACATAAGGTCAAGCTGCTAACATCCTAGTCCGTCCTTGGTACTGGTCATGACACTAGTGAAAGGAGGTGGGTATGCATACCCTACCATTTGAGGTACAACCACAGTTGTCCTCCAATCTCATCATGTATATATATAATCAGCAAGACACAACCACAACCGTTGTCCAACTGAGGGCTAGGTATGACCACTGTCATCCTCCCTAACACTTTAATTCAGGATGACAAGCACCCCGCATACTCATCAGAATGCGCTCTGAGTTTCCCTTAGTAATACTCATTTTACTATCTGGTAATTTTTGACACTCAGATAGATCTATGGCACATGGCACTACATGATTAGAGTTTCACTTAATTAGTTATACCAATTGGGTGAATTAAGGCTAAATCATATAAATGGACATTCAAATCCTAATTCTTTTCTAACAAGAGTATATTTATAACAACTTCAAAAGATATAAAACATTTGAGATATAAATCTTAATCACATTACCACATGATATCATTCATTGCAAATTAATGGACCACACTTATCATCATATTTTTATAAGATACCAATATCTTATAACAAGTTCCAAGGTTTTAACCCTTATTGGATCATGAAGAGGATTTCACCTCAATCATGGCTTCAAACATTCCCAAAGGTCGTTAAGACCATCACATTACTCATAGTAAGGTTATCATCATCATTCCATGCCTTAAAAAAGGCTCAAAAGATCATTAGCACATATGTGTCCATAGATATTAACATCGCAAGGCACTATGATATTCAAATAGTACTACAATGTGGTTTCAACACAAGAAGAGTGTAGTTAATTATCACATTAATCATTCAAGAGGTCTGATTATAACCGATCAACATCATATAATTACATTAAGGTTAGGTATAACAAGTTAGATAACATGGGAGGTACGCATCCACTTATTATAGTGATTTATCAAATATAACTATATAATGGCAAAGGTAAGACTACAAATTAATGGTATTGAACCATCGAATTATCATCACTAGGACCCACATATAATACCATGTGATTTATTCTAATCCATTGGATGTTGAAGAATCCAATATTATTCATTGGATTAGGTTCATTGTTCAAGGTTATTAATTGAAGTATAGGTCTAACCATTAGATCAATTGAGACAAGGAACCATTGGTTCAAGGTTTAGTCAAATCTACAATTACATTCTTAACTTATCATATATGGTGATGACCCAATCCACCATCAATTGTGATCATTAGGTCACCATTGGTTGTTAGATTAATAATACATTCAGTTAACACCATCAAATATTAAGCTAATGTCATCATCAATTGATAACGTCATTAGAATACTTAGTGGCGTCTAATTGAGCCAAAACCTAACCTAAGGGGGTGAACATAGGTTGTCACCATAACTTTGACACCCTTGATCACGAAAATTAGTTGCCAAGATAGCAACACTATTGGTTGTTGAATGGTATGACCATCGGTTGTGTGATAGGGAA
Source organism: Alisma plantago-aquatica (assembly GCA_963693085.1). Taxonomy (NCBI): domain Eukaryota; kingdom Viridiplantae; phylum Streptophyta; class Magnoliopsida; order Alismatales; family Alismataceae; genus Alisma; species Alisma plantago-aquatica. The sequence goes on along the minus strand of OY856409.1, from coordinate 1,819,133,476 downwards.
GGAAATAGCTTGAAATCCTAATTTGAACCATCAATTGTTTTGTTCATAGCACCATAGGTTGTTGCTATCAACCTGTCCCAAATCATGATACTCCTTAGAAATGTTGTACACATGTTTAAAGTTCATATAGAACTTGATCAGAACAGGGAACACCACAAAAATTCGAAATTCTAAACAAGCATGGTTTCTTTATGCTTAAATCAACACATTAAGGCATAAACATGAACTAACGAACTTCTAGTAAGAAATATAAGTGAAGAATGTTATATAACTCGCCTCTATAGAGTAGGTCAGATCTCAAACAGAAAGAATATCAAGCAAATAGGGCAAGAAATCCTTGGATTTAGATCTGAACTTGGCCAATTAAGTACTTCTCTCCACAAAGAAGCAAAATCCTAGAAAAAGAAACAAGAATGATAGATTTTTGAGTTTTAGAGCCACTTTCACCATGGAGCAGCAAGGTTCTGACCTGAAGTAAGGTAAAAGGAAGGATAAGAGTAAGTTAAATGGAGAAGGAAGGAAGAAAACAACTTGCCTTGGTCAAAATCCCAAGAAGATCTTGGAAACCCTAGATAGGGCTAAATGGAGCTCTAGGAGACCTTCTTCTCCAAAAAGAGGTTGTCTTCTACCGTAGAGCACTTGGTTCTGCAGAAAAACAGTGTGGATTCGTTGCTACAGGTTATAGGAAAGAGAAAGCAAGCATAGCTTCAAACTTGGGCAAAGAAGTGGTAAATATAGCCCATGGATAAGGATAGAAGCAAGCATGAGGTGTAAAAGTAGCTTCCCCATGTGTCTATGGCCTTAAATTATTATGAATATACAAGCACACACACAAGAAGCTCCCCCACCATCCATATAGACCTTCTTAGCTTTCCTTTATCAAATTTCCCAACCAATCACATAATTCATTAGTTGGTAGCTACTAAAGGTAGCTCATCCATGAAGGGGTAAACCCTAAAATACCCTTGATGAAAACACCTTCAAACCATGTCTCAACTAGGATCCCCATGGCTCAAAAATCTCAAGAATGATAACATAGAGTCTAAGGAACATAATTTATGTGATAAATTGCAAAGAAACCCTTTAATTGGGTAAATTTCATAAAATTCCAAAATGTACAGAAAATTGCATAACTTGCTCAAACAATGTCCAAATTGGACCAAATTTGAAACTTAAGCTTGTCTTATGATTTCAAAACATACATAAAGGTTATATTAGGGTTATAAGCATTTAATTATGGTAATTAAGCAATTCAACTCATTAAGAAAGATCAGGGGCCTTACTGTGGTTGAGTCATTTATTTAAGTTGGTTGAAGTTCTTATTGTTGTTGTTGCTATATCCCAGCGGTTGTTGATGGTTGGAATTCATTGGCTGGTGATTGCTCATAGTTTGTTGACCTTGAGATTGACCTTGTTTCTATTAAAAAAGTTTTGAGAGTTGTTGTTTGTGTAAGAAAAGTTTGGATGGTCCCTCCATCCTGGATTGTAGGTCTCTAAGAAAGGATTGTAGGCTTCTTTGATGTTGAAGTTGCCTACAACATTGACCTGCTCTAGTGTCTCCTTGGAATTCATCTGTGGTGCAAAACAAGAAGAAGAGTTGTGGTTGGATGCTTTTTACGTCTCACACGCTTGCTCAACTACTTGAATAGAGTGAGTAGTTAGCTTTTCAAACTTTTGAGTCAAGGAATTAAGTTTGGATGCAATGAGATCTATTGCATCTATAGTGTGCCTCCCACTAGATTTCTCACTTGAACTAGTGTAAGAGAGGGGCTGGCTGGTCCTTTTAAAGCTCCATTGACTATGGTTGAGTGCCATGCCTTCAATAATAGCATATGCTTCACTATAGGACTTGTTCATTAGATCTCCATTTGCAACGACATCAATTGATATACGGGTATTGTAGAATAACCCATTGTAGAAAGTTTAAAGTAGCAACCCGTTGGTCAAACCATGTTGAGGATAAAGGCAGAGAAGATCCTTAAATATCTCCCATGTTTTATAAAGTGTCTCACCTTCTTGTTGCTTAAAGTTGGTAATTTGGTTCCTTAGTTGAGTTGTCTTGCTAGGAGTGAAATACTTAGTAAGAAAACCATCTCGCAACTCATCCCAACTCTTAATGGAATGATTTGTTAGAGAGGAGAGCCACACATTGGCTCGGTCTCATAAGGTGAAAAAAATAGGAGTAGATGTACTCCTTCAGATGGAACACTGTTGATCTTGAAGGTGTTCATGTACTATAAAAACTCTGCTATGTGAAAATTTGGATCTTCCATAGGAGTTCCTCCAAAGTGGTTCTATTGGATCATCTGCAGGATTGTAGAGATGGTTGAGAAATTATTGGCTTCAATGGCAGGATGATCAACGGCTCCACAAATGTTGATGGCAGCAGACACAAAAAACTCTTTAAGAGGGCAGTTGTCCTGCATCACAGATGCTTGACGAAGATTGTGTGAGGATGGTTGTGAAGGTGTTGAATGAGGTGAAGGTGGTTGTGATCCTTCCAAGTTCATGGAGTTGTCACCTTTCCATTCTCTCCTTAGACTACAAAAAGTTCACTCAATTTTTGGGTCTAGGAAGATTGACGTCTGGAGACCACTCTTATAGCGACGCATGCAACCTACAAAGGCAATAGATAAGTGAGAATCAAACTTATAAAAAGGTATCACAATATGAGAGATGAAAAATGCTGACTTTTACTCTAATTAAAATACTGATGCTCCTCAACTTTGATGCCAAAACCTTGTTGATTGCCTAAGGCAAACGAGTTTTAATTCTTATAATTCTCAACTCGCCAATCACCCTCAACCATACGGGATCGATTGTAGTCGAGGTCGAACCATAGGGAGCTAGGCTAGCTAGGCACAAAAGAACTAATGTTCAACAATATAAGTCAGGTTACAATAGTAGAGTTTGATTGTAATTAGATAAAAGACAAATAAACAACAAAAGGGAAAATTTAAAGGTCTAAATCAATTTTTAGAGAGTCTTAGACATTGCAAGGAGGCTTCCATCATCATGCACCTCCTGGTGACATGAGACGGTTCTCATCTTCGCATAACACTTCTGCGTCTATGCTTAGATTCAAACACAATCTTGAACCCTCAACATTCTCCATCCACTCTTGTGGTCAAGAGCATATTGCTATCAGATCAACTCCTTACTCCCTCATACATCCTCCTAAACATCATTAGAAAGCATAAAACATGTATAAAAGGTGGCCACCCAAGAATACAAGCAGTAAAACACCATAGGAACTCATGGAGAATGAAATTAACTAGCATCCAATATAAATTTGGAGTTCATATGAGAAACAACATGGGAGTTACTCTCCCACACTGAAGAAGAAGGTTCTACTCGCACATAATGGAGAAACACAAGCACATTGCAAATATTTTAGAGTTTTGCATAGCTAAAGAGGTAAAAAAACAAAGGGAACCAAAAGTGAGGTCAAGAAGAAGTAGAAATTCAGTTAGAGGACAAAATTATACCCTTGGAGTTGCTTTAACTCAGACAATCTTCCGTCTCGAGAAGTTTGACTGAGAAGAAAATCTCTTATGCACATTTTGGAGAAGAAATGGTGAAGAATGGAGGTTCTTTCCCAAGAAACCTCTTATTCCTCTCCAAAATCACCCTCCTCTTTGTCTAGAACTACTCTTGGTCAAAAAGTGTCTCAAATGACGAGTGATAATCACCCCAAGTGGGTGCACTCATTTTTAAAGTGAGGGGCGGTTGCTACTGAAGTCTGCAGAAAACTGATGAAGACACGACATGTCTTTGTGGAGACACGTCATGTGTCCTTGTGTAACTGGCTACCGAACTGCTTCTTTGTGATAAGTATAGGGTGTGTGCAAATATACACAAGTTGTGTATCTGCTACTCGATTCGATCTGGGCAGATAGTACACACTTTGTGTGTTGGCAGCAAGTTGAAGTCGGCCTTTGAATGTGCTGACACACCATGCCTTAATAAAGACACATTCTATCTTTTGCTCTGTAGTTCAGACATGAAGGCCTCTAGAAACTTACACGGCCGTTTGTTAAATAACACAGGTGTGTTCTTTGCTTTGTGAATCCTTTTTTAAAGTTATATGTCCTGTTCTAAGTCAGACACTGCGTGTCTTTTACTGTTTCTTCAACATTAATGCTGAGTCAGCTACAAATCAGTGGGGTATCCACTAAGGTATGATTTTGGTTGGATTATCTTCATTATGTCATTTTTGACATTTACCTGTGATCAACATCATGCAACAAGTAAAATAACTAAACGATGGCAAGCTAAGTATGACTAGAGGCCAAATGGAAGGCAAAATGAACTGAATTGGTGTGCAAATGTGTGTAAAAAGTAGATATAAAATGAACACATCAATGAACTTGAAATATAAGAGATGCAAGTGAAATAAAAGTTAGGATTGACAAGAAGTACATGTTAAATTTTAGAATGAGAATATTCTTTGTCAAACATCTCATCATAATGTAGTGAAAGAGTATGGATAAATAAAAGATACAAATAATGATGGATGAGAACTAAATTAGTGATACAAGTTATACTTTGTGATGCTTGGATTTTTCTAAAAATACAACTTGTGAAAAGTGTTCCAAGAAAGTAAGTGTTGTTTATATGGTTTTTATTGTGTATAAGTATATGCTAATAAAGTGGAAGGGATATTTGATTATGACCCCTTTTACTCAAAAGTTGGAATTGCATCTCAATAGGAGAATTGTAGTTATTATGATCTTGTGGCTTATGGGGGATTCAAGATTGAGATACCATAATAAAAAATTATATTTTTTGTATTTTAAGTTGTGTTACAGAACAACAATAGAGAAATAAATGATAGTTGATATAGTACAGAAGAAGATACATTCGAAGAACAAATCTCAAGAGCATATGTTAGGTTGAAAGAAAAAGAATTATTAGCAATTAGTCATGTTTTTTATTATTGAAATTGAAATGCTTTATTACAAGGTGATAGGAACTTGAAAGAAAAATAGAGAATTTAGCAAGCAATTTAATATTCAAATAAGAGGTACAAGAATAAGAGAAATATTAGAAATTAGAATGCATACGAAAATAAAATTTTGAATAGATCTTTTTCATTTCATTTATAAGTTTTGAGGATAGACTTTTCAAGTAGGAGATATTGTAATGACCCCACCCGTACTTAGTAGATAATTACGGGCTATAAGACACTAGGCTCAATTTCAGACTTTAAATGTGAAAATTTATGTCTAATCTAGATGTACATGAACCTATATCATAATGATAATTGAAAAAATATATGATTTTATTAGAAATAGTAATGTAAAATACTTTTAGCTTTTTGATGTTCAAAGGACTAATTTTGATTCCATATTAATCAAAAATGTGATTAGAAATTCAACTATAAAAATAGCCGTGGGATATATGGTTTTTAGCATGTTATTGGTAACTTAGATTGTTCTGAAAATTTAAGGTATGATAGATAACTTTAATTTGATGATCTCTTAAATTTTTTAGAATATTTAGTTAAGTGAAAGACCTATTTATCAGCTGAGTTTTATTAGAAAATATTCATCCGACCATATAAAAATATTGAAATCTTGTTAGTATAGTAATTGATTTTTGATATTTTACTAGTGAGTCTTAATTGGGTGAAATTTGGATTGTAGGTCTGGAAATGCACATAAGGCATAAAATAAATTTTAGGAATTTTTGGATATCATATAAAGGTTAAATATTAATGTGTTAGTTAACTTTTTGATAGAAAATTATGTTGAAATAAAATAAAATATAATATTGGGGAGCCACTTGCAATTGACCCAAGCACCTCAATTGATCTATATCGATAACATAACACCCTTGCATTTCTCATAATTTGTGACTCATCCCATAAAATGGAAATTCTATAGGGAGAAGGAGAGTTAGGGTTTGAAGGGGGAAAGAGTGGAGATGTTGACGTTTCTATCTTCCTAGAAGTGATGAAATCAAGTTAATACTCTTTAGATATGTGTAATACTCTGATTTTCATATCACATGAGCAGAAGCAAAAAACAGCTCTCAGTTGGGAGTGTTACTAACATGATATGCATTACAATGATGATACACAAGAACCATTACAGACTGCATCTAAAATAAATTCTCATAAATTCTTAGCAAAAGAAGTGTGTCACATCAAATTGTATAAAAATCTTGTGCTCATGATATTAAAATATGTACTATGTCTTAATATATCGAATCGTCTAGATGGTGACCCACCAAGCAAACCTTTCTTAAAATTGGCAAAGAGTCCTTTATCTTCAATGATATTCCTAAAGATTAGTACCTACAAACATCTCACCCCCAACCATGCACGAAGGGAAACCTAGGTTAGAGTGAGTGGCATTGAATTTCTAATAACATAAGCATGAATATATTATAACTTAACAATGAACTAATATCTAAAAGTTGAAAACTTATACTAAATCGACGTGTCTTTTATTTATGTCTTTTATCTGATCTGTGGCCACCATTATATGATAAGTCCTCCTCTATTGACACAAAAGTATCCTATATGGTGAAATGCACCCTCTATTGGCACTACATGCCCTCTGTTGACACTGAAGTCTCCTCTATGGTGCAATGCATCCTCTGTTGGCACAATGTGCCCTCTATTGACACTAAAGTATCCTCTATGGTTCAACACACCCTTGATTGGCACAACATCCTTTGTGACACTCGAAATGTTTGGCACAATGTGCCTTTTGAATCATCCCCAGACTCTCTGGTGAGGACTTATCATATATTGTGTTAATGTTCATGTGTCATTTTCTATCTGTGTTCTTAATTTTCTTATTTTTGAATCTCAATATCTTATCTTTGAATCTTAATCTCTTATCTCTGAATATGTACTTAATTTCTCATCTATGAACACAATCCATGCTCTCTGAATCTATTCTTAATTTCTTATCTATGAATCTTAATCTATTATCTCTGACTCTATATCACTACTCTTTAATTCTTAAAAGAATCTAACTCTAAATCTAAAATCTGATATTCTTGTTGTTTAGATAAATCTTAATCTGATGTTTTGATATTGTTACTATTTGATAAATCTTTATCTTGAAGTGTTTATTTAATATCTGACTTCATTAAATGTTGATGTTTGATATATGACATCTGAGTCTAAGGCTTGAGAAAATAACCAAACTGAATCTGAATTTGGATTTGGAATCTGATATACTTGTTGTCTGGATAAATCTTTATCTAAATCTCTCTCATTTAATAATTACGCCAAAATCATATATATCTAAGTCTAATGTATTGAAAAATAAATTGAACAAAGCATAGAAATATTGAGTGTTTCAAAGTAATATAAATCTCAAATATATAAAATCTAAAAATTGGATAACATGATTATATTTGGACAAAATCTGATTGCTCAAAGCATGAATGGATATGAAATATTAAAGTCCGAAAGTAACTTAATCTCTAAGTTACTTTGTTGGAATGTGTAGGCTTAATAATAATACTAAAACTCAATGGACATGGCCCACTTACATGTTATGGTGGAAAATCCAAATATACTTTCAGGTTACGGTCAAACAATAGCTTTCTTGGAAAAAACATGATGCATATATCAAAATTATATCCAAAAATCCTAGATTATCCTAATAGACTTTCTAGGTCTTCTAATCTATGTTGGGATCTCTTTATGCATCATAAACATGATACCATCCTCTAATAAAATTGAAGACAGTCATGAATTCTCATAATATATGATCTCTACACATTTATATTATTACTAATATCATCAATGTCTTAACTACCTTAGTTAACATCATGGCCTAAATTTTCTAACATTAATTCTCATAATAGGTAATTATCTTCTAAACTCAAACAAAACAATATTTTAGTGAGACATACATCAAAATAGAATTTAAAAGATTTTCTACAAATTTTATCTCATTGTTTGGTGACTTGTATTACCATAGTAACTATAATGAGTAAACTAATCACAATAAATTATATTCATCAAAACACTTTTAGATTGTGCACTTGTGTTTTAAAAATAGATCACATGAACTTATCTCCTCAAGTTCACACATCACAATCTATTGCATAAACACCATTGTCATATATATTTTCTTTTATTAAATCTTTGGTCTATTAAACATATAAATATCCTCAAAATAGTATTTTTATAATAATATACTCTTTAATATCTTTTTAATGACACCTTATTTTCCTTGATTGGATGTCTAAGCTAAAAGGCACAAGCTTTTTAAGATTACCTCATTCGATAAGATTTGGGTCATTCATCTTGAATCTAACGGATTACATCCTAGATTTCTAATTTTTTCTTTCCTTTCCTCTAGTTTGAGGATCTCCTCATTGCATTTGCCTATCTAGAAATCCAGAGAGTTAGTGGGTCAAATTTCTCATAATTCATGGATTCTAATGCAATATGAGAAAGGACTAGTAAAAGAGAAGGAGTTTTCTTCCCACCTTATTCTATCCTTCCTCTCTCTTTCCTAGAATAATTCAATTCAAGAGGGAGAAGGATTCATTTAAACATAGGGATTTTTCTTCTATATTCCTTCACCACTCCTTCCTCTCTTTCTTGCATTAATTCAATTCTTATATAGAACAAACTAGAAAATGCGGATGAAAATTACTTACTCCTCATGTTTACTTTCCTCTTTTACTCTCCTTCCTTACTCTTTCTCGTGCCAAAATTTGATAAAAATAAGTCCACTTTGAATTGAAATTTCAGAATCTATGAACTACAAACAAAATGCGAAAATAAAAAATTAACACATCTTTTTTTCTCCTCTAGTTGGCACCTATCAAACAAGGGATTCCACAATACTATCAATGTGGTGGACTCTCATGTAAATCAAGCTTAAGGGTCCCTCTAGAAAATATTCAATTCCATGAGGCACCAGATGCTCTCTATCTGGCTCAATTAGGAAACACATGGTGGTACTTTTCTAAGACCCTAAAGCAATTCTTTTTTCCCTGAAACCCACTACACTATAAGAAACCTATATATTCCCCCTTACTTGGAATCATAGCTCACCCCTTTTGACTCACCTAAATCTATAGTGAATACTACCTTTCACTTCCATACTCTTAAACTATTCCTTTCTAGAAGATCATTTTTCTAAAACAACAATTGTGATACATAGGGAGGCTACATAAATGGTAAGTAGGAACAATTTACCTCTATGAACATGAATTCTCATAATATATGATCTCTACATATTAACATCGTTACTTATATCATTAATGTCTTAACCACATTAATTAACACTATGGCCTGACTTCTCTAACATTAGATTCTTATAATAGGTAATTATCTTCTAAACTCAAACAAAATAATATTTTAGTAAGACATACATCAAAATAAAATTTTAAAGATTTTTTTACCAATTTTATCTCATCATTTGATGACTCGTACTGCCATAATAACTCTAATGAGTAAACTCATCATATAAAATTATATTCATCAAAGGACTAAGATCATATCCGAATATGTCCTCCGAAGAAATGAAAATACGTCACCAAAAATTGGTAAAAATGAGGTGTTCTTTATAGTGTTTTTATTCCATATATGTACGTTTTACACCGCAAAAATTGTTGTATATATGACATAATTGGCCCATAAGTCATTGATAAACAAAATTATTAAAATTGATGAATGATTCACAAATTATATTGAACATGATATAGCATGGCTAATATATATTCGATTAAACTACAAAAATATAACATGATAAATTATATTTTTACCTAGTAAGGTCAAAGTTTAACTAATGAAATATAAACAGAAATGGGTTAAGAAAATGCATTTATACCACAAGAAAATGACAACAAATATTTCAGCAAAAGTTGTTGTGTATATGACATAATTGGCCCATAAGTCATTGATAAATGAAATTATTAAAATTGTCGAATGATTCACAAATTATATTGAACATGATATAGCATGGCTAATATATATATTTGATTAAAACACATAAATATAGCATGATAAATTATATTTTTACCTAGTAAGGTCAAAGTTTAACAGATGAAATATAAACGGAAATGGGTTAAGAAAATGCATTTATACCATAAGAAAAGGACAACAAATATTTCAGCAAAAGTTGTATATATGACATAATTGGCCCATAAGTCATTGACAAAGAAAATTATTAAAATTTCCGAATGATTCACAAATTATATTGAACATGATATAGCATGGCTAATATATATTAGATTAAACCACATAAATATAACAAGATAAATTATATTTTTACTTAGTAAGGTCAAAGTTTAACGGATGAAATATAAACGAAAATGGGTTAAGAAAAAGCATTTATACCATAAGAAAAGCACAACAAATATTTGAGCAAAAGTTGTTGTATATATGACATAATTGGCCCATAAGTCATTGATAAACGAAATTATTAAAATTGCTGAATGATTCACAAATTATATTGAACATGATATAGCATGGCTAATATATATTCGATTAAACCACATAAATACAACATGATAAATTATAGTTTTACCTAATAAGGTCAAAGTTTAATAGATGAAATATAAACGAAAATGTGTTAAGAAAATGCATTTATACCATAAGAAAAAGACAAAAAATATTTCAGCAAAACTTGTAACAACTTTATATGTTGTCATTAATTTAGTTTCGTTATTGAAGTGCTGGCTGTGGGGTTCGAATATACCATAAGAAAAGGACAACAAATATTTGAGCAAAAGTTGTTGTATATATGACATAATTGGCCCATAAGTCATTGATAAACGAAATTATTAAAATTGCTGAATGATTCACAAATTATATTGAACATGATATAGCATGGCTAATATATATTCGATTAAACCACATAAATATAACATGATAAATTATAGTTTTACCTAATAAGGTCAAAGTTTAACAGATGAAATATAAACGAAAATGTGTTAAGAAAATGCATTTATACCATAAGAAAAAGACAAAAAATATTTCAGCAAAACTTGTAACAACTTTATATGTTGTCATTAATTTAGTTTCGTTATTGAAGTGCTGGTTGTTCACAAATTATATTGAACATGATATAGCATGGCTAATATATATTAGATTAAACCACATAAATATAACATGATAAATTATATTTTTACTTAGTAAGGTGAAAGTTTAACGGATGAAATATAAACGAAAATGGGTTAAGAAAAAGCATTTATACCATAAGAAAAGGACAACAAATATTTGAGCAAAAGTTGTTGTATATATGACATAATTGGCCCATAAGTCATTGATAAACGAAATTATTAAAATTGCTGAATGATTCACAAATTATATTGAACATGATATAGCATGGCTAATATATATTCGATTAAACCACATAAATATAACATGATAAATTATAGTTTTACCTAATAAGGTCAAAGTTTAACAGATGAAATATAAACGAAAATGTGTTAAGAAAATGCATTTATACCATAAGAAAAAGACAAAAAATATTTCAGCAAAACTTGTAACAACTTTATATGTTGTCATTAATTTAGTTTCGTTATTGAAGTGCTGGTTGTTCACAAATTATATTGAACATGATATAGCATGGCTAATATATATTAGATTAAACCACATAAATATAACATGATAAATTATATTTTTACTTAGTAAGGTGAAAGTTTAACGGATGAAATATAAACGAAAATGGGTTAAGAAAAAGCATTTATACCATAAGAAAAGGACAACAAATATTTGAGCAAAAGTTGTTGTATATATGACATAATTGGCCCATAAGTCATTGATAAACGAAATTATTAAAATTGCTGAATGATTCACAAATTATATTGAACATGATATAGCATGGCTAATATATATTCGATTAAACCACATAAATATAACATGATAAATTATAGTTTTACCTAATAAGGTCAAAGTTTAACAGATGAAATATAAACGAAAATGTGTTAAGAAAATGCATTTATACCATAAGAAAAAGACAAAAAATATTTCAGCAAAACTTGTAACAACTTTATATGTTGTCATTAATTTAGTTTCGTTATTGAAGTGCTGGCTGTGGGGTTCGAACCCACGCGCACTTGAGTGCAGAAGATCTTAAGTCTTCCCCCTTAACCACTCGGGCAAACCAGCTTGATAGAATGATAATCAGTCTCAAAATTAATATCCACTACATCATAAGAATGATGCGAGGATGATGCGTATGCAGCTCGCGATGAATGAGTCCCGCATCATTGCAAAGGCACACACTCAAAACCGTGGAGTTTTGGGTGCTGGTGGGACGATTGTCCACTTGTTTGGAATATATAAATCCGGTAGTGATTGATTATAGTACTCCTACAAAAATCAATATTTGATATTGTTTAACAGTAGAAATTTTCTATATAATTAAATAAATAGGTGAATACCACTAAAAAAAAGAGGGAAGGTAGATGGACAACAAGTTGCGCCGCCGGTCTCTTTTGAATAAAAAAATCAGTCTTTTATTACATCAATAGACCTAAGAGTCATAATATTAATATGTATAATTTTTTTATTCTTTTTTAAAAGTTCCAATGCCTTTGGAGCTAAGAATCTAAAAATATCAAATCCTAAATGTATAAATGCACACTGATTTTCGATGTGTTCTTTCTCATGTTTAACTGATTTGGTTGTAAAAAACTTTCAGCAACATGTCTAATAATAAATTCTTTATCTTTCAAGCCCACTAATAGAGAGACTCCTATTATATTGGCAATACTTATTTTGCTCCAGATCAGTCAAAAATCAGGTCATCCGCTGATCTAAATATTGATCTTGAAAGGATCAGTTAGAAAAATTACTCCTTATTAGTAGCAAGTCTAACATATCTAAATACATCATGGAGAACATCTCTAACAAAATCATAACCAAACATGGAAATGAAACCGGTGATTTGTGGTATGCCGTAGTCAATCACTAGCCCCGAATTGAATTGTTTGAAAACACTAGTTTGTCTTGGGTTTTATGCCCACGGCAGGACAGAGTGTTTCCATGTATACACACACAAACGGTAACGCACAGATGAAATGAACACCCAGGACAGTTGGAAAGTTCAAAAGTCATGTTTACCCGTTTGAAATGTGAAATCTCATAAAACACAGAACAGTAAAAGCTGCAACGTGGATATAGAGGTTAATATGGTGGTAAATATATGGAGCTGATCACAATTACAAAAACGAGACCAGTACATTATTTCCTTCCAATCCCAAAAGCCAAAAATTAAGGTAATCCCCTACTAATCCCGTTAACGCCCTCGCGGCGTACCGAACCCTGTTGCCTTGTTTGTATCTTTGACCTTTCAACCTCCCTAGTGCAGGAAGTTTGGTCTGTTGTTCTTGGACAGCAGTCTCTGGCGCATCTCTGCGGGATCGGCCTCGGAGACGCGGTTGTCAGGGCGGTAGTACCCGGTGACCGGGTCGGGGACCCATGAGGTTGTGGGGGAGTCGACGAGGCCATCGACGGGCTTAGTCTTTTTGCTCCTGGAGACGGAAGCGGCCTTCTCGTCGACCTTGGCTGCCGCGGCGGCGAAGGAGCGCCTGGAGACGTTGATGGCGGCTGCGTTCTCGGAGACGACGGAGGCGAGGCGGGCTGCTGCGAACAGAGATCGGGCCATTTTATAGGGTAGCGGAGCTATAGCTCGAAGCCGGGTGGTGGTGGTGTTGATGAGGCTTGCACGGCTGGTGATGCTGCTGGTGTGGGTGGTGTCGAAGTCGACGGAGTGCAGGGAGGACGAGCGATGGATGGCCCAGGAAGGGAAGGAGAGAAGAGAGACGCCGGAGGCTACAAAAGGCGGCAGCTACTACAAACTCCCCGTCTTCTTGCCTCTTCCGTATCCTTTAATGTGAGGAACAACAGAGGAGTCCGTTGATATTTATAACCAAACGAGGAACCTGTCCCGTCTCAAGTCCCATCCAGTTTTGCACAAAACAACTTTGGACGTGGTCCTATCCTAGCCATGGTATTATATGAGAAAACGCAGAGACTGAGCAAGTTGATATAATATTATTAACCGACCATGCTGGTACGTAGGGCCCGCCGTGGAGCAGAGTCTTGACGAGATAATCATCAGCCGAACCGACGGAGGAGAAAAGAAGCAAGGGGCGCCCGCCTTTTTCTACTACGAAAAATGTCTGCTTTTCCGGGAATCCGCCGCTTGAGGCGTGCTGCTACCGCCGCAGCGAGTTGGAGTCAAGAGACCCGAGAATTTCTGCTCAATTTCCACACCAAAGCTGACTCCCTCCCCCTCTAATAAAAAAAAGTCTACCGGCTGAATGGCACTTTTTTCTGGTGTATATCCTTATTTTTTCTTATCTCCAAGAATATCTCGTTCCTCTATTATATCCCATTGAATTGCAGTGGGCCCCTTCCCTACCCTTATCAGCGAACCTTTCTTGTATATATATAAACATAAAAATTCAGTAGTGTACTTTTGTTGAGTCTTTGCGGGAAGCTCCTTTACGTCCACGACCTCAGTGTGTTCATTTTAAAATATATAGAGTTACTTATAGACCCGGCAGCCCACCCAGTTTCTTGATAATCTGTAAAAATCTGCAATCAGCCGTATTTAATTAATATGAATCTTCTGCGTACCTCGGAAGCCGAAAAGACGTTCAGGACTCCCAAACTTCTCATGCAAAGTCCATGCAACACTATGTCTCTACATGCAAAGTCCATGCAAAGTGTATTAATTCGTTTTTTCTCTTGTAATTATTCTCTCCCGTTCTAATCCACCCACCTGCATTCTCGTATTAGTACAGTACTTACAGAATCCAATAACAAAATTGATCTGGAAGCATAAGTACAGTACTTACGAAATCCAGTAGTAACATTTGTCATCTGGACATAAGTACAATACCTAAGGAATCCATGCAAAATAAGTACAATACTCACTTGTTAATTTCAACTCAGTTTTTTCAAACATAAGTACATTACTTACCAAATTATAAAACCAAGTATAAGTACAGTACTTAACAAATTACAAAATCAAGCATAATTGTATAACTGATCTGGAAGCATAAGTACAGTACCTACGGAATCCATGCAAAATAAGTATAGTACTCACTTGTTAATTCCAACTCAGTTTTTTTAAACATAAGTACAGTACTTACCAAATTATAAAACCAAGCATAAGTACAGTACTTAACAAATTACAAAATCAAGCATAATTGTATAACTGATCTGAAAGCATAAGTACAGTACCTACGGAATCCAATAACAACATTTTTTGCCTGGACATAATTTTTTTACAAAAATGTAGTGCACATCTGGTCCATAATCAACTATAAAATGCATCTATAAGTATTGTACCCAATTATTAATTTTCAACCAGTTTGTCAAATATAAGTACAGTACCTCTCAAATTCATTTTTGAATGTATATGTATTTATTGTAGGTACAGTACTTACGTAATCTGCAGTGGGGATAAATATGCAATAGAATTATTGTAGGTACAATACTTACGTACAGTACTTCTTCGGAGCTGGGAGGAACATGGAAATGGAGGGGAAGCTTGAGGAGATCTGCATCTATATAGGTGATTTGAAATTAAATGGAGGGAATGATTAGAGGGAAATCGAAATATGGTAGATTTTTATTTGGTTACGAGATCATGCATCCTTTTTGCATATAAAAGCATGCAAAATCGCTGCTGGAGATAACCACTTAAATGTGCATGCAGCAGCAGGAGTTAGTGGACTGGCGCAGCAGTGGAGGAAAACGGCAGTTGAAGATTCCCAAGGACCGGGTATGTGGCCGGATATAGGGTGTACTATGCGTAGAATTTTTCAAGATATATATGTACAAGTTGTGATCTTTATCAGTTCATGGTTCCTTATGGTGTTTCTCTACAGAAAAGGTGAGCCAGTGACACTTCCACTGCCACCCAATTCATTTAATTCATGCTTTCATCACACCCCATGCTACCAGTATGTATGAGAGTGAAAAAAGCACAACGAACGGATACAAAAAGATCACTCGCATACCAATGTTAAAAAGCTAAGCTTTTCTAATAATATGATATTGAAGTAGGGCTGATACGTAGGCCAGACTAGGCCGCGCCAGGATATATAATTCTAAACGCATTGACGGGTCAAAAAGAACCGGTATGTGCTTCATCCAACAATAGGTACATTTGATGAAATTCATCAGAGTTATGACATGTCTGCTTCTTCTTCCCAGGTCGTCGTCAAGTCACTACCACAAGTGTACAACTTGGCAACTACCATCCAAGGCCCAGCACCTTGCGCGTTATTCTTCTGTGTTTAAGGGGTCAAAACAGGTGAAGTAAGAAAAAAATATATAAAAGAAAATAAACCAAAGATTCGTTTCTATATTAATGAGGTCAGCGATATGTCAGCCAAAGCCTCTCGGACATGCACCAAGAACAAAAGCTCATTGATCTCTTCTTCTCATATATACATGCACTAGCTGCACTGAACCTACCTAACCTATGTAATAATACATATTTGCACTAAACCTACCTGCCCTATGTAATAACAACATAGTTGCACTGAACCTAGTCTTATAATACAACTGTTCAAGAAAATACAGTCATTGCTTGTGATGGTTATATCATCAACAAGTAGTAGTAGAAACACAATAACGTTAATATGTCGATACAATATTACTAACCTAATGGTTGTGCGCTCCGACGGTGGTGGGGGAGGAAGAAGGTTGCGCCCTATCAGAGATCTTGTTAGGGTTGCAAATTCGCCAAAGGAATGGACACCACTATGTAAAGACCATGTCAGAGACGTGAATACCGGGATCAATGCGACCGACATCACGCTTGATGATGAGACGATAATGATACTATACAAAGTGGTCAACAAGAACATTGCCCTCTGGAAGGACACCCTGGCGGGCTATATCATCGACTTTCATCTTCACATCCCAATGCTTAAAGAACACCTACAACAAATCTGGAAATCGACGGAAGCTATGGAGGTTCTGGGCAGAAGTAGCAGAAGCTTCACAATCAAGTTCCAGTATAAACTCAATCTGAACACTACTATTGAAGGCTCATGGTACATAAAGGGTAAACCAATGATCCTAAAGAACTGGAAACAAGGCGAGCTGCTAGAGCAGGAGAAGCTCTCCTTGACCCACTCTAGCTCAAGCTACTCAACCCGCCCTTGGAGTTATGTAGCGAGAAGATGACTGCTCGAGTTACCTCCTACCTGGGTAAATCACAATGCTTAAATAGACAAAAAAAATCAGGAAATGAATCAACTATGCCCAGATGAATGAGTTGATGGCTGCTACATCACACTTCCCTAGTTTAGTCAAGCTTAGAACTAACAAAGGTCATAGCTATTTGGTGTAGGTTGAATATGAATGGACTCTAGATAAATTCTCACATTGCAACACTTTTAGGCTTGACTAATCCCTTTGCAAGCCGACACATCAATATCCTCCAAATACAATGCATAAGGAAGAAGCCAAAAGGAGCTTGTAACACAACAAACAAATGAAGTTGAAGCCAGTGATCAATATGTTCATCAGAATGTCAGCACCCAGTCTACTCGTCAGAATGCTCAAGAGTCTGAGGTAGCAACACTGGTTGTCAAAGCCAGTCACGAAGAAGAGGGCTTCACTCAACCAAAGAGAACAACTAGTCCATAGGGAAAAAGAAACATAAGAGGACAAAAGAAGTCAAAAAAACAATGAGAAACAAGAAATAGGTTCCAAGATCAGGAAGACCAGGAAGCATACGGTGGGAGGCAGGTTAAATCCCCCCACCCAAATGATTAATCTCCCAAAATAATGGCTTAGAATGTGAAGTAGACATTGCTCTCTTAATTGAAGTTAAAATCAAATGAAGTAAAGTAAGAAAATTGATGAAGAGGAATTGTCCTAACTCTAGATGGATTGATAATTTACCTAGTTGCAACGAAGTTTGAATCATCATCATGTGGGAGAATTCAGAATACCATATTACACAGATTAGACAATCAAGACAATTTATTCATTATGGATTGGAAACATGCAATAAAAAGGTTGAATATACTATTGTCGATGTTGATAATGAAGATGGTAAAAGATCAAAGCTATGGGACGACTTGTGTTATATCCAACCTCATTCCTCTTGGCTTATTTGAGAGATTTTAATGCAGTTAGAGTAGTAAATTAGAGGATGGGTCATTCAAAATTATTGTCTAGATCTATGGTAGACTTCAATAATCTGATTTGTGACATCGGTCTAGTGGAGATTCCTACTAAAAGCCCCTACTTTATGTGTAACAACCAACAATCAAGATTGAATAATACTAGGAGCAAGACCGATAGGTCATTCATCTAACTCCAAATTCTAAATGACCTACCAAACCTACGGTTGGAAATTATGTCTACTATATATAGTGATCTCTATGCACAAGTGCTCCATCTTACAAAACTAACCCCCAAATAGAAATATCCAATCCTGTACTTTAATGCTTGGGTAGGGTTATATGTATTGAAAGATACTATTGAATCATCATGGAAGACTGAGGTGTGGGCAAATCCCATGTACTATCTCTATCAAAAATTAAGATTACAAAAAGAGCACTACAAACCTGGAATTGGGAGTGGATAGAAGATCTTTCCAATTCATCAAAGAACAAAGAAAAAGAAGCCTTGAATGCTCAACTACTATAAGACAAAGACCTAAATGTTGAACTTTGGTGGGAGATAGCTACAAGCAAAAAGATAGAATAATTCAAAACTAGATCTATTGAGGATTGTATCATCCACCAAAAATTAAGGGTTCAATAATTGACACAAGGAGACAACAACATGAAGTTTTTATATGCCTCCATGAAAACAAAAAGGAGTAGAAACCAAATTAAAACCATGTTCATTGAAAGGAACTAGATAAAAGGTGAAGAAAACATCAAGAAATGTTTCATGCCACACTACATATTGATTTTCAATACTCTAAGAAAGCCATGTAACTACCACACCTAGTTCAACATGTCTAAATTAATAGAGCAACAAGTCACACAGATGTGTACCTTCCTCACTGATGAGGAGATATACGACATTGTGTGGAATATCAAGTGATGGAAAACTGTGTAGGCTTGATGGACTCAATGCTCGCTTCTTCAAATCCACTTGGGATATAGTTGGTAAAGATGTATGTGTAACGACAGTCGCCAAACTGACAAATAAATCATTACTAGTTAAGTGGAGTAAACATAAATAACAGATTAACAAAAATCACTAAAACTTAAAACCATTTTGTAAGGAGATCCTTGTCTAGAAAACTTTTCCTGAAAGATCCAAAAACTCATACATATCATGATTCACATTATACAACATTGCTTCATCTCGTCTCGAGGACAACATATAATAATTGCTCTATCAAACACATACTGGAGCAACATAAAACCTCGAGGCATTCAAGACAAAATCTCATAACATTCATGAAATCAGTACGAACCAACTCCAAGGACCTGAGAGTACAGAGATGACACATAGGACTTCCATCTAGAAGACCTGACAGATAGTACACTCAACCTGAGTTGTCATTGTTGTCCCTGCTACTGTTGTTCTTTCTCTGCAGTACGGTCTCTATCCCTCTCGTTCTCGTCCACCTAAAAAAAATGTGGATCCCACGGGGTGAGACAATTGTCCTTGTGAGAGATATAACTCTCTTCCAACAATGTTATTATAACAGTTAAATAGTATTAAACTAAGAAGAGGATAAGCAGTTTAGAACATTCTCATATTTTCAAGCATTGCAACTATCTATGATAGAGCAGTAAATCATCTATTCTCTTTATAAGGAATATGAAGAACATGCATATCATTTACCCATCATACTATATCAACATCTCAAGCTTATCCTATGATGCTCATTATTATGGTATGTCATCCATGAATCAGTCTCATTTCTATCTGTTGGCCTCAGCCAATCTACTAGCCAGATATTGAATTATACCAATCATGTGAGTATACTTCATCATATTCTGTCCAGGCATTGGACTATGCCAATCATATGCAACCATTCTAGGCATTAGACTATGCCAATTATGTACAAAAATTCCAGGAATTGGACTATGCCAATCCTGTGCAAACATTCCAGGCATTGGACTATGCCAATCTTGTACAAACAGACCAAGCATTGGACTATGTCAATCCTGTGACATTATTCCAGGCATTGGATTATTACCAGTCCTGTGCAATTATTCCAGGTATTGGGTTATGACCAATCCTGTGTAATTATTCCAGGTATTGGGTTATGACCAATCCTGTGACATTATTCCAGGCATTGGGTTATTACCAATCCTATGTAATTATTCTAGATATTGGGTTATGACCAATCCTGTGCAATTATTCCAGGTATTGGGTTATGACCAATCTTGTGCAATTATTCTAGGTATTGGGTTATGACCAATCCTGTGATATTATTCCAGGAATCGAGTTATTACCAATCCTGTGCAATTATTCCAGGTATTGGGTTATGACCAATCATGTGCAATTATTCCAGGTATTGGGTTATGACCAATCCTGTGACATTATTCCATGCATTGGGTTATTACCAATCTTGTGCAATTATTCCAGGTATTGGGTTATTACCAATCCTGTGCAATTATTCTAGGTATTGGGTTATGACCAATCCTGTGACATTATTCCAGGCATTGGGTTATTACCAATCCAGTGCAATTATTCCAAGTATTGGGTTATGACCAATCATGTGCAATTATTCCAGGCATTAAACCTTAGCCAAGCCATCATACTTATTCACATCCTTTATGTAATTTAAGTATTCCTCTTATGTCCTTTAAGCTTATTCAAAACACTATAGCCCTTATTTGGCTATAAGCATAAATCATGTATGATTAAGATTTCATTATTATTATTGTATCCATTTATTATTATTATTATGTTACTATGTTTCCATTTCCTAGATTATTTGAACATTATCATTTCTTACATGAACTTTTATAAACATCTTGTCACCTCTCACTAGGCAACAACTAACCACATGGCTCACAAGGCCCATTAAACATCTTGTCACCTTTCGCTAAGCAACAACTATTCACATGGCTCACAAGCACATTAAACATCTTGTCACCTCTCCCTAGGCAACAACTACTCACATGGCTCACAAGGCCATTAAACATCTTATCACCTCTCACTAGGCAACAACTATTAGGGTTAGGGTTTCCCTTTATAACTGAATAGGGTTTCAAGTTCATATTATCAATCCAAACCCTAATTCATTGCTCCACACATCTAGGAGCATAAATTAATATCATAAGTATTCAATTATACTTATTTATTATCATATTTTATCATTAAATGATAATCAACACAAAGTATGAGTTTCTCTCTTGTCCTCTCTAGGATATTGATTACATCATACTTTATTGTCTTGGCTTAACCCTTTCTCAAGGTATGTTAGCCTACACTTATCAAAGTGCATTACATCTCAATGTAAAAATTGACATGACACACTTCATGTGTTACTCATCCAAGTAGATTGGATTTAAGGTGCATCAAGGTGCATCAACCTTGAGGTGTGGGATGTTGTATTTATCATGCCTTGATGTATTACTTCCCTCATTACTTTCAACTTAATTAAGTTCATCAACTTATCTTGTATTAGGGTATATCCCATCCTAATACTTTATGCTCTAACACATCAGATTTATCATGTAGTGTATTGGCCATAAGTCACACATTTGAATTACCCAACTATCATCAATGATATGGGCTCATCTCGGGTTAAGGCATTGTTGATATAAGGTTGTCCATTATCAACCACTTCAGGTGTTTCACCTATCAAGGTATTAGCCACACCATGTTACACTCATCACTCCTAAGAGTGTCTTGCCCTCACCTTTACAAGGTATCTCGGGTTAGAAATGTGCATATGTTCACCATATCGGGTTATAAGTATATGGGCACTCACCATATCAGGATAGAAGTATATACACACCATTCATATCGGGCTAGAGGTGTTTTTATGTGTTACCCATGTCATGAATGAGGTATCAACTCATCACCATGTCGGGCTAGACATCGACTAGGGTTGTGTATCGGGTTACCATATTGTGCAATAGCATTTGCTATTCTTTACTCATATCGGGTTACCCAAATTAGGGTTTCATGTCAACTTATAAGTATTCATTTAACCTTGTATCGTGCATGGAGTCTATACTTGACTCCCTATCGAGCAAGAGGTGTATACTACACCCCCATATCATTAAAGAAGATATACAATCATATCCATATCATTTTAGTGAAGTAGGTGCATCATCATATCGGGTTAGAGGTGCTTGCTTGTGTGCTAGCACCCGATATCACTTTTATAAGGTGATACCATCATCTTCAAGCTCTAAACCTTTATTCTAACTATTATAGTTCATGGCAACAGGTCTAAGAAACTACAAGAACTCATAAAGTCATCAACTATTTTAGGAAATTTTGGAATTAAAAGTAGTTCATTAAGTATAGCAATTTAGGTGATGAATAATAACATGGTTGAGTTCAAGTTATATAACCCGCCTTAAGAACAACTTTCAAGCTCCAAGCTCCAAAGCTCCACATTCCTAAGGTTGAATATGAACTTCAAAACTACTCTATATACAAAGAATCACCATGGAAAAACAATTGGTGAAGAAGAAAAGGAAAGAAGATCAAAATCCTAAAATCCTGCTTCAATCCAAGGTTGAAGATGATCATATCCTCACCTTAGGGTTAAGTATGAGCTCCTTCTTGCTCCTTAACACCTTTGCACGATAGCCTTGTTCCCTTGCACGATATGCCACCCCTGTTGCACGATATGTCACTCACTTGCATGATATGCCACTCAACACATCACTCTATGGCCGATATCACCCTATATGGCCGATATCACCTACTTGGGCAGTATGATCTTGCCATGGGCGATACCCCAAGGCCCATGCATGATAACATAGCATACCTTCATGATATAGAAGCCCTATGCACAATACCTTATGGTAGGAGGGTGGTAAGGGTCGCAAAATTGCACCAAGGGGTGAAACTAGGGGTATATATACTTGTTGTTCATGAAGGAAGGTAAAAATGAGGTGTCATCATTTTGAGCTAGTAGGTGCCACATGTCCATGCATGGATGACACGTGTACATGCATGCATCAAAATTTATCTTGTCTTGCAAAACGGTTGAGGATCATCTAGAGATGCAAATTCGTCCATTACTTATCTCTTTGAATAAGATATATCAATTAATTCATCACTTTATTCACAACCCGTCACAACTTTGCTAAGGAAGTTATAACTCAACATAACTCACCTCCTTGAGGTGATTTGCTATACCATTGTCGATGTTGATAATGAAAATGGTAAAAGATCAAAGCTATGGGACGACTTGTGTTATATCCAACCTCATGCCTTTTGGCTTATTTGAGCGATTTTAATGCAGTTAGAGTAGTAAATTAGAGGATGGGTCATTCAAAATTATTGTCTAGATATATGGTAGACTTCAATAATCTGATTTGTGACATCAGCCTAGTGGAGATTCCTACTAAACGCCCCTACTTTATGTGTAACAACCAACAATCAAGATTGAATAATACTAGGAGCAAGACCGATAGGTCATTCATCTAACTCCAAATTCTAAATGACCTACCAAACCTACGGTTGGAAATTATGTCTACTATATATAGTGATCTCTATGCACAAGTGCTCCATCTTGTGAAACTAGCCCCCAAATAGAAATATCCAATCCTGTACTTTAATGCTTGGGTAGGGTTATATGTATTGAAAGATACTATTGAATCATCATGGAAGACTGAGGTGTGGGGCAATCCCATGTACTATCTCTATCAAAAATTAAGATTACAAAAAGAGCACTACAAACCTAGAATTGGGAGTGGATAGAAGATCTTTCCAATTCATCAAAGAACAAAGAAAAAGAAGCCTTGAATGCTCAACTACTATAAGACAAAGACCCAAATGTTGAACTTTGGTGGGAGATAGATACAAGCAAAAAGATAGAATAATTCAAAACTAGATCTATTGAGGATTGTATCATCCACCAAAAATTAAGGGTTCAATAATTGACACAAGTAGACAACAACATGAAGTTTTTATATGCCTCCATGAAAACAAAAAGGAGTAGAAACCAAATTAAAACCATGTTCATTGAAAGGAACTAGATAAAAGGTGAAGAAAACATCAAGAAATGTTTCATGCCACACTACATATTGATTTTCAATACTCCAAGAAAGCCATGTAACTACCACACATGGTTCAACATGTCTAAATTAATAGAACAACAAGTCACACAGATGTGTACCTTCCTCACTGATGAGGAGATATACGACATTGTGCGGAATATCAAGTGATGGAAACTGTGTAGGCTTGATGGACTCAATGCTCGCTTCTTCAAATCCACTTGGGATATAGTTCATAAAGATGTATGTGCAACAAAAGTTGCCAAACCGACAAATAAATCGTTACTAATTAAGTGGAGTAAACATAAATAATGGATTAACAAAAATCACTAAAATTTAAAACCATTTTGTAAGGAGATCCTTGTCTAGAAAACTTTTACTGAAAGATCCAAAAAATCATACATATCAGGATTCACATTATACAACATTACTTCATCTCAACTCAAGGACAACATATAATAGTTGCTCTATCAAACACATACTGGAGAAACATAAAACCTTGAGGCATTCAAGACAAAATCTCATATCATTCATGAAATCAGTACGAACCAACTCCAAGGACCTGAGAGTACAAAGATGAGACATAGGACTTCTATCTACAAGACCTGACAGACAGTACACTCAACCTGATTTGTCACTATTGTCCCTGCTACTATTGTTCTTTCTCTGCAGTACGGTCTCAATCCCCCTCGTGCATGTCCACCTAAAAAAATGTGGATCCCACGGGGTGAGACAATTGTCCCAGTGAGAGATATAACTCTCTGCCAAAAATGTTATTATAACAGTTAAATAGTATTAAACTGAGAAGAGGATAAGCAGTTTAGAACATTCTCATATTTTCAAACATTGAAACTATCTATGATAGAGCAGTAAATCATCTATTCTATTTATAAGGAATATGAAGAACATGTATATCATTTAACCATCATACGATATCAAAAACTCAAGCTTATCCTGTGATGCTCATTATTATGGTATGTCATCCATGAATCATTCTCATTTCTATCTGTTGGCCTCAGCCAATCTACTAGCCAGATATTGAATTATACCAATCATGTGAGTATACATCATCATATTCTATCCAGGCATTGGACTATGCCAATTATATGCAACCATTCTAGGCATTGGACTATGCTAATTCTGTACAAAAATTCCAGGCATTGACCTATGCCAATCCTGTGCAAACATTCCAGGCATTGGACTATGCCAATCCTGTGCAAACAGTCCAAGCATTGGACTATGCCAATCCTGTGACATTATTCTAGGCATTGGATTATTACCAATCCTGTGCAATTATTCCAGGTATTGGGTTATGACCAATCCTGTGTAATTATTCCAAGTATTGGGTTATGACCAATCCTGTGACATTATTCCAGGCATTGGGTTATTACCAATCCTATGTAATTATTCCAGGTATTGGGTTATGACCAATCCTGTGCAATTATTCCAGGTATTGGGTTATGACCAATCATGTGCAATTATTCCAGGTATTGGGTTATGACCAATCCTATGATATTATTCCAAGCATCGAGTTATTACCAATCCTGTGCAATTATTCCAGGTATTGGGTTATGACCAATCATGTGCAATTATTCCAGGTATTGGGTTATGACCAATCCTGTGACATTATTCCAGGCATTGGGTTATTACCAATCCTGTGCAATTATTCCAGGTATTGGGTTATTACCAATCCTGTGCAATTATTCCAGGTATTGGGTTATGACCAATCCTGTGATATTATTCCAGGCATTGGGTTATTACCAATCTTGTGCAATTATTCCAAGTATTTGGTTATGACCAATCCTGTGCAATTATTCCAGGCATTAAACCTTGGCCAAGCCATCATACATATTCACATCCTTTATGTAATTTAAGTATTCCTCTTATGTCCTTTAAGCTTATTCAAAACACTATAGCCCTTATTTGGCTATAAGCATAAATCATGTATGATTAAGATTTCATTATTATTATTGTATCCATTTATTATTATTATTATTGTTATGTTACTAAGTTTCCATTTCCTAGATTATTTGAACATTATCATTTCTTACATGAACTTTTATAAACATCTTGTCACCTCTCACTAGGCAACAACTAACCACATGGCTCACAAGGCCCATTAAACATCTTGTCACCTCTCGCTAGGCAACAACTATTCACATGGCTCATAAGGCCATTAAACATCTTGTCACCTATCCCTAAGAAATAACTATTTACATGGATCACAAGGCCATTAAACATCTTGCCACCTCTCACTAGGAAAGAACTATTAGGGTTAGGGTTTCCCTTTATAACCAAATAGGGTTTCAAGTTCATATTATCAATCTAAACCCTAATTCATTGCTCCACACATCTAGGAGCATAAATTAATATCATAAGTATTCAATTATACTTATTTATTCTCATCATTTATCATTAAATGATAATCAACACAAAGTATGAGTTTCTCTCTCGTCCTCTCTAGGATATTGATTACATCATACTTTATTGTCTTGGCTTAACCCTTTCTCAAGGTATGTCAGCCTACACTTATCAAAGTGCATTACATCTCAATGTAAAAATTGACATGACACACTTCATGTGTTACTCATCCAAGTAGATTGGATTTAAGGTGCATCAAGGTGCATCAACCTTGAGGTGTGGGATGTAGTATTTATCACGCCTTGATGTATTACTTGTTGGGTTTTAGGGGAGGCAGAGAAGGCATCGAAAACAAAAATTTTCTACCCCAAACCCGGAACAAGGAAACGTGTCAACGTCTATATAATAGGAAAGGATGGTTTGTGGAATCATACCTTGTCCCGAGGCTTGCTCGGCGACAATATCTCGCGCCTTGCGCGGTCTTCACCTCCAGTCTTGGATGGTGTCTGTGCAGCTCCTGGTCGCACCGGGACTGATGACTCCTCCTCTCACTAGAACTAACAGGGTTGACAGTTGTCCTCCTGAGCGGCAGAAACCTCCCGCCTTTGTAGTAGTCCACACAGACCACCTGGAACTCCACACTCCTTGTCCCACAAGGAGTTGGAAGGACTCACACCCTCCTGTTGACGTACTAGTCACCAACACACTCTCCTGCTGTCAGTTGCAACTGTAGTTGTCTTTCCCTTGCTGCGCCTCCCTTTACGGGTAGCACTTGCTCGGGCTCTCTCTCGGTTACCAAAACCAGAGAGAACGACAACTTTGCAGAGCAACTGGTTGCACTGAGTTGTACTTTGAGAATCCCCCAATACCCCTATATATATAGGAGGGTCATGGGACAGGGTTCTCTATCTCGGGCAATGCGGGACTAAAAGCAGGAGTAGAAGGGTTCGAGATTTTCACAAAGCAACCAACTCACAACCTGAACCGATCGTTTCACAAGTGAAACGGTCGGTTGGGGACCTGAACCGGTCGGTTCACAAGTGAACCGGTCGGTTGGGACATCTCAACCGGTCAGTTCACAAGTGAACCGATCGGTTGGTGGTCCTGGTTGGTTCTCGATTGACTTTCCTTCTTTTATTTCTAATTGGTATCGAATACCAATCCTATTTCCCAATCAAATTGGGCAATTGAAATGAAAGGAAAATTCTCACCAATCCTATTTTCCCAAGTTGCTCGGTTGCACCAGTTGAATTGATCGTTTAAACACTTGAAGCAATCGGTTCACCCTGATCTTGAGCCGATCGGATCAACACTTGAGCTGACCGGTTCACCAAGCTCAGCCGACCGGTTCATCACATGAACCGATCAGTTGGGAGTACAGGTTGTGCAGAATCAGTCAATTGCGATTTTAATCAATCTGATACTCCAATCAATATTCCTAACACCTTGAACATTATGATATTGAGCTATCAATTGACTGAGTGTTTAATTGAACTACTTAACTCCTTTAGTAATCAATCTAAACATTGCTTGTGGACAAAACTCCTCTTCCAGGTTAAATCCTATGTGTGTGACCCTACAGGTCCATTTCACGTTGGCAGTGAAAGTCCATAACACTTATGACTTCACAAGCAAAGAGAGGTGCCTAGTCACACATCAGTGCTACCCAAGTGAAAGTAGAAAGTTGGAGAACAACTTTAAATCCTACAATACGTGAATGGTGTTACAGTGAATGTATAATTCCTTTGTCGCTGATATCCTGAATGAACTTGAGGCATGGAACAGTCATCTTGTCAACGTTCATTCACTTTCTTGATCTCAGAGTAGATTGGAAGAGATATGTATGACATCAATATCACATACTGATTCACACATGTGTGCGCATGCCTATTTGAATCCTACTCATCAAGTGGCCTTGGATATCAAACTCCCTCAGGAGGGACAAATCCCATATCTATCACTCACCCCTCAAAAGCCCCATGTGTCAAAGCCACCCAATCATCACCTTTATAACAACCCATGTTTCAGGACTGCGTTTGATGATGTCAAAGTGTGCCCAACGAAATGTGTTGAGTGTAGTTATTTCATGTCAAAGAATCACACTCACCACCATCACTATGAGTTCTGACTGTGACTACCATGTCATGGTTCCATGTGTCAAACTCACAATGGGTCTGTCCGTGTACACTTGTTCTCTAACAAGTACCTATGTGTTTGGTTTGATATCTCTATATCATGACTACTGAGATTCTGTCATCAACCAACACCACAATCTAGTCTTGTGTGTCATTGTTGTCTATCTACCTTCCACAATGACATCCGACTAGGGACATAACAAGAATGTACAAACTCTTAGCATCCATATGATCTCATCGTTCAGGTCCTGAACATGAAGGCATACGTCATTGAGTACTGTCATTCTCTAGACATTCAATCTGTTCTATCACTATCTCATATGACTGAAGTAGAATGAATTAGAAGCTTGCCTTTGATGTTTATCAAATCAATATTAATGTATCCCACCAATCATCCCATGATTGGCTCTCAGGGCATACACACCAACAGACTCCCATTTGCACTGCGAGCCAATCACCCTTGAATCATATTCATAGTGATCTTCAAACATGTCCCACATGTTACTGTGCTCTAGTGCTTAACATAGTGAGTAATGGCAACACCTTTCCAAAGTCAGTATAAATTGCATGTCTCTCACCTCTTCGTTGTACGTCACACGTATGAGATGGAGGTGTCGTAATATGCGATCTACTATTCCTTTGCGAACCTTTAGCCACATTGCATGATCAAGGATTCCATACTTGTCATCAATGAGCGGAATATAAGTTCATCTCATGAACTTCCAGATCCATATAGTATCCACTGTTGTTCTCTAACACATAGATACTCGACATTTCCTTTTAAACGGCTTTATTGGAACACTTCCAATTATCAACAAACTTTCACTTTTATATATCTTATATGTATTTTGCGATTAATTTTCTGTCCTTTCGGAAGTTCGCATCAATGTAACTCTTTACATTGAACTCTTCCTTATCTCCATAGAACCTGCACTTCTCAAGTACTTATCAAGTTCTCATGGTATTCCAGTAACCCTTACTGGAAGTAGACAAACATCCACTCGTCATGTCTCACATACGAGCTTTTAGGATGAGCACATCATATTTCCATGTCCTACATACAAGATGATGAATGCATTTTGTTCTTTCCATGTCGATACATGCAAGATAATGGGATGATTACATACATGATAGATCCATATCTATTCTTAGTGTTTCCATTCTTCATAAGAATTGAACACTTGGCCTTGGGATACTAACTCCATGTAACATGGACAAGTTTTCTCCCACTGAATCTGTGTACACTGAACCCTTCAGTACATATTGCCAATGTATGCTCTCTCTTTTTTAGGTTAAGAGATTTTTCGAGAACTATCTCTATAGATCTCTATTCCTATCACATAGGAAACATCTCTATCTTCCTTAAAGATAATTTCCACTTTTGGATTTCCATTCTAGAACATTTCCATTTCACATCAACATGTGGAATGTGAACACGCTCCCACTAAATCACAGATCCCTTCTTTATCTTTGACATATCAGTCAAACTTTTTGACTATATTATCAAAGTAAAGATCCAATTCTGAGTTGCTTGTACTCAATCAATCATATTGATTAGTCCATTGTAACTTATAGACTTCATTTGCATTAGTGGATTCATAAACCTTATAGGTTGTGTCATGTACACATCCTTGTTTTATTCCTCATAGGAATGCAGTTTTAGTATCCATATGCCAAATGTCTTTAGTCATTAAGTTGCAATCAACAAGCATCATCCTTCTCAAAATGTTATCCATGTGTCTTAACACTTAAGACTAATTTGCACTTATGGATTTCATTCCAATGGGTGCTACCATCAAGGTCATACCTTATGGTTCACATGGATGTCATTTAGGATGTAATGGTCATAAACCATAACTCAAAATTCGGTTCCTCATATTCATCTAGGTAGTTGACTCATCACATGAACAACTCATCACATAGATAATTGAGGTATATATGTTAAAGATGTAAGAACTCACAACCCTTGTGATTCTTAATGTTCTTTATTAGTGTGGGGTATTCTTTTATTAAGAAGAATTTAGTTATTTGATAATCATTCTCTAACTCCTTAGAGTATGAATCCTTCTTGATTTAGACATCACCATGCCTTAATCATGAGTTCACTATGATACACTATCATAATTACTCTTAAGGATCTCAAACATTTGGTCCAAGTATTTCATTCATTGATCTCATCAAGAATTAACACTTTACCAAATTTGCACTTCATCTATGATAATCTTGAACACTTCAGGATATTCATATTGGTATTTCTCTAAACACCATTTGAAGTATTAGCATTTGTTCTAATAGGTATGTAAATACATCACATGTATTATACCTAATAGGATAATCATTCTCCCACTACCTTTAGTGAAGATTGATTGATCATGTCCAAGAAATTCATGTCTCTTATTGGTTCTCTAACCAAAAGAGTCTAGATTTATCCATCACATGGAAACTAGAAATGAATTTCTCATGATTGATGCTAATTTGATTGTTTGAGTTATCTATAACTTTTAGGTATCATTTTATCTTATGCATATAAAATACCACAAGATAAACATGGCATTCCCACAAAGATCATATCTTTATAAATTGAAACATCTCTTTATTGATTGCCATCATTGTCATACAATATGCAAAATAAAGTGTTTCTATCTATTAGCAAATATGAAATAGCAGTTCATAACTGTATTACATGCCTTTTAGGCTGAAAATAAACTAAAGTACTCCTATCTATGGTGGCAACACTTGCCCCATATATTGAGTGCTTTACACTTTACATCTTGGTATCATATACCTCAAAAAGTGTTACAAGTTTACTTTCATGACACCTTTAAGTAGAGACATCAGTCGCCTACTTCTTCTTTTGTTCTTCCAGATAGAGAGGACAATTCCTTTTCCAATGTCCTAGCCTTTGATAATGGTGGCAATTTCCTTTCTTGATCACGCCTCCTTTGGCCTTGAGAGCTGAAGATGTCTTGGGCTCCTGGCTAGCATTAGAACCTTTCTTAGCTTTGCCCTTGCCCTTGCGCTTGGACTTGCCTTTATTGTTTGTGATCACCATCACAGACTTAGGCTTGTCCTTCTTCATCTGTATCTTGGCTATCCTCAACATGCCCAACAACTCTGACAGTGGCCTATCAAAGTTGTTCATGTTGTAGTTCATCACAAACTGACTGTAGGATTCTGGCAACGATTGCAGTATCGCATCAGTAGCCAACTCTTGGCTCAGTGGAAATCCCAGTCTTTACAGTTTCTCCACATACCCAATCATCTTGAGTGTGTGAGGACCAACTGGATCTCCTTCTGTCATGACGCACTTGAACAGCGCCCTTGAGACATTGTATCTCTCTTGCCGTGCCTGATCTTCATACATGTTCCTGAGATGCTGAATCATCTCAATGACACCCATGTTCTCATGTTGTCTCTACAACTCATGGTTCATAGAACACAACATCAAGAACTTTGCATCAATGGCATCATCAGAATACTTCTTGTAACCATCCCTTTCTGTCTTTGGTGCATTAGGAGCGGGTTCCTCTGGAATTGGAGTATCCAGGACATAGAGCTTACGCTCTTGAGTGAGAACAATTCTCAATGTCTGATACCAGTCATGGAAGTTTGTCCCATTTAGCTTGTCCTTTTCAAGGACCGATCGCAAAGAAAAGTGATTGTTGTTTGTTGCCATTTGTACTACAAAAGGAAAATATGCAATTTTAGTCCAAAAACTCATTTTTGACTTATTTGATTGATTTGAAAAATTGACGATATAATTAGGCCTTTAATTAATTATCGCTCCCACTATTTTACTTCAAATTGATAGCCCTCATCATCAATTCGGAAGATTGTAGCGTACAACCTTCTAGTGGGAAAGATCCTGAAATCCTCTAAGTCATGGACCAGCTTGGGCTTTCACCCACAACTTAGATCTCTCAGGTAGGCAACTCTTGCCAATTGCATCATATGCAACTCTTGATAAGATGTCATATGCAACTCCTTGCCATGAACATCTCCATGCCTCAAGGTGCTAGATCCTATCTAGGTCACCTTGTTAAGTCCGACCCAAAGCCAACACGATGAATATGCACCCTACTTGGGCAGACCCACACATTCATCCTTCACACTTCTACAAGATAGATGGTGCACCATGCTTGGGCATGCCCACACTTGGTCGATCAAGCTTTTCACGTGTGTCGCATTTGGAAGGCATCTAAAACTTAATATTTAATGAGGGATTTGGTTTTTATATACATATACATATCCAATCACCACAATACATAGTATGTATCATATACATGCTATATCCCATAGAAAACATGCAAAACGATAAAAGTGATGATTATGGCCATCCTAATGTGATTCCTCGAGCCAAGAGGAGTCACGGTCATCTAGGTCTACATCACATGCAACCTGTACAAGACAAACTCTGTGCTTTTCCTTTAGAGTAGATCAACTCATCACATGATTGACTTGCTCATTTTGGCCCGGTCGTCTGGGTGCCACCAGCCGATCAGTTGGCTCCTCCAACCGATCGGTTTGCCTGGTCATCGTGCATCTCGTCATGGCCTCCACCCACTCGTCTCACTCCTCGAACAAGTCATCAACAGATCGGTTCACTCCTTGAACTGATCGTCTGGAACGTCAACCGATCGGTTCACATCTTGAACTGATCATCTCAACTGTCGTCTGGATATCCTTTGTTCTTTCACATAACAGGAAATAAAATATATCCTACTTTTACATTGCTTAAAAGGGAAACCTCGAGTTACATTCGAGGGGATCAAAGGTAGGAAAGATCTCGAATTATTTCGAGTTACATCAGGAATAGGAGAGGGAAGATCGGTGCGTAGACCGAGATGCAAGCAACCACATACAACCATACACAAATAGGGTTTATTGGCCATAACCACGCTATACATCCACCACAAAACTCATTTAAGGGCGACGCGTATCGAGTGCATTAATAATACATATCATATATGTAATTGGGATTTGTGGATTTAGGATTGGACATGCATAAAGCCAATTTTATTCGCATCGTATGCAATAAATAAAGGCAACAAACCAAAATCAATCATATCGATATTCCTAAAATATAGAGCAGTTGATGTGGCTCTGATACCACTGTTGGGTTTTAGGGGAGGCCGAGAAAGCAGCGGAAATAAAAAATTTCTCCCCCAAACCCGAAACCAGGAAACACGTCAACGTCTATATAATAGGAAAGGATGGTTTGTAGAATCATACCTTGTCCCGAGGCTTACTCGGTGACAATACCTCGTGCCTTGCACGGTCTTCACCTCCGGTCTTGGATGGTGTCTGTGCATCTCCTGGTCACACCGGGACTGACTCCTCCTCCTCTCACCGGGACTGTCGGGGTTGACAGTTGTCCTCCTGAGCGGTAGAAACCTCCCACCTCTGAAGTAGTCCACATAGACCACCTGGAACTCCACATTCGTTATCCCACAAGGAGTTTGAAGGACTCGCACCCTCCTGTTGACGTACTAGTTGCCAACACACTCTCCTGCTGTCAGTTTCAACTACAATTGTCTTTCCCTTGCTGCGCCTCCCTTTGCGGGTAGCACTTGCTCGGGCTCTCTCTCTGTTACCAAAACCAGAGAGAACGACAACTTTGCAGAGCAACTGGTTGCACTGAGTTGTACTTTGAGAAGCCCCCAATACCCCTATATATATAGGAGGGTCATGGGACAGGGTTCTCTATCCCGGGTAATGTGGGACTAAAAGTAGGAGTAGAAGGGTTCGAGATTTTCACAAAAGCAACCAACTCGCAACCTGAACCGGTCAGTTGGGACATCTCAACCGGTCGGTTCACAAGTGAACCGGTCAGTTGGTGGTCCTGGTCGGTTCCCGATTGACTTTCCTTCTTTTGTTTCTAATTGGTATCGAATACCAATCCTATTTCCCAATCAAATTGGGAAATTGAAATGAAAGGAAAATTCTCACCAATCCTATTTTCCCAAGTTGCTCGGTTGCACCAGTTGAATTGATTGTTTCAACACTTGAAGCAATCAGTTCACCCTGATCTTGAGCCAATCAGCTCAACACTTGATCCGACCGGTTCACCAAGCTCAGTCGACCGGTTCATCACATGAACCGATCGGTTGGGAGTACAGGTTGTGCAGAATCAGTCAATTGCGATTTCAATCAATCCGATACTCCAATCAATATGTCCAACACCTTGAACATTATGATATTGACCTATCAATTGACTGAGTGTTTAATTGAACTACTAAACTCCTCTTCCAGGTTAAATCCTATGTGTGTGACCCTGCAGGTCCATTTCACGTTGGCAGTGAAAGTCCATAACACTTATGACTTCACAAGCAAAGAGCGGTGCCTAGTCACACATCAATGCTACCCAAGTGAAAGTAGAAAGTTGGAGAACAACTTTCAATCCTACAATCCGTGAATGGTGTTATAGTGAATGTATAATTCCTTTTTTGCTGATATCCCGAATGAACTCGAGGCATCACAACAGTCATCCTGTCAACGTTCATTCACTTTCTTGATCTCAGAGTAGATTTGAAGAGATATGTATGATATCAATATCACATACTGATTCACACATGTGTGCACATGCCTATTTCAATCCTACTCATCAAGTGGCCTTGGATATCAAACTCCCTCAGTAGGGACAAATCCCATATCTATCACTCACACCTCAAAAGCCCCATGTATCAAAGCCACCCAATCATCACCTTTATAACAACCCATGTTTCAGGACTACGTTTGATGATGTCAAAGTGTGCCCAACGACATGTGTTGAGTGTAGTGATTTCAGGTCAAGGAATCACACTCACCACCATCACTATGAGTTCTGACTGTGACTACCATGTCATGGTTCCATGTGTCAAACTCACGGTGGGTCTGTCCGGTACACTTGTTCTCAAACAAGTACCTATGTGTTTGGTTTGATATCTCTATATCATGACTAATGAGATTCTTTCATCAACCAACACCACAATCTAGTCTTGTGTGTCATTGTTGTCTATCTACCTTCCACAATGACATCTGACTAGGGACATAACAAGAATGTACAAACTCTTAGCATCCGTATGATCTCATCGTTCAAGTCCTGAACCTGAAGGCATACGTCATTGAGTACTGTCATTCTCTTGACATTCAATCTGTTCTATCACTATCTCATATGACTGAAGTAGAAAGAATTGGAAGCTTGCCTTTGATGTTTATCAAATCAAACTTAATGTATCCCACCAATCATCCCATGATTGGCTCTCAGGGCATACACACCAACATTACTTCCCTCATTACTTTCAACTTAATTAAGTTCATCAACTTATCTTGTATTAGGGTATATCCCATCCTAATACTTTATGCACTAACACATCAGATTTATCATGTAGTGTATTGGCCATAAGTCACACATTTGAATTACCCAACTATCATCAATGATATGGGCTCATCTCGGGTTAAGGCATTGTTGATATAAGGTTGTCCATTATCAACCACTTTAGGTGTTTCACCTATCAAGGTATTAGCCACACCATTACTTGGTGTTACACTCATCACTCCTAAGAGTGTCTTGCCCTCACCTTTACAAGGTATCTCGGGTTAGAAATGTGCATATGTTCACCATATCGGGTTATAAGTATATGGGCACTCACCATATCAGGATAGAAGTATATACACACCATTCATATCGGGCTAGAGGTGTTTTTATGTGTTACCCATGTCATGCATGAGGTATCAACTCATCACCATGTCAGGCTAGACATTGACTAGGGTTGTGTATCAGGTTACCATATCATGCAATAGCATTTGCTATTCTTTACTCATATCGGATTACCCAAATTAGGGTTTCATGTCAACTTATAAGTATTCATTTAACCTTGTATCATGCATGGAGTCTATACTTGACTCCCTATCGAGCAAGAGGTGTACACTACACCCCCATATCATTAAAGAATATATACAATCATATCCATATCATTTTAGTGAAGTAGGTGCATCATCATATCGGGTTAGAGGTGCTTGCTTGTGTGCTAGCACCCGATATCACTTTTATAAGGTGATACCATCATCTTCAAGCTCTAAACCTTTATTCTAACTATTATAGTTCATGGAAATAGGTATAAGCAACTAAAAGAATTCATAAAGTCATCAACTATTTCATGAAATTTTGGAATTAAAAGTAGTTCATTAAGTATAGAGATTTAGGTGATGAATAATAACATGGTTGAGTTCAAGTTATATAACCCGCCTTAAGAACAACTTTCAAGATCCAAGCTCCAAAGCTCCACGTTCCTAAGGTTGAATATGAACTTCAAAACTCCTCTATATACAGAGAATCACCATGGATAAACAATTGGTGAAGAAGAAAAGAAAAGAAGATCAAAATCCTAAAATCATGCTTCAATCCAAGGTTGAAGACGATCATATCCTCACCTTAGGGTTAAGTATGAGCTACTTCTTGCTCCTTAACACCTTTGCACGATAACCTTGTGCCCTTGCATGATATGCCACCCCTGTTGCATGATATGTCACTCACTTGCATGATATTCCACTCAACACATCACTCTATGGCCGATATCACCCTATATGGCCGATATCAACTACTTGGGCGGTATGATCTTGCCATGGGCGATACCCCAAGGCCCATGCATGATAACACAGCATACCTTCATGATATAGAAGCCCTATGCACGATACCTTAGGGTAGGAGGGTGGTAAGGGTCGCAAAATTGCACCAAGGGGTGAAACTAGGGGTATATATACTTGTTGTTCATGAAGGAAGGTAAAAATGAGGTGTCATCATTTTGAGCTAGTAGGTGCCACGTGTCCATGCATGGATGATACGTGTACATGCATGCATCAACATTTATCTTGTCTTGAAAAATGGTTGAGGATCATCTAAAGATGCAAATTCGTCCATTACTTATCCCTTTGAATAAGATATATCAATTAATTCATCACTTTATTCACAACCCGTCACAACTTTGCTAAGGAAGTTATAACCCAACACAACTCACCGACTTGAGGTGATTTGCATGATATGGCCTTTGCCTAAAGTTCACAAGATGATATGAGGCTCCTCCTATGGCTCTTTGTCATATAGGCACTCATATATAAGCTTTTCAACTTGATACAACTCAAGTTAAGCTTTCCTATTCAACCCTTTTCTTGGGCATTGCATCACCAAGATTACCATCATTCATAATTGATTCAAACATGGTGTCTCTGTAACATCCCTGACCTGGGTTATGAAGTAACCCTAGGTGTTTTGCATAATGAGAGTAATTATATGTATGCTTTTGTCATTGAAAAGTAATTAAGGCTCAAGAGGAATTATATTACAATTTTAGTCCTTTTTGAATATTGTTGAAATCAATATTTTGCATGTTTTGGACTAAAGTGCAAATTACCCAAGTTGAGGGGTGTATTTGCAAATTGTGCATGATAATATATTCCTCATGTGTTAAAGCATCATGGGAATGAAGATGATGCAGAGGTATGGCTTGTGATAGCCTGAATTCCAAGCAAGAGCTGATAAAACAATGTTTGTGCATGAAAACCTAGTTTTGGTGTAATGTGCAATTTACCCAAAACCTAGGGTGCAATATGTAATTTAACACTTCAAAAAGGTCCCTAATGTTTCTTGGCATCATGTGGAACAAACAAATGTGAGGGGAGTCTCATTTGAATTAAGTTGAAGGAGAGAGAATCTTGATATTAAAATAATCAAGATTTAAGCATAATGGAAACATTAATGCAAAAATAAATAGATAAATTGATCAGGAATTTCATTTGGAACGACAGCAACAATATGCGCCTAAACCTGGTTTCTTGGAAGACTGTTACGAAACCAAAACAGCTCGGAGGACTTGGTATCAAAAGATCCAAGGACTTCAATACATCCCTCCTTATGAAGATGGCGTGGGCATTTCTGCTACGAAAGAGCATCCCATGGGTGGATCTCATGGTGGGTAAATACCACAGTAGAAGACAACCAATCTCAAATGGCTCCCACCTATGGCGGAGTATTAGAAGACTCACCCCCACTCTCCTAAACAACTCCAGAAGGATAGCCATCTCGGGGGAGGATACCCTGGCCTAGACAGACGAATGGGTTGGAAGCGACCATCAACCATCCATCAAAATAGACTTAACTATCCCAGAGGACCTGCTTGATCTCAAGGTCACCAGCCTGGTGAAGGATGATGAAATGTGGGATACTGATTTTCTGAATTTCTGGTTCATCACAGATACAGTTCAGTCCATTATGCACATGCCTACTCCCAAGCATTCATACGGGGACGACACTCGAGTTTGGAAGCCAGACCACAATGGGATTTTCACAACCAGCTCAGCATATGTCGTAATATGTAGTTGGCAAGAAGAAGAACAACCACTATTCAAAACCATCTGGTCCATTCCAATACCTCACAGAATCAAAACACATTTATGGCTTTTACTACATTGCCGCCTGCCCACAAATGTTCTCAGAACACTGAAGAAATTTACAGATGTTTCCACATGCTCCAGATGAGGATTGCCTCCATGCCATTCGTGATTGTGAGGCATCTAAACAGATTTGGGTCAAGATTATACCTACGTAAGTTGTTCTCTTCTTCTCGAGCACCAGTATTCATTCATGGATGGAATATAACCTCAAAGAACTCCATCGGATCTAGAACTGGCAAACGAAATTTGCACTAGCATGTTGGAGGATATGGAAGAATCAAAACTCTTTCATCTTCGAGCAAAGAAGTACCCCGCCAACGGTGGTGGCTGTCAATTGTATTGTTGAAGCTTCATCTATTACATGTGCTATGACCCAATCATGCAGTTCCGGAGGAAACATGATCATCCCACCTCTACCTACTCGGAACTCTACAACCATTATTCACATGGATGCTGCCCTCTCAAGCAACACACAAACGACTTGTATATGAGCCATAGCTAGGAACTCCCTGGGATAGTGGAAGATGGGCTCTGCAAAACTATGCCCTGGTTCAGATCCCATGGAAGGCGAGCTGAAGGTTATCTTGCATGGAGTACAACTTGCTGCTCTTAACAACCTGACTGAAGGCTTAATCATTTCAGATTCTTAGAATGCTGTACAGTGGGCTTCACATCTGAAGGACCCTCCCGACAAATACCGCATTCTTACTATGAAGATTAGAGAAGGCTTGATCCATGCAGGGATACAGAAGGTGGTGCACCAAAGAAGGAATCAAAACAAACTCACGGATGCGCTTGCCAAATTTTGCTTAAAACAACCATCCCCAACAACACAATGGCATGAGTGTCCCCCTCAAGGGAAGCACTTTTATCTTTTAGACATTCAATTGTTCCCTAACTTGTTCCCTACTAGCACTTGATGTTTCTGTTTTCCAATAAATAAATAAAAATAAATAAATAAATAAAATAATTGAAGGGCCTTCAACCACAATTAAAATGATGGAATTCATATGCATGAGTGGACGTCCTTGAGCTTTGCAAGGACCGAAAATATCTTAAGGAGGTGAAATTCCACTCACCTTATTATAAGGAAAAGAATTTCCACTCAAAAATATATATTAGTATTATAATGGATTAACGTGCTTAATTTCTTTTCCTTTAATCCATGGATAATGGAAGGGAGTTAGGTGGGTTTGAGTTGCCTTTTCATGCAAGCAAACCAAGGAGGAAGATGTGTTACCATTTTTGGAATTAATTGAATTTTTAATAAAACCTTTTCTCTTTCATCAATTTTCTTATAAAAGAGCCTTTTCCAACCCACCTAAGGGTCTTTTTCGATTCCTTTCTTCCCCTTGCTTGCAAAATCGACCAAGAGAGCTAAGAACAGCAGGGAGGACGTCCACAACCTGTTGGTAAGCCTTTGACCTTCGTTCTTCCTGATTCCATGGTGAAAATCATAAAACAATACTTGATTTCTTCATTTCTTCACCCCATCTTCAACCCTAGCCGATCCTTTCACTCCAAAAGCTTGAGAAATGAACTTGGGAGGTTGCTAGAGCTTCAACCACCATTGGAGCCGTGATGCTTGGAGCTTGGGATCAGATTTGAAGGTAGGTTATATAACTTTAACCCTTAATCTTGTCATTGAATTCGATTTCTACTTGCAATTGATTTAATTGTCATTATTGCAATAGCCTTGCTTATTTGATGGAGTTGCCATAGAAAATGGCAGTAGTTCCGTGAGTTTAAAGGTTGAATATGAAAACCTGTTCATAAGCACACACCTTAATCAACAAGCAATAGCAAATGGTCTTGGACTTTTGGTCCGAACAGTTTTGCAAATCGTTTGGTAAAGTTGATTTCCAAACTGCATAGAATGGTTGACCGTTTGATATAGTTGACCGTTTGGACTCCGAACCGCATGGCATGGTTGACCATTTAGTATGGTTGACCGTTTGAGGTTTGAACTTAATCATAGGTTGGATGATGATCCAATGGACTCAATTGATTGATCCAATGTGTGCACGATTCTTCAAGTGGAAACCCTAATTGAATTGATTGAAGAAATCTTCTATTGGTTCTAATGATTTCAAGACTTTTTGGGGCAAACAGTCTTGAGACCGTTTAGGACCAAATGGTTTCAAAACCATTTGGTTGATTGAAGGTTGATCCTTGACCCATGGATGATGATCTAGTGGTTTAGATTGATGAACCCTTCAACTGAATAACTAATAGTCGATTCAATGATGCAATTGGAGATCAATGGAATTGATGGTTGACCTAATGAGCCCTTGCGGTTTTGGGACTGATTTGGCCCAAATGGTCTTGAGACCGTTTGATACCAAACGGTCTTGAAACCGTTTGGGGCCAAACGGTTTCAAAACCGTTTGGTGTTGAAACTTCAAAGTCGCATGGAGGTTGTTAGTAGTTCAATCATTTGGATTTTGAAGGCAATGATGGTTCCAATTATTCAATGATGATTAATCAATAAAGGTACAAAGGTTGAAACCCTAATACTTCCTAGGGATTTGTGTCAATTAAGGAAGAAACCCTAATTGCTTATAAGAGCAATGGCTTGGTACACTATGTTATTCATGGTTGTATGAACTTGATTGAAGGATTGATATGACCTAATCAAGTTCATAGGATGATAGCATGGGTTTGATACCTGAGTTTAATTCATGTGGTGATTTAGGGTATCATCCTTAAGTAAAGAGATCATGAAACCCTAACCATGAACCCAAAATCCTAATTGACAAGGTTGATGAACCTTAACCCTAATCCAGGGCAATTTATAATTGAAACCCTAATCCAAGGTATGAATGAAGTCCTAATTTAAGGAGATGATGTGTATAGACCTAATTAAGAGTAATGTAATCCAAACCCTAATTATGGGTAATGGACTATGAAACCCTAATTGGGATGAATAGTAAACCCTAATTATGGGTAATGGACTATGAAACCCTAACCGGGATGCATAGTAAACCCTAATTGTGGAACAATGAATGTAAATCCTTTTATAGGGAGATTTTGATGTGAAACCCTAACTAAGGATGGTTTCATGAGAAACCCTGATGTTTGATGTGTTGTAAAGCTCAAATCCAGGGTAATACTATGTACTGCTTAATGAACCCTAATCTTGGGCAATATGGTAATAAACTATATCTTTGATGTGATAATGGGATATTTATCCTTAAATGACATGAAATGGGAAACCCTAACCCTGGTGAGGGAATAGTGGTGTTACCCATGAATAGTGAATTCATATTTATTGAGCATGGTTCTGTTATACAATTGATATCACTGTTATCATCTGTGCTAACCATGTAGGTATGTTGAAATGATGATCATGGCCAGGTATGAGCTATGATGTTTAATTCACTATTGTGATTGTACTTTGAGTGCCATAATATACCTTGTTGCCTGGAAAGAGGTAACAAGAGAGTTAATGGGCCTAATGTACCATGTGTGATGCTTGTAATAGCAAGTATCATGTTTTCCTTGGTCAATTGACCTGAAGGTGATGATTACCTGGAAAAGTGGTAACAATGCTTAATGATAAATCAAGGATTTAATTACCCAGGGCCATATGATTATGGTGATGAATTTGAGAAAGAATGAGAATTCCCAGTTTTTAAATTAGGGACTCAGTCCCCAATGCCTTTTTAAGATTGATGAAAATAGTACATATTTCTTTATAGCATTGTTATGATAATTTGTGTTTGAAAACTTTCTTGATGCTAAAAGAATATGAAAATATACTTAATTAATCAAGTGGAATCTATTCATGTAGTGCTCTGACCATAGATCCATGATCGTCAGCAGTTGGTGATGGTGAAACAAGTTTTCTAAGGAATTCCTGGAATTCACATATTTTGAATATGTGGGGGTAAATGGTCGAAAATATCCTTACGTCCAGTTGAAGAGGTTGTGGAAAGGTAAACATTAAACCTCTCAATCCTTCATATGTCGGGATAGATGTATCATAAATCTCCCGATGGTTGGGATGGATATATCATTAATCTCTCAATGTTAATTCATGTCGGGTCGATGGAGATAAACATTGATGCTCTCGATTTCCGATGAGAGTGCAGTTGACATTGTAACTCTATAGCGAAGTTCCAGTATACCCTGGAAAGCTATTTGAGCAGTCGAAAAAGTCCTGCTTGTAGTCCTGTGCTGACCAGGATGTGGGAGGTCATGGGAATCTGACTCTTCCGTTGACCTATTTATGGTATCAATTTCGATTCTAGAAATGGTTGGTTGGAGTATGAGCGGTATACCTCATCTCCTCAGAGCTTAAATCTGTTTATAAAATATAAACAACCGTGTAGCGTATTTACATAAGATTGAAATATGAAAAACACTGATTGATGATATACTTCTTAGCATGCCCTTGATACACAAATGGATTTATGTTTCTTTAACTCATATTAAATATGAGACATGCTGCTTTATCAGGTTATAGCTGTAATATTGCATAAGAATGTTGCTCTAGTCTGCATAGATGTTGATTCACCTATTATTGATTTATATTATCCCACTATTCATTTTATTTCCATTTAAACTACAATGACAATGTTTTGGCGGAGAGTTATATCTCCCGATGGGGCAATTTTTATAATTGTCTCACCCCCGTGGGATTCAATGTTTTTAGGTAGACGCAGACATCAAGGCAGGAACTCTTCTGTAGGAGAAGAGCAGCAACAGACACAGGGACAACAGTGGTCCAACAGGTGGAGCCATTGGCTGTCCAGTTTTGTGTAGTCAGTCCTAAAGTCGTCTTTGTACTCTCGGGTCCTAGGAGTTAGTGTTTTGATACTTCGATATGAGATTTTGTGCATGTATGCCTCGAGATGAAATGATGCATGTAATGTGTATATGAACCAGGATGTAATGTTTTACTTTGGTTCTAAATGAAAGAGTTTTCCTATGAATGGATCTCTTGACAAATGTTTTTAATTTTTAGTGATTTTCAGTAATTCTGTTGATTAATAATACGCTTCCGCATTAGTTAATCTGGTTTTATGAGTTGTATGCCAAAAGTAAAGTGGTATCAGAGCTCTAGGTTCGCTGAGTCTACAAAGACATAGGATTGATGTAGTTGAGTCTGTTCTAGTGTCTTCTAGTTTATCTGATAGTATCTTCTGCTCTAATAGGAGAAGAAGAACTAAGGATTTCTGGATCACACAAAGAACACGCTGTTGAGAGTAGTATTGCTGTACCGGGAAATGGTGCAAGAGACCAGGACAGGGAGGAACCTGTACCTGAAAAACCCCAGTTCAACCCAGCTGAAATGGGGAACCCAGCCTTCCAGGCTATGTTCGGGCAGTTTATGACTGCTATGA
Organism: Alisma plantago-aquatica; assembly: GCA_963693085.1. Taxonomy (NCBI): domain Eukaryota; kingdom Viridiplantae; phylum Streptophyta; class Magnoliopsida; order Alismatales; family Alismataceae; genus Alisma; species Alisma plantago-aquatica. The sequence continues at coordinate 1,819,089,072 of OY856409.1, read as the reverse complement.
CCCACATGATAGATAGAATGCTAGTACCTGCACCCAGGGCAGCACCCCATGATGAAAGACATGGTGCCGGTAAGACTTTTGAAAGGCTTAAGAGGGTAGGAGCCTTGGAGTATGCTGGTACAGCCGATCCAGTAGATCTTGATCTATGGTTGACTGAGTTGGAGAAAGCCTTCAGAATCCTTATGATTTCTGATGATGAGAGGGTCAGACATGTTGTATATCTCCTCAAAGGAAGTGTTGGACATTGGTGGACCATTGAGGAGGGCAAAAGACCTGGATTTTTGATCGGATGGGATGAGTTCAGGCGTAAATTCGTCACTAGATACTTTCCCAAGATGTATCTAGATGAGAAGATGTCCCAGTTTGAGAGGATTAAGCAAGGGCCGATGAACATTAGCGAGTACGAAGCTAGGTTCATGGAGTTGTTGCGGTTCTGTCTGCACATGGAATCTAATGATGAGGAGAGAATTCGGCGGTTCGAGAAGGGGTTGAACGCTGAATTAACCACTCCGGTGTTTGCTCTGGAGAACCGGGAGAGGTTTGCAACTTTTGTGGAGTCTGTAAGACGTATAGAGAGGTATGTAGTTGAGAAGCGACAAACTAAGGGTAAGAAGGAATACCCTCAGTTTCAAGGGCAGAGTGTTGGGAGTTTCAAGAAACCAAGGTATTCTGTGCCTACACCATCACCAAGGTTTAATACCCAGACACAATGGACGTCAAGTAAGGGTAGAAACCATAGTTTACCACCAAAGGGAGCTCAAAGCTCAACCTCTATGTCAGTAACAGGACCACCCAGACCACCAAGAGGGAATATAACATGTTATAGATGTGGAAAAGATGGCCATGTGGTGAGAGAATGTCCTGAGAAAGTCAGGAGTGTGACCCAGCAATTGAGGCAGAGTCAGCAGGGCTGTCAGAGGCAACAACCTGGCAGTGGTGCTAGAGGACATGGACTAACGTCCCAAGCCGGTTCTTCAACATCTAACAATCGAGCACAGGGTCAACAATAAGCAACGACTAGGTTCTATGCTATGAACCAGCCTGAAGCAGTAGTCAACCCTTGGGTTGTGACAGGTCAGATGGAACTGCTTTATTCTGATATGTCTTTATCCTTCTTCGTATCTGTGTTAATTGATCCGGGTGCTACGCACTCTTTTATCACTCAAGAAGTGATTGATGACTGCAATATGATTGTTAGTCATAGAATAGATAGCTTGCTTTTAGAGACACCTTTGATGGGATCTACAGTTTTGCGGGAAGTGTGTTCTCCCTGCAATCGTTTCTTTTCTGATCACCGCATTCAAGTAGATCTTATACCACTTGAGATGCAGGGTTTTGATATAATCCTTGGAATGGACACCTTAGAGAAGTATAAGGTTGTCTTGGATTGTAGTTCCAAGCATGCTGTGTTCACAGATGATGGTGACACATGGATCTTTCAGGGAGATAGAAAGATTCTTACAACATGTCTTATGTCAGCTATGGTAGCTGAGAGGTTGATGAGACAAGGATGCCTTGCATTCTTAGCCCATGTGGTTGATACCACAATGGAAAGCCCTCATCCTTCTGAAGTTCCTATATTTAGGGAATTTGAAGATGCATTTCCTGAAGAACTTCCAGGTGTTCCGCCGCCTCGAGAGATTGATTTTGAGATAAATCTAATCCCAGACACGCAACCAATAGCTCAAACTCTGTATAGGATGGCACTTGCTGAAATGGCAGAGCTCAAGAAATAACTGCAAGAGTTGCTTGAGAAAGGTTTTATCCGATCGAGCACTTCACCCTGGGGTGCTCCAGTCCTTTTTGTTAAGAAAAAGGATGGGTCGATGCGGTTATGCATTGACTATAGACAGTTAAACAAAGTCACCATAAAGAACAAGTATCCTCTACCAAGGATTGATGACTTGTTTGACCAGTTGTGTGGTGCAACTATCTTTTCTAAGATAGATCTGAGGTCGGGATACCATCAGTTACGTATCAAAGAGGGTGACATACCTATATATATCTGCATTTAGGACAAGGTATGGTCACTATGAGTTCACAATTATGTCGTTTGGACTAACTAATGCACCAACTGCATTTATAGAACTCAGGAATAGAATCTTTCGACATTTTCTGGATCAGTATGTTGTCGTCTTTATAGATGACATTTTGATATATAGTAGAGATGTTCAACAACATGAGCAGCATCTTCGCCAACCTTTGGCTTTGCTAAGGGAGCATAAGTTATATGCTAAGTTTAGCAAATGTGAGTTCTGGTTGCGAGAAGTTTCCTTTCTCAGACATGTAATATCTGCCTCAAGTATTCATGTTGATCTGAAGAAGGTAGAATCTATCCTGTAATGGGAACAACTGAAGACACCGACAGAGATAAGAAGTTTCCTAGGACTGGCTGGCTATTACAGGAGGTTCATTAAGAACTCCAGTTCAATAGCCTTACCCCTAACTAAGTTGACAAGGAAGGAGATTCCTTTTGTCTGGAATGACAAGTGTCAATAATCTTTCCAGTTGCTGAAGGAAAGATTAACATGTGCACCTGTGTTGGTACTACCTGAGCAAGGAAAGGGGTATATAGTCTTCTGTGATGCATCGAAGAATGGTTTAGGTTGTGTGTTGATGCAGGATAAGCAAGTGATTTCTTTTGGTTCTCGACAACTTAAGAAACATGAGGAGAATTATCTGACACACGATCTAGAATTAGCTGCTGTGGTCCATGCTTTGAAGATCTAGAGACACTATCTCTATGGAGAAACATTCCAGATTTTCACAGACCATAAGAACCTAAAGTACATCTTTTCTCAGCATGAGTTAAATATGAGGCAACGTCGATGGATGGAATTAATCAAGGACTACGATTGTACAATTGATTATCATGTAGGGAAATCCAATGTAGTTGTTGATGCACTAAGTAGAAAATCAGCAACACCAACCCTAGATAAAGCACAACTAAACTCCTTAATGTACTTTAAGAGAGATATGTTTATATCCTTGAGGCAAGACAATGTACAACTTAAAGTATCATTGTTAGCCGGGTTGTTAGCTGAGATGCACATAAAACCAACTCTGAGATAGAAAATTAAAGAAGCACAACAGACTGATTCTATGATTAAGCATATCAGTTAAGAATATGGTAGTGAGAAACGGGATGGTGTGCATGATTCTGATGATTAGGTAGTTTGTTACCATGGTAGGATGGTAGTACCTGATGTTGACAACTTAAGAAAGTTAGTTCTAGAGGAGGTTCATTCTTCAATGTATGATATGCATCCAGGGAGCACCAAGATGTATCATAACTTAAAAGATATCTATTGGTGGCCTGGTTTGAAGAAGGATGTTGCTGAGTTTGTTATGCGGTGTCTGGTGTGTCAGCAGGTTAAAGCTGAACATCAAAAGCCCGTAGGAACAATACAACCCCTGCCTATACCACAGTGGAAGTGGGATCATGTAACTATGGACTTTGTGGTTGGTTTGCCTAGAACATCCAAAAGTCATGATTCCATTTGGGTGATAGTTTATAGGTTGACAAAGACAACACATTTCTTACCTGTCAAAACAACCTACACAGCTGAGAAGCTAGCACAAATCTACATAGATGAGATAGTGTGGCTGCATGGGGTCCCAGTTACAATAGTTTCTGATAGAGGTCCTCAGTTTATGAGTCATTTCTGGGAACAACTTCATAAACCTTTGGGCACTCAGCTAAATTTTAGTAAGGCTTTTCATCCTCAGACAGATGGACAGTCTGAGAGGACGATACAAATATTGGAGGACTTGCTTAGGGCATGTGTCCTACAGTTTGTGGGGAGTTGGGATCTACATCTGAGCTTGATAGAGTTTGCTTATAATAACAGCTATCAACACAATATTGAGATGGCACCATATGAGGCTTTATATGGTAGACGTTGTAGATCTCCCCTATGTTGGTACGAAACTGGTGAATACCAACTTTTGGGTCCTGAGCTAGTTCAGCAAACAACCGAGAAGATAAAGATCATACAACAACAGCTGAAAACATCCCAGGATAGACAGAAATCCTATGCTGACAAGCGTTGTAGACCCTTAGAATTCTAAGTCAGATACAGGGTGTACCTCAAGGTTTCACCTTGGAAAGGTATCCTAAGATTTGGAAAGAAAGGGAGGTTAGCTCTGAGATTTATGGGGCCTTATCCAATCATTGAGAGGATGGGAAAGGTAGCCTATAAGCTGGAGTTACCACCTGAGTTGCATAGATTGCACCCAGTGTTTCATATCTCTATGTTGAGGAAGTGTCATCCTGACACTGATTTAGTTCTACAACCTATGGAGGTTTAACTAAATGATGACATATCTTATGTTGAAGGGCCAATGTTGATTCTTGATACAAGAATCAAAAAGCTAAAAAAGAAAGACATTAGTCTTGTAAAAGTCCTCTAGAATCACCGTGGCATTGAAGAAGCTACATGGGAACTAGAGGATGAGATGAGAAGGAAATATCCTACTCTTTTCTCTTAATGTTTTGTTGATGATTTCGGGGACGAAATCATTGTAAGGGGTGGATAAACTTGTAACATCCCTGACCTGAGTTATGAAGTAACCCTAGGTGTTTTGCATAATGAGAGTAATTATATGTATGCTTTTGTCTTTGAAAAGTAATTAGGGCTCAAGAGGAATTTATATTACAATTTTAGTCCTTTTTGAATATTGTTGAAATCAATATTTTGCCTATTTTGGACTAAAGTGAAAATTACCCAAGATGAGGGGTCTATTTGAAAATTGTGCATGATAATATATTCCTCATGTTTTAAAGCATCATGGGAATGAATATGATGCAGAGGTATGGCTTGTGATAGCCTGAATTCCAAGAACGAGCTGATAAAACAATGTTTGTGCATGAAAACCTAGTTTTGGTGTAATGTGCAATTTACCCAAAACCTAGGGTGCAATTTGTAATTTACCATTTCAAAAAGGTCCATAATGTTTCTTGGCATCATGTGGAGCAAAGAAAATGAGAGGGGCGTCTCATTTGAATTAAGTTGAAGGAGAGAGAATCTTGATATTAAAATAATCAAGATTTAAGCATAATGGAAACATTAATGCAAAAATAAATAAATAAAATAATTGAAGGGCCTTCAACCAAAATTAAAATGGTGTAATTAAGATGCATGAGTGGACGTCCTTGATCTTTGCAAGGACCGAAAATATCTTAAGGAGGTGAAATTCCACTCACCTTATTATAAGGAAAAGAATTTCCACTAAAAAATATATTAGTATTATAATGGATTAAGGTGCTTAATTTATTTTCCTTTAATCCATGGATAATGGAAGGGAGTTCGGTGGGTTTGAGTTGCCTTTGCATGCAATCAAACCAAGGAGGAAGAGGTGGTACCATTTTTGGAATTAATTGAATTTTTAATAAAACCTTTTCTCTTTCATCAATTTTCTTATAAAAGAGCCTTTTCCAACCCACCTAAGGGTCTTTTTCGGTTCCTTTCTTCCCATTGCTTGCAAAATCGACCAAGAGAGCTAAGAACAGCAGGGAGCACGTCCCCAACCTGTTGGTAAGCCTTTGACCTTCGTTGTTCTTGATTTCATGGTGAAAATCATAAAACAATACTTGATTTCTTCATTTCTTCACCCCATCTTCAACCCTAGCCGATCCTTTCACTCCAAAAGCTTGAGAAATGAACTTGGGAGGTTGCTATAGATTCAACCATCATTGGAGCCGTGAAGCTTGGAGCTTGGTATCAGATTTGAAGGCGGGTTATATAACTTTAACCCTTAATCTTGTCATTGAATTCGATTTCTACTTGCAATTGATTTAATTGTCATTATTGCAATATCCTTGCTTATTTGATGGAGTTGCCATGGAAAATGGAAGTAGTTCCATGAGTTTAAAGGTTGAAAATGACAACCTTTTCATAAGACACACCTTAATCAACAAGCAATAGCAAACAGTCTTGGACTTTTGGTCCAAGCGATTTTGCAAACCGTTTGGTAAAGTTGATTTCCAAACCGCATAGAATGGTTGACTGTTTGGTATAGTTGACCGTTTGGACTCCAAACCACATGGCATGGTTGACCGTTTAGTATGGTTGACCATTTGAGGTCTGAACTTAATCATAGGCTGGATTATGATCCAATGGACTCAATTGATTGATCCAATGTGTGCACGATTCTTCAAGTGGAAACCCTAATTGAATTGATTGAAGAAATCTTTGATTGGTTCTAATGATTTCAAGACATTTTGGGGCAAACGGTCTTGAGACAATTTGGGACCAAACGGTTTCAAAACCGTTTGGTTGATTGAAGGTTGATCCTTGACCCATGCATGATGATCTAATGGTTTATATTGATGAACCCTTCAACTGAATAACTAATAGTCGATTCAATGATGCAATTGGAGATCAATGGAATTGATGGTTGACCTAATGAGCCCTTGCAGTTTTGGGACTGATTTGGCCCAAATGGTCTTGAGACCATTTGAGACCAAACGGTCTTGAAACTGTTTGGGGTCAAACGGTTTCAAACCCATTTGGTAGCAAACAGTTTGAAAACCGTTTGGTGTTGAAACTTCAAAACCGCATCGAGGTTGTTAGTAGTTCAATCATTTGGATTTTGAAGGCAATGATGGTTCCAATTATCCAATGATGATTAATCAATAAAGGTACAAAGGTTGAAACCCTAATAGTACTTAGGGATTTGTGTCAATTAAGGATGAAACCCTAATTGCTTATAAGAGCAATGGCTTGGTACACTATGTTATTCATGGTTGTATGAATTTGATTGAAGGATTGATATGACCTAATCAAGTTGAGAGGATGATAGCATGGGTTTGATACATGAGTTTAATTCATGTGGTGATTTAGGGTATGATCCTTAAGTAAAGAGATCATGAATCCCTAACCATGAACCCAAAACCCTAATTGACAAGGTTGATAAACCTTAACCCTAATCCAGGGCAATTTATAATTGAAACCCCAATCCAAGGTATGAATGAAGTCCTAATTTAAGGAGATGATGTGTATAGACCTAATTAAGAGTAATGTAATCCAAACCCTAATTATGGGTAATGGACTATGAAACCCTAATTGGGATGAATAGTAAACCCTAATTATGGCTACTGAACTATGAAACCCTAATCGGGATGAATAGTAAACCCTAATTGTGGAACAATGAATGTAAATCCTTTTATAGGGTGATTTTAATGTGAAACCCTAACTAAGGATGGTTTCATGAGAAACCCTAATGTTTGATGTGTTGTAAAGCTCAAATCCAGGGTAATACTATGTACTGCTTAATGAACCCTAATCTTGGGCAATATGGTAATAAACAGTATCTTTGATGTGATAATGGGATATTTATCCTTAAATGACATGAAATGGGAAACCCTAACCCTGGTGAGGGAATAGTGGTGTTACCCATGAATAGTGAATTCATATTTATTGAGCATGGTTCTAATATACAATTGATATCACTGTTATCATCTGTGTTAACCATGCATGTATGTTGAAATGATGATCATGGCCAGGTATGAGCTATGATGTTTAATTCACTATTGTGATTGTACTTTGAGCGCCATAATATACCTTATTGCCTGGAAAGAGGTAACAAGAGAGTTAATGTGCCTCATATACCATGTGTGATGCTTGTAATAGCAAGTATCATGTTTGCCTTGGTCAATTGACCTGAAGGTGATAATTACCTGGAAAAGTGGTAATAATGCTTAATGATGAATCAAGGATTTAATTACCCATGGCCATATGATTATGGTGATGAATTTGAGAAAGAATAAGAATTCCCAGTTTTGAAATTAGGGACTCAGTCCCCAATGCCTTTTTAAGATTGATGAAAATAGTACATATTTCTTTATAGCATTGTTATGATAAGTTGTGTTTGAGAACTTGCTTGATGATAAAAGAAAATGAAAATGTACTTAATTAATCAAGTGGAATCTATTCATGTAGTGCTCTGACCATAGATCCATCATCGTCAGCAGTTAGTGTTGGTGAAACAGGTTTTCTAAGGAATTCCTAGAATTCACATATTTTGAATATGTGGGGGTAAGTGGGCAAAAATATCCTTACGTCCCGGTGAAGAGGTTGTGGAAAGGTATACATTAAACCTCTCAATCCTTCATGTGTCAGGATAGATGTATCATAAATCTCTCGATGGTTGGGATGGATATATCATTAATCTCCCAATGTTAATTCATGTTAGGTTGATGGAGATAAACATTGATGCTCTTGATTACCGATGAGAGTGCAGTTGACGTTGTAACTCTATAGCGAAGTTCCAGTATACCCTAGAAAGCTATTTGAGCAGTCAACACAGTCCTTCTTGTAGTCCTGTACTGACCAGGATGTGGGAGGTCATGGGAATCCAAATCTTCCATTGACCTATTTATGGTACCAATTTCGATTCTAGAAATGGTTGGTTGGAGTATGGGCGGTATAACTCATCTCCTCAGAGCTTAAATTTGTTTGTAAAATATAAACAACCGTGTAGCGTATTTACATAAGATTGAAATACGAGAAACACTGATTGATGATATACTGCTTAGCATGCCCTTGATACATAAATGGATTTATGTTTCTTTAACTCATATTAAATATGAGACATCCTGCTTTATCAGGTTATAGCTGTAATATTGCATAAGAATGTTGTTCTAGTTTGCATAGATGTTGATTAACCTCTTATTGATTTATATTATCCCACTATTCAGTTTATTTCCATTTAAACTGTAATGACAATGTTTTGGCGGAGAGTTATATCTCCCGATGGGGCAATTTTTATAATTGTCTCACCCCTGTGGGATTCAATGTTTTTAGGTAGACGCATACATCAAGGAAGGAACTCTTCTGTAGGAGAAGAGAAGCATCAGTAGACACAGGGACAACAATGATCCAACAGGTGGAGCCATTGGCTGTCCAATTTTGTGTAGTTAGTCCTAAAGTCTTCTCTGTACTCTCGGGTCCTAGGAGTTAGTGTTGTGATACTTCGATCTGAGTTTTTGTGCATGTATGCCTCGAGATTTAATGATGCATGTAATGTGTATATGAACCAGGATGTAATGTTTTACTTTGGTTCTAAATGAAAGAGTTTTCGTGTGAATGGATCTCTTGACAAATGGTTTTAATTTTTAGTGATTTTCAGTAATTCTGCTGATTAATAATACGCTTCCGCATTAGTTAATCTGGTTTTATGAGTTGTATGCCATAGTATCCTTCTTTATATCTCCTCTACATGATACTATGATGGAGTAGGGACACTCTAGAGGTGGTAATTTGCATATCCACCCTACATTTTGGGCAAATTACAATTTGTACCAAAATTGGTGCACAAGGTACCAACATTGTTCAAACAAGTTCAAACTTGGAATTTGGGCTTTCCACAAGTCACCACTTAGCATATATAATACTCTCTATTATGATTCTATAACACATGGGGTACATTCAACATGTGACATTTTGCATTATAGCCCCTCAATTTGGGTAAATTGCTCTTTGGTCCAAAACAAAGGAAAATTGCTCAAACAACATTCAATCGAGACCAAAATTGAATCATAACTGTGTCATATGATAAAAAAACATCTTAGAGGATTATATTAAAGTTCTAAGAAATTTTATTAGCCAAAAAAATAGGGTTACCTCATAACCCAGGTTAGGGTCGTTACAAGTTATAAACCCCTAACAAGGATTTCATCCCCGAAATCCCAGGTAAAGGAAGACAAATATTATTTATTCATCATATCATCAAATCTCCACACAACATCTTAATATCATGAAGAAACCATAGAACTTTGATCAACGTAAATTTCTTCCACACAGGGTTATCATAGAACCTGTCACACATGACACATACTCCACTGTCTTTTTCATTATTGACTGTGGAGTCAACTCTGTGTCAGGTAAAACTTTTCTTAGTCAGAGAAACATTATACATACCCTATTTATCTCAGGTGTAAAACCTCAATGATTTGTCACCTATCTCAACTTACAACTTTTCATGACAAGATTCTTGATTGTGGGGAGTCTTCCATACTCCTCTTTTAGTTTAGCATTTCACTTTCAAGGAAAGAGTAGAGTTACGTTCTATTACCCACTAGGGACTACAAGTCTTATCATACATCTGTTGTGTCATCCAATCTGTTGACACAACACCAAACTTTCATACTTCTTGTACCAACTATCTCATTAATTGTACATACTCTTTTCATAAAGGGAGGTTACTTATCAATTAAGAACTTATCTTAGAGGTATCTTAGATGTTATGTATAAGTTGCTTTAACAGATCTAGATAGGGGTATTCTAAAGAATTATTTTTAGCTTGATAAGCTTTTCCCACAATGATTTACAATTTTTTCTTCAATGAGTACATCCTTATTGATGTTATGTTTATGCAGAGCATAAACCCCTAACATATGATGTCCATACTATTTTATGTATCTAGACTAATTTCACAGTTGGCCATTCTAGGTAACCAACGTAAATCATCTGATTAGGAGTTATGTTTTCACTTTCTCATACCACCTGACACTTCTTGGATACCAGAATTACTTACCTTGGTATCCATCACATGTGTTGAAAACACATCACATCCTCATCTTTCCTTCATCCTGGGACATTACTTGTTACACATATCTTTATCTTGGAACCAAAGTCCAAGACAAACTGATACTTTTCTAAGTATCCATCAATTGAACATTTTTAACTCATGCACATCAAGTGTCATCAGACTCACTTGACTTCCATGTCCTTGCAAGGAAAGAACACAAAGGAACATATTCTTTTCATCACCCCATCATTACCCAGGGTTGTTCATCAAGGAGGATACAACATTATCTCCTAAGATTTATTATATGAACTTTCACTGTTCATGAGTCATTTGCACTCATTTCATCTTAGGTTCCTTGCCATCAACATAGGAATTATAAGGATGATTACATATCATCACTCCTTTCTTTGTTATTGTCTAACATGTTCATGAATATTTTGTGATTTTATCACATTTTCCATTTCCACATCATGGGAAAAGATATTTACTATTCACACATGCTTTATCAAACAGGGATCATCTCCCTTGTTCTCATTCTCTTTTCATGAGGATTATACTTTTTAGTTCCTCATACACACAAATTGAGCTGAGATCATCTCAGATTCCATTTAATGCACTTAGTATGTGATGCAAATGTCCATACCATTTTTATAGTTTCATTATACTCACTAGATTGTCTCAGAATGACTACTTGATTAGAGTAATCAGAAAGATAACAATCTAAGAGTTCCATACTTGCCCTATCTCCAATAATTATATACCTGGCCAGGGTATACAAGTATTGAGATTAGGTAGTATGCACTTTGTTTACTATCATGTTACTTACTTTTCATATAATTATAAACACATGATTTAACATTCCCGGATTTTCTCCAGGCACCACATATATACCTCATCTTCTTTCACACAGATAAGAGCAATTATAAAGCATTTAAAAGAATATTGAACATAATATAAATTCTAATTCTCGTCATATCTTCCCTATGTCCCCATAGGACAATCAATAGAGAAATCCATAACATCAATCCTTTTTAGGGTTATCAGGTAACATCAAAATAAAGCATATCAAAATGAAAAATATCTATCTGATTGTTACCCCTCGCAGTCATTTACCGCTTCAGGTTGACTCAACATATAGAGTCTAGCTATTTCATGTTGTTACTTTTTGCCTTTTTATATCAATGGGTTATAACTTTCATAATCCCTATCAAGTCTACCTCGATTGTTGAGTCATCTCTTGCCTTCTTTTTAAACAAAAGGGTTTAGTATGCTCAACATGTACACATCTATAACATGTCTTGTCCTCATACCATGATCTTATCGGTCTTATCATCGATATAGAGACTAAGCCATTGGTTCTTATAGATGGAAGGTTAGGATCTTTGCCTTTACTTATTGGTTACTACCCTGGTGCACTAGGCGTTTATTGCACTGGTGGCACCGAAAACTTTGGATCTTTATAACAACTAGGAAAATGTCTCTAAAATTGTAGTGACATTTCCTTAATTCTCAACTTATTGCCCCTTCTTGGGTACTGCCATCATAGATATACTATCTCTCTAAACTTATGGCAGAGTCTTCTTTCTTGCCATATGTTAATCTTTCCCACATTTTTCCATTGTTCCAACATGACTATGTCATTCAGGAACCCTTTTAAAGCCCAAAGTTTCTGCATTAAGGACTGGTAACCTAGGTTGTAATGCTAGTATCCAATCTACTATATGCATCACTATTATCCTAACATGCCCAACAAGAGCATAAACATAGGATTCTCTATCCTAATCAGGTCATGATGGGAATTCTCAGGCACTCATTTTTTTCTTGCCTGATCCCTTGCACCTCTTCTTGGTGCAACAACATTGCCCTCAACAATGTGTTCCTCGTATTCCCCAGTCATTTATAAACTTTACCTTCTCTTCTGCACAGGCAGAAGTCACTATAGGGTATGCTGGAGGACACTAACATAGACTCAACAAGTTAGTCCTATGTCTCTGTAGACTCAACGAACCTTAAGCTCTGATACCAAACTTGTAATGACAGTCACTAAACTGACAAACAAATCGTTACTAATTAAGTGGAGTAAACATAAACAACGGATTAACAAAAATCACTAAAATTTAAAACCATTTTGTAAGGAGATCCTTGTCTAGAAAACGTTTAATGAAAGATCCAAAAACTCATACATATCATGATTCACATTATACAACATTGCTTCATCTCATCTCGAGGACAACATATAATAGTTGATCTATCAAACATATACTGGAGAAACATAAAACCTCGAGGCATTCAAGCCAAAATCTCATATCATTCATGAAATCAGTACAAACCAACTCCAAGGACCTGAGAGTACAGAGACGACACATATGACTTCTATCTACAAGACCTGACAGACAGTACACTCAACCTGATCTGTCATTGTTGTCCCTGCTTGTAACATCCCTGACCTGGATTATGTACTAACCCTAGCAGTTTTTCTTAATTAAGTGATTAGATGCTTGTGTTTATCCTTATAAATGTAATAATGGCTCCTGAGGAACTTATATTTCATTTTCAGTCCTTTTTGCATAATGTTGAAACATTGTTTCGTTAAATAATGGACTAAAGTGCAAATTAACCAAGTTGAGGGGTTAACTTGTAAATTGCAGATGTCAAGATGTTCCTCTAATGATGAGACATCCTAATAATGAATATGATGTGGTGGTATGGATTCCACAAGCTTGGGCACCAAGATATAGCTTGTAGAGCAATCCTTGTGCTTTAAAACCTAGTTTTGGTGTAATGTGCAAAATTACCCAAAACCTAGGGTCCAACATGTAAAATGTATCCTCTAGAGTATCTCTCATGTTTCTTGGCATCAAGTAGAGAAAATAAAATGAGTAGGGCACCTCTTTTGAATGATCAAGGAGGAAAGATAATCTTGATGTTGAAATAATCAAAATTTAAGCAAATGGCCCTTTTATATATACAACTTATTAAGATGTTTGGTTTCTTTTCCTTTAAACTTTGGATAATGGAGGAGTTTGCATGAGTTTAGTAAGTGGAAAACGTGGCCAAGGATGGAGAAAGCCTTAGTGGATATGTTTGGGAAATAAAAAAGAAAATAACTATCCTTTTTCCTTTGGCTTTGAAAAGACCCATAAATATATAAGGAATCTTTCCAAAAAAACAAGGGATCGTTTCCCTTAGTTATTTCTTCTCAAACCTACTTTGGCTGACCAAGGAGGATCTCTGGAGTAGAGGAAGGATGACCAAGCTGGTTTGGCAAGTATGGATCATCATCTACCTCGAATTCATGATGGAAACCACTATATAAGGTCAGATTCATGGTGTTCTTCACACGATTCTTCTTTCTAGCCTTCTTGCTCAACCAAAGAGTGAAGAACGGACCTTGGACAGATACTGGAGCTCAAACTTCCATTAAATCTACGAAGCTTTGAACTCTAGATCAGTCCTAAAGGCGGGTTTTATAACTCTAACCCTTATGCTTTGTTAATGCATCCTCTTTTCTTATAATCGTTGTTTATACTTCTTTTTTAGACACCTTTGGGTGTTCTTGCTATCATTTTCGTGAAGAACAGCCCCTGTTCTTAAGGTAGAAGATTATGAAGTTAATTCCTATGTTTATCCAAGTTTTCACTTTAGCAAACGGTCTCCAACCTTTGCCCAAACGGTTTGCTAAACCGTTTGGAGCAAACGGTTTCAAACCATTTGAATGCAAACAGTTTCACAAGAACGCATGGAAGCAAATGGTCCAAGACCGTTTGGAGGCGTTGACCATTTGGAAGACTGTTGAGAATAATGTAAACTATTTACCTACTAAAAATCATCAATTAATTCCAAGTGGTTCACCAATTGAAGGCTCATCGACCACCTAAACCCTAATCGGGTCTATTGCTGATTTCAATATTTTCAATCATGTTGAAGTTTGGGTTGAGTGACCCAAACAGTTTCAAAACCATTTGCGGATCACCCAAATAGTCTCAAGACTGTTTTGGTGATCACCCAAGACCATTTGGAGGTCTAGGGTTAAGCATAGTTGACCAATTTATGATCCAATGATATCAAGTTGACGAGTAATCGATTGTTGATTTTGGTGACCAATTCCAATATCCAAACCCTAAATGAATGACTTGGCTTTTGATAAATTAATGGGAAAATGGTCTCAAGACCATTTGGAGGATATCCAAACAATCCCAAGACCGTTTGGGGGTCACCCAAGACCGTTTGGAGGTCTAGAGTTGACTATGGTCAAGTGGTTGAAGATCTAAAGGTAACAAGTTGAAGTATAATTGATTATTGACCTAATGATCAATTCAATGAATCAAATATTAATTAGTTGAGTTAGTTTTTGATGTTGACTTGAGAAAATGGTCTCAAGACCGTTTGGAGATCATCCAAATGATCCCAAGACCGTTTGGGGTCAGGTCATGACCAAATTGAATGATGGTTGAATGATTTCAAATCAATTAGACTGACATCGAAGTATGTTGAAGGGTCATCAATTCCAAACCCTAATCCAATTGATCCAAACCCTAATTGATGATCAATTGAGGGTCAATTGTGTGTCAAATCAGTTGAGGGTTGACCTAATTGACTCAATTGGAGAGTGGCTAACAAGTGCATGACTAATTGAGGGGTTCAACATTGGAAACCCTAACTCAATTGAAGAGGTTGAGACACTTTTTGGTCCTTGCGATTTTGAGGTGGTTTGGACCAAACGGTCTCAAGACCGTTTGGGACCAAACGATACCAAACCATTTGGTGCTCATGCGGTTTCAAGGTCGATTGTGTCCATGCGGTTTCAAAGTCAACTTGACCAAACGGTCTTCACCCCATCTTGGGCAAACGGTCTTGAGTGTGCACTTTACCAAACGGTTTCAAAAGTCAACAAGACCAAACAGTCTTCAACACCAAACGATTTCAAGGTCTGTCCAAGACCGTTTGGGGGTTTAGTGTGCAAGACCGTTTGAGGTCTATAAAGGTCAAGATCATTTGATACCTTAGTGGTCAAGATGGTTTAGTAGTTGATTAGCCTAAACCTCATGGATGCTTAAAGTGATTAAAGGACCAAGTGGTTAGTTGGTTAATGTATGTTATAATAAAGGTATCCTTGATGAGATAAAGTGATTAGGACTCTTTGAATGAGTAAGCCTTCATGATCACAATGGTAATGACATAACCCATGATGTCAATGTTGAATTGACTTAGCCTAATCAAGAGTGATGCAAACATCATCTTATAGAAAGAGGAGAGATAAGACTTCTTATATGAATGATTAATCAAGTAATGAACTCCCAATATGGATGGATCCCTAATTAGGATATGATCCATGATAATGAGATCATGAAACCCTAGTTATGACAGCTAATGAATCATAACCCTAATTGAGGGCATTAATGGAATTAATCCTTATATATGATGATGGTATAATCTTAATGTGATGTAATATGAATAGTAAACCCTAATCTAGGGTAATGTGATGTAATGTGAATAGTAAACCCTAATCTAGAGTAATGTGATGATATGAACAGTAAACCGTAATTCTGGGTTATGCTTGTAAGCATGAAACTCTATGATTGAATTATGAAATGAGGAATAACCATGCCTTCTTAAGCTAAAGGGGTTGGATAAACCTAATTGAATTGAATAAGAAACCCTAACCCTAGAAACCAGCCGTGGTAATGTAAAACAGTCGTGGTAATCTTTTGTAGCACGGCCCTGGTGTTCTATCCTTGACTTAGAAATAATTTGTGTTGTGCTGATACAGATATTATGTGCATGTTATCAATTGTGTTAGTCATGCAGGTCTTTATAAAGAAGTGAGCATGACCAAGTAAGGGTTATAATGCCATATTCATTGAAAACACTTTATAAGCTTTGAAAGTGATAATATGCTATGTTGCCTAGTGAGAGGTAACATATGAGATTGACAGGCTGTATAAGCTATGAAGAAATACCTACACTGCTACAATCATATTTATACTGTTAAATGACTTGATAGTGATATGTTACTTGGTAACAAGTGTTCTAATGATCTAAGGGTTTGGACACCCATATTCCTGAATCATAATGATGAGATGATTAGGGATTGATATCCCAATGTTAACAATATGTGAAATGAACTTGATACGATTAGTAATCTTTCTTTATAGCAATTGTTTAATGGTTTATTTTTGAAAACATGCCTGATGCTAAAAGAATGCCAAAATGTACTTAAATAATCAAGTATAATGATATCATGTAGAGCCCTGACCATAGATCCATCATTGTCAGAAATTAAATTATGGTGAAATAGGTTTTCGTAAGGGAACTCCTGGAGAGCATACTTTTAAGTATGTGGGGGTTATGGATGTAAATATTCGTACGTCCTAATGAGGGAATTGATGTGAGATGTACATTTAATCTCTCAATCCTTCATTATATGTGTATGCCGGGATGATGTATCACTAATCTCCCGATGATGTTGTTAATTCTGCATCGATGAGAGATAAACAAGAAATCCCTCGATGGCAAAGAGAGTACAACATGCCACTATAACTCTAATAGCGAAGTTTCCAGAATACCCTGGAAAGCTATTTAAGAAGAGATATAAGATGTCCTGCATGTTGTACCTCACACTGACTGAGGAAGATGATGTCATAGAAATCCGACTCTTCTGATGACCTATGTATGGTACGGATTGCGATTTAGTAATGGTTGGTTGGAGGATCAGTGGTATACCTCATCTCCTCAGGGCATAAATATGTTTGAAAAATGTAAACAACCATATAGCTTAATTGCTTAGGTGGAACTATGAGAAACAATGATTGATGATATATTGTTTATAGTGTTCTAGTTGAATAACTAGTATACATGTTCTTCATATTCTTTATTGATATAAGTATTGTCATTCAATCAAGTTATAATTGAAATGATTGCTTAGAGAATGCTGCTCTACTTAGTTTAATCAATGAATTTCCTACTATTAAATAATTATAGTTTTGCTGCTCATTGTTATCTTAATTTTTGCAATAACAATGCTTCTGGCGAAGAGTTATAACTCTCGCTGGGACAATTATTCAATTGTCTCACCCCCGTGGGATTCAACTTTTTAGGTAGACACCAAGGATGGAGGAACCCTTCAGTGTGTGAGCAATAGCAACAATAACATCTAGGACAACAGTGATCTTTAGGTGGAGACATTGTCTGTCAAGTCTCATATATAGAATGTCCTAGGTGTTGTCTCTATACTCTCAGGTCCTAGGAGTCAGTAGATGGTTTAATCTAGATATGATATTTTTGGCGTAATGCCTCGAGTTTTGTATCTTTCCTTGTACAGTTAACATGGAAGTTAATGCTTGTAACCTCGAGATGTGATGATACATAGAAATGTTAATGTATCATCTTGTAAATAACTTACTTTGTTTATTTATGAAAAAGTTTCACTATTTGTATATCTCTTTACAAAAATTTTTAATTTTTAGTGATTTTTAGTAATTCTGCTGCTAACGAAACGCTTCCGTATTAGTTTAAATTCGTTGATCTGTTTTTTCGTGAGACAGTCATCACAATTTAGTGGTATCAAAGCTCTAGGTTCGCTAAGTCTACAAAGACATGGGACTTAGGTTGTTGAGTCTATTCTAGTATCTTCCAGTATATCTAATAGCGTCTTCTGATCATCTAGGAGGAGAAGAGAAACTAAAGATGTCTGGGTCACACGAGGAACATGTTGCAGAGAGTAGTGTCGCTGCACCCAGAGAAGGTGCAAGAAACCAAGAAAGAGAAGAACATGCGCCTGAACTACCCCAGTTCAATCCAGCTAAAATGGGGAACCCAACCTTCCAAGCCATGTTTGGGAAGTTTATGACTGCCATGACACATATGATTGATAGGATGCCTATACATGTACCTAGGGCACCTACCCATCATGAAGGACAAGGAGTCGGCAAGATGTTTGAATGACTTCACCGAGTTGGAGCCACAGAGTATGCTGGAACAGCTGACCCAGCAGATGCTGACTTGTGGTTAACTGAACTAGAGAAGGCCTTTAGAATCATGAACATCCCATAAGCTGAGAAGGTTAGACATGTTGTATACCTTCTCAAGGGGAGTGCTGGTCACTGGTGGACCATGGAAGAACATAAAAGGACAGGTTTGGAGATTGAATGGGAAGCTTTCCGACGGGAATTTATTAATAGATACTTCCCTAAGATGTTCCTAGATGAGAAAATCTCTCAGTTTGAGAGGTTAAGACAAGGACCGATGAACATTAGCGAATACAAGGTTAAGTTCATGGAGTTGTTTCGGTTTTGTCCGCATATAGCAGCTACAGATGAAGAAAGGATTAGACATTTTGAGAAGGGGTTAAATGCTGAGTTGACCACCCCTGTGTCTGCTCTGGAAAATAGGGAAAGGTTTGCTACCTTTGTGGAGTTGGTCAGGAGTATAGAGAGGTCTGTGTCAGAGAAGCGACAGACCAAGAACAAGATGTACCCCCAGTTTCAAGGATCTTCATCCAAAGGTTTTAAGAAACCAAGGTTTTTTGTACCTACACCACTACCTAGATTCAGTACCCAGATGGAGTGGACGTCAAATAAGGGTAGAGGACGAAGCTTACCGTTAGAAGGAGATCGTAGCTGTGGGCTCCGATCTCTAAAACATGATATAAATTCAGTGGAAGCATTCGATTAGCAGTGGAATACAAAAATCACGAAAAATTAAAACTTTTCGAGACAAGATCTTAAAGACATGAAACTTCTTTCATAAAAGCAAGGTAAACAACTTACATCTTTGTTAAATCACTTCTTGAGTGATTATATACAACAAGATACAAAATCTCAAGATTAGAACCAAAATATTAGACCAGATAACGCCAAGGACCTAAGAGTATAGAGACAACATAAGACCAACTAACTACAAGACTCGGCAGTCATTATCTCCACCTGAGATTCACTGCTACTCCTGGTGCTGCTGCTGTTGATATTGATCACCTGCAGATTGGTTCCTTCGTCCTCGACGACCACCTAAAAAGTTGAAATCTACGGAGTGAGACAATTTTAAATAATTGTCCCAGTGAGAGTTATAACTCTCCACCAGAAGCTTTATAATAGCAATCAAAGAACAATATAAGAAATAAAAGCTTTCAAGGCAATCAACAACATATTGACATTAAGTAGAACAACAACATTTTAAGAAATATGAAGAACATGTATACTAGGCAATGTAACTTCAATCATTGTATCTTGTAGTTCAACCTAAGAAGATATGCTACGTGGTTGATTATGTTTTACAAACAATTTTATGCCCTACGGAGATGAGGTATACCGCTCATACTCCAACCGATCACTGTTAAGTCGCATCAGTATCATACCTAGGTCATCAAAAGAGCCGGATTCGTATGACCTCATCTTCCTCAGTCAGAATGAGGATAAACATGCAGGACATCTGGTGTCTCTACTACTATAGCTCACCAGGGTATTCTAGTACTTCGCTATTAGAGTCACAGTGGCGTTCTGTACTCTCTTTGCTATCGAAAGATTTCTTGTTTATCTCTCATCGATGCGGTATAAAAGATTTTCCTCGGGAGATTAGTGTTACATCACCCAGTATAAACATATAGTGAAGGATTGATAGATTTAAGATATATATACATCAATTCCTTCACTAGGATGTAAGGATATACACATCCATTTTCCCCCACATACTCAAAAGTATGTGATCCAGGAGTTCCCTTAGGAAAACATGTTTCACCATCATTTAACATCTGACAATGATGGACCTATGATCAGGGCTCTACATGGTATAATTGTACTTGATTAGTTAGGTACATTTTAGTATTCTTTTAACATCATACATGTTCTCAAACATTAATCATTAGAACAACAGCTATGAAAGTAGAATACTAAATGTATCAAGTCTAACTTACATCAATTATCATTTCTCAATCATCTCATCACAAGTCATCTAATAAGCATGACCTTGATGATACTCATGGCTCTTACTGCCTATCATCTTATGTGATGCCACTTACCAGGCAACAAGGTATTTCACTATTCATAAAGCTAAAATCATGCTTTTCAATGAATAAGGTATCATAATCCTTACCTGGATATGATCATCCTTATATAAGAACCTGCAAGATTAATTCAACTAATAATAGTAAACAATTCATTTCAAGAGTTGTACTTTCATACTCTCTGAAGAGTCAGGTTTCCTAATTTCTCATCAATTAGGGTTTACTATTCACATTACATGTTATCACCCTAGAATTAGGGTTTACTATTCATTTCATGATGAATTGAACTCATAACATCATCATGCATGAGAAACATCACCATAGATTTCCTCAGATTAGATTAAGATTCATCAATTATCATAATTAGGGTTTCCATGATTCCACATAGGTGGATCATACCCTAATCATGCACATTCATGTACATTGAAGGTATTTTACTTGAATTGCAACCATAAATGGTACTTTCTCTCTCCTCTTACTAATAGATGTGATTACATCACTCTAAATTAGGTTGGGACAAGTCCTCATTGACTATCATAAGCCAAAACACCATTATCATATGATTAGGGTTTGATTAAAACAAGGTATCCTCTAGTTAAACCCTTCAAGGGCATATTAGTAAAGTACACCAATAATCATCATCATGGATTAATATTTTGATCACTTAACCCCTTAATGTCTTTGAGTATGATTAGGGTTTGGATTAGACCATCATTGAACCAATTAGACCTTTAAAGGACTAAGCAATCACAACCCTAAAGTCTCCAATCGATTACACACTTTCAACCTCCAAACGGTCTTAAGACCGTTTGGATGTGTTGACCATTTGCTATAGTTGACTTCATGACTGCATGACACTCAAGATCGTTTGCCCTCAAATGGTCTTGAGACCGTTTGGGTGCGTTGAGCGTTTGAGCAAGGTTGACCTTCAAACCGTTTGGATGAAATGACTTGAAATCGCATGAATTGAAACGTTCCTGAGAGCGATTGGACCAAACGACCCTGAGATCGTTTGAGCCCAAACGGTCTTGAGACCGTTTTGCCCCAAATGGTCTTAAGACCGTTTGGCCTCAAATGGTCTTAAGACCGTTTGGCCTCAAACGGTCTTGAGACCGTTTGGTCCAAAATGGGCTCAAACCGTTTGGTCCTCAAAAGTGACTCCAAGGTTATAATCGATTATGGTTATCTATGTTGAAGCCTCCAATTGGTCAAATCCTTGTTAACCACTTGTAAATAGAGTCAATTAGGATTAGTCTTAATCAATTAGACATCAAATTGACCCTCAATTGAAAGCCAATTAGGGTTGAATCCATCTCAATTAGGGTTTTCAATCGGATAATCATCGATGTTCAACGATGTGAATCAAATTGATGTTGAACCCATCAATTGACCTCCAATTGGGCCCAAACTTGGCCCAAACGGTCTTGAGATCGTTTGGACATCCTCCAAACGGTCTTGAGACCGTTTTCCCAAAGTTTCATCAAAATCTAAGTCGATTGGATAAGGGTTGAACCCTAATAATTGGGTCTAAAATCAGCACTTTTATCAATTCATCAACCTATTGTAATTGGACCCTCAACCCATCAAATTACCTCAACCCTAGACCTCCAAACGGTCTTGGGTTGTCACCAAACTGTCTTGAGACCGTTTGAGTGAACTCCCAAACGGTCTTGAGACTGTTGGGGTCCTTCAACCCAAAGTTCATCAAGATCTATCCTTGAAATCAGCAATTCAACCCGATTAGGGTTTAGGGGGGGGTTGAAGTGCCTTCAATTTGTGGTTGGTTTGCAATTGGATTATGAATCTTTGTAATTGATAAATTCAACATGTTTACAACAGACCTTTAAATGGTCTTCCCTTGGTAAACCCTATCAAGCGATCTTGAAGACCGTTTGAATCTAAATGACCTTGCAAGATCGTTTGAGATCAAACGGTTTGAAACTGTTTGATTTCAAACGGTTTGCAAACCGTTTAGATCAAAAGGTCCAAGGTCATTTGATAAAGTTACCTAGGAATTCTCGCCCATTTTCTTCAACCTCTGTTCAGGTCGGTTACTCCACGGATTGCTTGCAAAAATGCAAGGAAGAATGGGGAAGAAGAAAAACTAAGTACTTAATTGACAAGAACATAGATATGCATAATAAAGCAAGAAGTTTAGAGTTATAAAACCCGACTCAAACGTTGTTACTAGAGATCCAAGCTTCCAAGATTTAAGCCTTTAATGGCATCTTGAGCTCCACAGGTTGACCAAAGGTGATTCTCCAAGGAAAGGATGGGGATGGTCGGCTAGAACAAGAAACCTAAGTGAGATAACCATAAAACCAACCTTATATAAGGAATTCCTCCATGAATCCGAGCTAAAAGATGGTCTCTTCTTACCTTAGAACAAGTTGGTCATCTCCCTGAGCTCCAGAGCTCTGCCTTAGTTAGTTGAGCAAGATGATAAATGAAGAAGAGAAGGGGATACGTTTACTTGGTTTACAAAGAAAGAAGCTTATATAGCTTGGGTTAGTTTTCAACATAAGGACCTCTAGTTTCATGGGTTTCTCATCTAGGTCCCTCCTTCCTTCTAAGGCACGTCCAAACCATCATAACTTAAGCAAAGCCCATCAAAACTCAAGATCTAAGGGTAATGAAAGCCAACATGCAAACTAAGGTACACATATATGAAGGGTCTCCTTACTCATACTAGGTGATTTCACTACAAAGGTCATTTTTCTTATCTAATTATTTAATTGAAATGCCCCTTTCATCATTTATTATCTAAATGATGTAAAGATTCACAAAAGATACTCTAGAAGGTGTATTTTACAAGTTTCACCCCACATTTTGGGTAAATTGCACTTTACACCAAAATTAGGGTTTTAAGCACAAGGATTGCCCCACAAGCTGCATCTTGGTGCCCAAGCTTGGGAAATCCATCATACTTCATCATATTCACTCTTATGATGTCTCAACACTAAAGGAACATATCAACAAGTGTAATTTTCAATTTAAACCCTCTAGGGGTAAATTGCACATAGGTCTCTGTATTACAAAACAATACTAAAACATTGTTTAAAAAGGACAGAAATGTAAACATATGTTCCTCATGAGCTTAATTACATGCCAAAATATAATCACAAGTATATTAATTACATACTTAGGCAAAACACCTAGGGTTAGCTTATAACCCAGGTCAGGGGTGTTACAAATTATCTACCCCTTACAAGGATTTCGTCCCCGAAATCAACAAAACATATATTTAAGAGAAAAGAGCAGGGTATTTCCTTCTCATCTCTTCCTCTAGTTCCCATGTGGATTCTTCAACACCACGATGACTCCAGAGGACCTTCAAAAGACTTATATATTTCTTCTTTAGCTTTTTAATTCTGTTATCAAGGATTGACACTGGTCCTTCCTCATAGGTTATATCTTCATTCAATTCTACTTCCATAGGTTGTAGAACGGACTTGGTGTCAGGATGACATTTCCTCAAAATAGAAATGTGAAACACAGGGTGTAACTTCTGCAACTCCTGAGGTAACTCTAGTCTATAGGCTACCCTTCCAACTCGTTCAATGATTGGATAAGGTCCCATAAATCTAGGAGCTAACTTCCCTTTCCTTCCAAAACGAAGGACTCCTTTCCAAGGTGAGACCTTAAGGTACACTCTGTCTCCAACCTAGAACTCTAAGGGTTTACGACGTCTGTCAACATAAGACCTCTGCCTATCCTGTGCAGTCTTAAGTAGTTGTTGTATAACTTTGATCTTCTCTGTAGTTTGCTGCACAAGATCAGGACCTAACAACTGATGCTCACCGGTCTCATACCAACATAAGGGTGATCTACAACGTCTACCATACAAGGCTTCATAAGGTGCCATATCAATACTATGTTGATAGCTATTGTTATAGGCAAACTCTATCAAGCTTAGGTGTAGATCCCAACTCCTGGTAAACTGGAGAACACATGCTCTCAACAAGTCTTCCAAGGTATGTATAGTCCTTTCTGATTGTCCATCAGTCTCATGATGAAAGGTTGTACTAAACCTTAACTTGGTGCCTAAAGCTCTGTGTAACTGCTCCCAAAAACGACTTGTAAACTGGGGACCTCTGTCAGAAACTATAGTGATAGGAACTCCGTGCAGTCGCACTATCTCTTGAACATACAGTTGTGATAACCTTTCAGCAGAACAGGTTGTTTTGACAGGTAAGAAATGCGCTATCTTTGTCAACCTATCAACAATTACCCAGATGGAATCATGTCCTTTGCTTGTTCTGGGTAGGCCAACAACAAAGTCCATGGTCATATGGTCCCACTTCCACTGTGGTATGGGTAAAGGTTGTATCGTTCCTACGGGCTTCTGGTGTTCATCTTTAACTTGCTGACACATAGGACACCTCAAAATAAACTCTGCAACATCCTTCTCCATCCCAGGCCACCAATACATATCTTTCAAGTTTTGATACATCTTGGTGCTCCCTGGATGCATAGCATACATCAAAGAATGAGCTTCTTCCAGGAATAACTTTCTTAAGTTATCCACATCCGGCACTATCATCCTTCTATGATAACATGCTACTTGATCATCTGAGTCATGGAAACCATCTCTCTTCTCATCACCATACTCCGATCTGATCTGCTGGACTGCAACATCAATTTGTTGTGCCTCCTTAATCTTCTCTCTTAGGGTAGGTTTAATATGCATCTCTGCTAACAAACTGGCTAACAATGACACCTTCAACTGTACATTGTCTTGCCTTAAGCATATCTCTCCTAGAGCATACTAAGGAACTTAGTTGTTCTCTATCCATGGTTGGTGTTGCTGATTTTCTACTCAAGGCATCTGCAACTACACTAGCCTTTCCTGGATGGTAGTCAATTGTACAATCATAATCCTTGATTAACTTCATCCAGCGACGTTGCCTCATGTTAAGTTCATGCTGAGAGAAGATATACTTAAGGTTTTTGTGGTCTGTGAAAATCTGGAATGTCTCTCCGTAGAGATAATGTCTCCAGATCTTCAAGGCATGAACCACAGTAGCTAACTCCAGATCATGTGTCAGATAATTCTCCTTGTGTTTCTTAAGCTGTCGGGAAGCAAAAGAAATCACTTGCTTATCCTGCATCAACACACATCCGAGTCCATTCTTGGAGGCATCGCAGAAAACTATGTATCATTTGCCTTGTTCAGGTAGCACAAGTACAGGTGCACTTGTTAACCTCTCTTTCAATAGCTGGAAAGATTGCTGACACTTGTCACTCCAGGCAAAAGGAACATCTTTCCGGGTTAACTTGGTCTAGGGTAAGGCTATAGAACTGAAGCTCTTAATGAATCTTCAATAATAGCCAGCCAAGCCTAGAAAGCTAAAAATCTCTGTCGGTGTCTTCGGTTGTTCCCATTGTAGGACAGATTCTACCTTTTTAGGATCAACACGAATTCCCGAGGCAGATATCACATGTCTAAGGAAAGATACTTCCGGTAACCAGAACTCACACTTGCTAAACTTAGTGTATAGCTTATGTTCCCTTAGCAAGGTCAAAGCTTGGCAAAGATGTTGTTCATGCTGCTAAGCATCTCTACTATAGATCAGAATGTCATCTATGAAGACGACAACACACTGATCGAGGAAAGGCCGGAAGATTCTATTCATGAGTTCCATAAATGCAGCTGGTGCATTAGTTAGTCCAAACGACATAACTGTAAACTCATAGTGACCATACCTTGTCCTAAAGGCAGACTTGGATATGTCACTGTCCTTAATACAAAGTTGATGATATCCAGACCTCAAGTCTATCTTCGAGAAGACGGTTGCACCACGCAACTGGTCAAAAAGATCATCAATCCTCGGAAGAGGGTACTTATTCTTTATTGTTACTTTATTAAGTTGTCTATAATCAATGCACAACCACATTGATCTGTCTTTCTTTTTAACAAAAAAAACCAGAGCACCCCATGGTGAAGTGCTCGGTCGGATAAAACCCTTCTCAAGCAACTCCTGAAGTTGTTTCTTGAGTTCTGCCATTTCAGCAGGCGCCATCCTATACAGTGTCTGAGCTATGGGTTGTGTATCTGGGACCAAATTGATTTCAAAATCAATTTCCTAAGGCGGTGGTATACCTGGAAGTTCTTCAGGAAACACGTCCTCGAATTCCCTGACTACAAGAACTTCAGCAGGGTTGGGGCTCTCCTTGGTAATATCTACCACATGGGCCAAGAATGCATAACATCCTTGCCTCATCAGCTTCTCAGCAACCATAGCTGACATAAGACAGGTGGGTAGAATCTTTCTTTCTCCTTGAAAGATCCATGTGTTGCTTTCATCAGCAAAGACATCCAGCTTGGATTCACAATCCAAGACCACCTTATACCTTTCCAAGGTATCCATCACAAGGATTATATCAAATCCTTGCATATCAAGTGGTATGAGATCCACTTGAATGCGATGATCAGAAAAGAAAAGAATGCAGGGAGAACATACCTCTTGCAACACAGCAGACCCTCTCAACGGAGTCTCAAGCAACAGGCTATCTGTCGTATGACTGATTGTCATATTGCAGTTACGAATCACTCTTTGAGTGATAAAGGAATGCGTAGTGCCCGGGTCAATCAAAATAGATACAACACAGGATGTAGACATATCAGAATATAACAACTCCATCTGACCTGCCACAACCCGTGGATTAATCACTGCATCCGGTGGGTTCATTGCATAGAACCTTGCTGTCGCATGAGGTTGAGTTGGTGCTGACGATCCAGCTTGAGACGCTTGTCCACGTCCTCTAGCTGCTCCTTGAAACTGCCTTCTCTGTGACCCCTGTTGACTCTGTCTCTGAGGTTGTGTCACACTGACAGGCCTAGACATGTAGTCCTTCATCAAATGTCCCACCTTTCCACAGTTGTAGCAGCTTCTTTCCAGTTGTTGTGGTCTTGGTGGTCCTGTGACTGACATCGATGTTGAACTACGAGTCTCTTGTAGTGGTAGGCTTCGTCCTCTACCTCTACTTGGTGTCCACTGTGTCTGAGCACTAAATCTGGGTGGTGGAGGTGTAGGTGCAGAGAATCTAGGCTTCTTAAAGTCTCTAATTGAAGAACCCTGAAATTGTGGATATCTCTTATGGGTTTGCCTCTTCTCGGCTACAGATCTCTCTATCCTTCGGACTGACTCAACGAAGGTAGCGAACCTCTCCCAGTTTTCTAGGGCAGACACAGGAGTAGTCAAGTCAGCATTCAAACCCTTCTCGAACCTTCTGATCCTTTCTTCTTCTGTGGCAGCCATGTGTGGACAGAACCGCAGCAACTCCATGAACTTAGCTTCGTACTCACTAATGTTCATCATACCTTGCCTTAATCTCTCGAACTGAGAGATCTTCTCGTCTAGGAAGGTCTTTGGAAAATATCTGTTGACAAATCCCCGACTAAAGTCTTCCCACGAGATCTCCACTCCAGGCCTCTTCTGCTCTTCCATGGTCCACCAGTGACCAACACTTCCTTTGAGAAGATAGACAGCATGTCTAACCTTCTCAACTTCAGGGATGTTCAAGATTCTGAAGGCTTTCTCCAACTCAGTTAACCACATATCGACATCTACGGGGTCAGCTGTCCCAAAGTATTCAGTAGCTCTGACACGACAAAGTCACTCGAACGTCTTACCGATACCTTGTCCTTCAGGTTGGACAGGTGCCCTAGGTGCAGGCATGGGCATCCTGTCGGTTATATGTGTCATGGCAGTCATAAAGTGCCCGAACATGGTTTGAACAGCTGGGTTACCCATATCAGCTGGGTCAAACTGAGGTGGCTCCCTGGGTGGCTCAGATACGGGCTGCTCTATTTCTAGGTTCCTTGCACCTTCCCGAGGTGCAGCAACGCTACTCTTAGCCACGTATTCCTCATGTGGTTCAGACATGCTTATATACCTTCTTCTCCTGAGGAGCAACAGATTCTATTAGATAAGGAAGAAACACTAAAGATAGACTCGACATCCTAAGTCCTATGTCTCTGTAGACTCAGCGAACCTAGAGCTCTGATACCACTTAATTGTGGGCTCCGATCTCCAAAACACGATATAAATTCAGTGGAAGCATTCGATTAGCAGCGGAATACAAAAATCACAAAAAATTAAAACTTTTCGAGACAAGATATTGAAGACATGAAACTTCTTTCATAAAAGCAAGGTAAACAACTTACATCTCTGTTAAATCACTTCTTAAGTGATTATATACAACAAGATACAAAATCTCAAGATTAGAACCAAAATCTTAGACCAGATAACTCCAAGGACCTGAGAGTACAGAGACGACATAAGACCAACTAACTAAAAGACTCATCAGTCATTATCTCCACCTGAGATTCACTACTGCTCCTGGTGCTACTGCTGCTGATACTGATCACCTGCAGATTGGTTCCTTCGTCCTCGACGACCACCTAAAAAGTTGAAATCTACGGAGTGAGACAATCTTAAATAATTGTCCCAGAGAGAGTTATAACTCTCCACCAGAAGCTGTATAATAGCAATCAAAGAACAATATAAGCAATAAAAGCTTTCAGGGCAATCAACAGCAGATTGACATTAAGTAGAACAACAACATTTTAAGAAATATGAAGAACATGTATACTAGGTAATGTAACTTCAATCATTGTATCTCGTAGTTCAACCTAAGCAGATATGCTACGCGGTTGATTATGTTTTACAAACAATTTTATGCCTTGCGGAGATGAGGTATACCGCTCATACTCCAACCGATCACTATTAAGTCGCATCGGTATCATACCTAGGTCATCAAAAGAGCCGGATTCTTATGACCTCATCTTCCTCAGTCAGAATGAGGATAAACATGCAGGACATCAGGCGTCTCTGCTACTATAGCTCACCAGGGTATTCTGGTACTTCGCTATTAGAGTCACAGTGGCATTTTGTACTCTCTTTGCTATCGAAAGATTTCTTGTTTATCTCTCATCAATGCGGTATAAAAGATTTTCCTCGGGAGATTAGTGTTACATCACCCAGTATAAACATATAGTGAAGGATTGATAGATTTAAGATATATCTACATCAATTCCTACACTAGGATGTAAGGATATACACATCCATTTTCCCCCACATACTCAAAAGTATGTGATCCAGGAGTTCCCTTAGGAAAACATGTTTCACCATCATTTAACATCTGACAATGATGGATGTATGATCAGGGCTCTACATGGTATAATTGTACTTGATTAGTTAGGTACATTTTAGTATTCTTTTAACATCATACATGTTCTCAAACATTAATCATCAGAACAACAGCTATGAAAGTAGAATACTAAATGTATCAAGTCTAACTTACATCAATTATCATTTCTCAATCATCTCATCACAAGTCATCTAATAAGCATGACCTTGATGATACTCATGGCTCTTATATCCTATCATCTCATGTGATGTCACTTACCAGGCAATAAGGTATTTCACTATTCATAAAGCTAAAATCATGATTTTCAATGAATAAGGTATAATAATCCTTACCTGGATATGATCATCCTTATATAAGAACCTGCAAGATTAATTCAACTAATAATAGTAAACAATTCATTTCAAGAGTTGTACTTTCATACTCTCAGAAGAGTCAGGTTCCCTGATTTCTCATCAATTAGGGTTTACTATTCACATTACATGTTATCACCCTAGAATTAGGGTTTACTATTCATTTCATGATGAATTGAACCCATAACATCATCATGCATGAGAAACATCACCATATATGTCCTCAGATTAGATTAAGATTAATCAATTATCATAATTAGGGTTTCCATGATTCCACAAAGGTGGATCATACCCTAATCATGCACATTCATGTACATTGAAGGTATTTTACTTGAATTGCAACCATAAATGGTACTTTCTCTCTCCTCTTACTAATAGATGTGATTACATCACTCTAGATTAGGTTGGGACAAGTCCTCATTGACTATCATAAGCCAAAACACCATTATCATATGATTAGGGTTTGATTAAAATAAGGTATCCTCTAGTTAAACCCTTCAAGGGCATATTAGTAAAGTACACCAATAATCATCATCATGGGTTAATCTTTTGATCACTTAACCCATTAATGTCTTTGAGTATGATTAGGGTTTGGATTAGACCATCATTGAACCAATTAGACCTTTAAAGGACTAAGCAATCACAACCCTAAAGTCTCCAATCGATTACACACATTCAACCTCCAAACGGTCTTAAGACCGTTTGGATGTGTTGACCGTTTTCTATAGTTGACTTCAAGACTGCATGACACTCAAGGTCGTTTGCCCTCAAACGGTCTGGAGGCCGTTTGAGTGCGTTGACCGTTTGAGCAAGGTTCACCTTCAAACCGTTTGGATGAAATGACTTGAAATCACATGAATTGAAACGTTCTTGAGATCGATTGGACCAAACGACCCTGAGATCATTTGAACCCAAATGGTCTTGAGACCGTTTGGCCACAAATGGTCTTAAGACCGTTTGGCCTAAAACGGTCTTATGACTGTTTGGTCCAAAATGGGCTCAAACCGTTTGGTCCTCAAAAGTGACTCCAAGGTTATAATCGATTATGGTTATCTATGTTGAAGCCTCCAATTGGTCAAATCCTTGTTAACAACTTGTAAATCGAGTCAATTAGTATTATCCTTAATCAATTAGACATCAAATTGAACCTCAATTGAAAGCCAATTAGGGTTGAATCCATCTCAATTAGGGTTTTCAATCTGATAATCATCAATGTTCAACGATGTGAATCAAATTGATGTTGAACCCATCAATTGACCTCCAATTGGGCCCAAACTTGGCCCAAACGGTTTGAGATCGTTCGGAAATCCTCCAAATGGTCTTGAGACCGTTGCCCAAAGTCTCATCAAAATCTAAGTCGATTGGATAAGGGTTGAACCCTAATTGGGTCTAAAATCAGCACTTTTATCAATTCATCAACCTATTGTAATTGGACCCTCAACCCATCAAATTACCTCAACCCTAGACCTCCAAACGGTCTTGGGTTGTCACCAAACAGTCTTGAGACCATTGGAGAGAACCCCCAAACGGTCTTGAGACCGTTTGGGTCCTTCAACCCAAAGTTCATCAAGATCTATCCTTGAAATCAGCAATTCAACCCGATTAGGGTTTAGGAGGGGGTTGAAGTGCCTTCAATTTGTGATTGGTTTGCAATTGGATTATGAATCTTTGTAATTGATAAATTCAAAATGTTTACAACAGACCTTTAAATGGTCTTCCCTTGGTCAACCCTATCAAATGGTCTTGAAGTCCATTTGAATCTAAACGATCTTGCAAGATCGTTTGAGATCAAACAGTTTGAGACCGTTTGATTTCAAACGGTTTGCAAACCGTTTAGATCAAAAGGTCCAAGGTCGTTTGATAAAGTTACCTAGGAATTCTCGCCCATCTTCTTCAACCTCTGTTCAGGTCGGTTACTCCACGGATTTCTTGCAAAAATGCAAGGAAGAATGGGGAAGAAGAAGAACTAAGTACTTAATTGACAAGAACATAGATATGCATAATAAAGCAAGAAGTTTAGAGTTATAAAACCCGCCTCAAATGTTGTTCCTAGAGCTCCAAGCTTCCAAGATTTAAGCCTTTAATGGCATCTTGAGCTCCACAGGTTGACCAAAGGTGATTCTCCAAGGAAAGGATGGGGATGGTCGGCTAGAACAAGAAACCTAAGTGAGATAACCATAAAACCAACCTTATACAAGGAATTCCTCCATGAATCCGAGCTAGAAGATGGTCTCTTCTTACCTTAGAACAAGTTGGTCATATCCCTTTCTATTTATCTCGCCCCTACCTTTTCTTGAGCTCCAGAGCTCTGCCTTAGTCGGTTGAGCAAGATGATAAGTGAAGAAGAGAAGGGGATACATTTACTTGGTTTACAAAGAAAGAAGCTTATATAGCTTGGGCTAGTTTTCAACATAAGGACCTCTAGTTTCATGGGTTTCTCATCTAGGTCCCTCCTTCCTTCTAAGGCACGTCCAAACCATCATAACTTAAGCAAAGCCCATCAAAACTCAAGATCTAAGGGTAATGAAAGCCAACATGCAAACTAAGGTACACATATATGAAGGGTCTCCTTACTCATACTAGGTGATTTCACTACAAAGGTCATTTTTCTTATCTAATTATTTAATTGAAACGCCCCTTTCATCATTTCTTCTCTAAATGATGTCAAGATTCACAAAAGATACTCTAGAAGGTTTATTTTACAAGTTGCACCCCACATTTTGGGTAAATTGCACTTTACACCAAAATTAGGGTTTTAAGCACAAGGATTGCCCCACAAGCTGCATCTTGGTGCCCAAGCTTGGTAAATCCATCATACTTCATCATATTCACTCTTATGATGTCTCAACACTAAAGGAACATATCAACATGTGTAATTTGCAAGTTAAACCCTTTAATTGGGGTAAATTGCACATAGGTCCATGTATTACAAAACAATACTAAAACATTATTTAAAAAGGACAGAAATGTAAACATATGTTCCTCAGGAGCTTAATTACTTGCCAAAAGATAATCACAAGTATATTAATTACATATTTAGGCAAAACACCTAGGGTTAGCTTATAACCCAGGTCAGGGGTGTTACAGTAGCTCAACATCTGAGTTGGTTACAGGACCACCCAGACCACAATAACTGAACAGATGATGTTACATATGTGGAAAGATGGGACATCTGATGAAGGATTGCAGAGCTAGAGAAGCGAGTGTAACTCAAACTCAAAGGCAAAGTCAACAAGGTTCTCAAAGGAGACAGTTTCCAAGAGGAGCTAGAGGACGTGGACAAGCATCCCAAGCTGGATCATCGACACCTAGTCATCGAGCACCGAATCAACCATAGGATACAACGAGATTTTATGCGATGAATCCACCTGAGGCAATGATCAACCCTCGAGTTGTGGTAGGTCAGATGGAGTTGTTTAATTCTGATATGCATATATCTTACGTTGTATCTGTTTTAATTTATCCGGGTGCTACACATTCCTTTATCACTCAAAGAGTGATTCATGACTGCAACCTGACTACAAAACATAGAACAAATAGTTTGTTGCTAGAAACTCTGTTGATGGGATCTGCTGTGTTGTAGGAAGTATGTTCTCCATGCATCCTCTTCTTTTATGAACATCACATTCAAGTGGATCTTATACCACTTGAGATGCATGGATTCGATGTAATCCTTGGGATGGATACCTTAGAAAGGTATAAGGTTGTCTAGGATTGTGAGTCCAAGCAGGCAATATTAACTAATGAAAGTGACACATGAATCTTTCAAGGAGATAGAAAGATTCTACCAACCTGTCTTGTGTCAGCTATGGTTGCTGAAAAGCTGATGAGGCAAGGATGTTATGCATTCTTGGCCCATGTGGTAGATACTACCATGGAGAGTCTTAACCCTGCTGAAGTTCCGATAGTCAGGGAATTTGAAGATGTATTTCCTGAAGAACTTCCAAGTGTACCACCTCCCCGAGAAATAGATTTTGAAATTAATCTAATCCTGGACACACAACCTATAGCACAAACACTATATAGGATGGCGCCTGCTGAGAGGGCAGAACTCAAGAAACAGTTACAAGAGTTGCTTGAGAAGGGTTTCATCCGACCGAGTACTTCGCCTTGGGGTGCTCCGGTCCTCTTTGTTAAAAATAAAGATGGATCAATGCGTTTGTGCATTGATTATAGACAGTTAAATAAAGAAATGATAAAGAATAAGTATCATTTTCCAAGGATTGATGATCTTTTTTATCAGTTGTGTGGTGCAACTATCTTTTCAAAGATAGATTTGAGGTTGGGATATCACCAATTACATATTAAGGATGGTGACATACCTAAGTCTACTTTTAGAACAAGGTATGGTCACTTTGAGTTCACAGTTATGTCGTTTGGACTAACAAATGCACCAGCTGCATTTATGGAACTCATGAATAGAATCTTCCGACCTTTTCTCGATCAATGTGTTGTTTTCTTTATAGATGACATCCTGATCTACAGTAGAGATGCTAAGAAGCATGAACATCATCTTTGTGAGGCTCTAACTTTGCTAAGAGAGCATAAGTTATATGCTAAGTTTAGCAAGTGTGAGTTCTGGTGACCAGAAGTTTCTTTTCTGGGACACGTAATATCTGCTTTAGGTATACGTGTTGACCCTAAAAAGGTAGAATTTGTCCTGCAATGGGAACAACCGAAGACACTGACAGAGATCTGTAGTTTCTTAGGGTTGGCAGGCTATTATCGGAGGTTCATTAAGAACTTCAGTTCTATAGCCTTACCCTTGACTAAGTTGACCAGGAAGGATGTTCCTTTTACCTGGAGTGACAAGTGTCAGCAATCTTTTCAGCTGTTGAAGGAAAGGTTGACAAGTGCACATGTGCTTGCGTTACCTGAACAAGGAAAAGGATATATAGTTTTATGTGATGCCTCTAAGAATGGATTAGGATGTGTGTTGATGCAGGATAAATAAGTGATTTCTTTTGCTTCTCGACAACTTAAGAAACACGAGGAGAATTATCTGACACATGATTTAGAACTAGCTGCTGTAGTCCATGCCTTGAAAATCTGGAGACATTATCTTTATGGAGAGACATTCTAGATTTTCATAGACCATAAGAACCTTAAGTATATCTTTTCTCAGCATGAGATTAATATGAGGCAACACTGCTGGATGGAGTTAATCAAGGATTATGATTGTACAATTGATTACCATCCAGGAAAGGCCAATGTAGTTGCTGATGCTTTAAGTAGGAAATCAGCAACACCAGCCTAGATAGAGAACAACTGAATTCCTTGGTATGTTCTAGAAGAGATATGCTTATCTCTTTAAGACAAGATGATGTACAGTTAAGAGTATCGTTGTTATCAGGGTTGTTAGCTGAGATGCACATAAAACCTACTCTGAGACAGTAGATTAAGGAGGCACAACAAGTTGATGTTGTAGTTCAACAGATCAGATCAGAGTATGGTAGTGAAAAATGAGATGGTTTCCATAAATCAGATGATCAAGTAGCTTGTTATCATGGTAGAATGATAGTACTGAATGTGGATAACTTGAGGAAGTTAGTCCTGGAAGAAGCTCATTCATCATTGTATGCTATGCATCCAGGGAGCACCAAGATGTATTGAAACTTGAATGATATGTATTGCTGGCCTGGTTTGAAGAAGGATGTTGCTGAGTTTGTTATGCGGTGTCCTGTGTGTCAGTAAGTTAAAGCTGAACACCAGAAGCCTGTAGGGACAATGCAACCTTTACCCATACCACAGTGGAAGTGGGATCATGTGATCATGGATTTTGTGGTTGGTCTACCTAGAACAGCCAAAGGTCATGATTCCATCTGGGTAATAGTTGATAGGTTGACAAAGACAACACATTTCTTACCTGTCAAAACAACCTATTCTGCTGAGAGGCTGGAACAATTGTATGTAGATGAGATAGTGTGGCTGCATGGAGTCCTAGTTACCATTGTTTCTGACAGAGGTCCCCAGTTTACAAGTCATTTTTGGGAGCGACTTCATAAAGCTTTAGGCACATAGTTAAGGTTTAGTACAACCTTTCATCCTGAGACTGATGGACAATCAGAAAGGACTATACAGACCATGGAGGACTTGCTCAGAGCATGTATTCTTCAGTTTACACGGAGTTGGGATCTGCACCTAAGCTTGATAGAGTTTTCCTACAACAATAGCTATCAACATAATATTGATAAGGCACCTTATGAAGCTTTGTATGGTAGATGTTGTAAATCACACCTATGTTGGTATGAAACTGGTGAATATCAACTCTTGGATCCTGATCTTGTGCAACATACCACCGAGAAGATTAAGATAATACAACAACAGTTAAATACTGCACAGGATAGTCAGAAATCTTATGCTGATAAGCGTCGTAGACCTTTAGAATTCCAGGTTGGAGACAGAGTGTACCTCAAGGTCTCACCTTGGAAGGGAGTTCTTAGATTTGGAAGGAAAGGAAAGTTAGCTCCTAGGTTTATGGAACCTTATCCAATCAGTGAACGAATTGGAAAGGTAGCTTATAAGCTAGACTTACCACCAGAGTTGCAAAAGTTAGACCCAGTGTTCCACATTTCCATGTTAAGGAAATGTCATCTTGATACAGAATCAGTTCTGAAACCTATGGAAGTGGAATTGAATGAGGATATATCTTATATAGAAGGACCTGTGTTAATCCTTGACAAGAGAATTAAAAATCTGAAAAAGAAAGACATAAGTCTTGTGAAAGTCCTTTGGAATCATCGTGGTGTTGAAGAAACCACATGGGAACTAGAGGAAGAGATGAGGAAGAAATACCCTACTCTTTTCTCTTAATATGTTTTTGTAATGATTTCGGGGACGAAATCCTTGTAAGGGGTGGATAATTTGTAACATCCCTGACCTGGATTATGTACTAACCCTAGGAGTTTTGCTTAATTAAGTGATTAGATGCTTGTGTTTATCCTTTGAAATGTAATTAAGGCTCCTGAGGAACTTATATTTCATTTTCAGTCCTTTTTGCATAATGTTGAAACATTATTTTGTTAAATAATGGACTAAAGTGAAAATTAAACAAGTTGAGGGGTTAACTTGTAAATTGGACATGTCAAGATGTTCCTATGATGATGAGACATCATAAGAATGAATATGATGTGGTAGTATGGATTCCACAAGCTTGGGTGCCAAGATATAGCTTGTAGAACAATCCTTGTTTTTTAAAACCTAGTTTTGGTGTAATGTGCAAAATTACCCAAAACCTAGGGTCCAACATGTAAAATGTATCCTCTAGAGTATCTCTCATGTTTCTTGGAATAAAGTAGATAAAATAAAATGAATAGGACGCCTCTTTTGAATGATCAAGGAGGAGAGATAATCTTGATGTTGAAATAATCAAAATTTAAGCAAATGGCCCTTTTATATATACAACTTATTAAGATGTTTGGTTTCTTTTCCTTTAAACTTTGGATAATGGAGGAGTTTGCATGAGTTTAGTAAGTGGAAAACGTGGCCAAGGATGGAGCAAGCCTTAGTGGATATGTTTGGGAAATAAAAAAGGAAATAACTATCCTTTTTCCTTTTGCTTTGAAAAGACCCATAAATATATAAGTAATCTTTCCAAAAAAAGCAAGGGATCGTTCCCCTTAGTTCTTTTCTTCTAAAACCTTCTTTGGACGACAAAGGAGGAGCTCTGGAGCAGAGGAAGGATGACCAAGATGGTTTGGTTAGTATGGATCATCATCTACCTCGAATTCATGATGGAAACCACTATATAAGGTCAGATTCATGGTGTTCTTCACACGATTCTTCTTTCTAGCCATCTTGCTCAACCAAAGAGTGAAGAACGGACCTTGGAAAGCTACTGGAGCTCAAAATTCCATTAAATCTATGAATCTTGGAGCTCTAGATCAGTCCTAAAGGTGGGTTTTATAACTCTAACCCATATGCTTTGTTAATGCATCCTCTTTTCTTAGAATCATTGTTTATACTTCTTCTTTAGACACCTTTGGGTGTTCTTGCTATCATTTCCGCGAAGAACAGCCCATGTTCTTAAGGTAGAAGATGATGAAGTTAATTCCTATGTTTATCCAAGTTTTCACTTTAGCAAATGGTCTCCAACCTTTTCCCAAACAGTTTGCTAAACCGTTTGGAGCAAATGATTTCAAACCGTTTGAATGCAAACGGTTTCACAAGAACGCATGGAAGCAAATGGTCCAAGACCATTTGGAGGCATTGACCAAGTGTTGACCATTTAGAGGACTGTTGATAATAATGTAAACTATTTACCTACTAAAAGTCATCAATTAATTCCCAGTGGTTCACCAATTGAAGGCTCATCAACCACATAAACCCTAATCGGGTCTATTGCTGATTTCAATATTTTCAATCATGTTGAAGTTTGGGTTGAGTGACCCAAACGGTCTCAAGACCGTTTGGTGATCACCCAAGACCATTTGTATGTCTAGGGTTAAGCATGGTGACCAATTGATGATCCAATGATATCAAGTTGATGAGTAATCGATTGCTGATTTTGGTGACCAATTCCAATATCCAAACCCTAAATGAATGACTTGGCTTTTGATAAATTAATGGGCAATCGGTCTCAAGACCATTTGGAGGATATCCAAACGATCCTAAGACCATTTGGGGGTCACCCAAGACCGTTTGGAGTTCTAGGGTTGAATATGGTCAAGTGGTTGAAGATCTAAAGGTAACAAGTTGAAGTATAATTGATTGTTGACCTAATGATCAATTCAATGAATCAAACCTTAATTGGTAGAGTTAGTTTTTGATGTTGACTTGAGAAAATGGTCTCAAGACTGTTTGGAGGTCATCCAAATGATCCCAAGATCGTTTGGGGTTAGGTCATGACCAAATTGAATGATGGTTCAGTGATTTCAAATCAATTAGACTCACATTGAAGTATGTTGAAGGGTCATCGATTCCAAACCCTAATCCAATCGATCCAAGCCCTAATTGATGATCAATTGAGGGTCAATTGAGTGTCAAATCAGTTGAGGGTTGACCTAATTGACTCAATTAGAGAGTGGCTAACAAGTGCATGACTAATTTTGGGGTTCAACATTGGAAACTCTAACTCAATTGAAGTGGTTGAGACACTTTTTGGTCCTTGCGGTTTTGAGGTGGTTTAGACCAAACGGTCTCATGACCCTTTTTGGGTCCAAACGATCTCAAGACCATTTGGGACCAAACGATCCCAAACCGTTTGGTGCTCATGTGGTTTCAAGGTCGATTGTGTCCATGCGGTTTCAAAGTCAACTTGACCAAACGGTCTTCACCCCATCTTGGGCAAACGGTCTTGAGTGTGCACTTTACCAAACGGTTTCAAAAGTCAACAAGACCAAACGGTGTTCAACACCAAATGATCTCAAGGTCTGTCCAAGACCGTTTGGGGGTTTAGTGTGCAAGACTGTTTGAGGTCTATAAAGGTCAAGATCGTTTGATACCTTAGTGGTCAAGATGGTTTAGTAGTTGCTTAACCTAAACCTCATGGATGCTTAAAGTGATTAAAGGACCAAGTGGTTAGTTGGTTAATGTATGTTATAATAAAGGTACCCTTTATGAGATAAAGTGATTAGCACTCTTTGAATGAGTAAGCCTTCATGATCATAATGGTAATGACATAACCCATGATGTCAATGTTGAATTGACTTAGCCTAATCAAGAGTGATGCCAACATCATCTTATAGAAAGAGGAGAGAGAAGACTTCATATATGAATGATTAATCAAGCAATGAACTCCCAATATGGATGGATACCTAATTAGGATATGATCCATGATAATGAGATCTTGAAACCCTAGCTATGACAGCTAATGAATCATAACCCTAATTGAGGGCATTAATGGAATTAATCCTTATATATGATGATGGTATAATCTTAATGTGATGTAATATGAATAGTAAACCCTAATCTAGGGTAATGTGATGTAATGTGAATAGTAAACCCTAATCTAGAGTAATGTGATGATATGAACAGTAAACCCTAATTCTGGGTTATGCTTGTAAGCATGAAACTCTATGATTGAATTATGAAATGAGGAATCACTATGCCTTCTTAAGCTAAAGGGGTTGGATAACCCTAATTGAATTGAATAAGAAACCCTAACCCTAGAAACCAGCCGTGGATATGTAAAACGGTCGTGGTAATATTCTGTAGCACGACCGTGCAAGATAGCATGGCCGTGGTGTTCTATCCTTGACTTGGAAATAATTTGTATTGTGTTGATACAGATATTATGTGCATGTTATCAATTGTGTTAGTCATGTAGGTCTTTATAAAGAAGTGAGCATGACTAGGTAAGGGTTATAATGCCATATTCATTGAAAACACTTTATGATCTTTGAAGGTGATAATATGCTATGTTGCCTAGTGAGAGGTAACATATGAGATTGACAGGCTGTATAAGCTATGAAGAAATACCTACAGTGCTATAATCATATTTATACTGTTAAATGACTTGATAGCGATATGCTACTTGGTAACAAGTGTTCTAATGATCTAAGGGTTTGAACACCCATATTACTGAATCATAATGATGAGATGATTAGGGATTGATATCCCAATCTTAAAAATATGTGAAATGAACTTGATACGATTAGTACTCTTTCTTTATAGCAATTGTTTAATGGTTTATGTTTGAAAACATGCCTGATGCTAAAAGAATGCCAAAATGTACTTAAATAATCAAGTATAATGATATCATGTAGAGCCCTGACCATAGATCCATCATTGTCAGAAATTAAATGATGGTGAAATAGGTTTTCCTAAGGGAACTCCTGGAGAGAATACTTTTAAGTATGTGGGGGTTATGGATACGAATATCCTTACGTCCTAATGAGGGAATTGATGTGAGATGTACATTTAATCTCTCAATCCTTCATTATATGTGTATGTCGGGAAGATATATCACTAATCTCCCGATGATGTTGTTAATGCCGCATTGATGAGAGATAAACAAGAAATCACTCGATGGCAAAGAGAGTACAGCATGCCACTATAACTCTAATAGAAAAGTTACCAGAATACCCTGGAAAGATATTTAAGCAGAGACACAAGATGTCCTACATGTTGTACCGCACACTGACTGAGGAAGATGAGGTCATAGAAATCCGGCTCTTCTGATGACCTATGTATTGTACCGATTGTGATTTAGTAATGGTCGGTTGGAGGATGAGTTGTATACCTAATCTCCTCAGGGCATAAATATGTTTGAAAAATGTAAACAACCGTATAGCTTAATTGCTTAGGTTGAACTACGAGAAACAATGATTGATGATATATTATTTATAGTGTTCTAGTTGAATAACTAGTATACATGTTATTCATATTCTTTATTGATATAAGTATTGTCATTCAATCAAGTTGTAATTGAAATGATTGCTTAGAGAATGCTGCTCTACTTAGTTTAATCAATGAATTGCCTACTATTAAATAATTATAGTTTTGCTGCTCATTGTTATCTTAATCTTTGCAATAAAAATGCTTCTGGAGAAGAGTGATAACTCTCACTGGGAAAATTATTCTATTGTCTCACCCCCGTGGGATTCAACTTTTTAGGTAGATGTGGAGGATGGAGGAACCCTTCAGTGGGTGAGCAACAACAACAGCAACATTTAGGACAACAATGATCTTCAGGTGGAGATACTGTCTGTCAAGTCTCGTATATAGAATGTCCTATGCGTCGTCTCTGTACTCTCAGGTCCTAGGAGTCAGTAGATGGTTTAATCTAGATCTGATATTTTTTGTGTAATGCCTCGAGTTTTGTATCTTGCCTTGTACAGTTAGCAGGGAAGTTAATGCTTGTAACCTCGAGATGTGATGATACAGAGAAATGTTGATGTATCAGCCTGTAAATAACTTACTTTGTTTATTTATGAAAAAGTTTCACTATTTGTAGATCTCTTTACAAAAAGTTTTAATTTTTAGTGATTTTTAGTAATTCCGCTGCTAACGAAACACTTCCGTATTAGTTTAAATTTGTTGATCTATTTTTTTTCACGAGACCGTCGTCACACTGCTGTTGTTGTTCTTTCTTTGTAGTACAGTCTCAATCCCCCTCATGCACGTCCACCTAAAAAAATGTGGATCCCACGGGGTGAGACAATTGTCCCAACGAGAGATATAACTCTCTTCCAACAATGTTATTATCACAGTTAAATAGTATTAAACTAAGCAGAGGATAAGCGGTTTAGAACATTATCATATTTTAAAGCATTGCAACTATCTATGATAGAGCAGTTAATCATCTATTCTCTTTATAAGGAATATGAAGAACATATATATCATTTACCCATCATACTATATCAACATCTCAAGCTTATCCTGTGATGCTCATTATTATGGTATGTCATCCATGAATCATTCTCATTTCTATCTGTTGGCCTCAGCCAATCTACTAGCTAGATATTGAATTATACCAGTCATGTGAGTATACATCATCATATTCTGTTCAGGCATTGGACTATGCCAATCATATGCAACCATTCTAGGCATTGGACTATGCCAATTCTGTGCAAACATTCTAGGCATTGGACTATGTCTGTGCAAACATTCTAGGCATTGGACTATGCCAATCCTGTGCAAACATTCCAGGCATTGGACTATGCCAATCCTATGACATTATTCCAGGCATTGGATTATTACCAATCATGTGAAATTATTCCAGGTATTGGGTTATGACCAATCCTGCGTAATTATTCCAGGTATTGGGTTATGACCAATCCTGTGTAATTATTCTAGGTATTGGGTTATGACCAATCCTGTGACATTATTCTAGGCATTGGGTTATTACCAATCCTGTGCAATTATTCCAGGTATTGGGTTATGACCAATCCTGTGCAATTATTCCAGGTATTGGGTTCTGACCAATCCTGTGCAATTATTCCAGGTATTCGGTTATGACCAATTCTATGACAATATTCCAGGCATTGGGTTATTACCAATCCTGTGCAATTATTCCAAGTATTGGGTTATGACCAATCCTGTGCAATTATTCCAGGTATTGGGTTATGACCAATCCTGTGACATTTGTCATGACTGGGCCCACTGCCCTAGGCTCTAGTAGAGTTTCAGGAATGACGACTGGCCCCACAAACCACCACTAGCCTTAACTGCGCACTTTGTCCACACTGACGCGCAAGCCAGGATCAACTTCCTGACTGGTCACCCATCCTAGTACTACTCCAAGATGAGCACGCTTAACTATGGAGTTCTTTAGTGATGGGCTCCCGGAAAAGGAGGTGCACCTTGGTGATATGGGTAGTCCAATCATTCCTTTTAAGATCATGTTATCCAAGGCCTCAAATCTTGGGATGTTATAATCTGCCCCACTTAGACTCTTGACGTCCTCGTCAAGGCTCAACTATATGGCCTCATAATCTGACCCCATTTCAATGCAGACCCACAATGGCCCATGGACACCCAGCTCCCGTCCATGGCTACCAGCACAAGGGCGGCTCCATCTCGTCTCTACGGATAGCCCTTTCCAACTTGCCTAGACCGCAAGGCTCAAGACTTGCATGCCACATACCCATATGGGCCCCACCTACTGGAGGGGTTATGGCTCTGATACCATTTGTCACGACTGGGCCCATTGCCCTAGGCTCTAGTAGAGTTTTAGGAATGACGACTGGCCCCACAAACCACCACTAGCCTTAACTGTGCACTTTGTCCACACTGACGCGCAAGCCAGGATCAACTTCCTGACTGGTCACCCATCCTAGTACTACTCCAAGATGAGCACGCTTAACTA
Organism: Alisma plantago-aquatica; assembly: GCA_963693085.1. NCBI lineage: Eukaryota > Viridiplantae > Streptophyta > Magnoliopsida > Alismatales > Alismataceae > Alisma > Alisma plantago-aquatica. The sequence continues at coordinate 1,819,045,286 of OY856409.1, read as the reverse complement.
TGGAGTTCTTTAGTGATGGGATCCCGGTAAAGGAGGTGCACCTTGGTGATATGGGTAGTCCAATCATTCCTTTTAAGATCATGTTATCAAAGGCCTCAAATCCTAGGATGTTACAACATTATTCCAGGCATTGGGTTATTACCAATCCTGTGCAATTATTCTAGGTATTGGGTTATTACCAATCTTGTGCAATTATTCCAGGTATTGGGTTATGACCAATCCTGTGACATTATTCCAGGCATTGGGTTATTACCAATCCTGTGCAATTATTCCAGGTATTGGGTTATGACCAATCATGTGCAATTATTCCACGTATTAAACCTTGACCAAGCCACCATACTTATTCACATCCTTTATGTAATTCAAGTATTCCTCTTATCTCCTTTAAGCTTATTCAACACACTATAGACCTTATTTGGCTATAAGCATAAATCATGTATGATTAAGATTTCATTATTATTGTTTCCATTAATTATTATTATTATGTTACTAAGTTTCCATTTCCTAGATTATTTGAACATTATCATTTCTTACATGAACTTTTATAAACTTCTTGTCACCTCTCACTAGGCAACAACTAACCACATGGCTCATAAGGACCATTAAACATATTGTCACCTCTCACTAGGCAACAACTATTCACATGGCTCATAAGGCCATTAAACATCTTGTCACCTCTCACTAGGCAACAACTATTCACATCGATCACAAGGCCATTAAACATCTTGTCACCTCTCACTAGGCAACAACTATTAGGGTTAGGGTTTCCCTTTATAACCGAATAGGGTTTCAAGTTCATATTATCAATCCAAACCCTAATTCATTGCTCCACACATTTAGGAGCATACATTAATATCATAAGTATTCAATTACACTTATTTATTCTCATCTTTTATCACTAATGATAATCAACACAAAGTATGAGTTTCTCTCTCATCCTCTCTAGGATATTGATTATTGTAAGATAATGAATCTTAGATGTAATCTCCATGTAAACCTTTTTCCCAAGTTTCCCTATCATTTCTATCATTTATGTCATTTATGTTTAATTAGTAGAGTTTATAGTGGTTTAGTGAACATTTATTCACTAATTGTACTAATATAAGGGTTTATGCACAAATACCTCAGTGAAAACTTAATTAACATAATTAATTGCTCTAAACCTTAATCAAATTTTTATATTATTTGAAAACATAAAATGAGGCTAAGTTTCAAATTTGGTTCGATTTGGATGTTGTTTGTGCAAGTTATGCAATTTTAGGTACATTTTGGACTTTTATGCAATTTACCCAATTGGGAGGTTTTCTTTGCAAATTATCAACGGAATTTTAATCCTTAGATATTCTATTACCATTAACTAGATTTTAAACCATTGGAGAGCCTAGTTTCACCTTGGTTTGATGGAATTTCTTTCCAAGGGCATTATAGGGATTACCCTCTTTATAAAGATGCTTATCTTTAAAAACTATCAACCAATGAGGTTATTTCTTTCTTGAAAAACGGCAGGGATGGCCTTTAAATATTTGTGGGCTCTTAGGACTGAGATTTGATATCCAAGAAGAGTCCATGAGCTGTCCTCTTGCATGGCCATCAAGCCCTAGGCTAAAGACACATGGAAAGTCCCTTAAGATACCTCATGCTTCACCTCTTTCTATATATAGCCATGTATACCCCTTACCAACTCACAATTTGAAAACTCTTGCTCCCCTTTTGTTTCCTCTATCTTAGATAATAGTTTTTTCTATTTTTGGCCATGAAGTTTCTGTCCCAAGGTAATAGAGGGAGCCTACCTTGGTGAAGAAGGCTCCTAGGGCTTCCAAATTGCTTTATTAGGGTTGCTAAAGCTCCTCCTTGGTAATTTCGACCAAAACTAGTAAGTTTCCTCCCTTCCTTCCCTGTTTTCATACTGTTAGTCTTCCTTACACCTTCTTATTGGTCTTAACCATGGAATTCCATGGTGAAACCCCACCTAGAACCCTAAAACACCTCATCTGTATGCTCTTTTGTTAGGGTTTGCACCTCTAAAGTGGAGAAGGTGATTTGCTCAGGAAAGGAGCTTGGCCTGGAGCAACCAAACCTTATAATCTCGGAATCCTTTCTATTTTAACCTTATTACCATCCTAGAGGCAAGTTTTGTTAACCCCCTTCTCATATATTGCTTAAGTACATGCTTACAACCCATGCTTCTATGTTGATAATCGATGATTTCCATCTCTTTTTACCATGTTCTTGTAAGGTTTTGGTTTCTTGCTATTTTATTTTCTCTAGAATCTTTAGTTTGGTTATCTAAGAAACTTCAAACCTGATCTTGGGCCAAATGGTGTTTTTCCCTCTCCCTCTCTCTTTAATTATCTCGATCGGTTTCATGATGTGACAATTTCCTATTGGTCAGTATTGCAAAATTCATATCTTCTAAACCGCTTATCCAAATTTGACAAATAAATATGGATTGTAATTGGAAAATTAATATCTATCCAATAAAAATATTTTCAAGGTCTGATTTCATGGTTTGACGAAGGGTGATTTTTGTAAATTGAATTTAATGCATAAAATCCATAAAAATACATCTTAATCATCATAATTCCAAAATTAACATAAAATATGTTTTCTTGATCAGGAAAACCTAATAAGTTCATTGGTGATATTTTCAAAAGCTAAATCCGAATTTTTCTAAAAAGCTCTAAAAATAGGGTTTCTATATTAATGTGAACTATGTACTCTAATACATGTTAATACATTGAAAATAGGCAAAGTGGAACTTGGACTCAATTAAAGTGGTGAAAGTTAGTAATTGATATTAGTAATAGAGGTATGTGAATTCCTTACACCTTATGTTGGGATAATTGCAGCCAAACACAATATTCCCTAATGAAGCTTAAATGAACCTTAAATCTTCTATTATTGAATCCTAATGTTGTTCATGCCTCAAATCAGATTATAATTTCTTCTTGTTGGGTCTTATACCCCACTGCCATGCTTATTGAATATTATGACTACACTTTCCATGACTACTTTTCTAGCATGTGGATTTATGTTCTATTTAATTTAAAGTAGCGATACTTATGTACAACCACCCACAGTGGGCATGTATTTAATCGCCCTGGGGAATGTTTTTATTCTCCCCAATATAGTTGTGTAGGTGACTGGGAATGTCTTATTCTCCCCTCACTTAAGGTTAGAGGTCCGGTAGGTGCCTTAACCCTACTTAGTTAGGTAGGCATAATTATCTAACATGCAAATCCTTTTTCATATAATTGTTAATGGCGAGTTTCTTTTGAATATAGCCTCATACTCTTGTTATCTTCATCATATGATGAACCCTAGCCTTTTTTATTTATTGTACTTATCTTGATATCCTAGATTAGTTTTGTGACACATACCTTGTTTTCTTTCCCCTTTTGCTGGGTGCTTTCCCAACCACCCAGGTGCTGGCACTAAGTAAGGAGAAGGACAAGTTTGAAGGAATTTATCTCAGGAGTAGATCTCAAGCTATCTGAAATGATGTCTAGGTTGCTATAGCTTGATCCTTTTCTCTTATCTTTTTCTTTTGAGAACAATCATGTAATGAATAATGAAATCCATGTAATAGGCTTAGTTCTTTTATTTCCACTACTATTGACATTTTGTAATGTATCTGGTGCATGCTTATTTACTTGGAATATTATACATGCATCCCTCAATATCATTTGTCTTTCTAAAAAGATGGATATTTTGTACTTCCTTTAAATTTTAGTAAGGAGGTGATCTCGCCTCTTTACAGCATGGTATCAGAGCCTTTAGGTAACTATTAGGATATGAAGTTGAAGCAAAGGTGTCTAGAATGTATCCGGGTTTCAGGGGTTGGCAATATTTTCCTCCGCACCACTAGCTTGGTTTACGAGGACTCTCGTGCCCGTATGATATCGGCCTGGCCTGAGTTGATACGAATTGCCCAAAATAGTATGCTTTTAGGCAATAGCATTCTTGATATTCTTTTCTCATCTATGCTTCTATTTTTTTTCATCTATGATTCAAATACTCTTGGTCACTTAATATGTTAACCCTACCTTTCAGGATAGGTGACTTGTTCGACAGTAGGAATAAGGGAAAGGAGTCAAACCCTAATGAGTCCAATGTGGAAAACACTCATGTGACTCCTGTCGGCCATAGTGTGGTCAACCCTGCTACTCTGGGAACCCCCTCCTTCACACCAGAGCAAGAGCTGGAAATGCTATGCCAGGTGCTATCCACCATGATGGGACAACTCCACATAGTGGCTTCCAATGCCAACATGCCGAGGGAGTTCACCCTCACTGACTTTATAAAGATGTAGCCACCCTACTTCAAAGGTGAAAGTGAACACAACATGGTGGATAAAGATGATGACTGGGTGTTGGATTTGGATCATACCTTCGAGGGTATGGCATGCCCTCCTCACCAGAAAGTTCGGTTCACGACGTATGTACTGGACAGACTGACACATGTCTAGTGGAATGGTGTCGCCCGCACTCTAGACACCTTTACCATGGAGTGGGACCAGTTCCTGAATCTCTTTAGGGAGAAGTACATCTGTCCTTCCTTCTTAAGGAAGAAGGAAGTCGAGTTCTACAACCTCAGGAAGGGAAGCATGAGTGTGGCCGATTACATCTAACGATTCCTACTACTGGAATGCTATGCCACCGACCTTGGAGCCGAGAGAAGGACAACATTGTTCTTGGAGGGCCTAAACTAACAAGTGGGTCTAAGTCTTATTCCACAGCTTCCACTCACCTTCCAGAAGATGGTGGATAAGGCTCTGGCCATCGAGTCTTGCCCAAGATTCCAATCATATGGACACAGTAATGGCTATAGCAACAATAAGAGGAATAACCCTACCCAGAATGAGAATTGTGGACATGATCGGTGCAATAGATGCTCTCGCCACCATTCTCCAGGGAGATGTCCTGCCAAAATTGCACCTGCTCGTAGAGACAACCGACCTCCTCCAACCTGCCATGAGTGTGGCCAAGTTGGGCATATCCGACCACTCTGCCCCCATTTCCAGCAAGGACAAAATAATGCCCAGCAGCCGCAACAACCAAGGCAAAATCTTCCTCTGCGGAATAATAACAACAACAACATCAACCAGAAACCAAGGCGACTGCCAGTGGAGAGGAGGAATGGGAGAGTATTTTCTCTCAATGTTGAGGAAGTAGGTGAAGATAATGAAGTTATTGAAGGTACCTTGCATCTTAATATGCATCCTATAAAGGCATTGTTTGATTTTGGATCATCCAATACCTTCATATCATGTCAACTTGCTTCTATTTTAGAAATAGAATATGAGTATATGGATCATATATTATATGTAAAAACCCCTAGTGGTAAGATCTGCCCTTCGTATCTCCAAACTCCGACCATGGACCTCTGTATATCTGGTATAATGTTTCCCTCAGATTTCATCTTACTCGACATGACCGCCTTTGATGTCGTCCTGGGAATGGATTGGTTGAAGAGGTACAAAGCTACTTTGTTTTGTGAAGAATCAAAGGTTAGTTTGTCACATCCCATTGAGGGAAGATTGTGTGTCAAGGGTAGGAATCAAGAAGATCAGCAATTTGTTATCTCCGCCATCAAAGTTGAAAATCTAGTCTCGCAATGGTGTAGAGATTTCTTATCCTCTATAGTCCTTGACGCTACACCTCCTTGTCTCGACCACATAGATGTGGTGAAGGACTTTCCGGACGTCTTTCCTGAGGAGTTACCTAGTTTGCCACTAACTCGGGAGGTGGAGTTCTCCATCGAGCTCGTACTTTGAACTTCACCAATATCGAAGCCACCTTACCGCTTGGTCCCTGCCGAGCTTGCCGAACTAAATAAGCAACTAGAAGAGCTTCTCGACATGGGCTTCATCCGCCCTAGTATTTCACCTTTGGGAGCCCCTGTCTTATTCGTGAAGAAGAAGGATGGTTCGATGCGGATGTGTATGGACTACCGCATGCTTAACCAAGTGACAGTGAAGAACCGTTATCCTTTGCCTCACATCGATGGCTTGTTCGACCAGCTAAAGTCAGCCACTATGTTCTCCAAGATGGATCTGCGAAGTGGCTACTACTAGATGCGTGTGAAGGACAATGATGTACCGAAGACGACATTCAGAACTCGCTATGGGCATTACGAATTCATGGTCATGCCTTTTGGCTTGACAAATGCCCCTGCTGCCTTCATGGACTTGATGAACCGAGTGTTCCGCCCATACCTTAACAAGTTCGTGGTGGTGTTTATTGATGATGTTTTGGTTTATTCTGATACGTTAGAACAAAATCACGAGCATCTACGGATTGTAATCAACACACTACGAGAAAATCAACTCTATGCAAAATTCTCAAAGTGTGAGTTCTGGATAAAGAAAGTGATGTTTCTGGGTCATGTCATTTCTGTCGGACATATAGCTGTTGATACTGCAAAGGTAGAAGTTGTGACCATGTGAAAAGCTCCAAAGAATCCCTCATAGATCCATAATTTCCTTGGCTTAGTAGGTTACTATCGAAGGTTTATCAAGTACTTCTCTGAGTTGGCCTTGCCTTTAACCAAGCTGACACAAAAGGAGGTCAAGTTCTCTTGGACACCAGAATGTGAGAACAATTTTTAGAAGTTGAATAAGAGCCTGACTTCTGCTCCCGTGCTTGCTTTTCCTGTTGAGGGCATACCCTATGTCATCTACACAAACACATCCAGACAAGGATTAGGGTGTGTTTTGATGCAAGACGGAAAGGTGATCGTCTATGCCTCTCGACAGTTGAAACCTAATGAAGCTAATTGGCCTACACATTATTTGGAGCTTGTTGCCATAGTTCATGCTTTGAAGATCTGGCGACACTATCTCTATGGTGAAAAGTTTGAAGTCTTTTCAGATCACAAGAGTCTGAGATATCTGTTGACTTAGAAGGATCTGAACTTACGAAAACGTAGGTGGATGGAATATGTTAAAGATTACGACTTCACCATTACCTATCATCCTGGTAAAGCGAATGTCGTAGCTGATGCTTTAAGTCACAAGAAGGATGTTATTTGTGCTGCTCTGAGATGTTCAGTATGGGAAAACCTTGAACATGTGTCTAGCTAGAGACCTCAGCCTGTTGAATCAGTGGATGAAGACAAGTTGTGTGTTCATATGGCCAGCTTGACCGTTACACCAACCTAGATCTCAAAAGTCATGGCTGCACAGTTGGAGAGTTCTGAGCTTGAGGAGATGAAAGCTTTAACTGAGAAACCACAATCTGACTTCTCTATCAGAGTGGATGGTGTTGTCTGCTTCAAACAAAGGTTATGGATTCCTAATGTTAGTGATTTGAGACAGAAGGTTCTTAGTGAAGCTCATGGGTCCAAGTACACTATTCATCCTGGCATAACAAAAATGTACAAGGACTTATATCAAAGCATCTGGTGGAAAAACATGAAGAATGATATAGCTCTATTCGTCGCGAAGTGCTTGACATGTCACCAAGTCAATATCGAACATCAACGATCGGGTGGTCTTCTTCACCCTCTTGAAATTCCAGAATGGAAGTGGGAGAAAATCACAATGGACTGCATTATTGGTTTCTCTAAGTCCAAGAAAGGTTATGATGTTGTTTGGGTGGTTATTGATCGTCTTACAAAATCTGCTCATTTCTTGCCTTTTAAAACCAATTACAAAGTTGTGGATATGGCTCAGTTGTAAGTTGAGTGGATCGTACGCCTACATGGAGTACCTGAGGTAATAGTTTCTGATCGTGACCCAAAGTTTACTTCTCGTTTATGGGGTCTGATTCAGGAGGAGATGGGTACTGGCTTGCATTTCAGTACTAGTTACCACCCACAGACTGATGGTCAATCTGAGAGAACAATTCAGATTCTAGAGGACTTGCTTCGTGCTTGTGTGATGGATTGGGGTGGTGCATGGGATCGGTATCTTCCATTAGCTGAGTTTACTTACAACAATAGCTACCAACCTAGTATTGGTATGCGACCTTTTGAAGCTCTCTATGGTAGACCATGTCGTTCACCTTTGCATTGGGATGATGTCAGTGAACGTTCTCTAGTGAAGACCGTTGACATGCAAATAATGATAGAAAAGGTGCAGTTGATAAAGAAATGAATGAAAGCTTCTCAAGACTGATAGAAAATGTATGCTGATAAGAAGAGGTCTGATGTTAACTTCCTAGTGGGTGACTATGCATTTCTGAAGATCAAGCCTATATGTTCTATTGCTAGATCTAAAGTTAAAGGAAAGTTGAGTCCCCGCTATGTTGGACCATTTGAAATCTTAGATAAGGTTGGAGACTGTGCATACCTCTTAGCCTTACCTCCTTCCTATGATAAGATTCATAATGTGTTCCATATCTCTATGCTAAAGAAGTATGTGAAGGACTCTTCTCATGTGCTTACTGTTGAGCCTTTGGAGATACATGCGAATCTGACTTATGAAGAGATACCTGTAAAGATTCTTGACTCTTGAGTAAAGCAGCTGAAGAACAAAGAGATTGAGATGGTAAAAGTTTTGTGGAAATATCATGGTCTGGAAGAAACCACTTGGGAGTTGAGAGATGAAATGTTATGTACTCACCCTTCTCTTTTTGCTTGAGATTTTGAGGACGAAATCCTTTTTAAGGGGTGGAGTGATGTAATATAATGAATCTTAGATGTAATCTCCATGTAAACCTTTTTCCCAAGTTTCCCTATCATTTCTATCCTTTATGTCATTTATGTTTAATTAGTAGAATTTATAGTGGTTTAGTGAACATTTATTCACTAATTATACCAATATAAGGGTTTATGCACAAATACCTCAGTGAAATCTTAATTACCATAATTAAGTGCTATAAACCTTAATATAACTTTTTGATATGATTTTAAAACATAAAATGAGGCTAAGTTTCAAATTTGGTTCAATTTGGATGTTGTTTGTGCAAGTTATGAAATTTTAGGTACATTCTGGACTTTTATGCAATTTACCCAATTGGGAGGTTTTCTTTGCAAATTATCAACTGAATTTTAATCCTTATATATTCCCTTACCATTAACAAGATTTAAACCATTATAGAACCTAGTTTCACCTTGGTTTGATGGTATTTCTTTCCAAGGGCATTATAGGGATTACCCTCTTTATAAAGGTGCTTATCTTTAAAAGCTATCAACCAATGAGGTTATTTCTTTCTTGAAAAATGGTGGGGATGGCCTTGAAAGATCTGTGGGCTCTTAGATCCGAGTTTTGATATCCAAGAAGAGTCCATGAGATGTCCTCTTGCATGTCCATCAAGCCCTACGCTAAAGACACATGGAAAGTCCCTTAAGACACCTCATGCTTCAACTCTTTCTATATATAGCCATGTATACCCCTTCCCAACTCACAATTCGAAAACTCTTGCTCCCCTTTTCTTTCCTCTAGCTTAGATAATAGTTCCTTCTGTATTTTACCACGAAGATTCTGTCCCAAGGTAATAGAGGGAGCCTACCTTGGTGAAGAAGGCTCCTAGGACTTCCAAATTGCTCTATTAGGGTTTCTAAATCTCCTCCTTGGTAATTTTGACCAAAACTAGTAAGTTTCCTCCCTTGATTCCATATTTTCATATTGTTAGTATTCCGTAAACCTTCTTCTAGGTCGTAACCATGGAATTCCATGGTGAAACCCCACCTAGAACCCTAAAACACCTCATCTCTATGCTCTTTTGCTAGGGTTTGCACCTCTAAAGTGGAGAAGGTGATCTTTGCTCAAGAAAGGAGCTTGGCTTGGAGCAACCAGACCTTATAATCTCGGAATCCTTTCTATTTGAACCTTATTACCTTCCTAGAGGCAATTTTTATTAACCCCCTTCTCATATATTGCTTAAGTACATGCGTAAAACCCATGCTTCTATGTTGATAATCGATGATTTCCATCTCTTTTTACCATGTTCTTCTAAGGTTTTGGTTTCTTGCTATTTTATTTTCTCTAGAATCTATAATTTGGTTATCTAAGAAACTTCAAATCTGATCTTGGGTCAAATTCTATTTTCTCCCTCTCCCTCTCTCTTTAATTATCTCGATCGGTTTGATGATGTGGCAATTTCCTATTGGTCAATATTGCAAAATTCATATCTTCTAAACCGCTTATCCAAATTTGACAAATAAATATGTTTTGTAATTGGAAAAATAATATCTATCTAATAAAAATATTTTCAAAGTTTGATTTCATGGTTTGACGAAGGGTGATTTTTGTAAAATGAATTTAATGCATAAAATCCATAAAAATTACATCTTAATCATCATAACTCCAAAATTAACATAAAAATACGTTTTCTTGATCATAAAAACCTAATAAGTTCATTGGTGATATTTTCAAAAGCTAAATACGAATTTTTATGAAAAGCTCTAAAATAGGGTTTCTATATATTAATGTGCACTATGTACTCTAATACATGTTAATACATTGAAAATAGGCAAAGTGGAACTTGGACTCAATTAAAGTGGTGAAAGTTAGTAATTGATATCAGTAAGAGAGGTATGTGCATTCCTTACACACTATGTTGGGATAATTGCAGCCAAACCCTATATTTCCCTAATGAGGCTTAAATGAACCTTAAATCTTCTATTATTGAATCTGAATGTTGTTCATGCCTCAAATCAGATTATAATTTCTTCTTGTTGGGTCTTATACCCCACTGCCATGCTTATTGAATATTATGACTACTCTTTCCATGACTACTTTTCTAGCATGTGGATTTATGTTCTATTTAATTTAAAGTAGCGGTACTTATGTACAACCACCCACAGAGGGCATGTATTTAATCACCCTGGGATGTTTTTATTCTCCCCTATATAGTTGTGTAGGTGACTGGGAATGTCTTATTCTCTCCTCACCTAAGGTTAGAGGTCCGGTAGGTGCCTCAACCCTACTTAGTTAGGTAGGCATAATTATCTAACATGCAAATCCTTTTTCATATAATTGTTAATGGCGAGTTTCTTTTGAATATAGCCTCATACTCTTGTTATCTTCATCATATGATGAACCCTAGCCTATTTTTATTTGTTGTACTTATCTTGATATCCTAGATTAGTTTTGTGACACATACCTTGTTTTCTTTACCCTTTTTCTGGGTGCTTTCCCACCACCCAGGTGCTGGCACTGAGCAAGGAGAAGGACAAGTTTGAAGGAATTCATCTCAGGAGTAGATCTCAAGCTATCTGAAAGGATGTCTAGGTTGCTATATCTAGATCCTTTTCTCTTATCTTTTTATTTTGAGAACAATCATGTAATGAACAATGAAAGCCATGTTCTCTGGAGTCTTCTTTGAGAAGATGGATTGATAGGAGGTTCACCTCTCAGGTGCTTGTGGGGTGCTGCTGCGCAAACAGTAGCATTCGATGTTTGGTCCTTGGTTCTTACATAAAGAAATAGCTAGGTCCTCTTGGTGGTTTCCTTTGCCTACCAGAGACTCAAAGACCTGGATGATAGCAGTGGAGGTTTCTTCTATATTGCTCCTGAGGTTCCCAGGTTGCTGAAGTGATGTGTTCGGCTGCCCATGTTGCCACAATTTCAGAGGATGAGCCTATTGTCAGTGTTGGCATGTGTAGTTTGGATAGTTGTTTCAGGTTCTCTGTTTATCTCTTGAGTGAGTATTGTGGGCCTATTTCTTCTTTTTTCTAGGTAGATGGCTACTGCGTAGCTTGTGCTCAGTTTGTTTCTTTGGTTGTTTGGATGCTTTCATCCAGGGCTGGAATGGGGGCGCAATTTATTATGTACCTAAAGTTTTGGTAATACAGTAACATGCTTTTTGGACCGACCAAAAAAAACAATGAAAGCCATGTCATAGGCTTAGTTCTTTTATTTCCGCTGCTATTGACATTTTGTAATGTATCCGGTGCATGCTTATTTACTTGGAATATTATACATGCATCCCTCAATATCTTTTGTCTTTCTAAAGAGATGGATGTTTTGTACTTCCTTTAAATTTTAGTAAGGAGGTGATCTCGCCTCTTTACAATTTCATCATACTTTATTGTCTTGGCTTAACCCTTTCTCAAGTTATGTTAGCCTACACTTATCAAAGTGCATTACATCTCAATGTAACAATTGACATGACACACTTCATGTGTTACTCATCCAAGTAGATTGGATTTAAGGTGCATCAACCTTGAGGTATGGGATGTAGTATTTATCATGCCTTGATGTATTACTTCCCTCATTACTTTCAACTTAATTAAGTTCATCAACTTATCTTGTATTATGGTATATCTCATCCTAATACTTTATGCACTAACACATCAGATTTATCATATAGTGTATTGGCCATAAGTCACACATTTGAATTACCCAACTATCATCAATGATATGGGCTCATCTCGGGTTAAGGCATTGTTGATATAAGGTTGTCCATTATCAACCACTTTAGGTGTTTCACCTATCAAATTATTAGCCACACCATTACTTGGTGTTACACTCATCACTCCTAAGAGTGTCTTGCCCTAACCTTTACAAGGTATCTCGGGTTAGAAATGTGCATATGTTCACCATATCAGGTTGTAAGTATATGGGCACTCACCATATCAGGCTAGAAGTATATACACACCATTCATATCGGGATAGAGGTGTTTTTATGTGTTACCCATCTAATGCATGAGGTATCAACTCATCACCATGTTGGGCTAGACATCAACTACGGTTGTGTATCGGGTTACCATATCATGCACTAACATTTGCTATTCTTTACTCATATCGGGTTACCCAAATTAGGGTTTCATGTCAACTTATAAGTATTCATTTAACCTTGTATCATGCATGGAGTCTATACTTGACTCCCTATCGTGAAAGAGGTGTATAACACACCCCCATATCGTTCATGAAGATATACAATCATATCCATATCATTTTAGTGAAGTAGGTGCATCATCATATCGTCTTAGAGGTGCTTGCTTGTGTGCTAGCACCCGATATCACTTTTATAAGGTGATACCATCATCTTCAAGCTCTAAACCTTTATTATAACTGTTATAGTTCATGGCAAAAGGTCTAAGCAATTACTAGAACTCATAAAGTCATCAAATATTTCAAGAAATTTCGTAATTAAAAGTAGTTCATTAAGTATAGCAATTTAGGTGATGAATAATAACATGGTTGAGTTCAAGTTATATAACCCGCCTTAAGAACAACTTTCCAGCTCCAAGATCCAAAGCTCCACATTCCTAAGGTTGAATATGAACTTCAAAACTCCTTTATATACAAAGAATCACCATGGATAAGCAATTGGTGAAGAAGAAAAGAAAAGAAGATCAAAACCCTAAAATCATGCTTCAATCCAAGGTTGAAGATAATCATATCCTCACCTTAGGGTTAAGTATGAGCTCCTTATTGCTCCTTAACACATTTGCACGATACCCTTGTGCCCTTGCACGATATGCCACCCCTATTGCACGATATGTCACTCACTTGCATGATATGCCACTCAACACATCACTCTATGGACGATATCACCCTATATGGCCGATATCACCTACTTGGGCGATATGATCTTGCCATGGGCGATACCACAAGGCCCATGCACGATACCACAGAATACCTTCACGATATAGAAGCCCTACACACAATACCGCAGGGTAGGAGGGTGGTAAGGGTCGCAAAATTGCACCACGGGGTGAAACTAGGGGTATATATACTTGTTGTTCATGAAGGAAGGTAAAAATGAGGTGTCATCATTTTGAGCTAGTAGGTGCCACGTGTCCATGCATGGATGACACGTGTACATGCATGCACCAACATTTATCTTGTATTAAAAAATGGTTGAGGATCATCTAGAGATGCAAATTCATCCATTACTTATCCCTTTGAATAAGATATATCAATTAAATCATCACTTTATTCACAACCCATCACAACTTTGCTAAGGAAGTTATTACCCAACACAACTCACCTCCTTGAGGTGCTTTGCACGATATGGCCTTTGCCAAAAGTTCACAAGATGATATTAGGCTCCTCCTATGGCTCCTTGGCCGATAGTCACTCATATATAAGATTTTCAACTTGATATAACTCAAGTTAAGCTTTCATATTCAACCCTTTTCTTGGTCATTTCATCACCAAGATTACCATCATTCATAATTGATTCAACAATGATGTCTCCTTATTTATCTATCATCTACATAATACTAGGAGGGGGTAGGGACACTCTAGAGGTGGTAATTTGCATATCTACCCTACATTTTGGGTAAATTACAATTTGAACCAAAATTGGTGCACAAGGTACCAACATTGTTCAAACAAGTTCAAACTTGGAATTTTGGCTTTCCACAAGTCACCAATTAGTATAATTATCTCTCTTATTATGTTAGAACACATGGGGTACATTCAACATGTGACATTTTGCATTATAGCCCCTCAATTTGGGTAAATTGCACTTTGGTCCAAAACAAAGGAAAATTGCTCAAACAACATTCAATCGGGATCAAACTTGAATCATAAGTGTGTCATATGATAACAAAACATATTAGAGGATTATATTAAAGTGACAAGAAACTTTATTAACCAAAATAAATAGAGTTACCTCATAACCCAGGTCAGGTTCATTACAGTATGCATGGTAGTGAAAAATTTCTTCCTAGAAGGAAGACTTCTAAAGGAAGCTAACAAGATCTATATTTCTCTAATCACAAATGTTAAGCAACCAGAAAAGGTAAATGAATGCAGATCTCTATGTAATTTTGTTTACAAAATCATCTCTAAGAACTTGGCTAATCGGCTGAAAGATATATGCCCATTGTTATTAGTGAAACTCAATGTGTCTCCATTAAAGGTAGGTGTATCTCTGATGCAACCCTACTTGTAAATGAACTATTTCATTATTTCTAGAACTGAAAAACTAGTAGAAAATTATTCCTTAAAGCAGATCTCAGTAAGGCATATGATTCCATTGACAAGAAATACATCCTTGAAGTCATGAAAGACATGAACTTTCCAGTATAATGGTTGCATCAGACATTGAACTCTACTTCATTCCAAATCCAGGTCAATGGAACTCCAACACAGGTTATTCAGGAGATAAGAGGCATCAGGCATGGTGACTGTCTTGCCTCATATTTATTTGCCATCTGGATACAAGGACTAGCATCAATCCTAAACAAAAGTTGTAGCTCAAGGAACTATCACCCCATTGAGAGCTGGTAAAAATGAGGTCTCACACATCATCTTCTCAGACAATCTCTTGATATTAGCATTCAAAGATGATAATGTTGGGTTTTAGGTGAGGGAGAAGGCTGTAGAAACAAAATTTTTCTCTCACCATAAAATCCATAACCACATATCACATCAATGACTATGAAATAGGAAGGATAGTTTTAGCGAGGTGTACCTGGTCCTGAGGCTTGCTCAGTGAAAATACCTCACAGATAGTGTGTTCTTCAACCACCTAGTCTTCGACGACATCTGTGCAGCTCCTAGTCTTGACCCAGACTATAGTTGACAGTCGTCCTCCTGAGTGGCAGAAGTCTCCCGCCTCTATAGATAATCCACACGTACCACTAGGAACTCTAGTCATCTTGTCCCACAGGACACTAGGAGTCGTCCCCTTCTATTGGTGTACTAGTCACTGACACACTCTCCCACAATCAGTTGCTTTTCTATAGTTGTCTTTTCCTTGATGTTCCTCCCTGGATGGGTAGAACTTGCTTGGGCTCTCTCGATTACCACAACCAGAGAGGACAACAACTTTGTAGAGAAACTGATGTTCTGAGTTGTGCTATCTGAGAAGCTACTAGTACCCCTCTATATATAAGAGGGTTCAGGGTTAGGATTCTGAGCCCCAGGCAATGTGGGACTAATGTCGGAGTAGAAGGGTCTGGAAATTCCATGAACTGATTGCACTGTGGCAGCCGAACCAGTCATTTCACAAATGAACCGCAGGTTGGGAGTGTGATCCGATAGGTTCACTTAGTGAATCGGTCAGTTCACTTCCCAGACTTAACTCTAATTAACTTTCCTTGTTCATGTCTAATTAATGTAGAGATTAATTCTTGTCCTAATCAAATTGAACAAGTGAAACGGAAAACTTTTTCTCACAAATCATGACAACCCTACCTTGCTCATTTGGTCCAGTCATATCGATCGTTTCACCAAGTGAACCGGTTGTATGGTGGTCCAGATTGTACAGAATACAATCAATGTAGTTCTCAATCAATCTGACACTCAAATCAGTTAGTTCAACACTTGAACTTGATGATTCTGAGTCAAGCCAATTGATTGAATGTTTGATTGAGTACCAAAACCTTTAGTGATCAATCCAAACATCATTCATGGATAAACTACTCTTCTAGGTAAATCCTTTGTGTGTGACCCTATAGGTCCCATTTCACATTGGCAGTGAATGTACATAACTAGATTATGACATCACAAGCAAAGAGCGGTGCCTAGTCACACATAAGTCCTACCCAAGTGAAAAGGAAAGTTGAAGAACAACTTTCAATCCTACAGTCTATGATTGGTGTTCCAATGAATGTATAATTCCTTTGTCTCTGATATCCTGAATGAACTCAAGGCATGGAGTTGTTATCGTTTCAACATTCATTCATGTTCCTTGATCGAAAGTAGACTATCTGAGATATGTGTTCCATCAATATCACATATTGACTCACACGTACATGCACATGCCTTTCTTAGTCTCACTTATCAAGTGGCTATGGACATCATACTCCCTCAGGAGGGACAAATACCATATCTATCACTCACAATCAAAACCCCACGTGTCAAAGTCACCCAATCATCACCTTTATAACAATTCATATTTCAGGACCGTGTTTGATGATATCAAAGTGTACCCAACATCATGTGATGAGTGTAGTGATTTCAGGTCTAAAAATCACAGTCACCACCATCACTGTGAGAGCTGATTGTGACTACCATGTCATGGTTCTATGTGTCACTCTCACGATGGGTCTACCTGATACACTATTCTCTAACATGTATCTATATTCTTGATTTGATATCACATATCATGACTAATGAGACTCTATCATCAACCAACACACACTCTAGTCTTACTGTGTCATTGTTGTCTATCAACCTTCCACAATGACATCTGACTAGGGATAAAACAAGAATGTACAAACTCTTAGCTTCTGTATGATCTCATTCTTCAGGTCCTCAACCTAAAGACATGCGTCATTGAGTAATGTCATTCTCTAGACATTCATTATGTTCTATCATTATCTCATAACTGATTGAACTAGAATAAATGGGAAGCTTGCCTTTGATATTTATCAAATCAATCTTAATGTATCCCAATCCAATCATCCTATGATTGGCTCTTAGTGCATACATACCAACAGACTCCCACTTGTACTGTGAGCCAATCACCTTTGAATCATATTCTTAGTGATCTCCAAACATGTCTCACATGTTTCTGCTGCCCCGGTGCTAACACAGTGAGTTAGCAACACTTTGCTTTAATCAATATATAGCATGTTTCACATCTCTTTGTTGTACGACATATTGTATGAGATGGAGTTGCCATAATATGTGATCTTATATTCCTTTCCTAACACTTCGCTCCATTGTTTGACTCAGTATTACTACTTGTCATCAATGGTTGGAATATCTATAAGTTCATCCCTATGAACTTCTAGATCCATATAGTATCCTCTGTTGTTCATAACAGAAGGATACTTAGCATTCCCTTTTATAATTAAATGATTTTTAAATCGAAACATTTCCATTTATCAACTCATATTCACTTTTATATTTTATATTTTGCGATCATTTTTTGTCATTTCGAAAGCTTGCATCAGTGTAACTCTTTACACCCAACTCTTCCTTATATTTGTTGGTATGTATACCCATAGAGAAAGTCATGTGATGATTGTAATGGGATACTTTGTAAATGATTTCAATAATAATAAAGGCAATTTCCGATCTACATGTTTTAAATGTTTCTGAGATGATAGTGTAACATTATAGATGTTTAAAGAATTGTTTTACTAAATGACGTATGCTTTTGGGTTGAGGACCTGAACGATGAGATCATACAGATGTTAAGAGTATACATTCTTGTTTGGTCCCTAGTCGTTTGTTATTGTGGAAATAACCATAGACATCAATAACAATAAAGACTAGATTGTGTGTTGGTTGATGACAGAATCTCATTAGTCAAGATATGGTGATGTCAAACCAAGCACATAGGTACTTGTTAGAGAACAAGTGTACCAGACAGACCCACCATGAGAGTGACACATGGAACCATGATTTGGTAGTCATAGTCAACTCTCATAGTGATGGTGGTGAATGTGACTCTTCGACCTGAAATCACTACACTCAGCACATGTTGTTGGGTACACTTTGACATCATCAAACGCAGTCCTGAAACATGGGTTGTTATAAAGGTGATGATTGGGTGGCTTTGACACATGGGGCTTTTGAGGGGTGAGTGATAGATATGGGATTTGTCCCTCCTAAGGGAGTTTAATGTCCATGGTCACTTGATGAGTAGGATTAAGAAAGGCATGCGCATGCATGTGTGAATCAATATGTGATATTGATGTCTCACACATCTCAACCAGTCTGCTCTGAGATCAAGGAAATGGATGAACGTTGAAAGGATGACTGTACCATGCCTTGAGTTCATTCATGCCATTAGTGACAAAGGAATTATACATTCACTATAACGCCATTCACAGATTGTAGGATTAAAAGTTCGTCTCTAACTTTCTATTTCACTTGGGTAGCACCGATGTGTGACTAGGCACCACTCTTTGCTTGTGAAGTCATAAGTGTTATGGACTTTCACTGCCAACGTGAAATGGACCTGCAGGCTCACACACATAGGATTTAACCTAGAAGAGGAGTTTTGTAAGGACCCTGACCTTCATTTTGGGCTTACCCTATTTGTTTTGCCTAAACCTTGTGCTTGGTTGCTTGCTAATCACCTTTAGTGGTGATTAGGGTTTGCTTGTGCTTTGTTGAGAGTTGGAGGTGCTACTTGCAAAATAACCTGAGTTAGGGTTGAAGAGCAAGTTTGTCACCTAGAGGGATGTCTTTCTCTCTCTTTGCTTCCTCTAGAGTTGAGGGGAAGGTTTGGACTCATCCCTTGTGTTCTCTTGGGCTTTGTTGAAGCTCTTATGGGCCTTGTTTTTCCTTATTTGGGCCTTGCCTTGCTTGGTTGAGCCATGTATCAGGTAAGGATGCCTTGTGTCAGCCATGGGGTATCGCCCATGGGGGTGTCAGCCAAGGTGGTGGTGGTGTGTCGGCCTTTGACCTTATTTGACCTCCTTGCCTTGGTTGTGTCACCCTAGCTTGGACATGTGGCCGAACCTTAGTTGAGTGGTGGCATGGCATGTGCATGAGTTTTGCAAGGTGGTAAAATGTGTGGACAAGTGTCCCTTGGTAAGGTGACACCTTGCCTTGGTTTAACCTTGACCCTCATCTATATATGCCTTGCCTTTCTCTTCCTTAGGAACCCTTTAGCTCTTTTGTTGCACTTCCCTCCTTGTGTGCATGACACACTAATGTGCACAAATCATATCATCTTTTTTATCATATTTGGTTGCATATTCATGTTGTTTTGACTCAATTATCACTCTCATTCATGCTAGATTCTATATTTTTAGCTATTCTTACTTGTCTCATGGTTTGGATTGTAGGTACTATATATTGCAATGAAATGATGAGTAATATATCATATTATCTCTTATTGGATCACTCCTCAAGTATCTACATGTTTTGGGGTTCAAAACTACGCAAATACCACTTTTTACGGCATGTGATTCGGACCTACACGCTGAAGGTTATGAGCAGAATACACAACAGCCCAGAACAGCCAAGTGCACGTCGTGCACCTAGAAGAGTTGAGCAGACTTAAAGTTCTGGAAAGTTGCACGGCGTGCATTTCTTCAGCACACGTCATGCACCTAGGATCTAAAGGTTCCTGGAAAGTTGCATGGCGTGCATTTCTTCAGTGCACACTGTGCACAATACATTCTGGAGCAAATTAAAAGTTTCTGGAAATTTGCACGACGTGCACTTTGGGTGCACGACGTGCACCTGGCAGTTTCAGCAATTTGAAAAATACGAGTTTTTGTTTAAAACGAAGTGGGAACTTTATGGGCGGTTATGCCCAGTCTTTTGCGGAAGTTCTCTCATCCTAGAGCAAGCCTAGAGCATAGGAGGGTGATTTTGAGGGGAAAGGAGGTGGTTTCTTGCCAAAGAAACCCCATTCTTCCTCTCTTCTTCTCCAAGCTTCTTCTCCAAGGTGCAGCAGAGCTTCTTCACTCCACAAAGCTTCTCTGGAGGGAAGTTTGCCCGGTTTGGAGTAGCTGTAGAAGTGGGATTTCGTCCTCAAGTCGGAATTCTACCTTCCTTTGGTTACACCTTGGGATTGCATAGCTTTTCCTTCTCTAAACCATGTTTAACTCTGAAATTTCTACACATTTTCCGTTGTACATCATTATGGATGAGTAGACTCTTTTTCTTGGGCATAGGAGAGTAACTCCCACGTCATAGCTTGTATGAACATATGAATTTCGTACTAAATGTTAGTTTCTTGCATATTCCAAGAGTTGTTTCAGATCTGAAATGCTTGTTTGTATGATTGGCCATCATACTTGCATGTTTTATACTTTCTTTCATAATCTGAGAAGATGTGTTTGAGAGTATGGAGTTACTCCTTTGGCAACTTGTCCTTGACCGCGAGAGTGGCTAGGATTATGTTGAGGAGCAAGGTTTGTGATTTGAAATGAAATACATACACGAGAGTGATGTATGGAGTTAAAATCGGCATCACTTCACCGGGAGGTGAGTGATGACTAAAACCTCCTTTGCAAGTTAATTAACATGTTTAAATATGTATTTTAATATAATCTATGATGTGATAGTGAAATCCCAAGTCTAAGATCCTTCCAAATCTGAATCTTAACCTTTCTTAAGTGATAATTTATTGTTTTGTTTTAAATCTATAATTTAGTTGTTCGAATCCAATCATCTTGTGTACAACGATCTAGATTATTGAAAATCATAACTCTTGTGCCTAGCTAACCAACGCTCCTTGTGTTTGACCTTGACTACAACTACTCTTGTATACTTGCGGGAAATAGCTGGGTGAGTAAAAGGTCATTCTAAATGATTGAAACTCGTTAGTGTAAACAACCAACAAGTTTTTGGCACCATTGCCTAGGAGCATCAGTATTCCTGTTAGAGTAAGAGTTTTTGATAAGTAAATGAGACTAGATCACAACCTTCATATCCACCATCATATCCATAAATCATAATTCATCATGATCATCATAATTTGTTGTATCTTCCATGTTTGTTTGTGTATCTCACTCACCTTTTTTATTTGCAGGAGCATATGGGGTGTTCATAAAAAGATCCTTGAACCATACATATCTCTACATTTAGAAAATGAATACATCATTTACAGCCCTCATGGAGCAAGAAGGAGTGAAACCCAAACATGTATGGAGGAATTACAACCCACACAACCATCATCCATGTCATCATCATCCAAACGACATTCATCCATGCATCCTTCATCTACACCACCATCATTCACACCTAATTCACCACCATCATATACACCACCAACACCCATACCACATTCTTCCACACCCTCATATCCACCACCTTCATCCATACCACATACACCACCACCATCTACGCCACATCCACCTAATCCTCCGGATCCACATGAAGAACTAGTCAAGGAGGATGACCTTCCTCTTAAGGACTACTTTGGTACAGCTGCAATGCACATGAGTGGGCCTATTAATATTTCAGAATTTGAGGCAGAGGAGTTTTCTATCAGCCCATCCATCATACAATTGCTACAACTGAATGCATTTGGAGGGACACCAATGGAGGATCCAAACCTCCACATTGTTGAATTTCTACAGTTGCTAAGCACCATAAAGATATATGGCATTCCTACTGATGGGATACGCCTAATCCTTTTTCCATTCTCTCTTAATGATAGAGCCAAGGCATGGCTCTATACTTTTCTAATGAAGTCAATCAACACTTGGGAGGAGCTTCTAAAGGTCTTTTTGGTAAGATATTTTCCACCTAGAAAAACTTTGTAGCTAAGGAGTCAACTCATCAATTATTCTCAAAGGGATGGAGAGACCTTGTATGATACATGGGTGAGGTTCAAAGATCTTCAACATCTTTGTCCACATCATGGTCTAAGCAATTGGCTTCTATTGCAATCTTTCTATAATGGTTTGTGCTACAATACAAGGATGTCTATTGATGCAGCTGCAAATGGAGCTCTAATGAACAAATCTTATAGAGAAGCCTATGCTATTATTGAAGATATGGAAGCAAATCATTGTCAATGGAGTCCGGATACAAGCTACTACCCATCCTTTTCACATACTACTTCTAAAATGCAAGAGGAAGATCACATGGCTGATGCTATAGACTTGATTGCAGCAAGGCTAGACACTTTGTCACAAAGGTTTGAGAATCTAAGCACACAACTAATTCAAACAACCAACAATATTTGTGTTGCATGTGGGTTTCTTGGACACTCATCTTCTACATGTTATGCTTCTTCTATTTATTCTCCAATGGGCTACACTCCACTGGGCTTCTACAACAATGCAAACCCGAATTTTATTCATCCACAACAACCACAAGTAACTTCTAGATTAGAGTCCATGCTTGCCACAATCATTTCAGCTCAAATGCGTCAAAATGAGGAGTTCCATCAACAAAGACAATCAATGAAGGGTGCCATTTTCCAACTCTCTTCTAAGGTGGAGACTATAGCCACTCATGCACACATCTTAGAGAAAAAAATTGCCCAGCAAGCTCTTCCTAGCAAAGAAACATTTCCACCTTTCTTGCCTAGTCCACCGGAGATGAATCCAACATATTTCAGGCCGGTGACATTGAAGAATGGAGTTGTTATAGAGGTATATCCTTCAAATTATGATGATATTGATATGATGATTATGAAGTTGCAACTAAAGGGGAGAGATCTACAACACATGCTCTACATGTTGATTCTTCAAGCAAGCCACATGTCCTTCCTCCTCACACTCTAGATAACAAATTTATTTATAATGAGAACACTCTTCCCAACTCATATTTTGATGATGCTTCAAAGAAGAATGAAAAGACAAATAGTATTGTCATACAAAAGACTATTCTTGTTACAGCTCATAGGTGCTTTCGCTTGCCCCAAATCAAGAACAAATTTGTAAGGAGACATAAATCTTTAGCACAACAATTTCCAGCTGCAAATCAGAGCACCGGTCCTCCATGGACTTTGATGTTTCCACCATGATGAGGTACCTGGTTGCAACCTTTTTAGTTTGATTTATACAGTGAGGACACTGCAGATTTCAAGCTTAGGGGGGAGCAACCGGATTGTAACGTAGTTCTTTTAGCTTTTCCCTTTCATGTTATTTGCTTCTTGTCATTTGCTTTTATTTTGTGTTCACATTTAAGTCTTTTGTTTTCAATTCTTCTCTTCTGGTGGAAAATCTAGTATGATATGAGGTTTATCTTTTATATGTGGATAGAACTCCTATGTTTAACTGATTATCCTCCTTTGATGAGAAATATCATTTGGAGAAATTGTAAAAGGCATGCATTAATCAAATGAAACCTTTTGGCCATCAACATGTGCTTAACTCTGGTTTATGCTTCTAGCCTGAACATTCATCTTTCACATCCTTGATTGCTTAAAACATGTAGTGGTTTCAATTTTTGTGAGTAAATCAAATTCACAACATCATTTAGAATACGGGATGCCCTTGTCAAGCTCTTAGTGCATTTTCAACCACTCTTTCAATGAAAAAATTTGAAAACAAATGAATGAAATCTAGTTGATGTTGCAATTTAGTTGACTCTCCTATCATTTTGGAAAATTTTAAAATTTCTTTTGTCTTATCTCATCTGTATACCCCATAAAAGATGGCTACATTGCCCACATATCATGTTATCCTAGTGTAAGTCTGATCTGTCCATGATGGTTAGGTGGTATGTCTTAAAAGAGGGTAAATACCCCAACCGACACTCCACGTGTGCATAAGCCTACATTAGCAGCCGAGAGTCAGAACCCATAATCCATTGGCATATCATTTTTTGGAAAGAAGGAGAGTACAACTAAAATTGTTAATTTTAACTAATATTTCATCTTTTGTATCCTTAATAGTTGAGTGTTTGAGTTGCACATCCACTAATTGCTTGGCTTGGTCATCCAAATTCTACTTAGTGTTGTTTAATTGATTGATTTATTTAATTGTGACCACCCCTACTAAACTAAAAATCTCTTTCTTGGGTGTTTAAGTTGAATTGATGACTATGAGCATAAACATGTTGATCATGGTTGGTTTGGTCTTATACACATCTTTCATTTCATTTGATCTATTCATGAACTTGACAATTCTTCATTTATGTTTCTATGCTCTTTTTGCTTGAGGACAAGCAATGGTTTAATCTTAGGGGGATTTGATGTGCACAAATCATATCATCTTTTGGATCATATTTTGTTGCATATTCATGTTGTTTTGCCTCAATTATCACTCTCATTCATGCTAGATTCTATATTTTTAGCTATTCTCACTTGTCTCATGGTTTGGATTGTAGGTACTATATTTTGCAATGCAATGACGAGTAATATATCATATTATCTCTTATTGGATCACTCCTCAAGTATCTACATGTTTTGGGGTTCGAAACTACACAAATACCACTTTTTACGGCATGTAATTCGGACCTACACGCTGAAAGTTATGAGCAGAATACACAACAGCCCAGAATAGCCAAGTGCACGCCGTGCACCTGGAAGAGTTGAGCAGACTTAAAGTTCTGGAAAGTTGCACGGCGTGCACGCAATTGCACGGCGTGCACCTGGGAGATGAATGTTTCTGGAAAGTTGCACGACGTGCATTTCTTCAACACACGTCGTGCACCTAGGATCTAAAGGTTCCTGGAAAGTTGCACGGTGTGCATTTCTTCAGTGCACGCCGTGCACAATACATTCTGGAGCAAATTGAAAGTTTCTGGAAAGTTGCATGGCATGCACTTTGGGTGCAGGACGTGCACCTGGCAGTTTCAGCAATTTGAAAAATATGAGTTTTTGTTTAAAACGAAGTGGGAACTTAATGGGTGGTTATGCCCGGTCATTTGCGGAAGTTCTCTCGTCCTAGAGCAAGCCTAGAGAATAGGAGGGTGATTTTGAGGGGAAAGGAGGTGGTTTCTTGCCAAAGAAACCCCATTCTTCCTCTCTTCTTTAAGCTTCTCCAAGGTGCAGCAGAGCTTCTTCACTCCACAAAGCTTCTCAGGAGGGAAGTTTGCCCGGTTTGGAGCAGCTGTAGAAGTGGGATTTCATCCTCAAGTCAGAATTCTACCTTCCTTTGGTTACACCTTGGGATTGCATAGCTTTTCCTTCTCTAAACCATGTTTAAATCTGAAATTTCTACACATTTTCTTTTGTACATCATTATGGATGAGTAGACTCTTTTTCTTGGGCATAGGAGAGTAACTCCCATGTCATAGCTTGTATGAACATATGAATTTCTTACTAAATGTTAGTTTCTTGCATATTCCAAGAGTTGTTTCATATCTGAAATGCTTATTTGTGTGATTGGCCATCATACTTGCATGTTTTATACTTTCTTTCATAATCTGAGAATATGTGTTTGAGAGTATGGAGTTACTCTTTTGGCAACTTGTCCTTGACCACGAGAGTGGCTGGGATTATTTTGAGGAGCAAGGTTTGTGATTTGAAATGAAATACATACACAAGAGTGATGTATGGAGTTAAAATCATCATCACTTCACCGGGAGGTGAGTGATGACTACAAACCTCCTTTGCAAGTTAATTAACATGTTTAAATTCGTATTTTAATATAAGCTATGATGTGATAGTTAAATCCCAAGTCTAAGATCCTTCCAAATCTGAATCTTAACCTTTCTTAAGTGATAATTTACTGTTTTGTTTTAAATCTATAATTTAGTTGTTCTAATCCAATCATCTTGTGTACAACGATCTATATTATTGAAAATCATAACTCTTGCGCCTAGCTAACCAACGCTCCTTGTGTTTGACCTTGACTAAAACTACTCTCATATACTTGCGGGAAATAGCTGGTTGAGTAAAAGGTCATTCTAAATGATTGAAACTCATTAGTGTAAACACCAACACACACCTTCCTTGGAGAGCTTGGTGGCCGATCCTTTTACCTTGGTGGAGATGTCTTCTTCTTCCTCTAGCTTGGTGGCTGAACCCTAGGTGGGTCTTGTTCTTTGGTAATAATCTTCCCTCTCTCCTTAGCATCTTCTTCTCCATCTTGCCTACCCTTTGGCCATGGTGGTTATGGTTCTTGTTCCTTTTCTTGAGGTGGTCGAAAGTGGTGTGCTTGGAGCTAGGAGCTTGAAGCTTGGAGCTTTGGAGCTTGAGGCGGGTTACATAACTTCTAACCCTAGCTATACTACCTTCTCTATGTTGCATGTTCATATATGTTGATGATTGGCCATGCATGTTATGTTTCTTTCTCTATACATGTTGTTGATCTTACGGATATAGTGAGCATGATGTTGTTGATGTTTATATGCCTTTGGATCTAGTTGGTTGAACCATAGTTGGGGTTTTCTTGTTGAGCAATACCCCTTTCTCTCCTTGGTCAAGAGAAGTGAGTTTGAGATCTAGTAATGTGGGCAATACCCCTCTCTCATTTAAATTGAGAGGTGAGTCTACATTCTAGTTGCTTGGGCAACACCCTCCTCTCCCCATGGATTTGAGAGGTGATCTTTTGGATAGATGAACCATGTTGAGGTTGGTCCTTGTCGTTTCCTAATTTGTGATAGAGTTTGTGCAAAACCCCTCTCTCTTGGTTGTTGAGAGGTGAGCCGACCTTCTTGATCAATTAGGGTTTGGTTCCCTAGTGCTTAAGGTTGAAGATGACCTTGTTGAGTTGTGCCTTGCACGATATGACCTTGAGTAGTGATGCCTAATAGTCTTGTCTTGGGTTGTACCCTTGACCAATACACCAAGTGGAGATGGTTGGTTTGATGCCTAATATGGTTCTCTTGTCTTGAGATAGAGCTTGGGCGACACACCTTATATCTTGTGCTCTGGACGATACATCTTGAAGTAAGGTTGCCCGATACCCCTTTCCCTTGTGATGATCGTGGTCGATATGCATTGATGAGCTTGGTGGCTTGGTGCCTGATATACCTTTGCCGAGATGATCCATGTCTTAGATGTGCTTTGGCCAATATGAGGTGTTGAGCATTATGGAGTAATGCCCGATATGATGGTTGTATAAGAACCCTAGGTGATGCCTTAGTGGTGGCCGATATAAGATGCTGACTTAGTTGGACGATAGGCCTTCTTGTGGTGCCTAGGTCTTGTTTGTTATGAAGTGGACGACACCCTAGATCTTCCTTGAATGTGATGGTAAGATGGGTAACCCTGTGTCAGGCTTCAGGTTGTTTTTTGCACAACACACCCTCAGTTGAGTTAGCCTATATGAAGCCTTAATAGTCGCTCTGCCCATGGACGTTATGGTTTAGTGGTTGGGCATTGTGACCTTGGCTGTTATGGACTCAGGCATTATGATGATGGTAGTTGCCTAACCCTTTGTGGGCGATAGGGTCTTGAGCGATACCACCCTGTAGTTGTGTGCACGGTATAGCACTAGCCCTGGTTGCACGATGCATCATCGCTCGTCTAAGGACACTGAGAGTCACGGTTTGCACGTTGTTCGGGTAGGTGTTGCCCGACGCAGTGTTACACTGAGGCGTTACAGGTGGTAAGGGTTGGAAGTTGTGCTTGGCCGATAGGCTTGGGTGAGGATAGTCACCCTTCCCGATACTACCTATAGTGAGGGTTACATGAGATTTGGTGAGGATTCTGATAATTCAGAAGGTATATAGCTAACAACGATAACACAAGTGATATGATGTAATCACCTTGAATCCTGTATATACATGATAATGGGTTAAGATGATAGGTTTTGAACTAGGAAGCTTGGAAGCATATGATGTTGCTTCACATGATGATGTGGCTCATGATTATGATCACATGTATGGAGAATGATATATGCTTATGATTGATGATAAAACAATGCTTTCTACAGCTTATGTGTAATGTACTCACGGATGATGTTGTATACTTGATAGTATAATAATCCTATTAATCCATGATGGCTTAAGTTACCCCTCTGAATGTGTGTACTAACCATGTAGGTATACTATGTGGATTCATAGTCTGGTAAGAGCTATGAGAAATATGTGCTTTGACAAGCACAATGTGATGATAATCCTTATTAATGAGATACATGTTGATGGGTCTGAGGACCTGATATCAGGCTGAGTGCCTAGTTGAGGTGTTATCCTCTAATGATGAGTTAAGGGATGCGTTCCCAGAATGTTGATGCATGATTATGATGCCTTGAGAGGCAGTGGTTGTTATAATAAGGGACTGAGGTCCCAAGACAGTATGATTATGGCTATAGTGATGTAATTCTATAAGGCTATGTCTATACTTTGGTTACCTCAACAATTGGCCTAAAATATACTAATTAATTATAGATAAATATATCATTTAGTTTGCCCTGGACATAGATCCATCATCGTCAGTATTTGGTGATGGTGAAATAGGTTTATCCTACGGGATTACCTGGAGCGCATATTGTTGAATATGCAAGGTTTCTCCTAGCCTAAAATAAGAGGGGTTGAGTGCAGTTGTGGTTGCAGACTCAGGATATATGGATCATGGTGAACAGACCCATGGCTCAGGTTATGTGATGATGAGCATGATGTGTTCATGGCTCAGATGTATATACTAGCACCTGTGTCAAGGTGTGCTAGATATATGGGTAGCTTGCGGAGCTGACCCAGAGGATGAAGCCCTATAAGCATAAGACTGTGGTCTTGCTTGATGATTCATGTAATGACCACGAGAAGTTGAGGTCATGGAGTCTGGATACCCTTAGACCTTGTATGGCACCAGATTGGGCATCGCAACCAATGGTTGGATTTGAGCAGGGAAGGCTCACTTCCTCAGGGCATAATAAAACATAATCCAGATGAATAGTATATCTTTCTTAGAGTAAAATACAGAACATTGATTGAGGCCTTTCTTATATAGCTGATCTGGTTGTACTATGCAGTTGTGTGTATGATCCTTAAATCTTGTGATAAGTTCTTATAAAACTTATTTTGTCAATCATGTTCCATAAAGAAATACTTGGTTATATGCCTCCCGGATATCTTGGTAAGATTGATGGTAATAAAAGCCTTGCTTAGTATGCTGCTCTAGTTATACACTTTATCAGTATCTACTATTATCTGCTTTGACATTTTGAGGTTTTATAGTTTCAGTGGGGAGTTATGTTTCTTGCTGGGATTGTGTGTCTCACCCCACTGGTTTGCAACCTTTTCGGTGATCGTGCTAGTCGTGGTGGTGGTCGTGAGGTTGCGGCCGAGCAGCAAGAAGAGCAATAGAAGGCAAGAGATGGACATGCTGCTATTTTGGTGGTTTCGTAGTAGAGTCCTAGAGTCATCCCTATACTCTCAAGTCCTCAGAGGTGTTTGATGACATTTCACGATGTCTAACTATTGTAATCTTGTATATCCTGTTGTTGGCCATATGTGGACGTTATGTGTGTATAAACATGCGATGAACTCTGGTGCTGACAATACAGCTGGTTCCGATAAGCTGTGGACATATATCAAAGCTTGTAATATTCTTATGACATGTTTCTTTGCAGGATGTGGATGCAAAAGTTCTCTCATGTATGCTTTCAACAATCGGTTCTAATTAACCCGTGTTTTTAGTAATATGCTGGTTCCGCACATTTTTGCATGTCATCTCGTTGTCTGTATGATGGTGGGGTGTCACAGTTGGTTTGGTATCAGAGCCCTAGGCTCGTTGAGTCTACAGGGATCTAGGACTAGGTTTGCGTCTGTTCTTGTGAGTTTTCCAGATTTTCTTACAATAACCTTCTGCTCTCAGTAGAAGATAAAGCTTAAAGATGTCTGGAAACCACGAAGAACATGTTGCTCAGAGCAGCGATGCTGCATCAGTTGATGGAGCAGGAGGGCAGGCACAAGAAGATCGGGTGCCTGAGGTCCCCCAACTTGACCCAACCATTCTTGAAAACCCTGCCTACCAACAGCTTATGGGGCAGTTGATGGCTACGATGAATCACATGGTGGAAAGGATGCCAGTGCCTCTGCCAAGAGCACAAGCTCCCTATGGTGAAACATTGCGTATTGGGAAGACCTTTGAGCGACTTCACCGAGTCAGAGCTTCAGATTATGCTGTAACGACTGATCCGACGGATGTTGATCGTGCCTGACAGGTCTTGAGACGGCCTTCCGAATCCTCGACATCCCCGAAGCAGATAAAGTCAAGCACACTATCTACATTCTGAAGGGTATTGTTGGCCACTGGTGGGCCATCGAGGAGGAGAAGTGACCCGGTGAGGAGATCGGTTGGGAGGTTTTTTGATGAGAGTTTGTCAGCAGATACTTCCCGAAGACGTATTTAGATGAGAAGATCAACCATTTTGAGCATCTAAGCCAAGGATCGATGAGCATCACTAAGTATGAAGCCAAGTTCATGGACTTGTTGAGGTTTTGTCCTCACATGGCGGCGACAGATGATGAGCGGATCAGGAAGTTTGAGAAAGGTCTGAGTGCTGAGCTGTCAACACCTGCTATTGCTTTGGAAAATCGGGAGCGGTTTGCCATGTTCGTGGAGTCCGTCCATAGGATTGAATGATCTGTTAGGGAGAAATGGGAGTCCATCACCAGGAAAAGGCATGTTCAGTTTCAGGGACATAGATATGGTGGCTTCAAGAAGCTAAGGTTTTCAGCACCTTCAGTAATGCAGAGTTCTCGTACACCATCTCAGTGGTCTCCGAGTAAGGGAAGAGGTTATGTTTCTTCGTCGTCGAAGGAGCATAGTATAGCTTCTGTGGCAGTGACAAAGTCATCTAGGCCACAGACAGAAGGTAGGTCATCTTATCACTGTGGACAGTTTGGGCACTTAAGGTCAAATTGCCTAAGAAAAGATGTTGAAGTGACACAGCAGCCGAGGCAGAATAAACAAGGGCCAGACAGACAATAGCCTAGTGGTAGCAGAGGGCAAGGACGCGGTCAAGCGTCGTAAGCGGGAGTGTCTGCTCAAGGAAGCATATGACATGGACAACAAGCAACGACTCAATTCTATGATATGAGTCAGCCGGAGGCAATAGTCAACCCACGAGTGGTGACAAGTCAGATGGAGTTATTTCATTCTGATTTGTCTTCTTCTTACTTTATATCTATTTTGGTTGACCTGGGTGCTACTCACTCTTTTATCACACATAGTCTTCTTGATAGTTTCCCTTTACCTGTTAGTTGTAAGAAAGATAGCTTGTTGTTAGAAACCCCTCTTGATGGTTCCTTGATGCTTCGAGAGGAGTTTCCATCTTGTGTCTTATCTTTTTCGAGACACAATATACAAGTGGATCTTATACCACTTGAGATGCATGGATTCGATGTAATCCTTGGGATGGATACCTTAGAGAAGTATAAGGTTGTGTTGGACTCTGGTTCCAAGCAAGTAGTGTTTGATGACGGTGGGGAAAAGTGGATCTTCCAAGGGGATCGGAAGATTCTTCCGACATGTCTAGTGTCAGCGTTGGTGGTAGAAAAGTTTTTGCGGTAAGGTTGTAGAGCGTTCTTAGCTCACATTGTGGATATCAAGGTGAAAGGTCCTAGCCTTGAGGAGGTGACAGTTGTCTGAGAGTTTGCGGATGCATTTCCTGATGAGTTCCCCGATGTTCCCCCACCTCAAGAGATTGATTTTGAGATCAATCTGGTACCAGGAACACAACCAGTTGCACAAACACCGTATAGGATAGCTCCAGCAGAGATGGTAGAGTTGAAGAAGCAGTTACAGGAGTTGTTGGAGAATGGTTTCATTTGATCGAGCACGTCGCCTTGGGGTGCTCCAGTGCCCTTCGTTAAAAAGAAGGACGGGTCGATACGGTTATGTATAGATTACCAGTAGTTAAACAAAGTCACGATCAAGAATAAGTACCTGTTGCTAAGGATAGATGATCTGTTTGATCAGTTGTGTGGCGCTACCATGTTCTCAAAGATCGATCTACGGTCTAGATATCATCTGTTGAGGATTAAGGCAGACGACATACCAAATTCAGTGTTTAGGATGAGGTATGGTCACTTTGAGTTTGTGATTATGCCGTTTGGGCTAATCAATGCACCAGCTTCTTTCATGCATCTGATGAATCGAGTGTTCCATCCATTTCTAGATCAGTTTTTTGTATTCTTTATAGATGACATCTTGATCTACATTCGGGACAGTCAAGATCAAGAATGACATATTTGACAAGCATTGACTCTTCTTCGCCAACATCAATTATACGCCAAGTTCAGTAAGTGTGAGTTTTGGTTGAAGGAAGTGAAATTCTTGGGTCATGTGATATCTGCAGAAGGATTCAGAGTGGACCCTAAGAAGGTGGAGTCAGTTGCAGATTGGGAGCAACCAAAGACGTCGATGGAAGTTCATAGTTTTTTGGTTTTGGCAGGATACTACCGGAGGTTTATTAAGGACTTCAGTGTGATCGTGTTGCCAATGACAAAGTTGACCAGGAAGGATGTGCCTTTTGTCTGGGATGATCGTTGTCAGCAAGCTTTCCAAAGTTTGAAGGAGAAGCTGACTAGTGCTCTAGTGCTAGTGTTGCCAGAGCCTGGGAAGGGCTATGTTGTTTTCTGTGATGCTTCCAAGAAAGGCTTAGGTTGTGTGCTGATGCAGGAAGATCATGTGGTTTCTTTTGCTTCGCGACAACTTAAGAAACATGAGGAGAACTATCTGACACATGATTTGGAGTTGGAAGCGGTAGTCCATGCATTAAAGATTTGGAGACACTATCTTTATGGGGAAGTGTGTCAGATCTTTACAGATTATAAAAACCTATAGTACATCTTTTTGTAGAGTGAGCTGAACATGCGACAGCGTCGTTGGATGGAGCTAATTAATGATTATGATTGCACCATTGAGTATCATCCTGGTAAGGCAAATGTGGTAGCCGATGCGCTTAGCAGAAAGTCTTCTTCTCTCTCCACGAAGAAGGGACAGTTGAGTTCCTTAGTATGCCATAGGCAGGATATGTTTGTCTCTTTGCTAAAGATGAATGTGTAGTTTGAAGTTTCCTTGTTGGCAGGACTGTTGGCTCAAATGCAAGTCAAGCCTACGCTGAGACAGCAGATCAAAGACGTACATCAGACAGATGATACAGTACAGTTGATCAAGCCAGAGCATGGCAGCAAAAAGCGTGATGGGTTCCATGAGTTCAAGGATGGACTGGTTTCCTATCATGATAGGATGGTGGTCCCTGATGTTGATGATTTAAGAAAGCTAGTGCTCGAGGAAACACACACGTTGATGTATGCTATGCATCCAGGAGTCACCAAGATGTATCATAATTTGAAGGACATGTATTGGTGGTCTAGCTTGAAGAAGGATGTAGCTGAGTTTGTGGCTAAGTGCGCAGTATGTCAGCAAGTTAAAGTTGAGCATTAGAAGCTGGCAGGTACGTTGCAACCCATGTCGATACCATAATGGAAATGGGATCATATAACCATGGACTTCGTAGTTGGTCTACCTAAGACAACTAGGAATTATGATTCCATTTGGGTAATAGTGGACAGGCTGACAAAATTTGCTCATTGCATACTAGTAAAGATGACGTATACCGCAGAGAAGCATGCTCATGTGTATGTAGATGAGATAGTGAGTCTTCATGGTGTACCAACAATGATAGTTTCCGACAGAGGTCCTCAATTCACAAGTCGTTTCTGGGAACAGTTGCACAAAGCGTTGGGAATACAATTGAGGTTCAATACTGCCTTCCACACATAGATAGATGGACAGTCTAAAAGGACTATTTAGACTCTGGAGGATCTTCTCCGAGACGGTGTTTTGCAGTTCCTAGGCAGTTGGGATGTGCATCTCAGTTTGATAGAGTTCACTTATAACAATAGTTATCAGTGGAGCATTGACATGGCTCCTTATGAGGGTCTATATGGAAGGAAGTATAGATCCCCTTTATGCTGGTATGAGTCTGGTGAATATCAGCTTTTGGGTCCTGAGTTAGTGTCGTAGATAACAGAAAAGGTCAGAGTGATATGACAACAATTGAAGGTGGTACAGGACATAAAAGTCTTATGTAGACAATTGTCGATGACCTTTAGAGTTCCAAGTGGGAGAAAAAGTGTATCTCAAGGTCTCACCTTGGAAAGGCATGCTAAGGTTTGGCCGGAAAGACAAGCTGGCACCCAGGTATATGGGGCCATACCCGGTAATAGCACGTGTTGGCAAGGTAGCTTACAAGTTAGAACTACCACCAGAGTTGCATAGATTACATCCGGTGTTCCATTTCAACATGCTGATGAAAAGTCATCCAAACATAGGAACAATGATACATCCACTTGAGGTTGAGCTTGATGAATATGTAACCCATGAAGAAGGTCCAATGACGATCCTTGATAGAAGAGTAAAGTAGCTGAAGAGGAAGGACCTAGTTCTTGTGAAGGTTCTTTGGCATCATCGTGGTGTTGAGGAAGCCACATAGCTTGAAGAAGAGATGAGGCGGAAGTATCCCTCGCTTTTCTCTTTGGATTTTGGGGACGAAATCCCTTTGTAGAGGTTTATGGCTTGTAAGGACCCGAACCTTCATTTTGGGCTTACCCTGTTTGTTTTGCCTAAACCTTGTGCTTGGTTTCTTGCTAATCACCTTTAGTGGTGATTAGGGTTTGCTTGTGCTTTGATGAGAGTTGGAGGTGCTACTTGCAAAATAACCTGAGTTAGGGTTAAAGAGTAAGTTTGTCACCTAGAGGGATGTCTTTCTCTCTCTTTGCTTCCTCTAGAGTTGAGGGGAAGGTTTGGGCTCATGCCTTGTGTTGTCTTAGGCTTTGTTGAAGCTCTTTTGGGCCTTGTTTTTTTTTGGGCCTTTCCTTGCTTGGTTGAGCCCTGTATCAGCCAAGGATGCCTTGTGTCAGCCATGGGGTATCGCCCTTGGGGGTGTCGGCCAAGGTGGTGGTGGTGTGTTAGCCTTTGACCTTGTTTGACCTCCTTGCCTTGGTTGTGTCACCCTAGCTTGGACATGTGGATGAACCTTGGTTGATTGGTGGCATGGCATGTGCATGAGTTTTGCAAGGTGGTAAAACATGTGGACAAGTGTCCCTTGGTACGGTGACACCTTGCCTTGGTTTAACCTTGACCCTCATCTATATATGCCTTGCCTTTCTCTTCCTTGGGAACCCTTTAGCTCTTTTGTTGCTCTTACCTCCTTGTGTGCATGACACACCTTCCTTGGAGATCTTGGTGGCCGATCCTTTCCCCTTGGTGGAGATCTCTTCTTCTTTCTCTAGCTTGGTGGCCGAACCCTAGGTGGGTCTTGTTCTTTGATATGCATATTCCCTCTCTCCTTAGCATCTTCTTCTCCATCTTGCCTACCCTTTGGCCATGGTGGTTATGATTCTGGTTCCTTTTCTTGAGGTGGTCGAAAGTGGTGTTCTTGGAGCTAGGAGCTTGAAGCTTGGAGCTTTGGAGCTTGATGCGGGTTACATAACTTCTAACCCTAGCTATACTACCTTCTCTATGTTGCATCTTCATATATGTTGATGATAGGCCATGCATGTTATGTTTCTTGCTCTATACATGTTGTTGATCTTACAGATATAGTGAGCATGATGTTGTTGATGTTTATATGCCTTTGGATCTAGTTGGTCGAACCATAGTTGGGGTTTTCTTGTTGAGCAATACCCCTTTCTCTCCTTGGTCTAGAGAAGTGAGTTTGAGCTATAGTAATGTGGGCAATACCCCTCTCTCATTTTTAAGTTGAGAGGTGAGTCTACATTCTAGTTTCTTGGGCAACACCCTCCTCTCATCATGGATTTGAGAGGTGAGCTTTTCGATAGATGAACCATGTTGAGGTTGGTCCTTGAGGTTGCCCGATTTGTGATAGAGGTTGTGCAAAACCCCTCTCTCTTCGTTGTTGAGAGGTGAGCCGACCTTTTTGATCAATTAGGGTTTGGTGCCCTTGTGCTTAAGGTTGAAGATGACCTTGTTGAGTTGTGCCTTGCACGATATGACCTTGAGTAGTGCTGCCTGATAGTCTTTTCTTGGGTTGTACCCTTGACTGATACACATAGTGGAGATGGTTGGTTTGATGCCTAATATGGTTCTCTTGGCTGGAGATAGAACTTGGGTGACACACCTTATATCTTGTGCTCTGGACGATACATCTTGAATCAAGGCTTCCTGATACCCCTTTGCCTTATGATGATCTTGGCCGATATGCTTTGATGAGCTTGGTGGCTTGGTGCCCGATATACCTTGGCTGAGATGATCCATGTCTTGGATGTTCTTTGGCTAATATGAGGTGTTGAGTGTTATGGAGTAATGCCTGATATGATGGTTTTACAAGAACCCAAGGTGATGCCTAAGTGGTGGCCGATATAAGATGCTGACTTAGTTGGATGATAGGCCTTCTTGTGGTGCCTAGGTCTTGTTTGTTATGAAGTAGGTGACACCCTAGATCTTCCTTTAACGTGATGGTAATATGGGTAACCCTGTGTCGGGCTTGGGGTTTGTGTTTGCACGACACACCCTCGGTTGAGTTAGCCTATATGAAGCCTTAATAGTCGCTCTGCCCATGGACGTTATGGTTTGGTGGTTGGACATTGTGACCTTGGTCGTTATGGCCTCGGGCGTTGTGATGATGGTAATTGCCTAACCCTTAGTGGGTGATAGGGTCTTGGACGATACCACCATGTAGTTGCGTGCACGATATAGCACTAGCCCTGGTTGCACGACGCATCGTCGCTCGCCTAAGGATGCTGAGAGTCACAGTTTGCGTGTTGCCCGGGTAGGTGTTGCCCGACGCATCGTTATGCTGAGGCGTTGTAGGTGGTAAGGGTTGGCAGTTGTGCTTGGCCGATGGGCTTGGGTGAGGATAGTCACCCTTCCCGATACTACCTGTAGTGAGGGTTATAGGCGCTTTGGTGAGGATTCTGATAATTCATAAGGTATATAGCTAATAACGATAACACAAGTGATATGACGTAATCACCTTGAATCATGTATATACATGATACTGGGTTAAGATGATAGGTTGTGAACCAGGAAGCTTGGAAGCATATGATTTTGCTTCACATGATGATGTGGCTCATGATTATGATCACATGTATGGAGCATGATATATGCTTATGATTGATGATAAAACTATTCTTTCTACAACTTATGTGTAATATACTCATGGATGATGTTGTATACTTGATAGTATAATAATCCTATTAATCCATGATGGCTTAAGTTACCTCTCTAAATGTGTGTACTAACCATGCAGGTATAATATGTGGATTCATAGCCTGGTAAGAGCTATGAGAAATATGTGCTTTGACAAGCACCATGTGATGATAATCCTTGTTAATGAGATACATGTTGATGGGTCTGAGGACCTGATATCAGGCAGAGTGCCTAGTTGAGGTGTTATCCTCTGATGATGAGTTAAGGTATGCGTTCCCAGAATGTTGATGCATGATTATGATGCCTTGAGAGGCAGTGGTTGTTATAATAAGGGATTGAGGTCCCAGGACAGTATGATTACGGAAATAGTGATGTAATTATGTAAGGATATGTTTATACTTTGGTTGCCTCAACAATTGGCCTAAAATATACTAATTAATTATAAATAAATATATCATGTAGTTTGCCCTGGACATAGATCCATCATCATCAGTATTTGGTGATGGTGAAACAAGTTTATCATACGGGATTACCTGGAGCGCATATTGTTGAATATGTGAGGTTTCTCCTAGCCTAAAATAAGAGGGTTTGAGTGCAGCTGTAGTTGCAGACTCAGGATATATGGAGCATGGTGAACAGACCCATGGCTCAGGTTACGTGATGATGAGCATGATGCGTTCATGGCTCGGATGTATATACTAGCACATGTGTCAAGGTGTGCTAGATATACGGGTAGCTTGCGGAGATGACCCAGAGGATGAGGCCCTATAAGCATAACAATGTGGTATTGCTTGATGATTCATGTACTGACCACGAGAAGCTGAGGTCATGGAGTCTGGATCTCCTTAGACCTTTTATGGCACCAGATTGGGCGTCGCAGCCAATGGTTGGATTTGAGCAGGGAAGGCTCACTTCCTTAGGGCATAATAAAACATAATCCATCTGAATAGTATATCTTGTTTAGAGCAAAATATAGAACATTGATTGAGGCCTTTCTTATATAGTTGATGTGGTTGTACTATGTAGTTATTTGTATGATCCTTATAACTTGTGATAAGTTCTTATAAAACTTATTTTTTCAATCATGTTCCCTAAAGAAATACTTGGTTATATGCCTCCCAGATATCTTGGTAAGATTGATGGTAATAAAAGCCTTGCTCAGTATGCTGCTCTAGTTATACACTTTATCAGTATCTGCTGTTATCTGCTTTAACATTTTGAGGTTTTATAGTTTCAGTGGGGAGTTATGTTTCTCACTGGGACTGTGTGTCTCACCCCACTGGTTTGCAACCTTTTAGGTGATCGTGCTAGTCGTGGTGGTGGTCGTGAGGTTGCGGCCGAGCAGCAAGAAGAGCAATAGAAGGTAAGAGATGGACATACTGCTATTTTGGTGGTTTTGTAGTAGAGTCCTAGAGTCATCTATGTACTCTCAGGTCCTCGGAGGTGTTTGACTATGTTTTACGATGTCTAACTGTTGTAATCTTGTATATTCTGCTGCTGGCCGTACGTGGCCATTATGTGTGTATAAATAGACGATGAACTCTGGTGCTGACTGTACAGCTGGTTCCAATAAGTTGTGGACATATATCAAAGCTTGTAATATTCTTATGACATGTTTCTCTACAGGATCTAGATGCAAAAGTGCTCTCATGCATGCTTTCGGCAATCGATTTTCATTAACCCGTGTTTTCGGTAATATGTTGGTTCCGCACATTTTCACGTGTCATCTCGTTGTCTGTATGATGCCGGGGTGTCACAAGTTTATCCACAAATCATGTTTAGATTGATTACTAAAGGATTTTCATAGTTCAATTAAACACTCAATTGATTGATAGCTCAAAATCATAGTGTTCAAGGTGTTGGACCAATTGATTAGAGTATCAGATTGATGGAAACTATGATTGACTGATTTTGCACAATCTTCACTTCCAACCGATCGGCTCGTGAGATGAACCGATCAGCTCAGGTTCGTGAACCGATCGGCTCAATTGTTTAACCGGTCGGGTCGTCACCAACGGAGATCGTTTGGAAAGTCGATTTTGCAAATACAATTTGTTTCATGTACAAATTTGATTTGGATAAGGATTAATATTTGATTAATCAGAAACAAATATGAAAGTCAATTTGAGTTGGACCAGGACCACAAACCGATCGGCTCATGTGATGAACCGATCATCTCAAGGGTGCCAAACGATCAGTTCATGATGAACCGATCCGTTGAGGTCACCAAACGATCATTTCAGGGTTGAAACAATCGGTTCAGCTGGCGCAGTTGGTTGTTTTATGGAAAATCTTGAACCCTTCCACTCCTGTTTAGTCCCACATTACCCGGGGTAGAGAACCCTGTCCCATGACCCTCCTATATATAGGGGTATTGGGGGCTTCTCAAAGTACAACTCAGAGCACCACTTGCTCTGCAAAGTTATCGCTCTCTGGTTTTGGTAACCGAGAGAGAACCCGAGCAAGTGCTACCCGATAAGGGAGGCACAACAAGGGAAAGACAACTACAGAAAAGAAACTGGTTGTAGGAGAGTGTGTCGGTGAGTAGTACGCTGACAGGAGGGTGCAACTCCTTCCTATTTCTTTGTGGGACAAGGAGATCGGAGTTCCAGGAAGTCTGTGTGGACGACTGTAGCGGCGGGAGACTTCTGCCGCTCAGAGGATAGTTGTCAATCCCGACAGTCTCAGTGAGACCAGGAGCTACGCAGACACCGTCCAAGCTTGGAGGTGAAGACTGCGCAAGCCGTGAGGTAATGTCTCCGAGAAAGCCTCAGGACAAGGTATGCCTCCACAAACCATCCTTCCTATTGTATAGACGTTGACACGATTCTTTTATTCTAGGTTTGGGAGAATAAATTTTTTGTTTCCGCTGCCTTCTCTATCTCCTCTAAACCCAATGGTGGTATCAGAGCCACGTCAACTGCTCTATGCTTTAGGATTATTGATATGATCGATTTTGGTTTGTTGCCTTTATTTATTACATACAAAGCTAATAAAATTCGTTTTATGCATGTCCAATCCTAAATCCACAAATCCCAATATACATATATGATATGTAATATAGATGCACTCAATATGTGTCGCCCTTAAATGAGTTTTGTGCTGGATGTATAGCATGGTTATGGCCAATAAACCCTATGTATGTGTGCTTGGTTGTATGTGGTTGCTTGCATCTTGGTCTGCGCACCGATTCCCTATCTCCTATTCCTGATGTAACTCAAGATAACTCGAGATTTCATTCCAACCTTTGCTCCACCTGAATGAAACTCGGGGTTTCATTTTTCAAATGTAAAATAGGATAGAATTTTATTTCCTGTTATGTCACAGAACGACAGACATCTTGATGACCAGTTCGAGGAGCAAGACATGCAGGTGGCAACCTGAGGAGATGCACCATGACCAGTGAATCGATCGTCTGGAGGCGCCAGTTGATCGGCTGGTGGCACCCAACCGACCAACCTGATGGCGAGTAGATCAATCATGGAGATGAGTTGATCAAACCCAGAAAGGCAAAGCACAGAGTTCATCTTGTACAGGTTGCATGTGATGTGGACCTAGATGGTCATGATTCCTCTTAACTCAAGGAATCACATTAGGATGGCCATAATCATTGCTTTTATCATTTCACATGTTTTCTGTTGGATATAGCATGTATATGATACTTACTATATTGTGGTGATTGGATATGTATATGTACCTATAAAAACCAAATCCCTCATCTAAATATTAAGTCTTTTACGCCTTCCATTAGAGGCACACATGAAAAACTTGATCGACCAAGCGTAGGTTACGCCAAAGCGTGGTGCGCCGTCTATCTCATGGATGTGTGAAGGGTAAGAATGTAGGTTCGGTCAAAGTAGGGTTCATGTTTACTGTGTCGACTTTTGGGTTAGACTTAATAGGTGATTCTTAGATCGTCTAAGCCCAGAGGCAAGGAATTTTCATGGCAAGGTGTTGCGCATGTTCATTCATTAAGAGTTGCATATGATGCAATTGGCATGATGGCCTACCTAAATAGTCAAGTTATGGGCGATCAGCCAAAGCTGACTCATGACTTGATGAAATACAGATCTTGACCCACTAGGTGATTGTACGCTGCAATCTTCTGAATTGATGGCGAGGGCTATCAATTTGAATCAAAATAGTGGGAGTGGTAATTAATTAAAGGCCTAATTAACTACTGTCAAATTTTATTCAAATCAAATCAAAAGAGTTTTGAAAAATGCAATTTTCTCTTGTAGAATGGCAAAAGAATCATCTTTTACAATGGGCAAATTAATTGAGAATAAATTCCATAACTGGTTGAGGATTGTGAGAAGTGTTCTGCACAATGCAGAAATATCGGCGGCCTTTGAATCCACTCTATGTGTGCTTAAGAAGAAGGATAGTTCATTGATGGAGATCAATGGAACTAAATCTAAGGATAAAGGTAAGGGAGAGAAGGGTTCTCTCGCAAAACCAATGTCAGAATCTTCTGCGCTGAAAACATGGAGGGGATGGAGGGAACGATGAAAGAAGAAGCGAGAGATAGAGATCTCTACTGTTGGTGTAAACGTGATAGAGATTAACTTTACTACTTCTTTGTCATGGGTACTTGATACCGGATGTGGATCTCACATTTGTTCAAATGTGAAGGATCTTAAAAGAAGTAGGCCTTTGGGGAAAGACGAGGTTGAACTACGTGTTGCCAATGGGGCAAGAGTTGCCGCCAGTGCCATAGGAACCTAGGAGTTAACTCTACCTAGTAGGCTAATAATAGAGTTGAAGAACTGCTATTATGTACCTGCCATAAATAGGAATATCATTTTCGTCTCTTGTTTGGACAAGGATGGTTTTGAATTTCTTATTAAGAATGGAAAGTGTTCCATTTCAAAAGATGGGATCTTTTATAGTAGTGCCCCAATTTCTTATGGTCTATACTTGATAGATCTAGAGACAAGTGTATACAACGTAAACACTAAAAGGCAAAAACTCAATAACTCAAACAAAACATATCTTTGGCATTGTTGTCTAGGGCACATAAAGGTTCAAGGATTTCATGAATGAAGTACAAAACCAACTTGGTAAAAGTATTAATGCACTTCAATCTGATCGAGGTGGAGAATACTTAAGCCAAGAGTTTGAGGACCTTCTGCGAGCCCGTGGTATCGTATCACAATGGACTCTGCCTGGAACACCACAACATAATGGTGTGTTTGAAAGAAGGAATCAAACATTACTGGATATGGTGTAATTAATTATGAGTTTTGCTGATCTTCCGATTTGTTTCTGGGGTTATGCTCTTGAAACCGCTGCGTTTACACTTAACTGAGCACCATCTAAATCGGTTCAAAAGACACCATATGAGATATGGACTGGGAAGCTTCCTAATTTGTCTTTTATGAAGATTTGGGGGTGTGAGGCTTACGTCAGGAAAATGTTTCCTGATAAGCTTGCACCCAAGTCTGATAAATGTTATTTTGTTGGATACCCCAAGGAAATGAGGGGATACTATTTATACCACCCAACTGACAACAAAGTGTTTGTTGCCATGGATGATGTGTTCCTAGAAAAGGAATTTATTTCCATAGGAAATAGTGGGAGGAAAATAGAGCTTGAAGAGGTTCAAGCCCAATAAGAAAACATTGAACTGATACATGTACAAGAGGAACATAGAGATTCACAAGGTGTTGTGGAATCTCAGTCTCCTCAAGTAACACAAGGACCTCATAGATCTAGTAGGACACGCCTTGAACCTGAGAGGTTTGGATACCTTGTGACTCAGGAAGGCGGTGAGTTGATCATAGATGATGATCCAACTACCTATCTAGAGGCTATGGATGGACCAGATTCTGAGAAATGGCTTGAGGCCATGAAATCCAAGATGGAATCTATGTACTCCAACAAAGTATGGACTTTGGTGGATCCACCCAAAAGGGTAAAACCCATAGGGTGCAAGTGAGTCTTCAAGAAGTCTGACATGGATGGAAATGTGCAAACTTATAAAGGCAGATAGGTTGCAAAGGGTTTTCGACAAGTTCAAGGTGTTGACTATGACGAAACTTTTTCTCCAGTTGCCATGATTAAGTCCATCAAGATTATGCTTGCTATTGCGGCTTACTATGACTATGAGATTTGGCAAATGGATGTTAAAACCAAATTCCTTAATGGGAATATAAATAAGGATGTGTACATGACACAACCTGAAGGTTTTGTAGATCCAAAGAATGCCAATAAAGTCTGTAAGCTACAAAGGTCAATCTATGGATTGAAGCAAGCATCTCGGAGTTGGAATCTTTGATTTGATGAAGAAGTCAAAGTGTTTGGCTTTATTCAAAATGAAGATGAACCTTGTGTATACAAGAAGGTTAGTGGGAGCATGACCACATTCCTCATATTGTATGTGGATGACATACTTTTGATGGGGAATGATGTCTCAACCTTAGAGAAGGTAAAGACTTGGCTTGGGAATACTTTCTCAATGAAGGACTTAGAAGAAGCATCCTATATTCTAGGAATTAAGATCTATAGAGATAGATTTAAAAGGCTTCTTGGACTAAGTCAAAGCACGTACATTGACAAAGTGTTGAAGCGGTTCAGCATGGAGAACTCAAAGAGAGGCAACATCCCCATGCTACATGGAGTCACCGTCTCTAGAGCTCAATGTCCCCAATCTTGTGAAGAGAGGGAGCGTATGAATGGGATCCCATATGCATCAGCCATCGGATCCATCATGTACGCTATGTTGTGCACACACCCTAATGTCTTGTATGCCCTTAGCATGATGAGAAGGTACCAGTCAGATCCCGGGGATGCTCATTGGACAACCGTAAAGAACATCCTCAAGTACTTGTAAAGGACTAAGGATCAGTTCCTTGTATACGGCGGTGAGGAAGAACTAGTTGTAAAGGGTTACACCAATGCGAGCTTCCAAACCGACAAAGATGATTACAAATCACAATCAGGATTTTTATTTTTCCTAAACAATGGAGTTGTGAGCTGGAAGAGTTCCAAGCAAGAAACAGTTGTCGATTCTACTACAAAGGCTGAGTATATTGCTGCTTCGCATGCAGTAAAGGAAGTTGTGTGGATCAGAAAGTTCATCTCTAAACTTGGTGTAGTTCCCAGTAGCTGTGATGCAATTGAGCTTTATTGTGAAAATAATGGAGCTATTTCTCAAGATAAGGAGCCCAAATCACATCAACGATCCAAACATATATTGCGGCACTTCCATCTCATACGAGAGATCATACAATGAAGAGATGTGAAGATTTGCAAAGTACCAACTGAAGAAAACATAGCTGATTCACTGACTTAGGCCCTTTCTCAGCAGAACCATGATGGTCATGCTAGGTCACAAGGACTGAGGTTCCTAGGTGACTGGCTCTAAGTGCAAGTAAGAGTCTGTTGGTATGTATTCCCATAGAGCAAGTCATGTGATGATTGTAATGGGATACTTTGTAAATGATTTG
The DNA here is from genome assembly GCA_963693085.1 of Alisma plantago-aquatica. Taxonomy (NCBI): domain Eukaryota; kingdom Viridiplantae; phylum Streptophyta; class Magnoliopsida; order Alismatales; family Alismataceae; genus Alisma; species Alisma plantago-aquatica. The sequence continues at coordinate 1,819,000,600 of OY856409.1, read as the reverse complement.
AATAATAATAAAGGCAATTTCCGATCTACATGTTTTAATTATTTCTGAGATGATAGTGTAACATGATAGATGTCTAAAGAATTGTTTTACTCAATGACGTATGCTTTTGGGTTGAGGACCTGAACGATGAGATCATACGGATGTTAAGAGTATACATTCTTGTTTGGTCCCCCGTCGGTTGTTATTGTGGAAATAACCATAGACATCAATAAAACTAAAGACTAGATTGTGTGTTGGTTGATGACAGAATCTCATTAGTCATGATATGGTGATATCAAACCAAGCACATAGGTACTTGTTAGAGAACAAGTGTACTGGACAGACCCATCGTGAGACTGACACATGGAACCATGATTTGGTAGTCACAGTCAGCTCTCACAGTGATGGTGGTGAATGTGATTCTTCGACCTAAAATCACTACACTCAACACATGTCATTGGGTACACTTTGACATCATCAAACACAGTCCTGAAACATGGTTTGTTATAAAGGTTATGATTGGGTGGCTTTGACACATGGGGCTTTTGAGGGGTGAGTGATAGATATGGGATTTGTCCCTCCTAAGGGAGTTTAATGTCCATGGTCACTTGATGAGTAGGATTGAGAAAGGCATGTGCATGCACGTGTGAATCAATATGTGATATTGATGTCGCACACATCTCACCCAGTCTGCTCTGAGATCAAGGAAATGGATGAACGTTGAAAGGATGACTATACCATGCCTTGAGTTCATTCAGGACATTAGTGACAAAGGAATTATACATTCACTGTAACACCATTCACAGATTATAGGATTGAAAGTTGTTCTCCAACTTTCTATTTCACTTGGGTAGCACCGATGTGTGACTAGGCACCGCTCTTTGCTTGTGAAGTCATAAGTGTTATGGACTTTCACTGCCAATGTGAAATGGACATGTAGGGTCACACACATAGGATTTAACCTGGAAGAGGAGTTTATCCACAAGTCATGTTTAGATTGATTACTAAAGGAGTTTAGTAGTTCAATTAAACACTCAATTGATTGATAGCTCAAAATCATAGTGTTCAAGGTGTTGGACCAATTGATTAGAGTATCAGATTGATTGAAACCGCGATTGACTGATTTTCCACAATCTGCACTTCCAACTGATCGACTCATGAGATAAATCGATTGGCTCAGGTTGGTGAATCGATTGGCTCAATTGTTGAACTGGTCGGTTCATGTCACCAACAGAGATCTATTGGAAAGATGATTTTGCAAATACAACTTGTTTCACTTGTACAAATTCGATTCAGATAATGATTAATATTTGATTAAGTAGAAACAAATATGAAAGTCAATTTGAGTTGGACCAGGACCACGAACTGATCGGCTCATGTGATGAACTGATCGGCTCATGTGATGAACCAATCGGCTGAAGGGTGCCAAACGATCGGTTTAGGTTGAACCGATCGGTTGAGGTCACCAAACAATCGTTTTAGGGTTGAAACGATCGATTCAGCTGGCACAGTTGGTTGTTTTGTGGAAAATCTCGAACCCTTCTACTCCTGTTTAGTCCCGCATTTCCCGGGGTAGAGAACCCTATCCCATGACCCTCCTATATATAGGGGTATTGGGGGCTTCTCAAAGTACAACTCAGAGCACCAGTTGCTCTGCAAAATTGTCTTTCTCTCTGGTTTTGGTAACTGAGAGAGTCCGAGCAAGTTCTACCCGATAAGGGAGGCACATCAAGGGAAAGACAAATGCAGAAACGCAACTGGTTGCAGGAGAGTGTGTCAGTGACTAGTACGCCGACAGGAGGGTGCGACTCCTTTCGGTTCCTTGTGGGACAAGGAGATCGGAGTTCCAGGAAGTATCTGTGGATGACTGTAGAGGTGGGAGACTTCTTCCGCTTGGAGGATAGCTGTCAATCCTGACAGTCTCGGTGAGACCAGGAGCTTCTCAGACACCATCCAAAATCGGAGGTGAAGACCGTGCAATCCGCGAGGTAACGTTGCCGAGCAAGCCTCGAGACAAGCTACGCATCCACAAACCATCCTTCCTATTGTATAGACGTTGATGCGATTCCTTTATTTTGGGTTTGGGAGAAGAAAATTTTTGTTTCCGCTTCCTTCTCTATCTCCCCTAAAACCCAACAATATTACCATAGAACTAGTACTTCATAAGTACCAAACAAGTTCTTCATGATATTACAGTGACCCTCACAGGAAGCAGATAGACATCCACTCGTCACACGAGTTAATAGGATGAGCATATCATATTGTCATGTCCAATACATATATGATGATGAATGCATATTTTCTTGTCATGTCTAATACATACAAGATAATGGGATGATTACATACATGATATATCCATATCTATCTATGTATTCTTATTTTTTGTACAAATTTGGGACACTTGGCATCTGAGATACTAACTCCATATAACATGGACATGTTTTCTTCCACTGAATCTGTGCATACTGAACCCTTCTGTACAGATTTCCCAATGTATGCTCTCTCTTTACTAGGTCAAGAGGTTTTCAAGAACTATATCTATAGATCTCTATTCCTATCACATAGGACATTTCTCTGTCTTCCCTTAAAGAAGGCATTTTCACACCAATTTCCATTTTAGAACATTTCATTCCTCATCATCATGTGGAATGTAAATACGCTCCCACAAAATCTTTGTAATCACGAATCCCTTCTTTATTTTGATATATCAGTCAAACCTTTTGACTATATAATCAAAGTAAAGACTTCCAATTTTGAGTTGCTTGTATTTAATCAATCATATTGATTAATCCTTTGTAACTTATAGACTGCATTTGCATTATTGGATTCATAAAAACCCTTCAGGTTGTGTCACATAGACAACCTAATCTTATTCCTTCTAGGAATGCGGTTTAATATCCATATGCCAAATTTCACAGTCTTTCAAGTTCCAACATAAAGCATGATCCTTTTTCTAAATGTCATCCATGTCAGTCTTAATTCTTAAAACCCAATTGTACTTATGGTTTTTATCCCAATCAAGTGCTACTACTAAGGTCATACCTGGAAGTCATTTTGGATCTTATGGCCTCAAGCCATAACTCAAAATCTGGTCCCTCAACATCATCTAGCTTATTGGCTCATCATATGACCAATTCATCACCTAGATATATGAGGTGTATCTAATAGATAAGGAACTTTGAGAATCCATAACACTTGTGATTCTTAATCTCCTTTATTAGTGTAAGCATGTTCTTTTAGAAGAATTCTAGAAAATTAGTTATTTGATGATCATGCTCTAACTCTTTAGAGTATTATTTCTTAGATTTAGACATCATGAGTTCTTTATGATACACTATCATAATTACTCACAAGGTCCTCAAACATTTGGTTTAAGAATCCAATTCATTGATCACATCAAGGAGTTAATCATTACTATAGAATAGGCCTTTGGCGTCGGTTGTTTATGACCTTTTAGCGATGGTTCTATGACGACGCCTATGTGGGCGCCGCTAAAGGTCGAACTCTTCGGCGTCAGTTTTATAACCGACGCCAAAAGGCTTCGCTCCATTGAAAATGTGCCAGCAGGGCACCGATAGGTGTCGGTCATTTATAGCATGTCGACGCCAAAAGCTTCGCACCACAAAAAGGGTGCCATCTAGGATACTATCTGTGTCGGTTTGCAACTAAAAAACCGACGCCATATTCCCAGACGACACGGCCGTGCTTCCCTGCACAACCATGTTTAGTACTATAGGCATCGGTTATATACTCATAACCGATGTTGTTTCTGCCACGGTCATGCTTTCCTGCACGGTCAGGTTGTTTGTCACATTAGGCGGCAGTTTTTATCCAATAACCGATGTTGTAAGCCTTTGTTGACGGTTTTCTATAAATAACTGATGCCAATGTTTTAATTTGTTTTTCTTATCAGTTTGCAGGCCTACTGTGGCTGGTCAGAAGGATGAGAGCATGCAGTTCAGTTAAACTAAACTGCAAGTTTATGACATCCATTGATATCAGCCAACAAACAAGCCACAAACTTGCAAAATCAACAAATATACTTTTCACACAAGTAGATACATTCAAACATCAATTCAATTCTCACATTCACACATGTAGAAACATTCAAATACATGTAGAAACATTCAGACATGTATAAACATTAAGAAATATTCATTTACAAAATATCATTCAACATCGCTATCAGCATCCCAATTATATTTTACAGTCCCCACTGTTTGTATGGCTCTTGCCCATTCTTCTCTTACTTCATTTAATACCTCCATCTTATAAGGAGTGTGTACATCTTTTAAGTGTTTACCTATAGTGTGGTCAGTTTTAAACACCTACAAAGAGAATGATGTATATATATAAGTAATAATATAAAAATAAGATTGATATATTTCATACTAACTAATAAGACTATATAATACCTCATGTATGGTATCGATGTCCAATGCGGCATATTAGATAATCATCTGCATAAATCGCATAACATAGTATGTGCATGCCCAGCCGTTGTCTTATGTAGCACACTATAAATTGAAACATAAAAAATATAAAAAAATACAACTAAGCACAGTTCACATTAATAATATATACATTGGAGTCTGGAACTTACTTTCACATTCTCCCAACTTATTGGTTGATTCTTTTTCCTGGGGACCTTTCCTCCAGCCTTTTTGAATGCATCTAAACCCCTACATGTTTATGTAACACAGTAAATTGCATAATTAAATAGTAATGTAATAACTTATGTTTTTTGGTCCTCAATAACAGATGTTAACAGATATAAAAATGAAATATTTCTCACAAGAATAATGGCATTCTCATTGCGTGTCCAATTTTAGTATTCAATGTACTCCCCACAGGATCTAGATAATAAACAGTCAACGTCCCAGGGAGAATAACTAGTAACTCCCAATGCCTACCGCTTGAGGTAAAAAAGTTAAAAATTAATAACTCAAAATCCACAATAAAAATGTAATTTTCTTAAGTCCAAATTATAAGTAAAGTAAACTTGTTTGACATTGAATGGAGCTATTATTATCGTCTTCTTTTGCTGAACAAAAATTGTAAAAGCATCTATACATTTAGCTTCAATAAAAAATATAAACATGCATGCCTCTAAAATTGCGATCTTTTATCAATTAACAATCCTTCATTGTGATCTTCGTGCACATATAAGTCATCATTAGCTTCAATATTTTGTGGAGTTGGCAACCCAACTGAGAATGGACTGGAGTCATCATACTTATCATAGTACTCTTCTTCATCAATTGGATCTTCAATGAACTGTCTTTTACCATGAAGAACAACTGACCATTTATCATTTGCTGGATCATCGATATAGAATACTTGTTTCACCTATGATGCCAATATGAATGGTTCACCCTTCTCGCCAATCTTTTCAAAGTTCACTAAAGTGAAACCCAATTCATCCACTATAACTCCTTTGGTGTTATCATACCAATTACATTTTAAGAGCGGAATTCTGAAATCTATGTAGTAAAACTCCCATAAGTCTTCAATGACACCATAATATGAAATTTTAGCTTCACATGGACTCTTATCCTTTGCACTTGCAAAATACATAGTCGACGCTTGAAGAGTGACCCCACTGTTTGGACGACACTCTTATCATCTTGGCACTTTGTGTAATATGTGAACCCATTAATGTCAAACCCTTCATAAGACATAACATTCTATTTTGGTTTAAAGGTGAGGCATTTGATAGTTTTTGTAATATCATTTGGTGTTTGAGATAGTTGATGTAAGACTTTATCTTCAAACCACTTAGTAAAAGTCTTGTTATGCTCTCTAGCAAGCCACATTGAACTTGTTTGAGGATGTTGTCTCTTGATGAAATTGGTATGTTCCTCGATAAACACTTACTTCATCCATGTTTTGTAAAATATACAAGTGACCTTGTTCCAACTGCTCACGGCTGATTACTTTCACTCGTGATCCCAAAATTCCTTTGCCCTCCTCAATATTCTTGTCATTAACATGAGTGTTATTACCACTCAGAAAGTCATTGCAAAAATCCATAACCTCTCTCGCCCCATAACCTTCAATAATACTCCCTTCAGGCTGATAACGGTTTCAAACATCACCTTTAAAAATGCTCATGTATCGTTCAAAGGGATACATCCAATGCAAGAAAACTTGTCCCAACATTTTCACTTCCCTAGTCAAGTGGACAACAAGATGTACCATGATATCAAAGAACGAAGGATGGAAATACATTTCAAGATGACATAGGGTAACAACCACTTCTCTTTGCAAATTATCGAGAGTATCCGGGTCAATAACTTTGGTGCATAGACTGTTGAAAAAAAAACAAAGTCTGGTGATTGCAAACCTTACATGCTTCGGCAATATAGATTGAATTTCCACGGGAAATATTTGTTGCATTAGAGTGTGACAGTCATGAGATTTAATACCTATCAACTTCAGATCTTTTATTGATACCAATCTATGGATGTTGGATGAGTAACCCTGTGGCACCTTAACATTTAGCAAGCATTCACAAAAAGCTTTCTTCTCCTTTCTAGACAGTGTGTAACAAGCGGGAGGTAAGTATGTTCTTTTATTACCCATTTCATGTAATTTTAATTATGACCTTATTCCCATTTCACGTAGGTCCAATATGGATTTTATGCCATCTTTAGTCTTACCTGGTATATTTAACAGAGTACCAATGACACTATCACAGACATTTTTCTCAACGTGCATTACATAGATACAATGCCTGACTGTCAAAGAACTCCAATAAGGAAGATCCCAAAATATTGACTTCTTCTTGAATGAAGAATTGTCACTCCGTGTGGCCATACTACATTGTGATTTCTTACCAAATTCATTGACAATGTCTTTTACTCTTTCATAAACAACATCCCCTGGTATAGGTTTAGGTGCACTCCGTTCATCATTCCATCCATTGAATGCTTTGCGTTCCTATGATATGGATGGAATTTTGAAAGAAACCTTCGATGACCAAGATATACAGTCTTGCCACCATGTTTTAGTCTTATTGAATCAGTGCTTTCTTCACATATAGGACACACTTTAGCTCCTTTGACACTATATCTAGACAAATTCCTATATGCTGGAAAGTTATTAATAGTGTAAAACAACATAGCATGCAAATAAAATGTCTCTCTTCCTGAAGCATCATAGGTCATCACACCTTCAGCCCAAAGTTTCTTTAAGTCATCAATCAGAGGTTCAAGATAAACATCGATATCATTTCTAGGTTGTTTAGGGCCCGATATCAACAACGACAGCATAACATACTTATTTTTCATACAATGCCAGGGAGGAAGATTGTATATAACAAGCATGATTGGACAAGTGCTATGTTGGCTGCTCAATGTCCCGTATGGATTCATCCCATCTGTACAAATCCCAAGTCTTAGATTCCTATCTTCTTCACCAAATTTGGGGTACAATAGATCAATCTTCTTCCACTGTGGGGAATCAGACGCATGTCATAGGATCCCATCATTATTTTTCTTAACATCTGCATGCCACCTCAAATTCTTCGCATGTTTTGAATATGAAAAACAAGCGTTGAAACCGTGATATTATAGGTAGATACCACATCACCTTGGCAGGAGAACCAGTTTTGGACTCCCCCAAAGTCGTCAATTTATACCATGACGGACCACATTTTGGACAATCTTTCAAATCCACATAGTCCTTTTAAAATAACACACAATCATTTGGGCATGCGTGTATCTTCTTGGCCTCCATTCCCATTGGGCACAACAATTTCTTTACTCGGTATGTTGAGATTGTCAGCTCGTTTCCTTCAGGAAGCATTTCTTTCAACAAAGTCAACAATGAAGTGAAGCTTTTGTCGCTCCATCTATGGTTAGCTTTCAACTTATACAATCTCAACACAGCGCTAAGCTTCGTAAACTTAGCACAACCTGTATATAACGGTATCTCAGCATCATGCACAATGTTTCTAAAGATAGGAGGTGGATAGGTGTGCTCTACCCTAAAACTATCCAGCATCGCATCAACGATGTCTACTGGAATTGGTTCGTTCACATCTACATCATCGGAGGCAATTTCTTCTTCCACCCAAGCACTGCTATCAACATCCACTGGTTTCGAGTTTGAAATCTCTCCATGCCAGTGTCATTCTGTATAGCCTTGTACAATCTCGTTGCACATGACATGACTTTTGATTTTGTCACCAGTGTTGACTTTCAAGTTGTTACCGCAATGCCTACATGGACAATAGAACCTATCTCCAGGTTCTTTCCTATGTTCATTGGCAAATCTAATAAACTGATCAAGACCAGATATAAATTCTGGGGTGCAGCGATTGCGAATGGACATCCATGATCTATCCATTCTATGATCAAAGAGAAAACAAGCATATATTAGGACAAGATTAGGGTCTATGGTTAACAAATTAGAGTTTATGGTTAAAACTTCCTAAATGAGATTAGGTGCTCAAGAACAGTCTGAAACCGGGGACTATCCAAGATTTACTCCTAATGAGTAAATTTTGGACGTGTTTCTAGGCCAACAAATACATGTGATGTCATTCTTATATATACATGTGTACCACCTATCCCATCCTTGAACACCTAATCTCACTAGTAAGTGTATAATGTGTATTGGGTTTTCAAGAAAATTTCGGCAACATTTCCCCGCTGTTCTCTAAGTGCATATGTACTTCGAGAACAAACGAGGAAATGTTGTCAAAATTTTCTCAAAAACCCAATACACATTATACACTTACATCCTAAGTGAGATTCAGTGTTCAAGAATAGTCCCAAACCGGGGACTATCCAAGATTTACTCCTAATAAGTAAATCTTGGACGGGTTTCTAATCCAACAAATACATGTATGTTATCATTTTATACCTACAAACATAATTTCATCATTCATATCCTAAGTTTTGTGTAACATCATTAATCATGATTGTTAGTAAATACTAAACAGTAAATAATTAAACCTTGATTCCATATATCAAAGATTTGAATCAGGGTCAATCTTGAAGTTTTAACTAGAGCTTCATATATCAACATGCATACCAGGTCATATTTCAAGTCAAGATTTAGGCATTTAATCACCTTATGGTGCATACATGATTCACAAGGTATTCGGGTGCACAAAGAATAATATATGTTAATAATTTAGGAGTTCACATAATCATTTAGAAGACCCATGTGTGAGTTAATTTTGACATTCAACATCAATGTATCTTTAACACACATGTTTCAAGGGTTCAAAGCACATATTCAAATCAAATTTGGATGATAGAATGGACAAGTTTGAATCTTATTTCAACATGCATAAAAATTTATTGAATTAGGTCAAGCATGAGAATTAGACAAGTTAAAACAATAAATTATTACTAATCAATAGATAAATGAATAAAAACCAATAGATAATAAATACAAATCAGTAGATACAAATCAGTATTCATACTAATTAATTGATCGAAATCAATAAAATCAAGGCGGAGGCTTGATCAGGCAGCGATGGCTTGACCACAGCCATGCAGTAGGTGGGAGGAGGGTAGGATGAAAAGGTGGCGGCTAGTGGAAGAAGGAGGCAGCGGCGACGCATCTAGTGGAAGCAGACGAAATATCAAGTTTACATGTGCCGCAACTAGTGGAAGCAGACGAAAATGCGGTGTCAGAGAGCAGAGTGGAAGCAAGAGGCAGCGGCAGCGACTAGCAGGCGGCGGCGACCAGCAGACTGTGACGGTGACCAGCAGATGGCGGTGGTGACCAGCAGGCGACGCAGAGCAATAGGCAGTGTCGACGGCGAGTGAGTGAGCAGCAGCGGCGTCGACGACGAGCAAGCAGCAGGCAGCGTCGACGGCGAGCGAGAAGCAGCGGCGTCGACAGCCAGCAGCAGGCGGTAAGAAGCAGCGGGCGGGTGGGTGGCGATGCAGCAAGAGCAGAGAAAGGCTTCATGATGAAATAGAAGAAAGGGGAACAATTATTGTTTGTGGGTCTATTAAGTTGGTAACTGGCGTCGGTTATCAAAAAAATCGACACCTAAACTCTTCGACGTCGGTTTTTCCTTAAAAACTGACGTTCAATTAGACAATCTTTGCCCTAAATTATTTGGCGGGAACCATTATCAACGTCGGTTATCAAACGATAACCGACACCAAAATTGGAACTTTTTGTGCAAATTTTCATCTAATATAGGCGTCAGTTAGATGTTAAAAAATCGATGTTGTATGTCACACTTTGGGGCCAAATTTTTTTCGCTCGAAAATTGAATTTTGCGGGCAATTTTGGGCGTCGGTTTTGTTTTACACAACCGATGTTGAATACAAAGTGATACCCATGTCTGTCTGTCTTCAAATATAGACATCGGGTTTCCTAAATCACCGACGTTGAATGTTATATGCATCAGTTTTCCTAAATAACTGACACCCAGAAAAGCGACATTGAATGATGTTTCTGTAGTAATGAATACTCTTACCAAGTTTGTACTTCATTTATGATATTCTTGAACACTTTAAGATATTCATATTGACATTTCACTAAACACCATCTGAAGCATTAACAATTTAGGCATGTATATACATCAGTATGTATTATACCTCATAGAATAGTCATTCTCCCACTACATCTAGTGAAGATTGACTTGTTATCATGCCCAAGACATTCATATCTCTTAATGGTTCACAACCAAAAGAGTCTGGCATATCCATCAACATAGAATCTAGAAATGAATTTCTCATGATAATGCTAATTAATTGTTTGAGTCGTCAATAAATTTTAGGTATTATTTTATCTTATGCATACCAAGTACCAAAAGATAAACAAGGCATTGTCATGAAAGATCATATCTTTGAAATTGAAACATCAACTTTATTGATAGACATCCTTTTCATTACAAGATGCAGAAATTAAGTGTTTCTATTTATTGGCAAAATGAAATAGCAGTTCATAACTCTATTACATGCCCTTTGGGATGAAATAAACTAAAACATACTCCTATCTATGGCAGAAACACTTGCTCCAATAATGAGTGCTCCTTCTTGGTCCTTTCATAAAGGCCATCACTTCTTTTTAGATCCTACATATCATATATGTTAGATCTATATCTTGGTATCATATACCTTAGATTGAAGAAGTGTCTCAAGTTTATTTCATGATACCTGAGGTGGAGACTTCCATCCCCTCCTTTTTCTTTTGTTCATCCTGATAAAGAGGGCAATTTCTCCTCCAATGTCCTAGCTGTTGACAATGGTGCATTTGCCTCCCTTGTTCACCCCTCCTTTGGCCTTGAGAGATGAAGATGACTTGGGCAGCTGACTAGCATCAGAACTCTTCTTTTCTTTACTCTTACCCTTTCCTTTAGACTTACCCTTCTTTCTGTCGATCAACATCACAAATTTGGGTTTGTATTTCTTCATCTGTGCCTCGACTTTCCTCAACATGCCCAACAACTCTGTCAATGGCTTGTCAACATTGTTCATGTTGTAGTTCATCACAAACTGATTGTAAGATTATGGCAACAATTGTAGTATCACATCAGTAGCCAACTCTTGGCTCAGAGGGAATCCCAGTCTTGTCAGGTTCTCCACATACCCAATCATCTTGAGTATGTGAGGACCAACTGGATCTCCTTCTGTCATTACGCACTTGAATAGTGCCCTGGAGACATCATATCTATCTTTTCATGCTTGGTTTTGATACATGTTCTTGAGATGTTGAACCATCTCAATGATGTCCAAGTTCACATGTTGTCTCTGCAACTCATAGTTCATTGAGCACAACATCAAGCACTTCACATGAATGGCATCTTCAGTATGCTTCTTGTAAGCATCCCTTTCTACCTTTGGTGCAGTGGGAGCAGGTTCCTCTGGCACTGGTGTATCTAAGATATAGAGCTTTTGCTCTTGAATGAAAACAATTCTCAGTGTCCTAAACCAGTCGTGGAAATTAGTCCCATTCGGCTTGTCCTTCTCAAGGACTGATCGCAACAAAAAGTGATTGTTTTTGGTAGCCATTTATTCTATAAAAGGGAAATATGCAATTTTAGTCCAAAACACTTTTTGACTTAATTTGATTGATTTGAAAATTTTGATGATATAATTAGACCTTTAATTAATTATCGCTCCCACTATTTTGTTCAAATCGATAGTCCTCACCATCAATTTGGAAGATTGCAGTGTACAACCTTCTAGTGAGCCAATATCCATATTTCATCAAATCATGAGTTAGCTTTGGCTAATCGCCCACAACTAGACTATTTAGGTAGGCCATCATGCCAATTACATCATATGCAATTCTTGGATAGATGACATGCACAACTCTTTGCCATGATCATCTCCATGCCTCTAGAGCTTAGACTCTCTAAGAATCACCAGTTAAGTCTAACCCAAAAGCTGACATGATAAACATATACCCTACTTTGGCAGTACATACATGTCTACCGTCACGCTTCCATGAGATAGACTGTGCACCATGCTTAGCATAAACTATGCTTGGTCGTTCAAGATTTTAATGTGTACCGCTAATGGAAGGCATCTAAGACTTAATATTCATGTTTGAGGGTTTTTAATATGGTTATATATTCATATAAGTATCCAATCACCACATATATAGTATGTATCATATACATGCTATATCCCACAATGAAAACATACAATAATGATAAAGCAATGATTACAGCCATCCTATTATAATTCCTTGAGCCATAAGGAATTACAGTCATCTAGGTCTACATAACATGCAACCTATTGTTGATGAAGATCTTATGCTTAGGCCGTTCTAGGTTTGATCAGCTCGTCACACGACTGATCAGCTCGCCTCCTGGCCGGTCAGTTGGTTGTCTCCAACTGATCGTCTGGCTCCTCCAGACGGTTGGTTCGTCAGGTCAACTGCTCCTCGCCAGGCCTCCAACTACACTATCAGATGGTCATCTCGGTCCACCAGTCGATCAATTAGCACCTCCAGCCGATCGTCTCACACCTCCAATCACTTGTCTAGGCGCCCGCAAGTCTTCTACGGAACAAGAAATAAACTATCCAACTTTTGCATATCTCATTGGGAAAGATCGAGTTACATTTGGGGGGAGCAAAGGTAGAAGAGAATCTCGAGTCATCTTGAGTTATATCAGGAAACGAAGATGAAGGCTCGGTGCACAGACTGAGATGCAAACATCTGCAACCAACCAAGCACACATAGGGGTTTATAGGCCATAACCATGCTACACATCCACCATCAAAACCATTTTTGAGTGAAAAATTTCTTTTGCATATATATGCCATATCATGTATGTATATATTAGTTTGGTATCATGTGGCATTAATCAGATATTTAGACTAGTCCTTTAAATATTGACATCCTGTCCAATAAATAAAAGACGGTAAAACCAAAAACTGATTATATCGATTAATCCTAAAACATAGTACATTAACGTTGCTCTGATACCACTGTTGGGTTTTAGGTGAGGGAGAAGGTAGTGAAAATAAAAAAAATTCTCTCACCACAAAAACCATAACCACAAATCGCATCAATGACTTTGAAATAGGAAGGATGGTTTTAGTGAGGTGTACCTAGTCCTGAGGCTTACACAGTGACAATACCTTGCAGCTAGTGCGGTATTCAACCACCTAGTCTTCAACGACGTCTGTACAGCTCCTGGTCTTGGCCCGGACTGTGGTTGACAGTCGTCCTCCTGAGCAGAAGAAGTCTCCCGCCTCTATAGATAGTCCAGACGGACCACTAGGAACTCTAGTCGTCCTATCTCACAAGACACTAGAAGGAGTCGTCCCCTTTTGTCGGTGTACTAGTCACTGACATACTCTCCCACAATTAGTTACTTTTCTATAGTTGTCTTTCCCTCGCTGTTCCTCCCTGGATGGGTAGAACTTGCTTGGGCTCTCTTAGTTACCACAACCAGAGAGGACAAAAACTTTGCAGAGCAACTGATGTTCTCAGTTGTGCTATCTGGGAAGCCCCCAACACCCCTCTATATATAGGAGGGGTCAGGGTCAGGGTTCTTAGCCCAATGCAATGCAAGACTAAAGTGGGAGTAGAAGAGTCTGGAATTTTCATGAACTAATTGTACTGCGGCAGCTGAACTGATCATTTCACAAACGCACCAGTCGGTTGGGAGTGTGAGCCGGTCGATTCACTTAGTGAACCGGTCAGTTCACTTCCCATACTTGCCTCCAATTGACTTTCCTTATTCATTTCTAATTAATGGAAAGATTAATTCTTGTCCCAATCGAATTGAACAAGTGAAATGGAAAATGTTTTCTCACAAATTGTGACAACCCAACCTTGATCGTTTGGTCCATACAAACCAACCGGTTCACCAAGTGAACCGGTTGTCTCACTGACCATGAGCCGATCGGTTCACCCAGTGAATCGGTTAGTTGGTGGTCCAGATTGTGGAGAACAAAGTCAATGTAGTTCTCAATCAATCTGACACTCAAATCAGTTAGTTCAACTCTTGAACTTGATGATTTTAAGTCAAGTCAATTGATTGAATGTTTGATTGAGTACCTAAACACCTTTAGTAATCAATCCAAACATCATTCATGGATAAACTCCTCGTCTAGGTGAACCCTTTGTGTGTGACCCTATAGGTCCCATTTCAAATTAGCAGTGAATGTACATAACTAGCTTATGACATCACAAGAAAAGAGTGGTGCCTAGTCGCACATCAGTGTTGTCCAAGTGAAAAGGAAAGTTGGAGAACAACTTTCAATCCTACAGTCTATGATTGGTGTTCTAGTGAATGTATAATTCCTTTGTCTCTGATATCCTGAATGAACTCAAGGCATGGAGTTGTTATCCTTTCAACGTTCATTCATGTTCCTTGATCCAAAGCAGATTGTCTGAGATATGTGTCCCATCAATATCACATATTGACTCACACGTGCATGTGCATGCCTTTCTCAGTCTCTCTTATCAAGTGGCCATGGACATCATACTCCCTCAGGAGGGACAAATCCCATATCTATCACTCACATTCAAAACCCAATGTGTCAAAGTCACCCAATCATCACCTTTATAACAATCCATATTTCAGGACCGTGTTTGATGAGGTCAAAGTGTACCCAACGACATGTGATGAGTGCAATGATTTTAGGTCTAAGAATCACAATCGTCGGCATCACTATGAGAGCTGATTGTGACTACCATGTCATGGTTCCATGTGTCACACTCACGGTGGGTCTGTCCGATACACTGTTCTCTAACATGTATCTATGTGCTTGGTTTGATATCACATATCATGACTAATGAGACTCTGTCATCAACCAACACACACTCTAATCTTGTTGTGTCATTGTTGTCTATCAACCTTCCACAATGACATCCGACTAGGGACAAAACAAGAATGTACAAACTCTTAGCATCCACATGATCTCATTCTTTAGGTCCTCAACCTAAAGATTGAGAGGCTTTGTAGAACCTTCTTATGGGATGAACACGATGGCTCCAATAGTTTCTACTCTATAGCATGAGAATCTATTTGTCTACCAAAGACAGAGGAGGACTGAGCATTAGGATAAGTTGAATATTGGAGTACAAGTGAAATGATTTGACTCCTATGGGACCTTGGTAATGGAAAAAATAGCCTATGGATCAGGTGGATGAATATCCTCTCTCTTCATAGTGACTCTCTATGGACATGCTCACCCATAAAACACCATAGTTGGTTGTGGAGATCGATTATCAAAGTTAGAGATGCCATGTCACACCTTATGCAATTTGAGGTTGGAGTTGGGAGCTCGATCTCTCTATGAAATGACCCTTGGGTTAAGAGGAAGTTCCTTCATGAATTTATTGGTTACCAACTTAAATTACAATCAGGCTTTGACAACACGACAACATTGAATGCTCTCAACAACAATGGAAGATGGAACTTCTTAGATCTTAGAGGTATAGAGACACTTTCTCAAGTTTGCTTGGGAGTGAAGATATATGAAAAGGATCATTTTACTTTATAGTCTTGGATCAATTTACACTCAAAGGGGCATGGGACCTCATCCATAATCATCATTGTAGACTACACTGGGCTAAATGACTCTAGAGTATCAAAGCTCCAAATAATTTCAAAATATTCGGGTGATATTTTACAAAATAAGCTAATCACATAGGAAATCCTACAAGAACGGGGAATCCATACAGCTTCAATAAGTAGCATGTGTAGGAAGCAGAATGAAAGTGACAATCACATAATGTGGGAGTTTAGTTTGGATGTAGATCTATGGTTGAGGGCCTAAAATTGCCTACCATAGATTCCTACATGCACAGATGATCATTACTACATAATGAGGATACAATGTCAGTTATATTTGTAAGAGAAATTGACTCTGTTACTTTTCTTGTCAGTTCAAGGTCAGCAACCACCGCAGTTAGCACACCTGAAAAAATAAGGGATGTTCTTTCTTTTTTTCGTGGGTCACTTCTTAAAGAAACTGATGCTACATATCACCCACGAAAATGGATTTTTGCACAAAATTTTTGGGAGCACTTTATTTGCGCCCAAAAAACATATATTGTCAGTTCTCTTCTTAAAAACTGATGGAATAAAGATAACCACACACCATCAGGCCCATGGGAATGAATTGAACTTTATCGTTGATTCATTCCTAAGAGTCTAATGACAAAGATTTTTGCACCATGTGTCTCGTGAATTTTTTCCCACCCCTAATTTTCATTTATATTTGGTTACCCCAACCATAACCACCAAGAAAGGTTGTGTTAAGAATTGCTGGGTTATGAGATTTGTAGGTAGTCTTTTACTAACAACCGACGATGAATGTACTTGATTTTTCGATGGGTTTTAGTTATCAAATATTGAGAAATGTACTTCATCGTCAGTTACACATATAACCAACGATATATGTCTTACTTAACCCCCCTGAAAAAACCCTTTCTCTCATCGTTCCTACCCACATTTCTTATTTTATTGCTACTGTGGAAATTTGTTGTGATTTCTCCTCTCCATCGTCATTGTTGCTAATCATCGCTGCTGCTACTGCTCACCACCGCTATTGATCACCATTGTTTTTGCTGCTGCTCTACTTCTCACTATTAATCATCCAAAAGCTCGTTGTTGTTGCTCTACTGCTCATTGTCAAAGTTGTTTCCTTTTTCCGCCACCAACCATAGCCACAGGTTGCCTCTCATCCTTTTTCTTCTCTTCCTTTCCCTTCCCTACTCATCTCCCTTTCCCCTCTCCTCCCTAATCCTCTCTCCTTATTTCTCTACCTTATGATTTTTTACGGATTTCATGTAGGGTAGGGGAAGGAGGAAAGAAGAGGAAGGAGGAGATAGGGAAGGAGATGGAGATAAGTGGAGGAGAAATCATTTTTATGATTTTAATTTTTAGTAAATTGTGATGAAATTGAGACTAAATCGTATAAATTGCATCAAAATTGTGATGAATTAATGGTGATTTTGATAAATTATTACATGCCCATTATTGATTATTTAGTTTTATTAGGACTATTACATGTTCAGAATGAAACTATCACTTAGATGATGAGAGAATCAAATTCAAGGGCTCATTAATAAATTGTAATAATTGCATTGCTTATTTGAAACTATTACCCTAATTTTGTATATGTTTTAATTGCATTGTTCCATGTTAGAGATTAAATGTTAGTATGGACAAGATATTGGCACCTAGGAATTAATACACTAAAATTGGATGTGAATTGCTCTAAATTAACTTGAAATGACAATGTTGATGTTTATGTTGACTATCTTGCTCGAATCATTTGAATATCTTGTGCGAATATGGATGACTTAGTTTGATAAACCCTAATTTTCCAGTAAACCATAATAAATGTAAATTGCATTGTTGGACTCGAAACCCATCTGAGATTTACTCATTAGGAGTATACCTTGGATAGTCCATGGTTTGGGACTATTCATGACCACTTCATCTCACATAGGTTGTAAGTATATATGTGTGTTCTATTTCAATAAATTTTGACAACATTTCCCTTTTGTTCTCTGGGTACATATGTAGGCGAGTATTTTCCCATACACATTGGTGTACTTGGAAAATTATGGGGAAATGTTGTCAAAGTTTATTGAAATCAAACACACATTATACACTTAGTAGTGAGATTAAGTGCTCAAGAATGGGATAGGTTGTATACATTCATGAATCTGAATGCTACTATATGATTAGGAGTCAATTATTCGAACATATGTTTTTTCATAAAATTAACTTACTAACTAGAACATGATGAGCTACTCATCTCCCACTGATCATATAGAAATTTATCGATCATGGATGTCAATATCAAATCACTGCACTGTGAAGTTTATTAATGGTCTCTATGAGTTTGTAAGATTTGCAGAGAAACATAGAAAACAACCTGGAGATAGGTTTTATTTCCCATGTAGGAATTGTAGAAACAACTTGAAAGTTGACACTGTTGACATGATCAAAGATCATGTCATGTGAATGCTATTCTATAGGTCTATACAAAATGGTACTAACATGGAGAGATTCCTAGTATGAGATTGGAAGATGTGGGTAGTGGTAATTGTCTCCAAAATTAATGGCTGACAATACTGATGAGAACGAACCAATTCTGACATACATGGTTGATGTGATGCTAGACACTTGTGGGGTAAATATTACAGACCCACCTCCCTTATTTAGAAATGTTGTGCACAATGTTGAGAAACCATTATACTTAGGTTGTACTAAGTTTACGAAGTTGAGCGTTGTGTTGAGATTGTATACTATGAAGGCTAAGAATGGATTGAGCGATAAAAGCTTCACTTCTCTGTTGTCTTTGTTGAAAGATATTCTCCCTAAAGGCAATGAGCTTCCAATCTCAACATATGCCATGAAAAAGATGGTGTACCCAATGCGAATGGAGGCTAAGAAGATACATGCATGCCAGAATGATTGTGTGATATTTCAAAAGGACTATATCAATATGAAAGAATGTCCAAAATGTGGGGCGTCTAGGTACAAAAGGACAACACCGGTTAAGACCAAAATCGAGTCTCCTGCCAAGGTGATGTGGTATTTGCCTATAATACCCCAGTTTCAATGCTTGTTTGCTAATGTTGAAGATGCAAAAAAATTATCTTGGCATGTAGAGGTAAAGAAAAAGAATGATGGTATGCTACAATATGTGTCAGATTCCCCGCAATGGGAGAAGATAGATTTATTGTATCCTGAATTTGGTGAAAAAGTCAAGATTGGAGTTTGCACTGACAGGACGAATCCATGTGGAACATTAAGCAGTGAACATCGTACTTGGACTATCATGCTTGTTGTATACAATCTTCCTCTTTGGTTGTGTATAAGAATAAGTATGTCATGTTGTCATGGATGATATCAGGCCCCAAACAACTAGGCAATGATGTTGATGTTTACCTTGAACCTCTGATTGATGACCTAGAGAAACTATGGGTAGAAGGTGTGATGACTTATGATGCTTTATGCCGAGAGATGTTTAATTTATGTTCTATGTTGTTTTGCACTATTAATGACTTTCCTCCTTATGGGAAATTGTCTGGAAACAACGTCAAAGGATCCAAGGCATGTCCTATATGTGAGGAAAATAAAGATTCTAGCAGACTGAAACATGGTGGTAAGATTTTATATATGGGTCATTGAAGGTTTCTATCAAAGGTGCATCCTTATCGATGCACAAAACATTCAATGGCTCAACTGAGGAACGTAGTGCCCCTAAACCTATGTTAGGGGAGGATGTTTATGCAAGAGTTGTCAACATTGTAAATCATTTTGGTAAGAGACCGCGTACTACCCCCATGTCTGAAAAGTCTTCATTCAAATAGAGGTTGATATTATGGGGTCTTCCTTATTGGAATTCTTTGATAGTTGGACATTGCATTGATGCCATGCATGTTGAGAAAAATGTTTGTGATATAATTATTGGCACTCTGTTGAATATACCTGGTAAGACTAAAGATAACATCAGATCCAGAATGGACCTATGTGAAATGGGTATAAGGAAAGAATTAATAAAAGAAGTTATCGAAGGTAGCCACGCATATCTACCTCCTGCTTGTTACACCTTGTCTGCAAAAGAGAAGATAATTTTTTGTGAGTTCTTGCGTAATGTTAAGGTACCACAGGGATACTCAGCCAATATACGTTTATTCATATAAATGAAGGATCTAAAGCTGATAGGTCTTAAATCTCATGATTGTCACACTCTAATGCAACATATATTTCTTGTATCTATTCGATTTATCCTTCCTAAGCATGTAAGGTTTGCAATCACTGGGATTTGATTCTTCTTCAACAATCTATGTAGAAAAGTAATTGATTCTGAGATACTAGATAAGTTGCAAAGAGAAGTGGTCGTTACCTTGGGTCAACTTGAGCAATATTTTCCCTCTTCATTCTTTGAGATCATGGTACATCTAGTTGTCAATTTGACTAGGGAAGTGAAAATGTTGGGTCCGGTTTTCTTGCATTGGATGTATCCTTTTGAGTGGTACATGAATGTTTTTAAAGGCGATGTTCATAACCATTGTCACTCCAAAGGGAGTATCACTGAGGGCTATATTTCTATGGAGGTTATTAACTTTTGCAATGACTTCTTGAGTTGCAATGAAAGTACTGCTAATGCCGCGAACCCTGATGTTTATTTTGGCAAAGGTATTTTGGGAGAATGCTAGATAAATATCAATTGTGAGAGTTGGTAACAAGCACACTTGTATATTTTATACGATATTGACAATGTGGGTATTTATATCACCAAACACACCAATGAGCTCAAGAAAAGTTATCCCCAAGACAATTCAATGTGGCTTGCTAGAGCATAATTAGACATTTATTAGATGGTTTGAAAATAAAGTATTTAATCAAGTGTCTCAAACACCAAATAATGTTACAAAAGCTATCAACTGGCTCGTGTATAAGACAAATATCCACATTACATCTTATAAAAGGTTTGACATAAATGGATTGTCATACTACACCAATCATCAAGATGATAAAAGTGTTGTCCAAAACAATGGGGTCACCCTTCAGGTGTCTTCATTATATTTTTCTAGTGTCAAGGATAAGAGTCCACATGAAGGAAATATGTCTTATTATGGTGTCATTGAAGACATATGAAAAATTGACTACATAGAGTTTATAGTTCCATTATTTAGTCGTAAATGGGTTGATAACAATAAAGGAGTTGTAGTTGACGAACTCGGTTTGATAATAGTGAATTTTGAGTAGAAAGGAGAGAAAGATGAACTCTTTATCATGGCATCATAGACAAAATAGGTACTCTATATCAATGATCATGTAAAAGAAAATTGGTCTTCCATTATTCATGGGAAAATACAGTTCATTTCAGATCCTATTGATGAAGAAGAGTACTATGACAAGTATGACGACTCTAGTCCATTTTCTATTGTCTTACCAAGTGTTAATGTTGAAGCTAACACTGATGATTGTATACGTGAAGATCACATAGAAGGAATATTAGTTTAAGGTATACTACTCATATGTGATCTGACTTTTTTATGCATTATGTAACATGTTTATTTGTTGATATGTAATCTGACTTTTTTAATGTTGACTTTTTATATATGATCTGACTTTTTTATGTTATTTGACTTTGATCATTTGTTTACTTTTGATTTTATTTATGACATTTGATCAGGAGCATAGTGATTACGAGCTTGAGGATGTTAAGCATCCTGACCAAGGTGTTGATGGTGCTCTCCCTCCAAAATGTAAGGAAATTAGAGGGATAAATGTGATGAAAGATGCCGCAAATAGGCAAGGGAGGAAGGGTGTTGTTGAATTCAATGAAGTAGGCACGCCACTTACTAAAAAATTTGTCAGCTATTGTGGGGTCCTTGATCAAAGAAAAATCAATTTCCTTGTTAAGGATTGGAGACAAGCGAGTATGGTCCAAAAAGACCTCATCTGGAGGGAGTTAGAGGTGAGATAAATGAAGTTAAGTTTTTATAGTCTTTTAATTTAACATTTCAAAATAGTATTGAATTTTGAACCTTTTCAGGGCCGGTATGAACTTGATGAAAAGTTGCATCGCAAGCCTTTTATGAAGCTCATCGGAAGAAGACACAGAGATTGGCAGACAATCCTCACAAAAGACTATGTCTTTGGAGACAACAAAGAACCCTGGTTTAAATGGAACTATATTAATCAAGATGATTGGAAGGAGTTTGTTCGGAGAGAAAGATATGCCTTCCAGGTATTGAATTAGTTATATTTTTGTGATTTCTTATGGTTACTTAAAAATATCACTTGTATGAATTAATCAGGCCCTTCACGCTGCTAAAAAAGAGAGGCGTGACAAGAATGTGCACAACCACCAGTTGGGTTCAGGTGGTAATTCGAAACACCACATGTTGAGAGAGCTGCTTAAAAAGAGGAAGAGCTACATCGATAATAAGAGCAAGGGGAAGATGGAGAGCAAGACAAAGAGAAAGAGCAAGGACAAAATCAAGGGAAACAAAAAGGGCCTTCTACTTCTACTCCTTCTACTACTAAGTATTTTAGTGCTTTTGGATGAGTACCTCACTATATTGAATGGATACATGCAAGGAGAAACAAAGATGGATAAATCCCCATCCAAACAACCCAGGAGGCGGCAAATAAAATGGTATTTTTTTTGGTTTTGTAATAATTGACCATGTTTTTCACCGAATTGTTTAATGATTAGTTCATTTTTATGATAACTAGTTGGGGCTGGTTGCCCAAGAAAAGGAGGGAAAGTTCATCCCTCAGTGCACACCATGAATTGATGGTTTCTCTAGGGACAAAAGTGCATCATGGATGTGTTAGGGGTGCTGGTATTGGGTATGGGATAAAATCTTTTTTTGGTGCATCCCAACATAAGTGCAAACAGGACAAGAAAGGGGAAGTGGATGCAGAGTACATGGAGAGAATTGTAGATGCAGCCTTCGAGAAATATATAGCTTCTCATGTGACAGAGAAACCAACTTCTCCATTAGTCACAAAACCAATTCATCACTCGCCCACAAAGTGTATTGGGAGTAGTCCTTTGGACCCGTAGGGCACACTCGGGGTACGATTCAATTCAAGTCAAATTATATTACCTTGTGATAAAATAATCCTTCAAGTCAATATTTATGTTTGTCAAATTGTATTTTGTGTTTCATAAAAATGTAGAAGGTTAGAAGATATCATCTTTCCATTGATGATCCAGCAGGCAACATCATGGCATATGTCGAGCCTGATAACGTCAATGTGGTTCATGGTATTCCTCTTCCCACTGATCACTATCGTGTAAGAGTCATATGCATCTTTCCAAGAATAACAACATACCTCTCCCATACGAGCACCCATATGCCACCACAATTGGAGAGGTAGAAGGTGGCTTTACTGGGAGTCCCAAACGACTCGTTATATTTCTTCAAGTGTGACAAATGTATGTTGAAGCTTATATAAAATAAATGATTTCTAATATTAAAATACATACATGCATCCTACAACACATAAGAAGCCCCTTAAAGGTACAAATCCTCCGCCCCCTCATTCTATTCCATAGGAATTGTTCGACTCCTTAGTCCCTCACAGACATACGTTGACACGAAGGTTAGACACTATCGACCAAACATATCCCATTGTGATCAACTTTGGAGAGAATATTGTAGGTTTACATTAGGACATTATTATAGTGTTGACAGATGTTTCTGAGGTATTTAAGTATGATTAGCTGAACACAACAGTGATAAAACTTTGGATACGGTGAGAATACCACGTCATATGTGAAAATTGTTTAATTGTTTCCTACATATAAACTGAGTATTGGTTATATAATATATTTTAGTCATTTGTATTATGTAGATCAAGACTTCAAAATAGCAAATGTGGGATTTTTAATTCCATCATTGATTAATGCTATAGAGAGAGATATGAGTGGTGTCAAAGAATATGTGACTACTGTTATGCAGTATTTTGGTGTTTCCAAGAACGCGATCATAGATCCGTTCAATGTTAAGTAAGTTTTTGACTTTGTTGTTGATATGTCTAACCAATATATGAAAAACAAATTGTTGTGAGACTTAATTTTGTATTTTATTTTCCTTCTATTCACTCAGAGGAATGCACTGGAAATTGTTAGCGATTGTTCCCAAGACTTGGATGGTGTATGTCTTTGATCCTTTGGCTGAAAAAGTGTCACTAAACGTGGGACACCTAACTAAATTGGTGATTCATGCGTAAGTATAGTTTCTCAGTTCCCATTCTCTTTGTTAATGTTTGTATCGCTAGTGACTATTTATTAATGCAACATATACATTAATTTAACTTATAGGGTGTGTGAAAGAATTTTGTCATGGGGGAGGGAAGGTAGATAAGAAAAAGAAATTAGTAATTTGGGAAAGTGTTGATGTATAGTCTTCTCGTTCCAATTGCATAATATGTGACCAACTCTACTTGATTACATTTATTGATATAAATGTAAATCTACAACCCCCTATACAAAAAAATGGTTGGGCATGCGCTATATGATGTTGTATATGTAGGTGATTGTCAATCACACAGTACAAATCAAATGTATAGAGAATGTAAGTTAGTAGTCTTGGATCATATTTTAATAAAGTAGTCTTATTACAAACAATCAATTCTAGTTACATGTCCCATTCTCTTTACAATTTTGATAAGATTGACCCATATACATTGGAGTAGCTAAATGACCTACATGAGTAGTTGGATGTGTGCTTCATCGAAAATGTGGATTTGAAAAAAAAAATTGAGTTTTGATTGATATTTTTTGGTAGTTTGAACTTTGATGTTAGATTTTTTATATGTATTTTGTGAGTGTGAATTGAAAGTTGATAACATTGTGACTTAAAATCTGAGATGGCAGCTGATGTTGATATGTATTTTGTGAGTGTGAATTGAATGCTAAATGCATATGTGTATGTGTGAATGTGAATGTGAGATATATGGAAAAGAATGATGCTTGTTTGTTCATATATGTATGAATCAAAGTGTGGCACATATGGAAACAATTGAGCTGTGAGTTCATGGATTTTTATGCAATTTGAACTGAAAAAAATGATACAATGTGGCTTATATAATTTTACCTCTTTCTTTCAGGTGTGTCGGACTGTTGTTAAGTCACAATGCTTGCAAAGAGCATGTTATTCTACAGAACTTTCAGTTTTGAAAAAGAGTATGCTCCAGGCAGGCTAGCGGGCTGGACAATAGGTCTGCCGGCCTGTTATATGAAAAAAACCTACACAGTTATTGTCAGTTATTTGTGAATAACCAAATATATATATATATATATATATATATATATTCTCTATCAGTTATAGACAAAAAACTGACAATATACACCCAAAATTTCACTTTACATTCACTGATAAAATTGACATCGAGTAATTTGGTGTCGATTTTTCATCATATAACCGACGAGGAAATGTCAGAGATGAACACAATATTGTAAGTTTTTTTACAAAAAACTGACAAGAAAGGTTTGAGCAGAATACTGTCACCCGCCGTGAACTACATCATAAGTTCTTCCCTAACAAAGAACCTCCAAGATAAATAGTACTTTCTCGGTTCTCCCAACTGATGAAAAATGTTTGATTTTATCGTCACCCACTTGGTCGTTGGTAAGGAACTGATGCGGGTAGACAAAAATAACTGAATCTATATCCTCTTTTTGAAGTAGTGGATACTCTTGCATTCATAGGGAAGAACAACTATTCCATCAATCATATTATTCTTTACTAGATCTGGAGTATAAGAAAGCATACCATTTTCTAAATATTTTAGCCCATCTACATGTGTAGCTTGACAAAAGATTATAGTAGACTATACTTGTCTAATTCGTAGATAGTTTCTTATATTTTTTTCATTTGTTGAGAAATTTTCCTCCATATTATTTTTACTTTCTTTAAGTGGAAAAATAAGAAGTATACTTACTGATAAAAAATACCATGTTAATACATATATAGAGAGGGATCAACTCGACTAACATAATAATCATACAATTCCTAGTTCAATTTATAGACATAAGATTTGAGATCAGTAGTACTAAATCATGGTGGTTGTTCCACGTTGGCATTAGTGTCTAATGCACCAATTAGGAATGCTTTTCAGACAACAATTAGCTTGATATGCTAATATCTCAAAATAGAAAGTGTAAGAACATCTTGAATAGTAGGAGATTTAACTATTGGACTAAAAGTCTCAAGGTAATCTATCCCTTCGTCTTGAGTAAAACCTCGAGCTACCAATCCATCATTTAGTAACTCCAAGGTTCCATCTAGCTTGAGTTTTGTTTTAAACAACCACTTATAGCTCACAAAATTGGTCTGTGAAAGTCGTTTCACATGTCCCGCTTCCATGTTGAATGTTGCAAAGCTATTATGAAATACATGGGTATATTACGGATGGAAATTGTTGCTAATGCATATCTAGGATTAGACTAAACTATACCGACCTTATTTCAGGTGTTCCTTTGATGAATATTCTCACATTTATTAGTGTCTAATATACAAAAAGCATCAATTGATTTAGATGTAACATCCCTGTGATGATGATAAATATTTTTAAAATAGAATGTAGTATTATCATTGTCTTTTATATAAAAATTAATAGTTGATTGCATTGAAGCCAAAATATGTTGATGGTCACTATCATCATTAGAAATAGGTGAATTCGAGTTAGACATGTCAGAAGATACTATTTTGTCAATATGCAAAGTGACCTTTGTTGATGGAGACCAGGTGTAATGTATTATCCGTAGTTGCATTTGTAGTAGAAACAATGAGATTGATGGAAACTGGTTCAAAAATGTACAATGTACTGGAGAGTTCATGTTTAGAAAGAACATTAATGTTGTAGGTCTTAGTTGCATTCATGTCATGTGATGCAACCCTATTTTAGGGCTTCATCTTGTGTCTTTTTGCATTTCAATCACATCTACACATGTTAGTTTTCAAGCTATTTCCCCTAATAAATGGTTTTACATCAAATGCACTTATGGATACTTTTTGCATGTTTTTTAAGGTACTTGGACCATGCCTTGGATGGAAGGGAGAGAAGGAGGAAGATCCAAGGGTTCCTCTATGTGACACCTGTATCCCACGATTACCACTAATCATGACATTAGGGCATGAGTTTGATGATTATACTTGATACAAAGTTCACTCCTGATTATTATTTTTTCTTTTATTTCAAACTCTTTATTTTCTCGCATCCAATCACATAAACAAACATTACAAGAGAAATAAACTTTTAGTACTCTAATATGATCTCAACATTAATGATACACATCCATACATTCACTCTGTTTCTCATACTTCCATGTACATATGACATGACAATCAGATACATTCTCTCTTATCAAGGAAACAAAGATACAAAACATCATTTACAACTCTCTCACATCTATACAAGGACCTAGAGTGATAGGGACCGACTAAACTCAACTAATCTCATACTTAACTCCTATGGTAGATCTACTCTAATGCTTTGACCTTCTTCAATGTCCATGTGATTTCCCTAAAAAGTGTGAGTAGAGGGATGAGCCTACTCGCTCAGTGAATGAGTACTTCAAAGAAACAGTCTAAAGCACTGATATAATTATAGATATACCTTTAAGCAACTTATATAAATTATAACAATAGTAAGCTTTAAAGAGTCTAATCATTGCAAATCATAAATATGACAGGATACTCTAGATATCTACTAGAGTAAATCAATGTATGAACATGCTAGATTAATCTCAAAGAGAACTAATAACTCAAAAATTGACAAAGGATAATTGAATTACTGCACACACTTGTTTAACCTCTCATTCATCTTATTATGCCCTGAACCCACATGAGGTGTACCACAACATGTGAAAGAATCACAGCAAGCTACGATCTCAGTATATCAGGCTTAGAAGCATGTCCAGGTTCCTAAGCCTATCTCTTGAGTAAGACCCTATCTGCAGCGGGCCTCAGCATGTCTGCCTCTCGGTAGCTAATAAGAGCGGTCGGATATCTTAGACTCCACCTCTCAACCTGGGTACTCAGGCAGTGACTTAAAGCCCTAAGTCTTATTGTGTATCAGTAGACCTACTGACCACTGATCACTCAACAAGTAACATAGGTACCACCGGTATCCCCAATTGGTGTTGGGTACCACACAATTATAAGGAGTATGTCCTACTAGTCAAGACCCCCACACCCTACTGGTGCGCTCCGGCTTACCTCGATCTGGACTACCTCTAGTCAGGAAATTGTTCCCTCCTCACAGTGCATGCCTCATCCTGTGAGGATTCTACAGTGTTCAGGGCATATACATGTCTAATTCACTCTTTAAAATCACAATTCAATCATCACATCAACATATCTTTATTCATCTTTGTAAACCGTTCATTTCATAACCATCTGATAACACTTACCACAACTGTACTGTTAAGCATCACCACATCTCAAATTGAGAAGCATTGATATCACAATACTTGTTTCACTGAACACCCTATCATTAGGGTTTCATTTACCTCATTCACGTATCCCATAACTCGCATAAGGATTGTATACATCACACATCAAGAATAACATTGAATCAAGATCTTTAATTGCAAACCTCCATCTTTCCATTCATTTAGGGTTTCACCCTCCTTACTGATATATTAAACAAACATTGATATCATTGAATGAAATCCAAGATGTTATCTGACATATATGTAATACGCATACAAATAAAACAATCATTCGTAACCAAGAAGATTCAACTAGGCAAACTTCTTTATTTAATTATACAACAATTTTAGCCATAGCCGAAAATCTTAGATTTTAATATTTTCATGTAACCTTTACAATTACTTTAAGAATTCTCATTTTTATGGATTGAAATCATTTCTAATGTGATTTCATAATCTGAAATTCATTACAACAGATAAATAATCCATATCATATCAACTTGCAAGAGTGAGATCAAATCGACCATTTAGGGTTGTACTTGCATACTAATCAATTGAAAATTATTAATGATATAACTGATTTTCATACAATCTACTATTTAAAGGAAGTACCCACTCACCCTAAGGTGTGAAAACATCCTAAAAACGTAGCCCATCTTTGAAGATCTCGAATCCATATCAAGATCCTAGAAAAATCTGTGATTTCTTCTTCCTTTCAACCCTAAACGGGGCTTGTTGTAGGTAGAAGACGAGATTAGAGGTTAAAACAAACATCCAAATCACTGAATCAAGGGTTTCAATCAAGGGGAAGTGAAGAGAAGAAGGAATCCATGGTTAAAACTACTTACCAAGTTGAATTTTTAGCAACTCATTTTGATTTCTGTTGTTCTTCACATTCTTCCCCAAACATCACCCCAACAATTGCCCTCCACATTGCCTTCTCATCTATAAATATGTATGGGATGATAGAGGATTGAATCGTGGTTCCAACGTACTTCATTTCATTGAAAATGGATAAACATAGCTTGATATAAGATCGTTCTACGATTTGCTATCCTGGGCGGCGTCGATCACAATCGCGGTGTCGACGAAGTGTCGGTCGTGGTCCTAGCATCACGGGTCATGGTTTTGATGTTGCATCATGGTTACGGTGTCAACGTAGCATCGTTCGCGGTCCTATCATCACGGGTCGTGGTGTCGACGCAGCATCGGTCGCGGTGTAGACCGCAGGTCGCAGTGTCTGCATATGTATACTAAAAAGGGCATAACTCTCTCATTTTAACTCTGATTTGGTTCATTGTTTTTTTTTGGATTCATAATCAAATTCTCTAAAATAATAAAATATTATTTTGACAAAATTATCAAATGAAAAATTATTTATTAATTATTTTCTCCGATGTCATTAACTCTCTTCTTGCACACATGTATGGGTTAATGCTATATTAACTCCAACTTGGATCTTTATAGTATGCTTAAGTGATGATTATGAGTTGCCCAAATAGGTATTTAAGGTTAATAAAGTTAATATAAAGCACAAAATAGAATATTACTTACAAAAGTATGCCAAGCATTAAGATTATCTTAAAGCTCTAGGATTATCAGCAAAGCTAGGAACGAGTTGTAACAATTCTCCCCCTCTAATAAAAATTTCATCTCGAGATTTCTAAAAGAGGAAAAGATACCTATTAAGCATCTTCGATTCTAGTTTCCAAGTAACTTCTTCTTTACATGATTCCTCTGAAAAACCTTTACTAGGGGTATCTCTCTCAGTTTAAGCTTTCAAATACTACGGTCTAGAATTTTATTTTCAACATTGAGTCATTTGTTTCTCTTCAAATCACAACTTGTAAAAGATATAAAACATGTAAAACATAATTTCTCATCTCATAATCACATGGTGCTATTCACTTGCCATTCATGAGACCACACTAGTCATCATACTATCATAAGATATAAATCCTTTTCACAATATCACATGGTATCAACCCTTACCAACACAAGAGGATTACACCTTATCCAGGGCTCAACCATGCCCAAAGGACATTAAGACCATCATACTATTCCCTATAAGATCATGTTATCTTTGCATGCCTTATAATAAGGCTCAACAACATCACTTACATATAATACACTAGATCAACACAATATTGCATTAATGAGCTAGGAGATATTCATAAACAATCATATCATGGTTATATTAACATTAAGAACCTTTATTTATCACATCAACATGCAAGGAATTTAGATATGATTAACCCTCATCATATACATAATGCATAGGTTTAGTATAAGAAAGTATTAACCTTGTGGTAATGATAACCAACAATTAACACATTAAGGTTATGATCATATTAAGGAGGTTATTTCACCATCATGCCATCATATAAGAATGTTAAACATGAATACTCATCTTTATCTATTTTTATTAGAGTTAAGTTCAACAAGATAAATTATATTAATGTTACTAATCAACACTTATACCCAAACCTTTACTCACGACATCCCCATTGGATCATGGATTCATAAGGTGAAGCATCACCATCACAATCCATACAATTCTCAAGTATGAACCCATAAATAAATCAAGGTGTAACCATAGTTTTATAGCAAACTAAGGTTTCAACAATAGTAATAGAGTACTCCATGATTGTATTAGTCATTCAAAGACTAATCATACCCAATTACCATCACTTAGTTATATTAAACCTTGGTATAACAAGCTATACCTCATTAGGGTTACATATCAATAAATATGGTTATCATCCCTTCTATTCATATGAGTGAATAGGTAAGAATACCTTATTCAGGGTAACCCTCCATTTGTTTTATCATCATTTGACCCATATCACCATACCACAATTATACAATACTAAGATGGATTACTGGTATGAATGACTACAACTATCAGACACCTAAAATTAACATATAGCTTGCACATGTACACTGAAATCATATGTAGAACTAATTTACATCCCTCATTATACCTTCAACAAATTACACTTCTAAAAATAAATTCACATATTATTGAAAGCCATTGTTTTCTCTTGTCTCCTCATTCATTACTACTTACTTCTTTTTACTTATCCTTCACATTTTGATTATATAGAATAAACATCCCTAAAATTGAAACATACAAGGTAAGAATAGATCATTCGTCATTCTTGATATCACTGCAAGAATTTGTTTTAGATTACACTTTGCTCATCTTGCACTTCTCCTTTTGTTCAAAACACACTTGTTACATTTCAAATTTATATCTTACTCTTTGCTCTGAATCATTTTCATATTGTTCATGAACCTTTCCTATTAGCTAGGATTACTATCAGTGCTAGTTTACTTCTCATAGTCAAATCACATGATCTTGTTTTATAAAGATGCTAGTATTCAAGGTCAAATCACTAGTGACATCCCTTGAACTACTACAACTCTAAACATTCTAAGGCTTTGTTTTTATCAGTAGCATGACATTATTGTTATGTGACTTTGCTCCCTTAATTGGAAATTCAAACTAATGTCTTTCTTATCTTATCATTTGAATTTCCTTTCTCTTACTGGACCATTCAGATAGATTACATTCTCAATTTACCCTGCTAGGGTTTCATCATCATATTGTGTGACATTTTTACATTTACTAGATGTCTCTATCATGGTGGTTATGCATCATATATGATTCATTTTCTTATCACTTCATTCCCACATTGCTCTCATTAAGAAAGATATGAAAGAGAAGTTGATTTTGAGACTTTGAATTCTTATCTTCAAACATTCCCTTAATACATTTCTTGTATGTAGGTTTAATTGGTTATCAACAAGAATACTTAACTAGTCGGCACTTACTTGAATCTCACAACCTCTTTCTATTATAATCTATATTACTCCATCATGTTTCAAACCCTTCCTTACTTTCCATAATCCTCTTACCATATAGTACTCTTCCACCTGTCATCTTTAACTTCTAATTTTCTTTTATGATCATGTTACTTATTCATGTGTATGATCATGTATACCATGTTGCACATATTTTTTTTCCTTCTACTAATGTGAAGTTGAGTTTCTAAATCAATAATCTCTCTACTAGTTTCACCTCATGTTTAATACATTACATATCCTTCATTTTAAATCAAACGACTCATGCATGGGTCAAACTTAGCTTCTCTTTCAATCAATTTTTTTTCTTGAATATAGTTTACCTTTGTATGTTTTATTCATTTGTTTAGCTACACTTTTGTTCTTCTTTAAGACACTAGTATGTTGTTCTATAGAGACTTCAAATCCAAAGATAGTAAGGATGGATGTATTAAACATCATAATAAAGGTATACATTCCATGCTCTCAATTATATCATAATCCTCATTCCTTAATGAAGCTCATTATTTCTAACATTTCTCTTTGTTTCAACTAAGTTTCTTATCCTAGTCTTATGATTTACATGTTCATCTAATTCTCTTTAACTCTTCTGAAGACTCTTCACTTCTATGTACTTGTTGTATATTTAACTCTTTTCTTCTATTTTCCCTTTGCTTTGGAGTACATAAAAGCATCGTACTCAATTATATGATCCATTCCTCATGATTGATTCTTACTATCTTGACCTTTACATACTTTTCTCATATCTTTTCCATATTTTATATTTAAAGTTCATATAATACTAATCATTAAACTTAACTTGAACCTTATGTCGTTTTCCTTTATTCCTGATTAAGGGACTCTCATATGAGGCCCCAAAGTTGGATCTCAGATATCAGTTCCAACTAATTCTTATCTATTATAACCTTTGCCATATGTTTCAACATCTTAGTGTATGTACATTCTCACTATGATGTGGGTCTAATTTATCCATAGTCTACTCTTATTATATTGTTAATAGGAGTCATTAGATCCTAGTAACACATCCTGCTATCCGGACTAGGCCGAACTTGCAGTCCTGAAGCCAAGAGCTACTCAAGATTAACCAACTCCTAATCACAAACATGTGGAAAGTATATCCAATTAGGGAAAACTCATTTAAACATAACTTATGGTCTACTTGATACAAAGAATATAAATAATAACTGAATCACTTCATGATATACAACAATATAAAAGAACCATATATATTCTACAAACTGATAATCTGAATTCATACATATAAGAGCATTTCTATTGATCTCCAATCAAATAAGAAATACAAAGAAAGAGTTGTATCACATTCTCTATTTAATCTCTTATTCCTTCATTACTTTTTGGTCTCCTAACCCTAAAATTTCTAGGGTTTCTCTCTAGACCATCCTTCCTCTGCATACCTAGATAGAGCATCCAAAGAAGAATAGACAGAGTAGCTTGATACTGGTCAACCTAAGTATTCACATATTGGGTCAGGGTATCTAAATACTCAGACCTCCCAACGCTATATACACATCACCTACTATCTGCCACACTTATAACTCTGACTTTCTAACCTAATGGTCCCTGACGACTCAACCTAAGCTCTGATACTAAGCATTGTCACACTCGCATCCCAGGATTACCACTAATCATGAGATTAAGGCATGAGTTTGATGATTAGACTTGATACAAAGTTCACTCCTGATTATTTTTTTCCTTTTATTCCAAACTCTTTATTTTCTTGCATTCAATCACATAAACAAACTTTATAAGAGAATTAAACTTTTATTACTCTAATATGATGTCAACATTAATGATACACATCCATACATTCATTCTGTTTCACATACTTCCATGTACATATGACATAACAATCAGATACATTCTCTCTTATCAAGGAAACAAAGATACAAAACATCATTTACAACTCTCTCACATCTATACAAGGACCTAGAGTGGCAGGGACCGACTAAACTCAACTAATCTCATACTTAACTCCTGTGGTAGATCTACTCTGATGCTTTGACATTCTTCAATGTCCATGTGATTTCCATAAAAATTATGAGTAGAGGGGTGATCCTAGTCGCTCAGTGAATGAGTACTTCAAAGAAATAGTCTAAAGAACTGATATAATTATAGATATACCTTTGAACAATTGATATCAATTATAACAACAATAAGCTTGAAAGAGTCTAATCATTGACAATCATAAATATGGCAGGATACTCTAGATATCTACAAGAGTAAATCAATATACGAACATGCTTGATTAATCTCAAAGAGAACTAATAACTCAGAAACATAAAAATGATAATTGAATAACTGCACACATGTTTAACCTCTCATTCATCTTATTATGCCCTAAACCCACATGAGGTGTACCACAACTTGTGAAAGAATCACAGCAAGCTACGATATCACTATATAAGGCTTAAAAGCATGCCCAGTTTCCTAAGCCTATCTCTTGAGTAAGACCCCGTCTGCAGCGGGCCTCGGCACGTCTGCCTCTTGGCAGCTAATAAGAGCAGTCGGATATCTGAGACTCCACCTCTCAACCTGGGTACTCAGGCAGTGAGTCAAAGCCCTCAAGCTTATTGTGTATCAAGGACCTACTGACCACTGATCACTCAACAAGTAACATAGGTACCACCGGTATCCTCGGTTGGTGTTGGGTACCACACAATTATAAGGAGTCTGCCCTACTAGTCAAGACCCCCGCACCCTACTGGTGCGCTTCGGCTTACCTTGATCTGAACTACCTCCAACGGGGATACCATTCCCTCCTCACAGCGTCTACCTCATCCTGTGAGGATTTTATAGTGTTCAGGGCTTCTACATGTCTAATTCACTCTTTAAATTCACAATTCAATCATCACATCAACATATCTTTGTTCAGCTTTGTAAATCGTTCATTTCATAACCATCTAATAACACTTACCAGAATTGTACTGTTAAGCATCACAACATCTCAAACTGAGAAGCATTGATATCACAATACTTGTTTCACTGAACACCCTATCATTAGGGTTTCATTTACCTCATTCACTTATCACATAACTTACATAAGGATTGTATACATCGCACATCAAGAATAACATTGAATCAAGATCTTTAATTGCAAACCTCCAACTTTCCATTCATTTAGGGTTTCACCCTCCTTACTGATATATTAAACAAACATTGATATCATTGAATGAAATCCAAGATGTTATCTGACATATATGTAATACGCATACAAATAAAACAATTGTTCGTAACCAAGAAAATTCAACTAGGAAAACTTCTTTATTCAATTATACAACAATTTTAGCCATAGTCGAAAATATTAGATTTCAATATATTCATGTAACCTTTACAATTACTTTAAGAATTCTCATTTTTATGGATTGCAATCATTTCTAATGTGATTTCATAATATGAAATTCATTACAATAGATACATAACCCATATCATATCAACTTGTAAGAGCTAGATCAAATCGACCATTTAGGGTTGTATTTGAATACTAATAAATTGAAAATTATTAATGATTTAACTAATTTTCATGAAATCTACTATTTAAAGGAAGTACCCACTCACCCTAAGGTGTGAAAACACCCTAAAAACGTTGCCCATCTTTGAAGATCTCGAATCCATATGAAGATCCTAGAAAAGTTTGTGATTTCTTCTTCCTTTCAACCCTAAACGGGGTCTGTTGTAGGTAGAAGATGAGATTAGAGGTTACACCAAATCTCCAAATCACTAAATCAAGGGTTTCAATCAAGGGGAAGTGAAGAGAAGAAGGAATCTATGGTTAAAACTACTTATCAAGTCGAATTTATAACAACCCCTTTTGATTTCTGTTATTCTTCACATTCTTCCCCAAAATTCGCCCCAACAATTGCCCTCCAGGTCACCTTCTCATCGAGCATGATGTATGGGATGATAGAGGATTGAATCAAAGTTCCAACACACTTTGTTTCATTAAAAACAGATAAGCATAGCTCGAGATAAGATCGTTCTACTATTTGCTGTCCTGGGCGGCGTCGATCGTGGTCACGTTATCGACGCAGCGTCGGTCGTGGTCCTAGAATCACGGGTCACAATGTCTATGCAGTGTTGCATTCGTGGTGTCGAAACAGCATTGGTCGCGGTCCTAGCATCGCGGGTCGTGGTCCTAGCATCGCGGGTCGTGGTGTCGACACAGCATCGGTCGCGATGTAGACTGCGGGTCGCGGTGTCTGCATATGTATACTAAAAAGGGCATAACTCTCTCATTTTAACTCTGATTTGGTTCATTCTTTTTTTTGGATTTGTAATAAAATTCTCTAAAATACTACAATATTATATTTATAATATTATTAAAAAAACCATTTATTAATTATTTGCTCCAATGTCATTAACTCTTTTCTTGCACACATGTATGGGTTAATGCTATATTAACTCCAACTTGGATCTTTATAGTATGCTTAAGTGATGATTATGAGTTTCCCAACTAAGAATTTAAGGTTACCAAAGTTAATATAAAGAACAACATAGAATATTACTAACAAAAGTATGCCAAGCATTAAGATTATCTTAAATCTCTAGGATTACCAGCAAAGCTAGGAACATGTTGTAACACTCTACCCATGGAGGAGTCCAATGAAGGTCCTAGAGCTTCCCCAACCTACCCTTAGTATCCAAGGGTCAAGATAAATCAAAGGTGTCCATGATGATCAAAGTTTGATTCTCAAAGTGCAAGCAAAGCCCCCAAGCACAACTATGGTGACATAGAATGACCATGTTGCATATGAAGAATTTACTGGGGAAATATCAATTTTGAAGTAGCTGCAACAAACCCTTCACCATGGATGTACTACCTAGCATGACCGTGTTGCGAACTGCCCACCATGACCGTGCAATCCAACACAGTTGTGCCACATATCACCCAACACGATCGTGCTACCCAACATGTCCATGCTACCTAGATCCCACCACGGCAGCCTTCCATAGCCCACCACACCTATTCTATCCAATGCCCACCATAGTGTGTTGTCTAGAACGGCCATGCTACTACCAAAATCCTACATTTTTGCATTGTTCTACCCAAAATACCCCCACTTAACCTTGTTCTTCCTCACCACTTATACATACAAGGATGGAAGTTGTAGCACAGGGTTAGTCACTCTTGCTCATTCCTTATCTCCTCCTTAGACATTCCACTTGCACTCTCACCCTTACTCCATTCCACTCCATTTCACCATCTTCCACCCCCAAAACCCTAGTTTTCTAGATTTTTATCACTTCCACCACCCATTCCATCACTACTACAGAAACAGCATTCA
Source organism: Alisma plantago-aquatica (assembly GCA_963693085.1). NCBI lineage: Eukaryota > Viridiplantae > Streptophyta > Magnoliopsida > Alismatales > Alismataceae > Alisma > Alisma plantago-aquatica. Next base: position 1,818,963,078 of record OY856409.1, on the reverse strand, counting down.
GTGTCGCTTTTCTGGGCGTCGGTTCTTTAGGAAAACCGACGCCTATAATATTAGACGTCGGTTATTTAGGTAAACCGACGTCTATATTCGAAGACCAGCCAGACACGGGTACCGCTTTGAATACAGCATCGGTTGTTTATAAAAAACTGACGCTTAAAGTCGCCCGCGAAATCCAATTTTCGAGCAAAAAAAATAGTGTCACTTTCAGCGTCGGTTATTTAGATAAAAAACCGACGCGTATGTGCAATGGAAATTTGCGCGAAAAGTGTCACTTTCAGCGTCGGTTATCCTTTTATAACCGACGCTGAACGTGGTTCCCGCCAAATAATTTTGTGAAAATATCGTCCAATTGGACGTCGGTTGTTTAAAACAACTGACGCCTAAACATCTTTAGCATCGGTTGTTTTAAACAACCGACGCTATTTGGGAACTTAATATCCCGCGATGCCCGACTCTTCCCCTTTCTTCTATTTCATTGCGAGCCGATTGCCCTTTTTCTCTGCTGTCGCCACCGATTTCCCTTTTTCTCTGCTCCTTCTTCTCCACGACAGCACCGCCGCGCCGCCACTGCTACTGCCTTCTTCTTCTTCTCCGCGCCCCCTTCTCCTGTGCTGCTGTTCACCGACGTGTCGCCGCTCCTTCTCCTCCGCCTGCCTGCCCGCCGCCGCCTGCCTGCAGCTCTTTCTCTGCTGCCTGCCTGCCCGCCGCCGCCTGCCGCTCCCTGCTCGTCGGAGTCGCTGCCGCTACCTGCCTGACTTGTGACGGTGGTTCTGGAGCTTGCCAGTGTCGTCGCCGCCCACGTACTCGACCAGCTCGACCTCGTCCTGCTCGCTTGCCCAGGTACCTGCCGACCTACCCAGGTGCGAAATTGGTTCTTTATAGGGTTCCTTTGTTCCATTTAACTCTGTTCCATTTAATTGACTCTGTTCCATTTAATTGAGCTAAATTAACTTTGTTAGTTTCATTTAATTGACTCTATTCCATTTAATTGACTCTATTTTCAGCTTCTAATCAAATTAATTAGTTTAGATTCATTCAAACATCTTTATAGGGTTCCTTTGTTCCATTTAACTCTGTTCCATTTAATTGACTCTGTTCCATTAAATGGCCAGCTAAATTAACTCGATGAAAATCATTTTACAATTTTTCCTTTGACTCTGTTCCATTTAATTGAGCTAAATTAACTTTGTCTTATTGTTTGTTCTTAATTAGATGTCTAGTCTATTTTAACACTATGAGACATTTTTTGCTCATTAATTCTAGTGGATTATTATGACCTATGATGACCTAACAAGAAATCATGCTCTTAATGATATGATTCACATATCTATTATTGTGTTTGTTGGCCTAGAAACCCGTCCAAGATTGACTCATTAGGAGTAAATCTTGGATAGTCCCCGGTTTGGGACTGTTCTTGAACACCTAATCTCACTTAGGATGTAAGTGTATAATGTGTATTGGGTTTTCGAGAAAAATTCAGCAGCATTTCCCCGTTTGTTCTCTAAGTACATATGTACTTAGAGAACAGCGGGGAAATGCTACTGAAATTTTCTCGAAAACCCAATACACATTATACACTTACTAGTGAGATTAGGTGTTCAAGGATGGAATAGGTGGTACACATTTATTATATATAAGAATGACATCAAATGTGTTTGTTGGCCTAGAAACCCGTCCAAGATTGACTCATTAGGAGTAAATCTTGGATAGTCCCCAGTTTGGGACTGTTCTTGAACACCTAATCTCACTTAGGATGTAAGTGTATAATGTGTATTGGGTTTTCGAGAAAATTTCGGTAGCATTTCCCCATTTGTTCTCTAAGTACATATGTTGGGACCAGTTTTCTTGCATTGGATGTATCCCATTGAAGGATTGTTAATTGATAAATGATCACAATTTTAGAGACATGTATGTTTATACAAATGCTAAATGTTTGCCTTTTTCTAGTTAATACAAATGCTAAATGTTTGCCTTTTTCTAGTTAATACAAATGCTAAATGTTTGCCTTTTCTAGTTAATACAAATGCTAAATGTTTGCCTTTTTAATGACATTTTCAGATGGCTGACCATGAGGAGCATGATGTCCATGATGAGCATGAAGTCCATGATGAGCATGCTGTCCATGACGAGCATGGAGAGGATACCAATGTAAGTTCTAAAAACATATCATGTATTTCTATAAAATTCATTATCTTCTAGTTATGTCATATATCCTATATTTCTATATTGGGCTAATTCAGTGTGTTTATTTTTGTCAAAATTTAGGTTGATGATGCACATGTACCCACTGAAGCACTGGAGCAACTTGATGCGCAGCACCAAACACTTAACAAGAAAAGGGGCATCACTCTGTTGAAGACGTTAATAGCGCTAAGTGGCAGTGGATCCAAATTGGTTGTGGAGTTTGATAATGGAGGAAATGCAATTGGAGTGAACCGCAATTATTTTGTAAACTATCTTGGGTGTACCACTCGGAGCCATTGTGGTGTTAAGTATGATAATTGGCATAAAGTTCCTCAGGGGAAAAAAGACTTGATATGGAAGGATTTATGCGTGAGTTATTATTATTTTCAATTCTATTTTGTAGATTACAAATTCTATTATTTGCAATTCTATTTTGGATACTAGTTAATAACATTTCTATTTTACATAATCTGTTTGCATTGGATGAGAAGTTGCATCGTAAAAGTGTGATGCAACGCGCTAGAAAGATGCTTAGGAATTATAGGACAAATCTGAACAGAGAATACATAAAAGAGGGTGATAAGAAGAAGAAGTCAGCCCTTGAACAATGGAACTTCTTGGACAAAGAAGATTGGGACAATTTTGTTGCTTCAAGAAAATCTGAAGAATTCAAGGTATTAGGCGTCACTCCCAATTTAATTAATATACATTGTATTCACCTATTCAAGATTAACATTTAGTGCTACTAACCAAATCATTAATGTGCATACTAACTAGGCCCTCAGTGACGCACAAAAAGCAAGGCGTGCACTGAATGTGCATGACCACACTATGGGTCCAAAAGGCTATGCAAGCGTTCGCCAAAGACTACAGGCAGAGTCTGCGGCTACTCAGGAGTCTGCTGCTACTGAGGAGTCTGCCACACCCATGCCTCGCCATGATATCTAGATAGCTGGGAGGCAAAACAAGAAGGGTGAAATAAAGAAGCCCGTAACTGCTGAGGCGGCTGCGAAAATGGTAAAATACAACTCTTAGAGCAATCGTTTGAATATTGATTATTTGTTAACTTACCAATTTCTGTTGATGGTGATTAGCGGGAGCTGCACGAGCAGAGGAAACAAGGCACGTTCATCCCTCAGGGCACACAGGATGAATTGACAGTTTCTCTGGGTAACCCAGAGCATCCTGGACGTGTTAGGGGTGCAGGCGCTGGTGTGGGAATCAAAGCATTCTTTGGGCCGTCCCAGTGCAAACCCAGAGTGGGACTTTCACAAGAAGAGGTAACCTATACTTTTTTTAGAATGTTGCTGCAAAAGGAAATTCAATAATAAGAAGCTAATGTTTCTTTTATCCATGTATAGGAGAATAAGAGAGTCGAGGATATAGTTGCTAAGAAGGTCAACGATGTAGTTGCTGAGAAGGTCAAGGAAGAATTGCTGCGGTGGCAGGCATCTCAGGCTTCCAATCAGCCTATGGCAACCCACTCTTCTCCTGATGTACAGACTACAAGTAATCCTGTAGACCCACCACCTAACACGTCTGCTGTAAGTATTGTTTATGACATTATAGTTAGTCTTTTCAAGTTGTTATGTTTTCAAGATGATATGTTTATATGTATAATATTCTTTACGTAAATTTGTAGGCATTGAAGCCATGCCGCTTAAGAATGCAAGACTACGTTGTTGCAGAGGCGCAGGCTTACCCGTCCCTTCCTGGGGCAATGTTTCACGGGACTCCAATGCCACAGGGCTACATTCGTGTGAGCCCGATACGTGTGTTACCCGATTGGAGAGAAGCTACATTGCCATATCCCCACCCGGATATTGATACACTTGCTGATGTAGAAGGCGGGGTGATATTGTGGCCCAAAGCAGATGTCATCTACACTACTGAAATTGTAAGATAAATTTACATTACTTTAAATTGTTAATGTGTATATATGAGGTCAACTGATCTGAAATTATATATACAGGTTAAAAAGAAGACAACCGGAGCACCTAGGCCTCCACCTCCACTTCCCGCATTACCAAGTTGGGTTCCAACTGACCTAACATACCCGTTAGGTCCTACTTGTAGGGGAATGGCATGTTGGCTACGGGCACATAATATACATTGCCCTATAATTGTTTCTTTAGATGCAGATTATGCAGGACAATCATACGATAGATCTTTATTTATACAAGATATTATTGAGTTGTTTATGTATGAGTGGTTGAATACATCAATGATAGAGACATGGATAAGGTGAGATCTTATTTATACATCCATATACCTTGTGTAAGATCCGGTGAGCTGGTTTCTTATATATTAATGCATACGTAATACATGTTTTGCAGCTACTTAGTCGAAGATCATTGCAAACAATTTGCATTTGATCATGTGGGATTTTTGATTCCTTCATTGATTAGTTTGGTAGCTAAAGACCCTAATAATGTTCAACAATACTGTATAGATGCTTTTACAATTTTTGGTCAGCAAAAGAAGACGATAATAATAGCTCCATTCAATGTCAAGTAAGTTTACTTTATTTATAATTTGGACTTAAGAAAATTCCATTTTTATTGTGCATATTGAGTTATTAATTGTTAACTTTTTACCTCTAGTGGTAGACATTGGGAATTACTAGTTATTGTCCCCGGGACGTTCACTGTTTATTATCTAGATCCCGCGGAAAGTACATTAAACACTAAAATTGGACACGTAATGAGAATGCCATTATTCTGGTGAGAAATATTTCATTTTTGTATCTGTTAACATCTGTTATTACATTACTATTTACTTATGCAATTTACTGTGTTATATTAATATGTAGGGGTTTAGATGCATTCAAAAAGGCTGGAGGAACGGTCCCAAGGAAAAAGAATCAGCCAATAAATTGGCAGAACGTACAAGTAAGTTCCCGACTCCAATGTATATATTATTGATGTGAATTGTGCTTAGTTGTATTATTTTGTATGTTTCAATTTATAGTGTGCTACACAAGACAATGTTTGGGCATGCGCATACTATGTGATGCGATTTATGCAGATGATTATCCGACATGCCGCATTGGACATCGATACCATACATGAGGTATTATATATAGTCTCATTAGTTAGTATGAAATATATCAATCTTATTTTTATATTATTACTTATATATATACATCATTCTCTTTGCAGGTGTTTAAAACTGACAACACAACAGGTAAACGCTTAAAAAATATACATGCTCCATATACGATGGAAGCATTAAATGAAATAAGAGAAGAATGGGCCAAAGCCATACAAGCAGTGGCAACTGTAAGATATAATTGGGATGTTGATAGCGATAATGAATGATACTTTGTAAATGAATATTTATGAATGTTAATACATGTATTTGAATGTTTCTATATGTGTGAATGTGAGAATTGAATTGATGTCCGAATGTATCTACTTGTGTGAATTATTTTTTGTGAATTTTGCAGGTTTGTGGCCTGTTTGTAGGCTGATATCAATGGATGTAGTAAACCTGCAGTTCAGAAAACTGAACTGTAGGTTCTCATCCTGCTGACCAGCCACAGCAGGCCTGCAAACTGATATGAAAAAAAAATAGATATAGGCGTCGGTTATTTACAGAAAACCGTCAGCAAAGACCTACAGCGTCGGTTATTTGATAAAAACCGACGCCTAATAGTACAAACAACCTGACCGTGCAGGAAAGCACGGCCGTGGTGGAAAAGGCGTCGGTTATTCATATAAAACCGACGCATATAGTACTAAACACGGTCGTGCAGGGAAGCACGGCCGTGTCGTCTTGAAGTATAGGCGTCGGTGTTTTAGTAGATAACCGACATAGAATGTGTCCTAGATGACGCCGTTTTCTGTGGTGCGAACCCTTTTGGTGTCGGTTATCTACTAAAAGACCGACGCCTATATGTTAAATAGGCGTCGGTTAAAAAACTGACGCCGAAGTGTTCGACCTTTAGCGGCGCCCACATAGGCGTCGCTCAGAAACCGACGCCAAAGGGGGTTAAACAACCGACGCTAAAGGCTGTTTCTGTAGTAGTGCATGCTCTTTCCACTAAGGAGGGAGGAGTTTGTGCTATTTTTATAGGAGGTGAAGCAGAAAGGGCTTCCATAAGTTTCTATGCCTACTTTTTCTTATTCTACCCCTTCTTTTATTCCTTTTTATACTATGATTATCTCAGCCACTCTAGGTGGGAAATTTGGGGGATTAAATGTTACTTTGATACATGTTGGGGGAAAATAACTTGTAAACTCTCTATATTCATTTTATGATGTTTGTCTTTTACTTCTATCTTATTTCCCATGATTCTTCTTGTGGTATTTACTTGATTACATAGATTGCTTGTTGTTTTAAGCTTGAAACCACCTAGGTGTAGGAGAAAATCACGTATGTGAGGCTATTTTGGGATGTGTTCCTAGGTCCAACTAGTGGATACCTAGATATCACCCCATCTTCCCTCACATATATCCCTTCTCTTACTCTTAGATGTGATACCTAAGTAGCTAGTGTAGGAGTGCTTAGTGCAATTGCATGGGAGTTTCCTAAAAACTAGATGGTGAGTTTTGTGAGGTGAAACACCCTTACCTCTATTCCTCATTCCTACGTTTGTCTCCCAATTACAGTAAGGAAACCCACCCTAGAAACCTAGGTTTTCCTAATCCTATTGGAATCTCACCTAAATCTTAGTTGAATTGAGTGTCATAATGTTGGATAGGGTGTGCAAGTGTGTAGTCCCCCTTCACACACCATATACCATCCATGGTCGACTAATAGTTTAGGGTGATTCTACAACATTTGGGTATTTGTTTGGTTTGTCAATCTATAAATGGATAGATTTTTCATGTTATACCCCTCCCCAGCTGGAATCCTAATGACATCCCCCAAATGGCCTCAATCTCCATAACTTGCTAAAAACCCTAGCTTGCTCTTGCTAGTTCATGCTTTCTTAGTTACTTGCTTCAATTTCTTCTTAGATAATTGCCTTGTTCTTGGTAGTTGAATCTTTCTAGGGTAGTTAGTGTCCATTTGTGTGCTTTACTTGGTTAGATATAATTTAGTCCTTTGCTTGTCCTACTTTGCTAATTGTTATCTTAGTGTAGTTTCTTACTTAGCTTAACTAGTTGCCATTTTTAGGTTGTTAGCTACATTTTGCTTTGCTTTTCTAGCCTAAATTGCTTTCCTTCTTGCTTACTTGCCCTTCTTTCTAATTAGAACTTTACTAGGGCTAATCCATATTTTGATCATCCTACTCTCTTTAACTGTTTTGTTTCTCAACTCTTAGTGTAATCAACAAAATTAACCATCAAATGCATGAACCCTAGACCCCACTTTATGAGACTAGATTAATCTAACTTAGCTCTGGTTCCCCCTCTCTCCCTCTGAATTGACCCTTATCTTTCCTCTTGCCTATACTATAACACGGCCCGTGTGCTTGAGGGTGAAGTGCGATTAGTATAAGTGAGTGTGTTAGAGTAGGTCCTTATAAATATTGAAAGATCCCAGTGTGTGTACTATAGGTGCATCTAATCCAAATTCAATGGGTTATAAGTACCTCAAGTGAAAACGGACCATCATGTATCATGCTACTTGTAATATCAGTGACAACTGGTGACATGAGAGAGGTTATGTACTTTTAGAGTCATCCATGAATTTTTTGAATGAGATTAACGTCTTATGTATAAGTCAGATTCATCCATGAATTCATTGAATGAGATCAGTGTCTGATCAGAATAGTTAAGAGTAATGTATTCCTTAAAGAGTTAGTGTTGCATATCTAATTTGCATCCATGGCATGTATCATACAACTTGAAATATCTATGGCAACTTGTGACATGGGAAATGTTATGTACTTGTCATAGTCATACATGTATTCTTTGAATGAGATACATGTCTGATCAAAATAGTTCAAAGCAATGTGTTCCTTGAAAATTTAGTGTTGTAGATATTATTTGCATTCATGTCATGTATCGTGATACTTGTAATATTAGTGATAGCTTGTGACATGGAGATTTATGTACTTGACAAAGTCATCCATGAATTCTCTGGATGAGATTAAAGTCTAATCAGAATAGTTTAGAGTAATGTGTTCCTTGAAAAGAAAAACATCTTCATCAAACACAACATGTTTTGAAAAAAAACCACAACTCGTAGGCACATGAAAACACGTGTAACCTTTGTGTTGTTGATTGTAACCAACTAAAAAACAAGGTAAGAATAAAGGGTCTACTTTATTATTTGTCATATCTCTCAATTAAGGGTAGTGCAATGATCCAAAGCCCCTTAGACATTCATAAGTAGGAATTTTCTTATATAAAACTTCCTTGTGACATTTTAGATTCAACACAGGCAATCCTAATCTATTTATTAAGAATGCAATAGTAGTCACCAAGTTTTACAAGGGGTGTGTGTATGTTTCCTTTCAATGGCACAATTTTGATCATGATCCTAGGGATAAGATGTGATGAATAATATCTTGATGTGATGTATATTGCATCATTATTGAGTTGAGAAATTTAGCTCTCCCATCCAACTAAAACAATTTTAATAATAGCATTAGCATGATTCTTTATCATGATACTAAATGATATAAAGGAAGAAAAGAATTCATCTTTATATTTTAGATGGCAGTATCCAACAATATTAATTGTAATCATTCATTATGAGAACATAAAATGCAAAACCATCTATAGATACAGTGGGTGCCTTATCCCAAAGATCACAACGAAAAATAGAAAATAATTGCAATGACCTTACATGTTTGCTTCTTTTCTGATTTCACTACTACTACAAAATCCTTTTAAGCTATTTATACTAAGTATGTTTTTATTTTGAATCTGAATCTACAACACATTATTTGTGGATGTCAAGCCACATTGAATAGTTAGGAAATCAGCAGATAAGGCAGAAGAAACAAAATATTTTAATGCTCAGTTCCCTAACCAGCAGACTGTGTCAACAATAATGTATCTAGGATAGAGGATAGCAAGAAATATACCTAGTCTTAGAGCAAGTCCAACAACAGTCCCTTAAATTAGTGTGTGACTTTCTTCAAGTTGCACCTGGACACCAAAAATAGTGTATCCTTTGTTGATCACCATGGACAGTGGTTGTTTCTAACCTCCTAGTGGGGTAAGTACCTCTCTCATCTAGAGTAGTCTATGTAGCCACTAGGAACTCCATATTGTACTACTAGAGACAACAAGAAGGAGTTGTCCCTTTGAATTTCAACTTGCTAGAGTTGATTCTCTCACCCAATTATCTCTCCCTTTCTATCCCTTCCTTCGATGGGTAGGACATTCTTGGGCTCTCTTGGTTACCACAACCAGAGAGGAAAACAATTGTTAGAGCTTATTGTTGTGTTTGGAAAGCCCCTAGTACCCCTAAATTTATAGGAGGGCCAAGGACAAGGTTTCCATACCATTTGAATGTCGAAGAGACAGAATTTCATGAATTTTTTAAAAGTTGTGAATGGTGATCTGATCCGTTCCACCCTTGAACCGTTCGGTTCCACCCTTGAACCAGTCAGTTCATATGCTTTCTTATTTTCAATGACACTGACATTTATAGACGTCAACATCAATCCTTGATCCAATTGAACTAATAATTGAACTAGAAAATCTAAATGATGAACCCGTCATTTCACTCTTGAAACAATCATTTCATATAATGAAATGATCGTTTCATATCTTGAAATGATCGTTTCATATGTGAAATGGTCGTTTCATATGTGAAATGGTTGTTTCACTTGTCCATCTCAGGAAATATGCATCCAATTTTGTTTGAATTGACCTGACACTCAACACTTGAACTGGTCGATTCATAGTCTAGTCAGTCAATTTTCAACCTCAGTTGTTTAATTAATACCTAAACACTTTAGTAATCCAGTTAAACATCATTTATGAATTAACTCTTATTCCAAGTGCATCCTATGTGTGTGATCCTATAGGTCCCAAGTTACGTTGGCAGTGATTGTCCAAAACCAATTTATGACATCACAAGCAATGGGTAGTGTCTAGAAACACACCATTGCTACCCAAGTAATTCACAAAGTTGGAGAACAACTTCAACCTAAAATATGTGATCAATGTTATTGTGATTGTATAGTTCCATTATCTCTGATATTCAGATTAAACTCTAGGCATGGAATTGTCATCCTCTTCAATGTTCAATCCACGTTCCTTGAACTAGAGCACACTATTTGAGATGCATGTGAGCTCACATATCACATATTGAATCACATGAGTATGGGCATACATTACTCAGTATCATTTATCAAGTGGTTTGGGTATCAATCTCCTATACGAGGGACAAATTCCATCTACATCACTCACACTAAATCCCCATGTGTCTCAGTGTACCTGAGCATCACCTTTATGGAAACCCTTATTCGAGGTAACGTTGGATGGTGTCTACGTACATCGAGCGACATGTGATGAGTACAGTGATTTCAAGTCTAAGAACCACAATCACTACTATCACTATGCGAACAAATTCCATTTCATGGTTTTCATGTATTACTCTCAAGGTGGGTTTGTTTGATACACTATTCTATAATAAGTACCTATTTGTTTGACTTGATATCACATATCATGACTAATGAGACTTTGTCATCAGTCCACACACACTCTAGTCTCATGTATTACGGTTGTCTATTTTTCTTCCACAATAATATCTGACTAGGGACATATCAAGAATGTATGTACTCTTATCATAGATATGAACTCATTGTTTGAATCCACAACCTAAAAACATATGTCATCGAGTCACATCATTCTTTAGACATCTACTATATAATTTTCATCATCTCATGATTGATACAAACATAATATACAAAATTACCTTTATAATTGTCAAATTAGGTGTCTAATGCCCTAATACAATCATCATATGATCGAATCTTTGGACATGCATACCAAAAGACTCCCACTTGCACTTAGAAACAATCACCCATGAATCTTATTCTAAGTGATCTTAACATGTCCATCATGTTTCTATTGCATAAGGGCTTTTATAGTGGGTTGGCAACATTTGATTCTAGTCGGTATTTTACAAATTTTCACATCTCCTTGTTGTATGACTTCTCATATGAAATGTAAGTGTTGTAGTATGATATGTGAGATATTTTGGCTATCCAATAGCTCCATTGTTGTCACAATATTTTTACAGTGTCATCAGTGGTTGGAACCTCCAACAAGTTCATTTGCATAAACTTATTGATCCATATAGTATCCTTAATGTGCTCATAACACCAAGATACTCGACTTATATTTTAGAATGAAACAATTATCTCTTTCTCAGAACTTTTCCACCTAACAATTCTTTTTTTAAGGTCAAATATAACTTTATATTGCATTCATTAATTTTCTTTATCATTTTAGAAACTTGCATTGTTGTAACCCTTTACATGAAACTCTTATTTATTACCATGACCAAGGTACAAATCCTTTTAGTGCTTCTCAAGTACATAAGGATGTTCTTTATGGTAGTCCAATGAATTTCACTGGGATCTGGCTAATATTCACTCGTCATGTCCAATGCACATGAGAGATAACAGGATGAGTACACAACATTGCATACATGACATATCCAAATGCATATGACATCTTACTCATGTTTTTCTTATTCTTCACAAAAATTGAGACACTAAACTCTAGAGAGGCTAATTTCACAAATTTTCTCTCATTGAGTCATGCATGTTGAACCCCTTTAGCACCTTGCCAATGTATGTTCTCTTACTTAAGTCAAAAAGTCTTATAGATCTATCTCCATAGATCTTGATTCCTATCATATATGATGTTTTGCCTAAACCCTTCATAGAGAAGGTGCTTTCCAACCAGGTTTTAACATTTGTAGTATAAGGATGTTACTCCTCATTATTATGTAGAATATAAACATGCTCCCACTAAATTCTTACAATCACATGTTTCATCTTCACCTTGACTCAAGTCAAACTCTTTGACAATCTTGTCAAATAGAAGATTCCAGCTTTTAGATGGTTGCTTCAATCCACATATTGACCTTTGTAGCTTATAGAATTTATTTGCAACAAGTAGATTTAAAAACCATCATGTGACACACGGATCACACCAACCAAGATAACCCAAAACCAAAGAATGTAATTAACATTTAAACAAGCACATTACCAAAAAATAATGTAAATTAAAACTGATCTCAAGTAACTACCATATGCGGAAACATATTACATCAAGGTCCACAAATTGTACCATACCTCATATATGGACAGGTATCTACATATTTATAATGGCCAACTACCACACACCTACAAAAGATAACATGTTCGCATGTACAAGGCATATATACAACCAAGGCTTACTGTCAAAACATGGGTCGAGGTGCATATCATCTACAAAACACAACCCTCCTGGGACCTGAGAGTACAAGTATGACACATAGGACTCTACTACAATAGTAGTAGCTTATCCAACCTTCTATGTTCACTGATCTCTGAGTTGTTCTTCCTCAACTGCACGATCTTACCCACATTTTTGAAGACCACCTAAAAAGATGTAGCAAACCACAAGGGTGAGACCCATATCCCAACGAGAGATATAACTCTCTGCCAACAACTAACAAAACACACATTATTCTTAAGAAGGAAAAAAATTATTAAATTGGATTAGCAAATTTAGCTAAATGAATAACTTAAATCTAATTGCACAAACTAAATAGCTTAAGCAACTACAACATATAAGAAGAATTGGTTATGAAATTAGAAGGAATATGAAGAACATGTATAACAATTTATTTCTCTTATCGCATTATTTAACAAATTAGCAGTATAAGAAACAAGACAAGGGTAAGCATCCAATGCAAAGTGTGTTTAACCATAAAAAATATACTACTCGAATGTATTACGTCTTTTATTAATTTGGGGGATTTAAGTCATACTACCCAAATTCCAACTGACCACCACTTGGTCGCAATAAATTCCATACAAGATCAAGGAAGAGTCAGACTATAAGATCTTCTCCGCACTTTGTCAGTATGAGTCTGCACCGCATAGACATATTAGTCAACTGCCACCAGCGACACATACTCAAGCTGAAAACACCTAGCCCACCTTGGTATAGGTTACAGTTCTAGAAACCAAGTTGTACACACTTGTATCACCGAGAAATTATTGTAGTTGTTCTCACAGCTGCCTCACACAATCACATACACCAATATCCAAGACACAACCGCAACCTTACTCAATTTCTTGAGATCTGGATGAGAAGGATGCTTTCTCCAAGCACCCGACATACTCAATAGTTTAGTTTCCCCGTAGGAAGACTGATTTCACCATCTAACAAGTTCTAACAATGGAAGAGGATCTAAGGCATAGGGAACTACAGGATTAGGGTTTCATTGGATTAGTTAAGCTAATTGGGTGTCTTTTAACTACATCAATCAAGTTACAAACAAACCTTAAACATATTTTACAAAAGATAAGGTAGATTGAAAGTTCAGAAGGTATAAAATGTATAAGGCATAATGTTGATCACATCACCATATGGTATGAGTTCACTATCATACCCAAAGTCATCATTATTCTCACTACTATGGGATATCAATCCCTTATCATACAACTAGAGAATATCACCTCAATATGGCACAAAGCATCAACCAAGGTTATAAGACCATTCACATTATTTCCTACAAGAATATCATTATGTCTCCATGCCTCATCAAGGATAATAATCACCATGTTACACACATATGTTACCTGAGTTGACATAGAATTTGCAATTAAGAACTATAACATCCATAAGATCACCAATTAGGGTTACATCATACGAGAGAGAAAGTACTCAACCATCATGCTAATTAACCAAGAAACCTAACCAATATTGTTGTGCAAAATAACCCTAGATCATCATGAAAACTAACCATAGAGAATATATATTATCACCAAACTACTTATAATCACAATTTTGTTGTAGATCATTAACACACAAGATAACTGCAACAATAGTTCAAGATAAAGTTAAATAACTTGCCTTGGATTATGATGAAACAACTTCCAAGCAAAGAAGCTCCAAAGAAGGGAGAGAGAATCCTAGATCAATCAATTCCACGACTAAGCTAGTCAACACCTCAAAAGAGAGGAAAAACCCTATATTAAAGAATAAGAAAGAGAGATCCAAAGCTTATAGGCCAAAAAGAATAAGGAAAGAGGGATCTCCATTTCAACTCAACACTACCATGGAGAACCATGGATTTGGTTAAGGAGAGGGGAGTTCCTCAAAAAGCACAACCATGGAGGACAATGGGTTTGTCCAAGAGGAAAACGATAAGTAGGGTTTGTAAGAAAATGAAACCAAGAAGGATAGATCACTTACCAACATCAAAGAACACCAAAGGGGAGTTGGTTCAGCCCTAGATCACACATGCAAGGGTTCAGACACCTTAATCCAAGGTTGAGCTCTTCTCCACCACCAAGATCATAAGGGACAAGCTCCAAGTATGAATGATGGAAAGAGCATATAAAGAGATCACTTTGATTCAAATGAAGGGGTATATATATCCAAGGGTAGAGAGAGGTAAAGTGGGTTAGGTGTCATGCACATAAGTGCCACTTGTCCATCAAAACTCGGATATGAAAGCACTAAACGTATGCATGAATCAAGGGTCATTAATACCAAGAAAGCTCATATACCACCCTAGTCTAGAAGGGCCATCTGTCGAAGGAAACTGATCCAAGAACTCAAAAGGTCGAAGAGAAAACTAGGTCAATCGATCGTAAGAACCCAATCTATGGTCTCTTGGCTCATCCACTGAAGAGAATACTAGGTAAATTAAAGAACTCCATTGATCAAATAAGCCAAAGACAAATATATGTCATGATGATCTCTAAAAACCAAGGAGGTAATTGGTCAACACTTCAAGTCAACACCAAGACTAGGGCATATGGGAAAACCCTAACCATCAACACGTGGTGTCAACACCTCTCTCCTCATCACATCAAGGTGAAAAAAAAAAACCATGGGCTCCACTCTTTCCAACATAATGCAAAAGCATGAGAGGCACATTAAAGATGTGACAAATTGTAAGATAAACCCTTTACCTTGGTAAATTACAACTTGGCCCAAAACTAGCACACATACGGCATAACTGGCTCAACAAAATACATACTGGACCAAACTAAAAACACAAGCATGACACATGTTATTAAGGAAAATCACATGATTAGATAAAGGTTTCAAACATCTTATTAAGATAAGCAAGCAAGGTCCATCATAAAGATAGGTTAGGGGTCTTACAACCATAAACCCCTAATAAGGATTTTTCCCCTAAAATCTTACACAAAAAGAAATGGGTACTTCCTATAAATCTCTTCCTCAAGCTTCCATGTGGTTTCCTCCACACTGTGATGATGCCAAAAAACCTTAACCAACACAATTTACTTACTCTTCAACTGCTTCACCCTTCTATCCAAGATCAACACATGACCTTCAACATACGACATGTCATTTTCCAACTCAAGTTCCACGGGATGCAAAACCAACTCGGTATTTGGATGGCACTTCTTCAACAATTAAACATGGAAGACAGGATGAAACTTGTGCAACTTTGGTGGTAGCTCTTACTTATAAAACACCTTCCCAACACATGCCACCATAGGGTAAGGTCCCATAAACATGGGAGCTAACATACCCTTCTTACCAAACCTCCACACACCTTTCCAAGGAGAAACCTTAAGATACACTGTGTCTCCTACTTGGAGCTACAAAACCCTGTGATGATTATCAGCATATGACTTTTTTTCTATCCTAGGCTGCCTCCAACTCCCGTTGTATCACTTTAATATTTTCTATTGTCTATTGCACTAGCTCAGGACCCAAAAGTTGATACTCACCAGTCTCATACCAAAAAAGTGGAGACCGAAAACACCTATTGTACAAGGCTTCATACGGTTCCATGCTGATACTTCTTTGATAAGTGGTGTTATAAGAAAACTCTATCAAACTAAGGTGCATAACCCAACTGCCCAAAAATTGTAGAGCACAAGCTCTCAACAGATCTTCCAATATCTGATTAGTCCTCTCAGACTCACCATCTCTCTGTAGGTGAAACATTGTACTAAGCCTCAACTGTGTACCCATGTATGTGTGTAGATGTTCCCCAATATGACTGGTAAATTGAGTACCTCTGTCTGACACTATGATGGTTGAGATACCATGCAATCTTCCTATCTCATTCACATATATTTGTGCCAACTTCTATGTTGTATACATTGCCTTCACAGGTTAGAAGTGTGCTAACTTGGTCAACCTATCCACTATCACCCAAATGGAATCATGACATTTGACTATCCTAGGAAGACCAACCATAAATTCTCGTGTGATATGATCCCATTTCCACTACGATATAAGCCATAGATGCAATGTTCTTATAGGTTTTTGATGCTCGTCATTGACCTACTGACTCACAAAACACCTTGTCACAAACTCAGCCACGTCACTCTTGAAGCAAGAACTCCAATATAGATCCTTCAAGTTTTAGTACATCTTGGTGCTACCTGGATGCATAGCATACATTGAGGAGTGAGCTTCCTCAAGGACCATCTTCCTCAGACCGTCGAGATCTGGGACCACTGTCCTATCATGGAAAAAAATTGTCGAATCCTATATCTCATGGAATCCCTCACACTTCTCTCTACAAAACTTTGATCGGATCTTCTACATCATAGTATCATCACGTTATACATCTCTAATTTGTTATCTCAACATGGGCTTTACCTGCAATTGTACCAATAAGCCTGCCAATAAGGAAACTTCTATCTTCACATTCATCTGATGCAACACCACCAACATGTCTCTCTTATGACACACCGAGGAACTCAATTGTACCCTATCAACAGATGATGATGAAGAACACTTCCTACTAAGCGTATCTTCCATCACATTTTCCTTCCATGGATGGTAGTATATAGTGCAATCATAATCCTTGATCAACTCCATCCAACATTGTTTCCGCATGTTCAACTCTTGCTTTGAGAAGATGTATTGAAGGTTCTTGTGGTTAGTGACTATCTGACACTTCTCACCATACATTTAATGTTTCTAAATCTTCAAAGCATGGACCACAACTTCAAGATCCAGATCATGCACTGGGTATCTATCCTCATGTTTCTTAAGCTATAACAAAGTGAAAGAAATCTTGTTCTTATCTTACATCAGCACACATCCCAAACCATTCTTTGATGCATCACAAAAGCTGATATGACCTTTCCCTTGCTCATGCAATACTAACACCAGTTCACTGGTCAACTTCTCCTTCAAAATCTAGATATAATGTTGGCACTTGACATCCCAAATGAATGGTACACCTTTCCTCATCAGTTTTGTTAGGGGTAACACTACAACACTGAAGTTATTCATAAACCTCCTATAGTAGCATGTTAGGAAACTGCAAACCTCCATCAGTGTCTTAGACTGCTCCCACTCTAGAAATGGTTGAAACATCTTAGGGTCCACATAGTAGATATCACATGCCCAGGGAAAGACACCTCCTTCAACAAGAACTCACACTTGTTGAACTTGGCATACAACATGTGCTGCCTCAAGAAAGTCAACTCTTTTTGTAGATGTTGCTCATGTTTTTGGTTGTCCCTGGAGTATATCAGGATGTCATTGATGAACACTACCATGAAATGGTCAAGATAAGGCATGAACTCCCTATTCATTAGGTCCATGAATGATGGTGGGGCATTGGTTAGCCCAAATGACATAACCATAAACCCGTATTGACCATGCCTAGTCCTAAAAGCTGACTTGGGTATGTCATCTGCCTTGAGCAACTGATGGTAGACTGACCTCATATCAATTTTTGAAAACACAGTGACACCTCTGAACTGATTGAATAGATCATCTATCCTCGACAACATGTACTTATTCTTAATTGTCACTTTATTCAGCTGTTGGTCATTTATGTAAAACCTCTTGGAACCATCCTTCTTCTTCATGAACAACATGGGATCACCCCAAGGGGAAGTGCTCAATCTAATAAATCCCTTCTATAACAACTCCTGTAATTGCTTCTTCAACTCTTACATCTCTACCGATGCCATTCAGTATGGTGGTTGTGTTATAGATTGCGTACCAAGAACTAGATTGATCTCAAAATAATTCTCCCTAGGAGGGAGAACATTGAGAAACTCATTAGGGTACACATCCTCAAAATCTCAAACAACATGTACCTCCTAGATACTCGGAATCCCCACCTTGGTATCCACAACATGTGCCAAAAAAGCTTCACACCCTTGTCTCATCAGCCACGCCTTTGTCATATCTAACACCAAGCATGTTGGAAGAATATTCCTATCTCCCTGGAAGAACCATAAGACATCACTTTCAAAGAACATTGCCACCTTGGAACTATAGTCTAAGAACACTTGATACTTTTGCAAGGCATCCATTCCAAGGATTACATCAAATACATCCATGTCAAGTGGCATAATATCCACTTGAACGTTACATCCTAAAAAAGAAAGAACACAAGATGGACACACTTCCTGTAACTCAGCAGAACCAACAAGAGGGGTTTCTAGAAGAAGAATATTAGATCTATAATTAACAGTCAAAGAAAAACTACAAATCACCTCTCTAGAGATAAAAGAGTATGTCGCACCCAGGTCAACCAAAATACATACAAAGAAAGTGTTGACAAATCAGAATGAAATAAATCCATCTGACCTATCATGATCCATGGATTGACCACTCCCTCCAGCTGACCCATGGCATAGAATTGAGTTATTGCATGTTGTCTCCCTTGTCCTCTATTGGCCTGCCCTAAAGAACCTACCTATGATGCCTGACCGCATCCTTAGCTACCTCCATTGCTGAACTGCTACCACGGAGACCCTTACTGACTCATCCTCAGCTATTGTGTAACCTCCTCATCCTTCATGGGGAACACCCACTTCAAGTTCTCAGGATGCCAATAGTTATATCATGTCTTACTCTCATATCATGGCCTGGTGCCCGTGTCGTTGTTACTGATGATGTGATGTAAGATCTTGCTAGTGAAAAGTACAACCTCTGCTCTTACTCAGTGACCACTGAGATGACACTCCATATCTCTACTACGACTGAGGTGACAAAAACCTAGGCTTCTTGAATTCTCCAGAAGACTGCCCCTAAAAATGATCCACCTGTTTATAGCATTAACCTCTCACTTCTCCAAATTTGACTACTCTATCTGTCTCACAGACTGAACAAAGGTAGCAAACCTCTCTCGGTTCTCCAATGTAGACATCATCATCATCAAATCCTAACTTAAACCCATATCAAACCATCTAGTACTCTTCTTATCTATCCCAGTCATGTGGGACAACCTCAAAAACTCCATGAACTTTGCATTATACTCAATGATCGTCATTGATCCCTGCCATATCTTCTCATCAAGGAACATCTCTGAGAAGTACAGGGTCACAAACTCCCTCCACAAGTCTTCCCAAATGATCACTACACCAGGCCTCTTCTCCTCCTCAATGGCCAACCAATGGCCAACACCGCCATTCAGTAGGTACACTACATGTTTCACCTTATCCTCTTCTTGAATATTGAGGATCTTAAAAGACTTCTCTAGCTTTGTCAGCCACATGTCCACATCTTTCAGGTCTTCCATACCCTGATACTCAATCGCCCCCACACACCCCAACCTCTCAAAATTCTTCCTAGAACCTTGGGATTCCACATTGGGAACAGTTGCCCTTGCTTGAGGTATGGGCACCCTATCCGCCATATGTGAAATGATGGCCATAAACTATCCAAATATGGATTGGAAAGCAGCATTGGCCATAGTTTTTGAGTCGAACTAAGGCACTTTAGGCCCTCCATCTACTCTATCCTACCTCTTGGCACCACCTCCTAGTGCAACAACACTACTCTCATCATGTTATTCGTGTTCTCCAAACATATCTTTTTCTACATAAGTAGAAGTTGTAATCAAATATACTGGATAATGCAAGAACAAGCTCAAACCCTAGTCTTATGTCCTTGTAGACTCAGCAAACCAAGATCTCTGATACCAATCAAGAGTGACACATCCATCACACCAAGATAACTCAAAACCAAAGCACACGATTAACATCTCAACAAGCACATCACCACAAAATAGTGTAAATTAAAATCGATCTCAGATAATTACTATATGCAGAAACATATTACAACAAGGTCCACAAACTATGCCATATCTCATATCAGGACAAGGATCTACATCTATATAGCGGTCAAATGCCATGCACCTATTATAAAAGATAACATGTTCATATGTAGAAGCCATATACACAACCAAGGCATACTATCAAAACACGTATTGAGGTACATAAATCTACATAACACAACCCTCAAGGGACCTAAAGTACAAGGATGATAGATAGGACTCTACTACAGCACTAGTAGATTATCCAACCTTCTACATTCACTAATATCTAAGCTTCTCTCCCTCAACTGCACAATCTTACCCATGTCGTTGATGACCACCTAAAAATATGTGGCAAACCATAAGGGTGAGATCCATGTCCCAGTGAGAGAAACAAATCTCCACCAACGACCATTGAAACATATATTATTCTTAAGTAGGAAAATAACATTATTAAGTAGGATAAGCAGATTTAGCTAAATGAATAACTTAAATCTGATTACACAAACTATGCAAGTTAAGCAGCTATAATATATAAGAATAATTGGTTATGCAATTAGAATGAATATAAAGAACGTGTATACTAGTTGATTTCTCTTATCGCATTATATAACAAATAAGTGGTATAAGAAATAAGGCAATGGTAAACATCCAATGTGAAGCGTGTTTAACCCTAAACAGATATACTACTCACCTATATTATGTCTTTTATTAATCCATGGGGGAATTGAGACATACCACCCACATTCCAACTAACCACCACTTGGTCACAATCAGTTCCATACAAGATCAAGGAAGAGCCTGACTCCAAGATCTTCTCCACACTCAGTCTATATGAGTCTGCACTGTAGAGACGTATCAGTGAACTGCCACCAGTGCCACATAGTCAAGCTGAAAATACCTAGCCCGCCTTCATATAGGTCATGACGCTAGAAACTAGGTTCTACACACCTGTATCACCGAGGCATTACCACAGTTGTTCTCACCACTACCTCACACAACACATATACCAATATACAGGACACAACCACATGCATTCTGAATTGCCTGATATCTGGATGATAAGGATGTTCCCCCCAAGAACCCCACATACTCAATAGTATGCGCTCTGAGTTTTCCCTTAGGAAGACTCATTTCACCATCCAACAAGTTCTTACACTAGAATGGATTTTTGGCACAAGGCATTACATGATTAGGGTTATACTTGATTAGTTAAGCCAATTGGGCATCTTTTAACTGCATCAATCAAGTTACAAACTAACCTTAAACATATTTTTACAAAATATAAGGTAGGTTGCAACTTCAAAAGGTATAAAACATATAAGGCATAATGTTGATCACATCACCACATGGTACAGGTTCACTGTCATACCCAAATTCATCATTATTCTCATTACTATAGGATAGAAATCCCTTATCATATCACTAGAGGAAATCAGCTCAATTTGGCACAAAGCATCATCCAAGGTCAAAGATCATTCACATTATTTCTAAAAGAACATCATTAGCTCTCCATGCCTCATCATGGATCATAATCACCACGTTACACACATATGTTACCTGAGTTGACATAGAATTTGAAACTAAGAACTATAATGTTCACAAGATCACCAATTAGGCTTACATCGTAAGAGAGAGAAAGTACTCAACCATCATGCTAATTACCCAAACAACATAAGCAATATGATTGAACACTTAAAATTAGGGTTAAGGTTCAACAATGTAACCAATTCAGGGTTTCAAAACAACAACTAACATTAAACCATAATTATCACCATCTCCAACTTTCTTGGACCATATTAGGTCAACCATTATCATCATTAGGCAACAAAATAAAGCCAAAACATGACCAGAGTTCCTTATCGACTGAAGGGAACCCTAGGTAACAATCCTATGTGAATGAAGAGAAACAAAATCACCATGGTCAAAGACAAAATATCAACCATACTAACCGAAGGGAAAGAGTGACACCATCAATTGAAGAGAAAACTGGGTCATCACACCTTCAACTGAAGAAGAGACTACACACCCTCAACTGAAGGGACTAGGCCAAAGATAACTACACAACTAATAGAATCCTCACCAATTCATCAACCGGAGGGGAAGTTAAACCCATCATCAAACGTATGGAGCACGTCTTGGCGACTGAAGGAAACATGGTCAAACCCATCGATCAACGAGCATAGGTCACCTCTTTGACAATGCCAAAGACATCCAACCTTGGAGGACAAAATCCATCCAAAAACTCATCAACCTCATAAGGTATTACAAGCAATCATTAAGAGAGAAGAAGAAGATCATAGCCACAAGATCAAAAAGTTGATAGCAACAAGGATCAAAACTCAAGGAGAGACTCATCATGAAAACCCTAAATCCAAACACCAAACATTGGGGAAACTGAACCATCAAGGTGTAACCAACTGAAGGAAAAATCACCAAACCCTAAATCCAATCATCATCAAGACAGACTTAGGAAAATCCATATATGAGAGGGAAACTATATTTAAAACATGCATGTAAGAATCAACACCTCCATCACTATGAAAAAAAACGATTATGAGGAAGGGAACCAAGGTTAAGCACATGCTTGAAAGGGTCACCACTTCCACCATCAAACAAGAATTTGGCCACATAGATTAAGATTCAGCAAGAGAGATTATCTACTGAAAACTAACCAGGGAGCATATATATTAACACCAATCTACTTATAATCATGATTTTAGTGTAGATCATTAACATGCAAAATAAGTGTAACAATAGTTTAGGGGAAAGTTATATAACTCACATGGAATTATGATGAAACAACTTACAAGAAAAGAAGCTCCAAAGAAGAGAGAGATAAACCTAGCTTGATCACCTCCTAGACCAAGCTAGTCACCACCTCCAAAGAGAAGCAAAACCCTACATTATAAAACAAGAAAGAGAAATCCAAAGCTTCTAGGCTAAAAAGAATAAGAAGGAGAAAGGGATCTCCATCTCAACTCAACACTACCATAGAGAATAATGGATTTGGTCAAGGAGAGAGGAGTTCCTTAAGAATCACTACCATGGAGGACCATGGGTTTGACCAAGAGGAAGAATAGAGGTAGGGTTTGTAAGAAAACGACACCAAGAAGTATAGGCCACTTACCAAGATTAAAGAACACCATAGGATCACCAAAGGGGAGTTGCTCCAACCCTAGGTCACACATGTAAGGGTTCGGCCACCTTCTCCAAGGTTGAGCTCTTCTCCACAATAAAGATCACAAG
This sequence comes from Alisma plantago-aquatica, assembly GCA_963693085.1. NCBI lineage: Eukaryota > Viridiplantae > Streptophyta > Magnoliopsida > Alismatales > Alismataceae > Alisma > Alisma plantago-aquatica. The sequence continues at coordinate 1,818,939,507 of OY856409.1, read as the reverse complement.
GGACAAGCTCCAAGGATAAGAGAGGGAAAGAGGGTGTAAAGAGATCACTTGCATGTAAAACAAGGGATATATATCCAAGGGTAGAGAGAGGTAAAGATGGTTAGGTGTCATGCACATAAGTGCCACTTGTCCATAAAAACCCATCTTTGCAAGAACTAAACTTATGCATACATCAAGAATCATTAAGACCAAGAAAGCTCATAGACCACCCTGGTCTAGAGGGGCCATTGGTCGAAGGAAAACTAATCCAATAACTCAAACGGTCGAAGAGAAAACCAAGTCAAGCGATCACATAGAACCATATTTAGGGTCTCTTACTCATTGACCAAAGAGAATCCTGGGTACATTCAAGAACTTCATTGACCAAAGAAGCCAAAGCCAATGATATGTCATGATGGTTGCTAAAAACCAAGGAGGTCATCGACCAACCCTTAAAGTCAACACCAACTCTAGGGCATCTGAGCAAACCCTAACCATCAACAAATGGTATCAACACCTCTCTCCTCAACAAATCAAGGTGCAAAAAATCTCCCAAGGCTCCAATCTCTCCAACATGATGCCAAAGAATGAGAGGCACATCAAACATGTGACAAATTGCAAGATAAACCCTTTACCTTGGTAAATTGCAACTTGATTGGAAACTATCACACATATGGCATAACTAGCTAAACAACATTCATACTGGACCAAACTAAAAACACAAGCATGTTACATGTCATTAAGGCACATCACATGATTAGATTAAGGTTTCAAGCATCTTATTAGGCTAAGAAAGCAAGGTCAAGCATAAAGCTAGTTTAGGAGTCTTACATTCTAGGTTGTGTCACATACACATCCTCTAAAATATTCCTATTAAGGAATGTAGTTTTAACATCTGTATTTACAAATCTCATAGACATAATAACATGCAATAGAAAGCATGATCCTGATAGATTTAACTAAGGAAACTGGTGAAGATTTTGTCATTTTCAACATCTTGAACTTGTTTGAAATCTTTGCCACCAATACACCCTTATAGGTTTGTACATTACCAACCATGTTGGTCTTATTTTGGAGACCTAACTACACCCTATGGGTTTTATCACTTTAGGTGGATCCACCAAGGCCATACCTTGTTGGTGTACATGGAGTGCATATTTGATCTCATGGCCTTAACCATGTTTCATACTATGGTTCCTCAAAAACTTCTGGATAGGTTTTTAAATCATCATCTATGATAAACTCACCACCTTCTTGAGTTATAAGATATCATAATATTTCAAACACCAGGTGTGTTCTACTAGACCTATGAGATTTTGTGTTATATGAGGAACTTGAGATTCCACAATAACTTTTGATTCTCATTATTTGTATTGTACCTCTTTTGGTTCAATGTTTTCTTGTTGGTATTGAACTGTTTGAGTTCTACTTTACTCCCACTGATTCCTTTGGAATTAAATTCCCTTTAGGAATACTACCAGTGTCATAGAGTTTTTTGTTATGTTAAGTCCACACTCCTAATGGCTACAAGGTCAAAGTCAAGTGGAGTTGGGCGCCCATTTGTAGAACAGAACAAATATTTCACACAGGAAATATATATGTAAAAGTGGTAACAACAAGAGAAAAGAAGTTACTAAACATGGAGATAAGAGATATGCACCCATTTCTATATTCAAGTGTTCCATTCGTATTGTATATCAGAGCTTAGAGTCTTGAGTGTAGTGAATCTTCATTTAGAAACTACTTAATTGATAAACAAAGTATATCAATGTGAGTGCATTGAGTATGCTATGAAAAGCATGTAACGATAGTTTAAAAGTAATATAATTTTTTCTTGGCTAGAAGCACCATAACAACAAATAAGTAGAAACAAGGCGAGAACAGTTAACAACATTGTTTTATACAAAGCATGTTTTAGGTTTCTTTATCTAGTATATCAATGTTAGGTTATATAATAGACTTCTCTACATTATGTTCCATCCTAATCAACATAGTGTAACCAAACATGAAAGTAGTATTCATAGGAAAAATATCTCAACTAAGTAATTAAGTATACAAGCATTCATACTAGAATACATACAAGTCAGCCAATATCATATTAGGGTCAAGAGATTAAGCGTACCTTATGAGTAATGAGGAAGTCCTAATCAATGAGTAAGATCCCAGAGAAGACTCAACCTAAAAGACGACCTAAGATGTAAAAAGGCATAATAATGGGTTTTTGATCAATTAATTTTGTTAATATAACATGTAACATGTCATGTGTATGTTATCCTAACCTAGGTATCAAAAAAAGATCATGTATCGCCCCATCTTGTCAAACAAGCATGCAAATATTCAACATGTTACAAGTATTAACATTAAGTATTAGGTCTAGGTGAACCATCCACATTATGAGTACTATAAAATAAAGATAAACTTCTGATATGACAATAGAGGAAGCATGAGAATTGGGTTATCATCATGGTTCATTCATAAAGATCATAATTAGCCATATTGGATTCATTTCACGCAACAATGTCATATTTCCAAGTCATAGAAGCATTAAGTAGAACAAGCTAGGAGGTAGAGCTATAGCATGATGATCCTACTTATAATAAGTCATTACGATATTATGTACATCATTAGATTATGATCTATAAAGGTTAGAGCCCACCAATCAACATATGCATCTAGAACATGTTAGGGGTCATACATATGTCACAAGTTGTCAAGGGAGTACATGAGTGTATTGCATGGAATTAAGTGCCAAAATCATAAATCATAGCAAGAACTATTGATTTTGAAATAGGGTGAACATATGATGATCAAATATATTAAAGTTCTAAAATTAGGCATGTGGCATCATGTAAATGCATAAAATGGGTGCTTCTAGGTCAAAAGAGTAAAGGTGCACATAAAAAAGATATACTTCATGATTCAAAGTGAAATATTGATAACATTGACTGTTCTAAAGTTAAAGAGTGTTATTTGAAGTAAAAATACTACATGGGGGAAAGATACACCATTAAACCTTCAATTTGTACCTACAAGACATGATTTTTAGGATATCAAGAGTAAGCGAATAAGATTTAGGTTGTAAAACTAGTTCCATTGAATAGATCTTGTTGAGAGGATCAACATTCATACATCATATACCATATTTGACCAAGGGTTGTGTAAGATATGATTTTTGACAATTTTGCATCAAAACCATAGGGAAAAAAGCAAAACATGAGAGGAAGTGAAATAGCAGTTTCATAGGTCAATAGATAGGGTTGAGAGGAGATTAGGTGGGGCTTGGTGCCATGTTCATTGGCCCTATGTACAGAGGTAGGGGAAACATGTCTGGCTGTCGGATAGGCCCCATATCTGAGACTTCATGATCCAATGGGCAAAAATTGTAATTCATAAGATTGAAGCCAGTGATTGGTACCCTGTGAATAAGTCAGATCGCCAACCAAATTGGGAAGGAAGAACTAGGCCACACCCAAAATTCGGCCCATATTTGGTTAAATCTAATTAAAAGGCTATATTGAAGGGTAAAGTCAAGTGGTATTCAAATAAGCATATCTCTCTCGTACTAGCTCAGATTTGGGAGAAATTTGGTGCCTTGGAAATGTAAGAATGAGATATACACAATGAGAATGAGGTTTGGACCTAGATACACATACATGAGATCAAAATATAGATGAATAGGGTGAATTATAACTTGGTTTCAACCTTAGTTTCAAAATCAATTTGAGAGTCACCACTCATCAAGTGTACACAAGGTAACCTTAAAAAAATCAACAACTTGAATCATGAAATTGAGGGCTAAGGTGAGAAATTAGAGCAAAGATGAATTTCTTATCAGACACATGAGGAGAGATAAAAGTCAAGGTTGTCACATCCTCCCCACCTTAAAAGAAATTTTGTCCCCAAAATTAGTCAATCCATTGATCAAGATTTAGGTTTCATAGTCCATATCACAAAAACCAACAATCATCAATACTATTTCAAAATGAGTAATTGGGCATCATAGTCAAATCATAGCCCATAGATCACAAAATTAGGAAGATCTTTACATGATTCAAAATTTTGAGATATTATCCTACAGGTCACCAATTTGGAGAGGTCACATTTGAAGGTCAAATGAATAGTGCTACTTGAATCATGAGTAAAGAATGACTTTTATTTCCAATTTTAGGGTCCTGACTTCTACATTGGCCTAGGTGAGGTAATACATACATGATTGAGAATTCATATTTCAATAATTTGATACAAACGTCATATTTCAACATCGTAATTTCATGATCAAAATCGACGGAAGGGCCCACCCTAGTTCACATGGAGCTTAACCCTAAGTTATAAACCGAGCAAGTTAACATAATCATCATTTTACATTTTTGGGATTTGGGTACATGGAATTCATTAATCATATATCGAGGGTGACCTCAATATCCAAATAGGGTGATCATAGGATTCAAATCAATACCAAGATCATTAATCATGAGTTACTATATTCATTATTCAATATCGACAGTCAAGTTTGGACATCAAAGTCATAGGTCCCAACATTTCAAAGTTAGGGTTCATATTCCTAATTTAGACCTTAGGAGTGACTTAGGGATCTACCCCTCCTAAGGTTTTATTGAGATGCCATACACATTTCTCTTAAGGTTTCTCTAACAATATTCGAGCACATTATTTTCTATGTACTTCTTTAACCCAAATTTTCTCCATCTCTTAGGGTGTACATCGTTTACTTTATGTCCCATCATTGGGCTCATGGCAACCTTCCCTCCTAGGATTGGTCTTCATAGTAACCTTCCCTCCTGGGCTTGGTCTTCATGGTGGCCTTCCCATCTGGGCTTAGTCTTCATGGAGACCTTCCCTCCTGGGCTGGGTCTTCATGGTTGCCTTCCCTCCTATGTTTGGCCTCTTGGTGACCTTCCCTCCTAGTCTTGGTCTTCATGCTAGCCTTCCCTCCTAGGATTGGCCACTTGGTGACCTTCCCTCTTGGTCTTGGTCCCATATTGGTAGTCACTTCTTTAGTGACTATTTCTTTTGTCCTTCAGAGATGTCCTTAAGAGATGGCATAATTGGGTTCAATGAATTACACTCAATGTAGGTTCTTTCATGCGTGTACACTTACTCCTCCAAAATTTAGGTGACATTCCAGGTTACATTAGATTCTTAAACTGATTGGTTAACTCACCCTTTTAGGGGTGATCATTCATCCATATACATTAATTGAGCAACAATCGTGCGACATCTTGTGGTATCAACATCAATTTTTATTGTCATGGTATTTGAGGTTGATAAATGATCTAGACCTTGGTTGTTCTAGGAATTCAACCACAAGCAGCAGTAATAACATCATATTCCAATATCATCATCAAATCAATATTTTGTGATCTAATATCAGTGTCATCATGGATTTAACCTATTAGGTGCTTAGGTCGAGATTTCAAAAATCGTGTGGGAGTGGCTACCTTCCAAAACACTAAGTAATCAACATGATGAGAATTTAGTGGTAGTACTAATATGGATGTAGACCTAGATTAAGGGAGTCATAAGTCAAGTAACACCATAATCTAGCACATTTGTCTACAATAGTCACTATCCATCAAATATATCCAAATATGGATAATATCAACTATAAAATTGGGTTTCACAATATCACAAGTCAAAAATCAAAATCATTGATAAGGAAACCATATTTCAAGATTTTTCAAGGTCGAAGTCATGATTGCATTCCCTTCCTTTCATGATCAAGGTAAGTGTAAACTTTGAAAATTGAGAAGTCAAATTGATAACCCTAGAGTTTGAGCATAATAGGATGAGATGGAGGTCTAGGTCCATCATATTATTCAAAATGATTCCACTAAGAGGAATGATAGTAAATAGGGATTCTCTTCTTGTAACAAATCTTCACATCATGATCTAGGATTCCAAAGACATGGTCATTTCATGGCATGATCATGGTACATATTAAATGGAGAAACATTTTCTTAATTACATTTGAGGTTTGATCAACAATGGGAAACATAGGTTTAATGAATAGGGAAACATGAGGTGTAAAACATGATTTCCATCTTATTACAACATATCCACAATTTACCTCAAACATAGAAAGCACTTATATCTAATTTTGTGACATTGAGTTTTATTAACATTAAACCTAAGTAAATCACTTCCAAGAGTAATTTCATACATCAAATAGGGTTTCCAATTCAAGATCGGATCATGGCATTATCATCTTGATCGACTTTCATTGTTTAAAATGGGTTTTACTCTCCCCATGCATAAGCGCCCCAAAATTGAGAAATCATGTTATTTATAGTCGTAAGAGAAGATTCACATGAGAAGATAAGAAATCTAACAAATCATCATCTACTTTAGTGTCTTAGGTGGTCCTTAAACAAGATATGAGATTCTAGAAAGCTCTCTAAACTTCAAGGAAAGGATTTCAATCCTCCTTGGGCTCTTAAGATGTGTTATGCCTTAAACATATATAGAGGCTATGTGTTTTTCTTTGATACCATTTGTCACAGAACTGTTTGTTACCCTAAGTCCACACTCCTAATGGCTACAAAGCCAAAGGTGAGTGGACATAGGCACCCTTCCGTATAATGGTACAAATATTTCACACAAGAAATACATATGTAATAGCAGTAAAAATAAGAGATAACAAGATACTAAATATGGAGATAAGAGATATGTACCCATTTCTATATTCAAGTATACCCATTTGTATTGCATTTCATAGCCAAGAGTCTTAAGTGCAGTGGATATTCATTTGACAACTATCATTTTGATAAACAAAATATATCAACGTGAGTGCATTGAGTATGCTATGAAAAGCATGTAAGCATAATTTAAGAGTAATAAAAAATTTGTTTGGCTAGAATCATCATAACAAGCAAGAAATAGAAACAAGGCGAGAACACTTTACATCATAATTTTATACAAAACATGTTTTAGGCTTCTTTATCCATTATATTTATGTCAGGTTATATAATGGACTTCTCTATATTATGTTCCATATTCATCAACATAATGTAACCAAACATGGAAGTAGTATTCATAGGAACAATAGCTTAACTAGGTATTTAAGTAGCCAAGTATTCATACTAGAATACATATCAGCAAGCCAATATCATAGTAGGGTTAAGAGATTAAGCGTACCTTATGAGTAATGAGCAACTCCTAATAAATGAGTAAGATCCTAGAGAAGGCCCAACCTAAAGGAGGACCTAAGATGTCAAAAGGCATACTAGTGGGTCTTAGATCAACTAGTTTAATTAATATAACACGAAATATGTCATGTAGATGTTCCCCTACCCTAGGTATCAAAAAAAGATCATGTATCATCACATCTTTTCAAACAAGCATGCATAGATTCAACATGGTATAAGTATCAACATTAAGTCTTAGGTCTAGGTGAACCATCCACATTATGAGTACTATAAAACAAAGATAAACTTATGATATGACAATAGAGGAATCATGAGAATTTGGTTATCATCATGGTTCATTCATGCAAGATCATAATTAGCCATATTGGATTCATTTCATGAAATAGAGTCATATTTCCAAGTCATAGAAGCATTAAGTAGAACAGGCTAGGAGGTAGAGATATAACATGATCTTCCTACTGATTATAAGTCATTAAGATATTATAGACATCATTAGATTATGATCTAGCAAGATTAGAACCCAACAATCAACATATGCATCTAGAACATGTTAGGGGTCATACATATGTCACAAGTAGTCAAGGGAGTACATGAGTGTATTGCATGGAATTAAATGTCACAATCCATAAATCATAGCAAGGATTACTGATTTTGAAGTAGGGTGAGCATATGATGATCAAATATATTAAAGTTCCAAAATTATACATATGGCATCACATACATGCATAAAATGGGTGCTTCTAGGTCAAAAGAGTAAAGGTGCACATCAAAAATGTATAGTTCATAATTCAAAGGGAAAGATGGATAATGTAACTTTTTTTTGGGGGGGGGGGGGGGCAAGTCAGGAGATGTTCTTATTCATCCTGTCCTCCTCTTCCGAGCAAATCAACAAAATTATTGCTACAAATAAGGTCTTGAATAGAATTAAACATGGCAGTACTACTGCCATTACAATCTCTAATTAACCTGTCATACAGGCATTCAGGGGGGTAGGTGTAATACCTTCCTCCAAGGTTTTGTTTTTTATGATAGCTTGCTAACTCATCAGCCAGTTGGTTATGATCCCTCCTCACATGACCAAGCATCCAATTCGACCTCATCATCCTCCTGCACTCTGCCTGAGCTTCTGTGAAACGTGGGGCTTCATCCTGTACACCTTGAAGCAACTGGACAACAATCTTGCAGTCTGATTCCACGATCACCTTCTCCCACCCTAACTTCTCTGCCTCCTCCATCGCAATGATGATGGCTTTCACTTCCGCTTCCAGAGCATCCCTAGAAGCTATTTTGGTTCCCTTTCCCATCAACCACCTTCCTCTACAATCTCTCACGACAAAGGCACAGCTGCTTCCTTTCTTCCGGAAAGCCGCATCTACATTTATTTTGAACCAGCCTTCCATCGAAGTTTCCCATTGCTCCTGTTGAGCTTCAGATTGCTCATCCTCCTCTCTATGCCATGCCAGCTTATTCAGGCGGAGCTCAAGGTTTACCTTCCTGGATGTATGCTCTTGATTGGGCTTCTTGTTCTCCATAACCTGTTCATTCTTGTTCTTCCAAATATTCCAACAGCCGAACATGAAGCTATCTCGAATCGTCTTGTTCCTCAGGTTCCCTCGTATCCAGGCTTGGAGGTTTGGTTCAGTAAAGAAATTGTGAGGCATCCCATTCCCTAGAATATTCTTCCAGCATTCAGTAGCATGATGACAATCTCGCACAGCATGGAGACTATCTTCCTCCTGTGTCTTACAAATGTTGCACCTGCTGTCCTCCGCCAACATCCTCTCCTTTCTCCTTTTATTCATCAGGATTGCATTGTGAGATAAGGTCCACATGAACATCTTCACCCGAGCTAGGATATGGGCATTACAAATAGTCCTCCATTCTCCCTGAACCATAAGATCAGCCTCCTGTCGACAAGCTTTGTAAGCTGAGCTAGTTGTAAACTTGCCCGTGGCAGTGTGATTCCAGACTATATTGTCTTTCCCAGCCTACTTCGTAGGTGGTTGAATACGCAAGATGTCTTTAACATAGCTCATAGGAAGCCACTCCTTCAAGAAAAGCACATCCCAACCATTATTGTCGAGCACCACACTCCTCACCTGCAGGTCCTGGAGTTCATCCGGAATGACTTTAGTGGCTATGTTACGCAGCTTCCCTTGGTTTTTCACCCAAACATCATCCCAAAAGTTTGTGTCCTTCCCCATCACCAGCTGTATATACGAATTTTGGGTGATAAAGCCTTTACCTTCCAATGTAACCTTCGCTAGTCTGGAAAGGTTCAGCTTATCCCCCTCCTTATAGGCATCATATCTGCTTCTCATCAGCTGACACCAAGTCGTGGGTCTGTTCCTCGCCACATCCCAGGTGTTCTTCGCCAGTAAGACCCTATTCCATTGTCACATGGTCTTGACTCCTAACCCTCCATTTGCTCTGCTACTGACAACCTTCTTCCAGGCTACTAACGACATGGGGCGTTCCTTCCTTCCTCCCCCCCAGATGAATCTGCAGATGGTACCGTCAATCCGATCACATAAGCCTACCGGCACTGCAGCCGTTTGCATCAAGTAAGTAGGCATTACCGTAAGCGTCACCCTCGCAAGACAAATTCTCCCCGCCAAAGAAAGGCATCGGGCCGACCAAGAGTCTATCTTTTTGTTCACATTAGTGAGAACTTCCCCGTAGGTTTCCTTGTTTACCCGCTTATGTAACAGTGGCACCCTGAGATATTTCCCTAGATCGGAGGTCTCAATGAAACCACTATATCTGCAGATTGCTCGACGCACTCTGTTCTTCACTTTTGTGGTGAAGTATATTCTCGTTTTCTCAACCGAAATCTTCTGGCCTGAAGCAACGTTGAATTCTTTGAAACAATCTATAATGGTCTTTATGTTGGCCATAGATGCTTGTGCGAACAAGATGATATCATCCGCGAAGCACAAATGTGCTAGAGCAGGCCCCTTCTTGGATAGTTTCACAGGTTTCCATACATTCTGCCTTAATTTTTCCCGGATCATCTGACTTAATCTGTCTATGCAGAGCACGAACAAATAGGGAGACAGTGGGTCTCCTTGCCTTAATCCTCTTGTCGCCTTAAACTCCGGTAGAGTGGTGTTCTTCCATACAATAGAAGTTCTCCTAGATTTGATTGTATTCATAATGAAACCTTTGAGATTCTCAGGTATATTAGTATGATTCAACGTGTCCTCCATGAAATCCCATGACATCATGTCGTAAGCTTTTGAGACATCCACTTTCACAGCCATAACTTTAGCCCCCTTGGGTCTCCTCATTCTATGGATGACCTCCTGTACAACAGCAATGTTATCAGTTATTCTACGTCTAGGAACAAAACTGGATTGTTCTTTAGAAATCCAATCCGGCATACACCGTTTCAGACTTTCCACCACGACCTTGGAGCACATCTTTAGGCAGAGATTGTTCAGCGATATGGGCCTCAGTTGGTCGCATCTCTCCGGATGATTGACCTTTGGGATCAAGACGATGGTTGAGTTGTAAATATCATTAGGCAGAACTTCCCCCCTGAGCGCCTTGGTAATAGTCAACATAACAGATCTGCCGATAATCTTCCAGTATCTCCTCATGAAATTCCCTGTGATTCCATCTGGGCCTGCCGCTTTGTTGGGGTCGGTTTTCTTGAGCACTTGTAACACCTCATCTTTTGTTGGTTCAGCAGCCATCATCCTCATCTCACTTTTAGATAGTCGCCGGAAAGTCCCTGGAATTCCTCTGCACCTCGTGGGCATCTCTGCCGTAGCAGCAGTAAAGATGGTTCTAAAGTGATTTTGAATTAACGTTCTAACCTCCTCCTCTGTCGTGGTCCATATGTTATTGTGTTCTTTAAGAGCATCAATACAGTTTCTTCTCTTTCTCTGTTTAACGAAGGCTTGATAGAACTTAGTGTTTTCGTCTCCATGTTTCAGCCACGAAATGTGGCTCTTTCTTTTCCACTCTTCTTCTTCTTATCTAAGGATCTGCGCCATATCTTCCGGCATAGTTATAAGAAGATTATCAGTCTAAGGGTCATACCTTCTCTCCTGCATTTCTTGAAGCTTGTTTATGTTATTGAACAATCTTTCTTTCTTCTCCCTCCTTTGTTTTCTATATTTTCTATCCCAAGCTGTTATGTTCTTCTTTGCATTGTAGAGAGCCATATAGAACTCCTGCTCCCCTTGCCAGTTATGTGTAAGCATCTCCTTAAACTCCTCATTTCCTTCCCAATAGGACTTTGTACTGAAACGTTCCTTCCCCCCTTTTCTTCTTGTATCTTTGATAAGGATGGGACAGTGGTCCGAGAAAACCCGAGGAAGATGTGTGACCAAGAAATGCGCTTGCTCCTGGATGAACTCCACATTAGCTATTGATCTGTCAAGCCGTTCATGCAGGCCACCATGTTTGTAAGTGAACTTCAGACCTAAAAATCTGAGGTCGGATAGCCCAGCTTCCATGAGAGTATCACTAAACAACTTAGCTTCTCTGAAATTATAATGTTTTCCTCCCTTCTTCTCAGTAGGGTTCATGGTGGTATTAAAATCGTCCACAACGATCCATGGTCCGTTAAACTTGTGTCCCATCTCCACGATGTGTTTCCAGATCATCTGTCGGACACTGATATGAGGATTGGCATACACAATAGTAACATATGTTCCTCCATCCACCATGCATGTCACAAACTGTCTATGGCAGTTGATAATGTCCACTCTACACTTCGTGGCTTTCCAGCAGACCTAGATACCTCCCTTGAAGCCTCTAGCCTCAACTCTATATGAATTAGTGAACCCAAGAGATTTGATTGCTTTTTGAGCTGCCTCCCCACTGATCTGTGGTTCAGCAATGGCTACTCACTTCGGTTTATGTGTTACCATGATTTCCTTAAGCACTCGCACAGTGTCGTCATTCCCAATTCCTCTAACGTTCCAATAGATTGTGTCTAGCATAAAACAGTTGATGGAAGTTGGGGACTTCTACAGAAGGTTCTTCAGTTTGTCAGGTGAGATTCCCCGGCCTCGTTACTCACCTCCATCACTTCTGGGTTCAACCTTGGACTCTGTCTCCTCTGTATGTACGGTGGCTTCACCTTTGCAGGCTTCATTTTGGTGCTGCTCCCTTTAATCTTTCGGCTGGATGAGACACCCCCGTCAGGTGAGTCTTCTTCATAATGGTTGTCAGCAGTAGTGCTCCCTTTCTCCCCATCTTTCCCTGGTTTCTCAGTCTCCATCTCCATGTCCTTCTCGTTCTCTATAACCTCATCAATGCCTGGGTCTGCAATGGTATGTATTTCTTGAATTTCATCATCCTTTTCTTGCTCGGTTTGCTTATTTGTTCCCCTCCCTTCATTGTCCTTCTATTTCATCTTATTCGAGATATCCTTCAAAGCCTCTCGCTTGTCGTCCACAGAGTTATTTCTTTTTTGTACAACCTTCTTCTTCTTTTTCCAGATTTTCCCTTGTTGTCTTGGACTCTGGGTTATGGTAGGTTCATCGTTTGTATCATTTACGGTTATGACTTCTTCATCCCCTTCCTCTCCTTCACTGAGGCCTTCGAACATGTTACTGCTGTTCGATTTTGTGGGACCTCGATCATTCTGTTGATTTCCTCTCTTACCATTCCCTCTTCTCCTTTGTGTCTGCCAGTCCTCTCTACCATCATCCTCCTTCTCCCTATTATCGCTTCTCCGTCCTTGGTCATCCTGCTACTGTTTTTGTGGGCAACGTGTGCTGTGATGTCCGAGCTCCTTGCACACGCTGCACGTGTCAGGATACGCTTCATATATGACATTGTATTCCTGGTCATTAATGATTATGGACCTGATTAGCTCCTTCCTTGTATCAACCTCAACCGCCAGCTTGGTGAATTTGCTCCTTGAGCGCCTTTGAGTGTGTTCATCTACTTTGAATAGCCCTCCAAGCGCCAGGCCAATGTACTCGAAAATGGTTTTGACATATAGGTGCAACGGCAGATTCATAATCCTTGCCCAAGTGACAATGTACTGCGGCATCTCCTTGGATGGTATGAACCTAGGGTTCCAATCCCATATGACTAGGCAGCAGCCGAAAATCTTCCAGGGGCCCCCTGCCATAGCCATCCCATAATCCTTCCTGCATGAAAGTTGGACGACAAAGTGGCCCATATCCAGTTCAAACATGTTAAACCTTCCAGTGATGTTCCACATCATTTTGATCCTCTCCCTCAGGGTCATGTACCCTATACTCCCTCCTATCAATCTGACGACTACTGCGTATTGCCATGGTTTGGCAAGCTTCTCTTCTGCCTCCTCGTTGATCGTAAGAATAGGTGTTTCGGCACTGCTGCTAAGAGAGATCTCATGATCATGTAGATGCGATTCGAACAACGTCTCCAGCATCGTAGTATTAGGATCTACTTCTACATAATCCTCCCCCACTATAACTTTATTGAATAAAGGTTTATCATTGGCTCCTCCAGCCCAAGCCTTTCCACCTTCCACCCCTGTGGTATTCTTGTCTTCTACGGGAGCCCATCGGGGGGTACCTTCCGTAGATCGAGGTCGTTTACTTCCAGCCACCGTTCCACCCTTGGCACCGACGACGCCGTACTCTTCCATGGATTCAGATCCTTGTCCTCCCCTCATGCCTTTATACTGGAACTGTAATCCGATCTCTGGGACCGAAACCCTAACGCCTGTGTTACCTCCAGAGTCCATCTCGGAATAGACTTCCTTGTTCATATGGGACTCCGTTGTCCGATGCTCCCCTTCAGAAACAGATGGATCTGGCCCTTTTCCAGAACCCCCCCCCCCATTGTGCCACCATCGCCATCGTCGCCTCTCCCCCCGAGTTCCCCCTCATCTGCCATCCATAATGTAACTTATTGAAATCCACTATGTAGCTCTTTGTACTCTTTTTCAATAAGATTTATCCTTCATTTTTGTCTCTTATGTATTTTGGAGTTGATTTGGTGGAACTATGATGGTTATTGGATAAATATTTCCCATATATTCTTAATAAAGGGTTTTATGGACAAATACCCCAGTAGAAATCTATGTAATGGGTCTATTGTGAAAATGTCCACTTAAGCAATAAAAGTAATGAGGTTATTCATGGTAGAACTTTCTAGGACTTTTTAGAATAGGAAAAAGAAAAGAAATTCCAAATTTTACATAAAGGAGATGATAAATGCTATAAATAGGATAAAAGGAGATAATGTGGAATATATTATTTCCAAAAATCACAAATAGAAAACCCATGAGATAATTTGATACACGAATTCATTTTCTTGGACTAAAAATTACTTAAGGGCCAAGTATCACCCGATGTGGAAAACATAAATATATATAAGCCTTTATTAAAGGAAAATAGGAAATAAGCCAAGAAAGAGAAATAAAATATCTAATGTTCCCAAATTTGAAAACTAACTCCAAATTCATAATCTAGGAATCAAAATAAGCCTTTGGGCAAGTTTTCAATTAATTTGGATAATATTTGGATAATGTGAAAAGTTAGGAGAGAGTGTGTGTAGAACCTTAATTTTGATAACTAATTAAATAAATGACATAGTCATGATCAAAGAATGACAAAATCATATCTAAGACATTAATTGGGACACATGGGTAAAATTTGGTCATATTTGGACAATCATCGAGTCATAAATGAAGGAGAAAGGAGAAAATGAGTTTTGAATTATTTAACCCAATGAAAGATCTCAAAAGGAAAAACTAATTCCATATTCAGATTCACCTCAAAATCAATCAGGGCATCATTTTTTATTAAATTTGGGATTTGTTTGCACCCTCAAAAGAAGAAAGAGAAAAAGGAAATAAATATGTATACACTTTATTCGAATTATAATTCAAATAGGAAAATGAAATGTCATGCAGCTAAGGTTCCATGCACATGATCCAATGGCCGAGAGAAACCCATGGACCCATGTCCACCGATCAGATGGGTTTGGGTTGTCTACTACCTTGGTTCGGGCAA